>OX596271.1:1789195-2989195 GCA_951394255.1 Polyploca ridens | reverse complement strand
ATTATTTGTCTGGAGTGAGAGAAGTAAATTTACAAACGTTAGGTGCTATCCATATCTACTTACATAATAATAATTTTGGATAAAAATCAAAACTAAATATTAATCATTCTTAAAAGGTAAAAAAAAATTGGCAACAGAATAATTTTTCACTTACGTCTCTATCTGTGTACCGAGCATGTAATAATAATAAAATGTTTATGTGTGCGTGCGGCTTGCTTTGGTATGCGTTCGCGAGATCTGTGCCGCGTTCACGCGTTGCCGCTGAATGAGCGAGTCAACTCGAACGAGTTGAGAAGTTAGTTGTGTCACCTATGACCTTCAAAAATTCTTATAGTAAATGTAAGCTTAACTACGCCAAAAGGGGCTAACTAAAGGCATGTGATTGTCTCATTACATTTCATTGATTTCATAGATTATAAGGATTAAACTTAAACCAAAGCCAATGTTAAAAAACATGGTTTAAAGTAAACTCACTCGGTCACTTTCTAACGTCATATAATAAAAAGAGGCGAGGCTATTTTAAAACCTGGTTTTGCTAAAGCAAACATGTTTTGTAATAAGGGGAAGGGGTTCAAAATTTGAAGGCCGTGTTTGATCTGTTTTCTTTTTTCAAAAACTTAATATTATTAATTTAATCACGCATAAGTCCATTTTTATTGCTCGGACATCATAATATTATAATGACTAATGAGGAATTTTAACATTATTTTTATATTTTTTCTGCTTCTTGATTTGTTAACTAACATGTTTTTTTTTTCATTATTTGATCAAATACTGTATGTAGTTATTACAAAATATGTAATTCATTTTTAATTATGTGGAGCTCAGAGTCAGAATGACTCAAAGCATGCTTCCTGAAATAGAAGTGATATTGAGAGTAAAGTTAAGTAAACTAAGTACAAATTATTTTAATTATTATGACATTTATAACTAATAACAGGAAATTTTATAATAAATTATCTATTATTTATTATTAGGAGATTTTACATTGGGAGGGGCCTAACTTATGAGATGCATGGTCCTGAATATGTATGGCCCATATTTTATAATTTACAAGCTATACCCCGCGGTTTCACCCGCGTTCCCCGGGATAGAAAGTAACCTATGTCCTTCTCCATACCATACGCTACCTGCATGACAAATTTCATGATGAACGGTTGAGTAGTTAAGGCGCGAAAGTGTAAACAAACACTGACATTCGCATTTATAAATATACTAGCTGACCCGCGCGGTTTCACCCGCGTTCCCGGGATAAAAAGTAGCCTATGTCCTTCTCCATACCATAGGGTATATGCATGCCAAATTTCATCGCGATCGGTTCAGCGGTTTAAGCGGGAAAGCGTAACAGACAGACAGACAGAGTTACTTTCGCATTTATATATTAGTTAGGATTAGGATAAATGTGTATAAGTTGAATATTGGCTACCCCTTAGTTTTACCAGCATTCCGAGTGATCAAAAGTTTCCTCAAATGGGATAAAAAATATCTGATATATGAGCTTTATCCTAATTCCTTCACGACCTACTTGATTAACAAAAAATAACAAAGTTTCATATTTGTAATATGGGGATGAGTGGTATATTAGGAGATCAAAATAAAACACTGTATACATAATGATTATCTTATTTATTAAATAAAAGCGTGTTAAAGAAAGGAACAATAGTTGCGATTACAACGATATTTGTTTACATACACTTGACTTGCACAAATCATTTATCAAGTACAAAACAATGTCTAAACGCGCCACAAACTGCTGATAGCCCCTTATCTCATCTACTACTACGTCAACAGACTGCACCTGTCCCTTTCTAACCAATGTTAAATTAATGGCTGCGTCCTGCTCTCACTCCAGTACCTTTCACTCATTCACGCGAGTTGCACCCAAATAGTGCCATCTCGCTTGTACGTTTTTCGCTTCGTCTCTGTCTTGCTAATGAATTAAATCAACAACCTGGCTTGCTCCCTCTCGATAGAGATGATCAGCTCGTTCCATATTTGAATTTATTTCGAAATAGATAGGTATTCGATTTTTGAACTTAATTTTCTTTGTTATTGCATTTTGTCACCGAATGCGCTCATTCGAAACTAGGTTATTTTTATTTCAATTTCAATTTATTAATTTGCTTCATGTAGTATTTATTGACGATGTTGCATTTTTTTTTATTATAAATTAGATGCCTATATTTTTTAAGTCATTTACATATTTATTATTTATGTCAATGTATTGTAAAAATACCAAAAAACCAGTATTGTGAAATAAATATTACGTGCGTAAAGTTTTTTTTTTTTTTTTTAACTTGTCTTGGTGTTTCTAGATTTCCGATACACTTAAACTCCTAATTAGGCTTTACCCGTTGGTTCTCGCGAGAGACGCGCGTCGGATTATAACAATTAATGTCATTGTTATATTTTTAACCGCGAGCCATGGTATTTAAGTCACTTCTACTGTAATGAAGGATTTCACATACCAGAGACGCAACAAATATTTTGACATAATATTTTTTAACATACTTTTTATGCAGCGAAAACAGGTTCAATAAATTCTTTTTTAAAATGAAATGATTATATTTAAAAATATTTTAAATCGCATATTGATGTGCAGTTGTTTTCTGTTAATTGCCGAATTCGACGAATGAATTGCTGAGTATTTTATTAATTGTTACTTATTGCTCATAAGGGAGGGGGGAAGGGTCGGTAACGCGTGATGCCTCGTGTTTTTTTTTTTTTTTTTTATACAACTAAGTCGGTAAACAAGCTTACGGTCCGCCTGATGGTAAGCGGTTACCGTAGCCATATGGACGCTTGCAACACACGAAGCATCGCTCACGCGTTACCGACCTTTCTCCCCTCCCCTATGAGCCCTGGCGACCTTACTCACGCGCAGGAACACAACTTTACAGAACATAAAGTTATTTGGCTGCGGTATTCTGTAAGGTGGAGGTACTTCCCCAGTCGAGCTGCTCTTTGAGCGAATATTACGCTATGCTCTGCCTCTCTCATATTACGCTATGCTCTGCCTCTCTCTCGTGTATTCCAAGCGTCCACGGTAACCGCTTACCATCAGGACCGTATGCCTGTATATAAAAAAAATACCGCTCTGCTATCATAAAGCCCGATTATGTTTGGGTTATTTTTTTTACCTCTACGAGAAGGGCCATATTGATGCAAAATAAAATGAATAAAAATAAATATCCTGGGACATTCCTTTTGTCCCAGGATATTTATTTTTTTAAAACAAGGAGTTTTTTTAAAGCTTCACGTGTGTGTGCAATAAAACGGACCAATGACGACAATTCGAATGAGCCCAAACCACTCAAACTCAATGGGTGTACTAGGTAGAAGTGGATGAAAAATTACTTTTTATTACTTCGCCTGAAGTAAAACATTAGTCATTATAATATTAATAAGCCACGAGCATATAACAGAAAACTGGGATATGTGTCTTTCATGTCGAGCCTGGGTCACGCACAGGTCACAGCACAGATGGCCATTTTTTATACCACTAAGGTGGCAAACAAACATCCATTACTCTTGAATTTTCCATCAGTAAAGGTGCTGCGCTTGATGACCTCAAAGAAGTGGTAGCAGCCCCAGATCTTGATAGCTTCACCGAGGAAGCGCAAGATTTTGGTTGCTATGGGAACTGCGCCCTTCACCAGTAGCTTCTGTTAGTTATGCTATGCTTTTTTTTTGTCGAGGAGGAAATCTTTTAAAGTTACCCGTTCGCATTGGGGGTGTGACCGGGTTATGGGGGATTCTTACCCACTAAAACAGTTGTAAAACTCATGAAAAGAGTTTTCAACGAGACTGGGGAGGAGTAAGGTATCTAGGGGGACCACAATAGATCCTAATGGGTCGAAGTGTCCGAGCTATTTCTCGGCCCCTCTATAAGATAAGATACCCACTAAAACCACCTCGGTGTCCCTCAGGTCGCTTGTTGCTGGGTACATGGGTCGCAGTTGCATTCTTCCACGTCCCAGCTGCGACGGTCTGTTGAGACCCCTCCGACCATTGGGGTGAGGACGTCCTCACCTTATGTCCTACCAGAGTAGCACGATACGAACGTAGTCAACCAGAGATCAACCTTAAAGCCATTTTAATCCAAAAGCTTAGGGAACTAGACCACAAGTGCAAAGATGAACCTGCTACTAATAACAGTTTGAGATTTTAAAGTTTCGTTTGAAGATCTCACGTCTTCATTGAAGCGTCAAACGGGCGGCGTAACGACATTGCTTTCACCGACTTTCTCTTGAACAATACTTTTACAACTTCAGTGTTTGGTCGTTTATGCACCTGCATTTTGGTTCAACGTAAGAATCTTCGTCGAATGATGTACCCTGGTATTTTTTGTGAGAGGCTGCTTGCTATATCTGTCTTTTCGACCTTTAGAAGATCTACAGATGATGCGATTTTACTCGAAATGTACATAGCATCAGTAGCCTGTAGACTATCAAGAATGGAGCTGAGGTGGACCACCAATATATGCTGTTCCTGAGAACTTTCTCAAATTTGGACCATCTGTCTTATATAAATCTAATATTATTTTTCATTATTGTTCCAGTTTCGTTGTTGAGGCTAGAAATTTGTCTTTGGATTTGAAGTGGACAAGGTCTTTGCGTGAAATACAAAAGAAGACTTCTGTGACCTTAAACCTACTGGTCACAAGAGATGTTTTAAAGTTTCATGAAAAGAGCTCTCCAAAAAGTGCTAAAATGAAAGCTAGAAACTTTCATTTTATACATAACAGAGAGAAATTAGCGTCAAAATAAATACGAAAAGATGTTGTGTGTGAGATAAACACGCTGCCTTTTATCAGCGCGAATAGAGATTGATTTACACGTTTCAATTACACATGATATATGTTATTGCGTTATCAATACGACCTCAAGATACAGCATCGCCACTCGACCGCCGCCAAAACTTGATATTCGTCTATTGTGGCTGCACAGATGTGATTGACCTAAGACAACGACCGGTTTTTCATTATTAATCACTCTGACATAATCTAATCGTGTAATATATCCGAACTTGCCGCCGCGGCGCGAGCCGACCGCCCCCGATCGTCGCCGAAGGCCCCCGAGCGCTTGACAGTCCGTCACTCGTCCGTCAGAGCGCGGCACACTTCTCTTATGTATTGAATTACATAGGTGCAGTGTACGCGCCGTCGCGTCGTGCCGGCAACTCTAGCGTTCTCCTTTTCGAACTATTTACACGGCTGCAGTTTCGGAATCGGTCGATTACGATCGGCAGCGTCGATAAAGCGAGTAGCGGAAGCGGACGCGTGAATTCTCTTTTATTTTTTTCGAACGTTTACCATCACTATCGATTCGCCGGTCGATAGGCGATTATTTTTACGCGCAATTGCTTGTGCCGCGGTGGGCGCGCGTTGCATCGGACGCTATGTACAGAGATTTCAGGTGGTTCGTCGGTTGTCGATTTCCACAAGGGCGGGCTGTGTCGGAGTTTTTCCGAGCGCACGTGCCGGTTTCGTACTGTTTACGTGTAGAGTACATTGTGCGGTGCCTAGCTGAGTACGGAGTCATTGACACGCCGGCGTGACACACATTCCGCTCTGACTGACGGATCGCCAACACGTATGCGGTTTCTTGCTGAATATTTCGTTTTTTTTTTTCTCTTACATAGTAGTTTACAACTCGCTCTTATCAGTTAATTGCTCGCTTTTTTGTTAATACAGTGTGAGTGCCGCGTGTATTGTTTAGATCGGGTATCGGTGTGTATCTTAGCGTGATAACGTTTCTACTCAAGGTAGTCTCCTTGGGTTCTCGCGAATTGTGGGATTTCCGGTTTTATTGACAATTGTGCGCGTTTTTTGTTTCGGTTTTTTATTTGTGTATAGTTTTTGGTCTCCGTATCAGTGTTAGAAATCTGCTAGGTTGAGTGTTTAAATTTTAACTGAAAATATTTTTTATTGAATTGACGAATTTAGTTTCGAATTAGTGTGAATTACATTTCAGTGTATACTTATCGGCTTTCAGTACTATTCGAAGCTTTCATTCATGTCTAAATGAATTTAATAAATTGCAACATGTTCGCTATTCGAATTTCCCTCGTAGCTAACACGTCACTATGACGCAGATTGTGCGTAGAGCAGAGGAGTAGGTACCTACTTGTCATAAAAAAATTGAATTTTGAATGCATTGCATTTTTCTTTCGTGCAAGCGTGGTTGAAAATTTTCACGGACGCGTCGCTCTTTCTTGTTATTTATAGATGTAATATTTGATTTGTGTTGCGCACAAACGTAGTTCACCTACATAACTACGGCCGCTACACCGCTGTGTATATACGTATATAATATACATCTTGCACTATGTAGAACGGACGGATATAACAATATCTGTTGCCTGTGTGTGCGTGCGAGCGTAATGAGCGTTTCTATGTGCTAAGAAACAGTAAAAAGTATGGCGCGAACGCACGGAGCGGCAACATCGCATGCGTTCCGAGGCCTTGCCGCGGTGAAAACAATGGTCTTTTTATTATTTTATATTATATTTTGTGAATTGATAATTTTTGTTTTTATGAATATTCTATTGTGTGAATATGTATGAGATGTGACACGGTAATTATCGACACAAAAGTACGTACAGAACAATTATTGTGTGGACTTTTTTATTTTCATATAGCAACAAAAAAGGCAATTAATTATACGTGTGAAAAAAAAAAGTTACTTAATTAGAAAACTTAAAAGGAACTAAGCTGCGTATTTTTTTTTTGAAAAAGCGCATACCTTTTATCATGAGATAATTGGCCTCCGGTTCCTACATTCCAAAAGAAGCTAAAATCAATATATCAGTGATAAAAAAACAAACAAAGGTAACGAAAATAGCCGGTTGATTGAAAAAAAAATAGTAACCGATGTTGACCTTTTCGAACGCGTCTCGTTACTAGCGCGGCCAGCTGACGCGACGTTGCCGCTCCTCCGACTGTAGAATGGTATCTACGAGCTTATCGCTTCTAACGCGGTGGTGTTAGAGCTACATTCGTGTAGCATTTCGAAGTATATAAGGGATTTAGGACGTTTTCTTCGCGGCTCTATGACACTTCCCGCGCGAAAAATTCGAAATGCTTTTTATCAGTCGTGCTCGTGACGCGATGGCTCCGTTAGTAGTTTTGCGGTCGATTTTATGGGCTTTTTAAATGTGCCACATTTTCGTACGTATAGTCGAATATGTTCGCGATTGTGTGTCGAACGAATCATATATTTTTTGCAGATTAGTGTTTTTGCAAGTGACGTGTTTCGAAAAAAAATATAGGTAGTTCAAATTATACACACACCAAAGTGCCCAAAGCTAGTGAAATAAATAAATTATTTATACAACAGAAAACTATTTATTACATAGTGCAATAAGACTTTAAATAATAACTTATACAAAACCTTGCAACAAGGAGTACCAAGAGCGCATAGCGCGCGAAGAGATATCAAATCAGAGTTCTTGTGAAACAGTGCAATACGTGTAAACGGCGAATAGATGGAGCGGTGACAAAGTGGCCTACATGCCGGTGGCGCTGGGCTCGCTCGGCGGCGAGGGCGAGTACCGGGAGTACGGCCACCATCTCTCGCCGCACCACCCGTCTCATCCGCCACACATACAGTACCATGAGTACGCGCCGCCGCCGCCGCCGCCCATCTACCATCAAATACCGGATCCTTACTTTAGGTAAACCTCCTATTGGATTATGATTGCCTGGTACTGTTCAGGAAAATACCACCTTTTTACTTCTAAGCGGGCTTTTTCCGCCAAAAGCTTGGCTATCCAAAGAGGGAATGCTACCAACCATAAAAATTTTATTATTATTATTAACCTGCTGGGAACCTTGCCGATCGGCAGCGGAAATCTCTAAAAAATATTCATACTTACGTATAAATCATCAGAACAAATACTACTTACGAGGGAGGTTAAAAGATCTAGTAAGTCCACCTGTCATGATATCATGGACAGGTAAGTCTCCTCAAACAAAGTCAGTCGCCTATCAAATAGATTAAATTAGGCTGGAAAAGTCTCCGCTATTTTATCCTCTGAAAGATTTATGGACAGAAGTTGTAGGACAGCAGTGTGCTAAGGAACGATTTTCCTATATTACACCATAAAGGGGGTAATACCGGATTGCGGGTCAAACCGTAGGGCGGTAAGCCAAAAATTATAATATTTTGTAACGGTGAAAATTATGTATCATAAAAATTAAGTAACAAAATCTCACTATAATAAAGCTGAAGACATTTTGTATCACGGGAACGCGGGTGAAACCGAGGGTATAGCTAGTAAGTAATAAATACGACCAGGGCCGACTTAAGCCATGCCGGGGCCCTTGGCTTACACAAAAATTTAGGCCCCGTTGGAAAGTAAAAAAGTGAATAAATAAAATACCATTTTTTTTATTATAATTAAAAACTCATCTATTGTCCGTTTTTTTTTTTAGAATGTTGAAGGTAATTTTTACTATCTACATAAAATAGAAAAAAACATTGTGTGGTGTAAGCGAATGTATCGGCATTTCGGGGCCCCTGTGTGGGTGTGGGGGCCCTGGGCACGGGCCTGTGTGCCCTTATGGTAAAGACGGCACTGAATACAACGAGTGTATTATATCCACTATGTCGTCGAGTATCTTTGATTCCTAGTAATGAAATGGAAGACCGTAGTTCCATTAGACGTACGGCTTCTTTTGATGATATAACTAAATAATATTGTTATGTGATTGATTAGATAATGATTGAAAAGTATTTTCGGTAATTGAAATGTTGGCATTGCTAAATTGCCGTGGACTTAACGAACCTTTACGTAATTTTAGCCAATGAAGGCTATCGAGGTTGAATTCGCCGCGAGAGTCTTAGTGTAGCGCGGGCCTCCAGAAATGTACTGAGCTTATGTTTCATGACGGTCTAATTATTCATGATTATTGTAAAGATTATGCCATTCCCATTGAGCTATTACTACGTATAGAGAAGACGCAACACATCACAACTATGTTCCGTTCAAGTGAGAACATCCGGCCACACTTGTTGTAGAACGATGAACGAAACGCGTAAGCGCCGTGAAAATCGCGGTGTTTGCGAGAAAAATACTCCTAAAAGCGTTCTGATAGCGCTACGTGTTTCTACTGTCTGCTTAGACGACTAATTGTTGTTTCAGCGCTACAGAGAAATTTTGTTGACTCTAAAGAAAGTTTGCTTATGATAGCTTCTCTATACGTATTAATAATAGTTTAATGGCCATTACTGATTAATTATGGCAGACATACCTGCGACTCGTTACCAACCACTGTTTTAGGCGAGGTTTTTTTTTCGAAACAAAACGGGACTGCGCTGCACTGCAGCATAATCGTTATTTGGTTATTTCAATGATTGGCCCTGCCGCGCTAATAAATACTTTTTAGCGATTGGACCTTAACCAAGAAACAATGGCCGGCCATCGTTGAATCGAATTGAATTACAGTCGGTGTATTGGTTGGATCATAGATTTATTTCAAAGAAGAAATCTGCAGTTTTTTGAAAAGCGTTTGACAATGTTTGCTATACAAAACTATGAAAAATTCCTAAATGTCATGATCACTCTTTCATCCATATGAAACTAAATAGATTAATCCAATACTTTTAATGTAGTAACAATACATTATGATAATTTTGTATATTATGGTGTCTCGCAAGGTACTTACCTTGGTCCCACTTTATTCCTTTTCTATAATGACAACATATAGAAACATGATTCTTTTCTCTATTTTTATATATTACTCCATATTAAATTGTGTGTTATCTTGTAATTCCAGGCGGCACGCACCTTACTTCGGTCAGCCAGACTACAGAGTTTATGAACTCAACAAACGGTTACAACAAAGGACAGAGGTGTGTATTAAATCTCTCTACGACTCAATTACATCTTGTTATCTGTCTCCAATTGTATATTTCTAATGAACAAATTCTGTAACGCCACTCACACTTGACATCTGTGCTAATATTACAAAGAAAGATAATTTTGTGTGTATGTGACAACAACTGATCCGATTTTTAGCTGATAATAGGAAGCTAGAGTGTATTGTAAGATGGAGTTTTATAGAAGGAGAATCAAAACTTAAGTTGTCTCAAGAATATATTGTGTTAATTGTAAATAGACCTTATGTCATTGGTTTTAATCTTGACTTTAAAATTTACTTAAGTGATTTTTCAACACAACAAACATTACGTAAGATCCTGTTATTTTATTACGAAATATCTATAAAAATGACGTAGATGCAGCGATTTTAAGTCGCTGTACGTCATTGAAATGGTCAGCTCAACTCATACAAATTATTATGACGGCGTGCAAATGTATCCTCCTTACGTCAGAAGTTGATCGATTTATACAAAATATTTATAGCATTTTTAGTCTCTGATTTGATAGACTCTTTCAGTCATGTAATTTTTTATTGTTGTCCACCCCACAGAAATTATTTCAGAGCTAAAAGAACTAGAGTTTCTGAAAAAATGGAAACGTCTTCTAGTTCTCGAGCTATAGTCGACCGACATATTCTGGTAACAAACTCCGCTTACCAAGTTAAAGCCATGCTATAAAATTGTACGGAACCCTTATGGTATGCATGGTCCTACACTTGGCCAGTATATAAAGACTGAAATTGTGATATCTCTAACGAAATATTTCAATTTTAAATACCTTAACTCAATGAAGTGGTTTTCTCTAACTACCAGGGCATCATATTTTCAAACAAATATAACAGCAAATTGCTTCTGCTTTCCAGGACTCAGATAACCTGTGGTGGGACGCGTTCGCGACAGAGTTCTTTGAGGACGACGCGACGCTCACTCTCACATTCTGTTTAGAAGATGGACCTAAGAGATACAGTGAGTGTTCTTATCAATTTATGATCGCTTGGTACTTTTAATTTTATACGATTAGAAAAAAAGTTGCAATATGACGGAGTTAAATGTAAAAAAAACCGCTATTTGTCGAGGCTACCTTTTTTTTTAAATTACAAATAATAGTGCTCATGTCATTAAAAGACTGGTAGCGCCACCTAGTTCATAGATAGTAAAACTTAGATGTAAGTTCAAACATAATCCAATAGATGGCGCTAAAACGAATTGTTTGTCACTATAATTTAATTTTGCGACAAGTAACGCTTAGCCTTGATATGAAGGTTGGTGATTATGGAACTCCCAAGGGCCAACTAATATGAATTTTTAAATGATGATGTACCTAACAATTAACCTTCCCATTTCAGCAATAGGAAGGACGTTGATACCACGCTACTTCCGCAGTATATACGAGGGTGGCGTATCTGAATTGTACTATACGATGCGTCAGCCGAAAGAGTCCTTCCACAACACTAGCATCACGCTCGACTGTGACCACTGTACCATGGTCACGCACCACGGGAAGCCGATGTTCACAAAGGTGAGCTCCTATATACTTATGTTAGCCTGGTACTTTGTTACGCTTGACTAAATCAATATGCATTGAAGAAAGTTCTTCAATGGTTATGGGCGCCTGGTAATTACATGCTAGGTGAGCTATTTTATCTCACATTAAGGCTACGGTCGCACGGACGCTTTTTTACGTCGGGAGCAAAAGCGTCAGCGTGCGAACACGTATAATACATAACGTTAAAAATTACGCGATCGTCATCGTTACCAAACGATCAATCTTTGTATGGGATTGACATTTCAAATCGAATTATCACGTGATTTTTGTCAATTTCTTAAGGCAATCCCAGGTCTACTGCTAACTGATAAGAATAAAATCGTTCCTAAAAATCGGAATGGTCTGAATAAAGCAGTAAATCCAATATATACAAACTCTTTGGCGATCATGTGAGCCTGGTACCACTAAGGACTTCTATGGGGTTTACAGCCATCTTGTGCAAGTCCATGGGGAATTTATGGCGGTTCAAGTGTGTAACATTTTTAATTATGCAACCACGTTTACGGCTTGCCTGATGGTAAGCGGTCCCTATCCAGTGGAGCTGTTGTTTACCAAGTGTATTTCCACCAGGTGTGCACGGAAGGTCGCCTGATCCTGGAGTTCACGTTCGACGACCTGATGCGCATCAAGTCGTGGCACCTGGCGGTGAGGGCGCACCGCGAGCTGATCCCGCGGCAAGCGGTGCACCCCCATCCGCCGGACCACGCCGCACTAGACCAACTTGCCAAGAACATCACACGACAGGGGATCACTAACTCAACACTGAATTATTTGAGGGTGAGTTGATTATTTTTTTATTGGTTAACGAGCATACGGCCCGCCTGATGGTAAGCGGTTACCATAGCCTATGAACGCTTGCAACATACGAAGCATCACTCATGTTTATGGAAAATAAAACTTAAATCATTGGTGCAAGTTCCAAATTCAATTGTTTTTGTCCCAACTCAAAACTTGAGTTGTGCTTGAGTCAGGATACAAGGTCCGTATCAACTTTGGACTATGCGCCTTTGCACATTATCAGACACGACCGTTCGACAAGACAAATTTCTTGTCTGGTTCATCGTACACATTCATGCAAGACGCCTTTTCCGCTGTCTGTAACCATATTTCACGGACGGACAATACACGCGTACCAAATGGACAGACGACAGAGTTTATAGTGATTGACTTGTACCATAGACATAGAAAACGGCCGTAGTTGTAGGCATTATTGGATACATCCATTAAATATGACAAGAATCAATGGGACTATAAAGCTTTAATGTTCAATATATTCATTTTTATTTTACTCATGTAACATTACATGTTTGATAAAAGTTTAATTAACGTAAAAAATAAAAATTACTATTCATTTTATTCAAACAACATTAATCCATTTCTTAACTTTACAAAAATAACATAACTGGGTTATATGAAAAATAAAACAGTAATAAAAATAAAAGTTATTGTATTAAAATTAAAATTGAGCTGATTTAAATGAAATAAATAAATTAACATTCTAAACACGAAATAAAAGCGTGGACACTATAGTTGTTTTGGCTGACGCAGACACGACGAATGTGCACGCGCGAACTAGTTTCCATATATGAGTAGATGTCGTGTCTAAGCAAGACGTCTTGCGTAGGCGCGACGTCGAATATGCAGCCGACGACGACGCGTGTCTGATCAGACATAAGAAAAAATTTCTTGTAATGTGCACGGTCTCATATAACAACCAGTGCGACTGAATGTCTTATAAGACATGTCTGATCAGACACAAGAAATTTTCTTATAATGTGCAAAGGCGCTATTAGTTTTTTTTATTTATTTTTTTATATGTTGGCGTCACACGGCTTGTGTATTTTATCATTTTCGAGTTATATTATAAGTCTAGTCACAATAAATCACGTTCACATAGTCCTCAGTCAGTCACTGTCCATAAAAGTCATGTTTTAGTACAATGGTGGTTGTATTAAAACTTTTCACGGACAACTTGAGACAACTTGAAAAGGCACGATACACATGATTCATTTCATTTCACTTCACTGGTGCACATGTATTGATCTTTATTGTATAAAATACCACCGATAATCTATCTATATATATAAAAATTAAACCCGTTTTCCGTTGTCACGACATAACATGAAAACGGCTTGACCGATTTGGCTTATTTTTTTTTTGTAGGTTTCTAATACTCTGTGCAAGGTTCTTACGGAAACAAATATTAAGAAAATCTCTCAGAAAGATTGAAAAATATACATTTAATTTTGCATATTTTAAAAAACGCGCGTAACGAATGTCAACGTCATTCAATTTAAAACAAAAAATGGTCAACTATCTGAAATAATTTGACATGATAGACGTTTACGTAAACTTTACAGGAAAAATAAAACGATGTCTCTAGGTAGCAGCACTCTTGACAATTATATGTACTTGATTGACGAAATTTTGTTCAGAACTCTCCGACTCTCTCTTGGTCGGTTTTGTGACTATTGACGATGATTTGACATTCGACTTCTAGGCGAAACGAAGTTCGCCGGGTCCGCTAGTATGCAATAAAACTCATAATATACGAATTTATGAAAATAAAAATGAAAACGCAATGTCACTCTGCAAGTTCCCGCCAAAAATTCCGGACTATTAGTTATTCTGTGGGTGTGATTCAAGCCAAAATACAAATACAATAAATACAATCAGGCGTAACGTATGCTTGTTTTCTACAGGTCATAGTTAACTAAATCTGGCACGTGGAACACATTTACACGTTCCGCTTGTGTAGTGTCTGTGAATAAGCGCGCGGCGTCACGTCGCACTGCATGCGCATCATGAAAAGTCTGTCCGTCTCTTTCGCGCGCGGTCAAGCCTATGAGTATGAAGGAGACAGTTATTGTTTTGCTTTTGCTACTGTTTATAAATATAGAGCGGTCTTTTTTGCATTCGTCCATTAGAATTGACTGACTGATTAGAAGCAATAATGTAATAAAATATACTGTATCGTGAAATTGCATAAGTGTAAGAACCACAATCTAAATAGATGACGCGTGTCAAAATTTGTGCAAAAAGGGGGGCAATGTTCTTCTTTTGTAACTGTTTCGCGCGGACAGGGAACTCGCATGCGGCTGCATGTCCACCAGAGATGTCTAGCGAGGGATGTGTTTAGCTGACAAATAGGATAGCTTCATTTTCACGTTAAAAATCTAATGCCAGCCTAACTAAATCAATCTTGTGACATTATGGTAGGTAAAAATAAATAAATAAATATCCTGGGACATTCCTCACACACGGTCATCTGATCCCAAACTAAGCAGAGCTTGTACTGTGGAAATCAGATAACTGATATAATACATATACTACTTTTTGTTTGTAAATACATACTTAATATACATAATTACACCCAGACTGAGGACATACAGACATGTTCATGCACACAAATGCATGTCCTGTGTGGGAATCGAACCCACGACCTGCTACGACCTGGTACAAAAAAAGTGACACGCTTGGTTTTCATACGTCTTAATGAGTACTATGAACGTGCCAGTTTCAGCTAACCGACCTTTTTTTCAAGCAAGGTTGTTTGTTTGTATGAAAACTCTGTTAATTTTTTCATAATTTCCGATGCTTGAAGATTGTTTATTTACAACAAATATGTACAAAATACAACCTATATATATAGAAAATTTCCTCAAGCCTGCCGCTGCTTCCGATTAACGGCAAGGTTCCCAGAAGGCTGGCAGCATTTCCTCTTTGGATAGCCAAGCTGACGCGTTGGCGGAAAAAGCTCCCCGCCCGCTGGTCTCCGGAGGTCTCGATCAATTTTGATGACAAGGTGCGAGCAAAACGGCGAGCTTCGGACCCCCACGGTCCCATGGTCTCGACCGCAAAAGGCACAAAAATATAATTGGGTCCAATCGATGCGTATTTTTTTTAAACGCACTGGCCTCAGCCGCCCCTGCAGCTTTACAAGTCGCCGGTAAGTGAGATGGCGCGAGTGTAGCGACACACCAGCGACTTGCCGACACTCCAAGGGATCAAAGACATACCATAAGATTGTTGATGTATTTTTTGTTTGTGCCCACAGTTATGCGTTATCCTGGAGCCGATGCAGGAGCTAATGTCGAGACACAAGGCGTACGCGCTGTCGCCGCGGGACTGCCTCAAGACCACCCTCTTCCAGAAGTGGCAGCGGATGGTCGCGCCTCCCGGTTAGTTATGTGCCCCTGGTACTTTTATACTAAAACTCTTCTAGTGGCGGCGGATGGTCGCGCCTCCCGGTTAGGTATGTGCCCCTGGTACTTTTATACTAAAACTCTTCTAGTGGCGGCGGATGGTCGCGCCTCCCGGTTAGGTATGTGCCCCTGGTACTTTTATACTAAAACTCTTCTAGTGGCAGCGGATGGTCGCGCCTCCCGGTTAGTTATGTGCCCCTGGTACTTTTATACTAAAACTCTTCTAGTGGCAGCGGATGGTCGCGCCTCCCGGTTAGTTATGTGCCCCTGGTACTTTTATACTAAAACTCTTCTAGTGGCGGCGGATGGTCGCGCCTCCTGGTTAGTTATGTGCCCCTGGTACTTTTATACTAAAAACTTCTAGTGGCGGCGGATGATGGCGCCTCCGGGTTAGTTATGTGCCCCTGGTACTTTTATATTAAAAACTCTTCTAGTGGCGGCGGATGGTCGCACCTCCCGGTTAGTTATGTGCCCCTGGTACTTTTGTATTTATTTTATACTAGCGACCCGCCCCGGCTTCGCACGGGTGCTATTTCATAATGTGGTGTCAGTGGAGCGAATTGCGCACCCGGCCCGGTCACGGTATCGCGAATACTGTTTCTTGCTAATTTTAACTCTGATATCTTTTAAAATGTAAATCATAATGATTTGCTGTAAAGAGAAAACTTTACCTACATTAAATGCCCAACGTAACTAACTTATTTAATTAGATAAGGATTAATATTAGGTATATTGGTCAACATAACTTCGAAAGGATAACCCACAAAAAAAACTCGATCGCATAAAAATGGTTACTGTGTGTTATCGGTAGGGTATAGATATACTGGGTGTTTTTTTTTGGTCAGCGACAAGCGACCTAGGAGCGGTAGTACAAAAAATATTATTTTTAGCACCCGTATCAGTTGTATTATCGACCCTGAGTCGCTCGTCACTGACCAAAACAACAACCTGTATAAGATTCTAATAAATTAGTGAACTTCCTCTTGAGGGATGAATGTATAGGTAATAAATAAATAAATAAATAAATATCCTGGGACATTCGTCACACACGGTCATCTGATCCCAAACTAAGCAGAGCTTGTACTATGGAAACTAGATAACTGATATAATACATATACTATTTTTTGTTTGTAAATACATACTTAATATACATAATTACACCCAGACTCAGGACATACAGACATGTTCATGCACACAAATGCATGTCCTGTGTGGGAATCGAACCCACGACCTGCGGCGCGTAAGGTGAACCTTAACCAACTGCGCCAGCTGGCCCGTCAAGGTCATAAGTAATCAAAAAATATCTGCGGATGAAACTAACAGCTAGTTTTTTTTATACTACGTAGGTAGCAAACAAGCATACGGCCCGCCTGATGGTAAGCGGTTACCGTAGCCTATGGACGCTTGCATCACCACGAGTGATACTCGCGCGTTGGCGGCTCTGCAGAAATCTCTTCACACCCTTTTTGAAGAACCCCATACTGTACTCCATTGGGAAAAGCACGGCGAGGAGCTCGTATAACGTACCAGTTGTGTTGTGTTGCAGAGTCTCAGCGGCCGGCGAGCAAGCGGCGCAAGCGCAAGGGCAGCGCGGGCGCCAACGCGGCGCCGCCCGCGCCCGCCAAGAAACGCTCGCCCGGACCCAACTTCAGCCTCGCCTCGCAGGTATGACGCCCTGGTACCTGCAACAATACATTACACATACACACAACCGAATGTCTTACTAGTTATGATACCCTGGTACCACCGGGGCAGCTAAAGTGAAAGTTTTAAGATTGGCAATAAATAAAAGAGTAAATTAAAAAAAAAAAACTTTTTTCGCCCGGACCCAAGTTCAGCCTCGCCTCGCAGGTATGACGCCCTGGTACCTGCAACAACACAGCACATATACAACATTCACAACGGAATGTCTTACTAGTTATGATACCCTGGTACCACCGGGGCAGCTAAAATGAAAGTTTTAAGATTGGCAAATAATAAAAGAGTAAATAAAAAAAAAAAAACTTTTTTCGCCCGGACCCAAGTTCAGCCTCGCCTCGCAGGTATGACGCCCTGGTACCTGCAACAATACATTACACATACACACAACGGAATGTCTTACTAGTTATGATACACTGGTACCACCGGGGCAGCTAAAGTGAAAGTTTTAAGATTGGCAGGAAATAAAAGAGTAAATTAAAAAAAAAAACTTTTTTCGCCCGGACCCAAGTTCAGCCTCGCCTCGCAGGTATGACGCCCTGGTACCTGCGACAACACATTACACATACACAACGGAATGTCTTACTAGTTATGATACCCTGGTACCACCGAGGCAGCTAAAGTGAAAGTTTTAAGATTGGTAGATAAAGAAGTAATTAAAAATAAAATAAAAATGACTTCAAAATACACTAAAAAGTATGAAGTAACTCTAATTTGACACTGTTTTGAAGTAAGAGAAATAATTTCATTGGAATATGTTGAGGTCTTTCGCTGAATTGAAAACTTACCAATACCAAAACCAATTATATGTTTTGCTTACCAATGGTAGGTTTTTTTATCGCCAAATTGGGCATATATCAATGGGCATCATTTCGTAAGATAATTTTACCTGTGATAGCTAGTTCCATATGGGAGGGTCTGCTATGCAAAGCTTTGAGGTCTTTTGTACCTACCATAATGTCATAAGATTGATTTAGTTAGGCTGGCATTAGATTTTTAAAGCGATCCTATTTGTCAGCTAAACACCCTCGCTACACATCTCTGGTGGACATGCAGCCTTCCCCATTTTTGCACAGATTTTGATACATTCGCGGCATCTATTTAGATGTATATCTGTGGTTGTAACGTATGTATTGTCGTGTGCAGGACGTGATGGTAGTAGGTGAGCCGTCGCTAATGGGCGGCGAGTTCGGCGACGAGGACGAGCGGCTGATCACGCGGCTCGAGAACACGCAGTATGAGGGCGACGGCGTCGGCGTCGGCGTCGGCGTCGAGTGGAGCGCGCCCCCGCCCGCCTCCCCCGCCAAGACCCCGCCCGGCAACCACTGACGACCATCTGCGCCGCACTCATGCCGCCCTGGTACATGCCGGCCGGATACATGATCTGCATGCGGGCTAAACATGGATTATGTCTACAGAATATAAATAAATCAAATAAATATAGGCCTTTACGGATAAATTATATATTGTTTCTTTTTTATTTACCTTTTCCTGTAATTTAAAAGGATAACCATCTACCTCCCTACGCATGTCTCTAGACGGCAATTGCACCGCACTCATGCCGCCCTGGTACCTGCCGGCCGGATACATGATCTGCATGCGGGCTAAACATGGATTATGTCTACAGAATATAAATAAATCAAATAAATATAGGCCTTTACGGATAAATTATATATTGTTTCTTTTTATTTATTTACCTTTTCCTGTAATTTAAAAGGATAACCATCTACCTCCCTACGCATGTCTCTAGACGGCAATTGCACCGCACTCATGCCGCCCTGGTACATGCCGGCCGGATACATGATCTGCATGCGGGCTAAACATGGATTATGTCTACAGAATATAAATAAATCAAATAAATATAGGCCTTTACGGATAAATTATATATCGTTTCTTTTTATTTATTTCCCTTTTCCTGTAATTTAAAAGGATGACCTAGCTCCCCACGCATGCCTCTAGAGGTCTAGATGGCATCTGCACCGCACTCATGCCGCCCTGGCACATGCCGGCCGGATACATGATCTGCATGCGGGCTAAACATGAATTATGTCTACAGAATATAAATAAATCAAATAAATATAGGCCTTTACGGATAAATTATATATTGTTTCTTTTTATTTATTTACCTTTTCCTGTAATTTAAAAGGATAACCATCTACCTCCCTACGCATGTCTCTAGACGGCAATTGCACCGCACTCATGCCGCCCTGGTACCTGCCGGCCGGATACATGATCTGCATGCGGGCTAAACATGGATTATGTCAGAATATAAATAAATCAAATAAATATAGGCCTTTACGGATAAATAAAACGACGTGATGATATTTTTTTTTAACAAATTTAGGAAAAAACATTTAATTCTTTTAATAACAATCTATAAATAATTTAAACAAAACTATACTAAATAGCTTAAACTAAAAAATAAAATACTAATAATTAAAACTAAATCTTAAGAAAACAAAAAAAAAAAAAATATAACTAACTTATAAATAGGCTAGCCTATCAAGGTCGCTGCCAAGTGGTAGCGTGCCCAGAATGCTGGCGGCATTACCTCTCTGTATAGCTATGCTTATACGCTGAGCGAGTATATTGTTTCTTTTTATTTATTTACCTTTTCCTGTAATTTAAAAGGATAACCATCTACCTCCCTACGCATGTCTCTAGATGGCAATTGCACCGCACTCATGCCGCCCTGGTACACACGGCTACAGATCAAGCTATACATTTCCAATATAAGCTGACCTCTCATTGTACGGAAATCCTATACAATGCGAGATCAGCTTATACTGGAAATGTATAGCTTGATGTGTTGCCGTGTGTACCTGCTGGCCGGATACATGATCTACATGCGGGCTAAACATGGATTATGTCTACAGAATATAAATAAATCAAATAAATATAGGCCTTTACGGATAAATTATATATTGTTTCTTTTTATTTATTTACCTTTTCCTGTAATTTAAAAGGATGACCTAGCTCCCCACGCATGCCTCTAGAGGTCTAGACGGCATCTGCACCGCACTCATGCCGCCCTGGTACATGCCGGCCGGATACATAATCTGCATGCGGGCTAAACATGGATTATGTCTACAGGTCCGCGGTCCGCTCCCTTGCTGCGTGACGCCAGCAAGCGGTATCTTGCCAAAGCCGCGCCACCAATTTCGAGCGGTGCTGATATAGTGAACGATGACCTTAAATGAGGGGCACAGATAACGGATATACTACATAAAAGCACTTACTACTTTTGTTTGTAAATTAAACATAATAATACACAGGCATATAAGAACAAGACCCAGACTCAGGACATGCAGAAATTTTCACACAAATGTATGACCAGAGATGGGAATCCTTAACCTTGCAGATCCGTCGATGACAATAAATCAATTTCTCGTGGCCTAAACTGGATGAAATGGATACTGACTGCTTGTTGCTCCAACGGGACTGTACTCTACATGCCACACAGCGCATGCCACGATGGACATTGGGCACGAACGATTTAGAGGGTATTGTTATTTCGTGGCGGCGACGTGAACTGAGACTATGCGCTCAAAGTCAACATAGCGAACTCCGTTCAGAAAATGCAGTCAGATTTATGTGACGAAGTCATCGAAAATTGGATCTACCAATACCGGTACGCTGGATGGCCAAGCAAACCCAGCGTGGACTTACCAGCCGGGCTATTGCGTATCTTTGGTGGTAATCGTAACGAACACCATTAATTATTTCATCCAATGACGCGCACGCGATATGACGCGACGATGACTATTCGCGGGCCCTGATTGGATAAAATTTATTAATGGTGTTCGTTACGATTACCACCAAAGTTACGCGGTAGAGCCCCGGGCTACCACGAGCACAAAATCCATACATTGTGCAATAAATAGAAATAAGATTGGATTTACAGTTAAGTTGTTGTTTAGTTTCACCGTTAATATAAGGTAGAACCTAGATGAAGGTTCATATTGTTTACGAAATCTTGGAAGCCTTTGAATTTTTTTTCTTTCTCTAAGAGTTTCATCCTTATTTTTCCGAACGCAGCCATTACTTTTGACATGCTTTTGACGGTTTGGCCACACGTCATCGTCGACGTTTTTGAGAGTACGTTCAGAAGTTTAGACACAACCGTAACCTCAATTAATGTCATCACAATTTTATCTCTTTTTTATAATAATAACTATTGGGACGATTAATATCTTTGTTCTTTTTTGTTTAAAACAGTATATAATTGTTTAAATTTACCTAATAATTCCCAAAACACTTTAATTTGTTAATGTGTCTATTACAAACTTTCTAAACTAGAAATGAATTAACAAACATTTCGAATTTAATGACATTCTCTATCTCTTTTGATACGTGGATCAGTCAGTGAGCGAACGAATGTGAATTTATATTAATTTTATAACTTAAAATAGTCACAAATAATTAAAAGGACTGCAAAATGGTCACAAAATACTTTATTTCTTTGATTGCGATCGCTTACATCAGCGGTGCGGTCGCAGATAGCTGCCAAAACCCACAAGTAGACGCGTCTTCTTTCACGAGTTTAGACGCGACTGTAGTGACACAAATAGCTTATATTACTGAATTTACGCTGAAATGTGATAACCCCGTGCCTGAGAACTACGCGCTGTACGCTGAAGTTGATGGGAAACCGCTGACAGCCGCCCGTGTTGGAGATAATAAGTACCAGGTAACTATAACCTCGAGCTGATTGAAGCTTGGCCATGTATGCATTTTAACGATGATAGCTCAGTGGTGGTGACGTCGAATGCCGGGACGAAGATCTCGGCTTCGAATCCTACAATAAGCTTGAGCTTTCGTTAAAGGAAAACATTGTGAGGAAACCATAGCACAGTGGTAGGGTACTTTGTAGTATCCACCTAGCTGGCGACCACTCTCAAGCTGAAAATCAGTCACCTAGTACTTATCTGTGTGTTCCAACAGCTGCACTTGAGAGCCAGTTCTTTATAGGCTTTGTGTGCTTACCGTCTTTGTCAACATCATCACCTGTTGACATGACCGGGTGTTAAGCTCCAAAATCTATGTTTTGCACGCTTCTTGTCCTGGTTGCCAGATATTAGCCTACCCTAGTTTTGTATCATTGTGGTATGTTTAAAAGGAGATTGTTTTGGTGAAATAAGTTTGAATAAACTACCTTTCAGACAGACTAATTATTTTTATAATTAATCTGTTGGTTTTCGCGACGGACCCGTGTCCTATTATAACAATTGATGTCACTGTAATTTTTTTAACCGTGACCCAAGTTATTAAGACGTTTTTGTATAGTAGATGTAAATAATACACACTGGCATAGAATTTATCATAAGCATGAAATTTGATACAAAAGAACTGTTTTTAGTACTGATTTTCTTTTTAATGGTGATGCCAGTAATTTGAGTTGAAGTCAAATTAATAATAATTATCATTTATTCACTCCCACATAAAACAAAGAACATTTTTTAACTAGGCAGGTACATTTAACTGTGGGAGACTGGAGCTCAAACTAGGTTACCCTGGGCTATGAGTCTCCTGGCTCCCCCAGGAGACTCAAATTCAAATTCATTTATTTGCTTAAAAATGTGGGTTATTAAAGATGTCATTCATTTTACAATATTTAGTTCCAACACATTACCCTTTCCAGCATGCAAAATATTGACTGCCAGTTTGTGAAAGCCAAATCAAAGTTAATTTATAATCAAAACTGTTATCGTCTTTGTCATTTCAGATGTAATTGACAATGACATACTTTCAACAAGCGATTAACTTTGGCTTTCAGAAACTGGCAGTTAATCAATTCTTCCACAAAAAAAAACCTTGCTGAGTTTCTTGCCGGAGTCTTCTCATCATCATCAGCCTATAATGTCCCACTGCTGAGCACAGGCCTCCTTTCACAAATGAAGGTGAAAGGGAATGGGCAGGTGGAGGTAGGCTAGTGGTCAACCTACTGTTGGAATTTTTCAAGCCGCCTAGGAGGCATCCAACTAGCTTAACGACTATCACAATTAAGTGATAACCGGGACCAACGGCTTTACGTGCCTTCCGAAGCACGGAAACGCTCGATTTGAAATACCACTAAGCGGTCACCCATCCAGGTACCGACCACGACAGGCGTAGCTTAACTTTGCCGATCGATTAAGAACGGCTAATCATGCTACACCACGAGCGCTTCAGAGTCTTCTCAGTTTAAGTATATTCCGAACCAGTGGTAAATTCAACTGTATGTACCAATTTAACGTTCATAAGTGCCTTACTAATAAACCTAAACTGGGCCTAAACTGAATAAATGACTTTTTGATTTGATTTTGACTTATTAGATAGATTTACATCACATGCAGTATCAATAGCAGTTCCCCAAATTCATATTTTTCAAGTGTATTTATAGGATGCCTGTCCAGCACTGCTTTTTCTACATCCCTTAAATGTTATAATTTGACTTGATTTTTTAGGTAGATATTTTACCATTTTGATGTATTAAGTCATGATCCTGATCTATAATCATTATTAAAATAACACAATTATCTCCTTATCAACAGGTATCCTGGACCGAAGAGCCCTCAAAGGCTCGTTCAGGCGTGCACGAGGTCCAGATCCTGGATGAGGAAGGATGGGCATCTCTCCGCCGCGCTCGCCGTGCTGACCCCAAGGCTGTTGTCGCTCCACTGCTGGCTATCCAGCTCCAGCATCCTGGCAGTTAGTATACTTTCTAAAGCCTATCCATGGTCACTAGATGTCCCCGGGATAAAAAGTAGCCTATGGTTTGGAGAAGGACGTAGGCTATCTGCACGCCATATTTTCACGATGATCCATTGAGTAGTTGAGGCGTGAAGACGTAACAAACATAAAAACTCACATTCGCATTATGATTGGCCTTTTTACAAGCTTTTATTTACTTTCACCTGTCTCGTTGTCTGTAATGGAATTTTGCGAGTTAAATTTGACACACTTCGCAGTGTCCGATTGAGCTGAAATTTGGTATACATTAGTATATTGGATTACAATGCAAGTACAGTCGACAAAAAAGTACAGTCACCATGAAAAGCTTGTATTAAAAATCAACATTTTTAACAAAAACTTATTACTCCCTGTACAGAGTAAAATTTTATTTGTTCCTCCATTATATGTTATTTTCATTGCAGGCTACTCTGGTCCCTGGGTGAACACGGAAGTACTCGCAACAGCGCTCTCAATCCTCGTCGCTTACACCGCCCTCCGCAACAAAAGCAAAATCTTAGCATAGACTCTAGAATTTTTATTTAATTATTATTTTTTTAATTTAAAAATAAATGGTTAATTTATTATTTGTGTTTTTTTGAATTTACTTGTCACGAAAATAGCATGGCATGGCTTTGTGAAGTGGCCAAAAACATTTGGACAAATGTCCTTTTAATTTTTTATAATGAATGTATAAATATGTCGCCCTGTCTCCCACGACACAGGGCGACCTAATGTGGGAGTACTGCCATTAATACTAATATGTAATTTATTTTCGGAATAAATATATTTTGTTTTTTTTTTTTTTTTTGATGTAGTGTAGGTCCTATATCCATGGAGAAATAAACACTTACCTACCTACCTAAAGGTTTTGAGAAATGGTCCTTTAATTTTTTTGGGTTCCTCAATCAATATTCAGCGAAATTTACAGGTACATAATTGATACAATTACAAAGTAGAGCAATAAGACCTTATGTAAAGTGGGGGTGTATTTAGGTGATCGCGTAACTTATTCTGTGGGACTTGTCTTTTATACTTTTAGCAAGCTTTATATTATTCATAGCATGTTATGAGTTAAATAGTAAACACCACTATGTACACACGACTACACATCAAGCTATACATTTCCAGTATAAGCTGATCTCGCATTGTATAGGATTTCCGTACAATGAGAGGTCGGCTTATATTAGGAAATGTATAGCTTGTTCTGTAGCTGTGCGTATTAGCTTAGGACCAACGTATTTTGTATTATTAAAAAAAAACGTTTTCCTGATAAAAAGCCTATAATACTCGGGGATACCTAATGTAGCAATTTGTGAAAGAATTTTTCGTATCCGACTGTAGTTCCAGAGATTAGCCCTTTTAAACAAACAAAAACAATACTCTTCCGCTTTATTAGGTATATATTAGTATAGATGTTCAGTCTTAGGCTGCATTCCGAATTACCGCTGTAATCGCTGTAATCGATTTGAGCGTGCTTAAACCCGTACCGAATTGAATAATGACAGTTCACGATGTCCCGTGAAACGTCATAGATGACGTCATGACATGCGCCATCTTGCGCTCACACCGACCATGCCCTAAACTGATATCACCGTGAGCGCTGTCAAAAGTGACGGCAAAAATGTAATAAGATTCTTGGTTTTCTATTTGGCAAAGATACTTTTTATGATTTTATGAGAGAAAAATAATAAAAAAAGCAGATATTCCTTTTTGCAAGTCAACTTATAAAAGATATAAGGAGTCCTAGCGCATTGATAATTCAGATTTTAATTAAATTCTCAAATGTTCTGTTTTGAATACTGTAAGCGCGATAACGGGCGTTCCGAATTGTTGATAGTTCTCAGCTGTCATAAGCGTGATATCTAATTCGGTACGCAAATTATTGCTGTAATCGCTGTGATCGATATTATCCATTTCGGAATGTACCCTTAGTTATAAAAGTAGCTAGTACCGTGTCACATTAAAAAAATGACAACCTACAGTTTTCATTCAAACTGTAAACATAATGATAATAGATTAAAGTACTACGAAAGGGTACTAAAATGCAAATCTATTTTTGACGCTGACCGTACCTACCACACTAATACCACAGTATTACCATCTTATATGGTAAAACCAAGGTAAAACTGTGCTAATACATAAAGTACATGCCTCATACTGACTAGCTATAGCTACGGAACCTGTGCGTGTTCCTACCGACATGCACTTGAGCCGCCTTTGAAGTTCTTTGTTCAGAGTTCTTGATATAAATGTACGCGTACTATTTGTTATATAAACCTAATCTTATTTCTTATCAAAATAAAATAATTTAATTGTTTGACCGTACGTGCAAAAACCTTGTGTAAAATGAAACGTCAATAAAACGCGACAAAATTAAGTAGACAACAAAAAGATTAAAATCACTCAATAAAGGAGGTTTCTTTCAATTTGTTCGTATAATACGTCAACTGATAAGATAAGCGAATATGTTAGGTTATGTTATTGTGAAAATATAATCAATTTATTATTATTGTTAAAATGAATGTGAAGCCACGGGAGAAGGCTTCGGACGGTGATGAGGACCTGGTTGAGAGTATGTTGAAGAAAGCTGGTTGCTTAGATCTACACTATAAAGTGCAGGTTTGTAACTTTACGATAGACTATTTTAGGGTCGGCAATGCGCAAGTTACCCCAAGCGTACGATAAGCTTCGGTAACCGCTTACCATCAGGCGGGCCGTATGCTTGTTTACTACCTAAGTAGTATATTTTTTTTTATTAAGCTGACAACTCACTGTTTGATCAGTGTTTTAATTATTTTATAAGGTATATTAAATAACAAATGAGATGATTTAATCAGTCTATAGTGTTATTAATTTTAAATACATAAACTCGCGGTAAAGGAATTTTATTTCAATAATTTTTTATTCATCTCATAGCGTAAAAACAAGGCGGACGTATTCTCACTAACAAAAATCTGTGTCGCTCAAGTCGGCCACCTCGCTGTACGTACAAGACGGCACGCACACATTCACACATTAGTCGAGCGCGGGTAAATGGCTACAGTCTCGTTTCCCGTGGAATGGCCAACTAATGTGTGCGTGAGAGGTGGCCAACTCTGTGGTCACAGTTTTTTGTTAGTGAGCATACATCCACCTGTATTTTTACGTCCATGCAAAGCTATTATTATTGCAAGTCAGAGTCCGAGGGGCCCCCTGAGCTAGGGGACCCCGGGGCACTGCCCTTCTAGCCCCTAGGTAGCTACATACTCCACTGCCTGTTACACCCAGATGAAATAAAATCCATTCCTGCCTAGAATACCTACTGTGCAGTTTATTATAGCTGCAGGTCTTGGCAGTGAAATTTAATTAATGTGGGGATCACAATAGATCTAGTCTGATTGCAGTGATACAAGCTCTGGAAAGACTTGAAACAGCCACTTAACCCAAATAACAATAATTGTGCTCTATTGAATTCATAATGTAGTGGTAATCCGCATTTTCTATTTCACCAGGAATGCATAGCAACAACGAAAGATTGGCGAAAGTGTCAGGCAGAAGTAAGCGACTTTAGAGAATGCATCAGCAAGCAAAAGCAGGATGACGCTTCTAGAATAAAAAACTAAATGTATTTATTTAATTACCCCATTATTTGACCTGTTAAATTGTATCAAACCATGTAATATAATATAGTTATTAAAGAAGTGAAGAGTTACGTCTTTATTGATGGTTATCTATAGGATTCCATACTATACCCATGGATGTATAAAAAAAACTGGATGGAGCATTGCCTTTGATTGAAGCACAATATTTTCTACATGTGTGTGAGTAAGCAAGCACTAGTGGCAGTGCCACTGACGCCGCGGCGTCTCATCTCGTCTCGGTGTGAACTGACCCTTATTGCCACTGACGAGATCTCAATGCAAAATAACAAAGGATCGGCATACTATGATGTTGAAAAATTGACCTATTCTCATGCTCAGCCCCTGAATTTAGGAAATCAGTTTTATGCATAATATCTGAAAGGAATTAAGTGATTATGTTTCTTATTGTATTAGGAAATATCTGTAAAGATAATTGTAATTTGTGCATACATAAATAAATAAAATAAATGTTCACATGGTGTGCATTAGGCTTGTAAGTATCCCGGCATAATTGGGGTGCGTCATTCCTTTTAAATCCTAAGTAGGATGCTAACTAGGATCCTAACTGGGATCGCTCTGACTAGGAAGCAGAAGCTGTTCTAACTGCGATTACACCTTCCTATTTCCTAGTTAGGAACCTAGTTAGTATCCCAATATAATATAGTGTAATAGTTACTTTAAACCGACACTCCATCCTGTTTTTTTATACGTCTATGACTACCTATAAAATAAAACGGAACCCTTATGGTATTCTTTTGGTATACCTGTCACATTTTATATAAAACCATTTCCCGCTCTTTATGTAACTAGGTACTTAAGCTAAGCAAAAAATCGGTTTGTGTTCTAAAGGCATGTGTTTGACTACAATCTCACCGTGGTTGGTAAGTTGATGTGGCCGAAGGTGGTAAGCACATAAATCCAAGAAGGCAACTGGCTCTCAAGGGCAGCTGTAGGTGCTCAACTAAAGGGTGATACCAGCCAGGCGGGTTCTACAAAGAACCTACTACTCAAGCTCATTATTGTAGGATTCGAACCCGCAACCATCGGAAATCGACGTCACTGAGCCACCCACCACCTAAAAAACGGTAAATACTTGTCTTATACAGGCATGCTGAATGTATTGTTTTATTTTGTCCTTTTTAATTTTCTCGAGCTTAGTGTTACCGAATAAAAAAAGACGTTCCTACATTCGGCATGTATTCAAAACATACTTTGTAAACGGTTACCTATATGTCACCTGACTTAACTGAGTGACATTGACATTAATAAAAAAAACATTGCAGGAATATTTATAGGTTAAAAAATGTTTAGAAAATTAAAATTATCGTATTTTTCGTCAATATACGCAAATTATACCACCAGAGTAGCAATCGATGCAAGTTTAAAGGAAAATTTCGATACAAAGGTATACAAGCCAAGGAAACACCCTGGAACAACTCGTATAAAAATAGCTTCCATCCCACCAGATATTCAAAAAGCGATAAAAATCATTTTAGATGACTCTAGTGCTAAAGCCTTGCACCAGGAGAGCCTAAAATTAGGCAATTACCTCCGTTCAAGGCAACTGCCTCCAGAAGATGGAGATATTGACACAAAAACCGCGAAAATTCACGAGAACGTCGCAAAGAAAGTGTTTTCAAAAGTTAATAAAGAATTATCAGAAAATGAATTAGAGGAGTACAATAAAAAGGTAGAGACGATCGTTTTTAATATTTTGAAGAAGAATGTATATCGATGGGGGAATATATCTTACGATAAAGCTACTTGTTTGCAGTATTTAATGACGAGAGCTGCTCCTGAGTATGCGGTCCTGGTACGTGTACTGGATGAGATAAAAAGAAATTTACCAGACTATAAGCCTAGAAGCTTCTTTGACTTCGGTTCTGGCATTGGTACTGGCACGTGGGCTGTAAATACGCATTGGAAAAATATTTTCGAATATTTCTGCGTCGATACATCAACTAATATGCATGACTTGGCCCGTTTGATATTATGCCAAGGGAAGGACAATTTAGAGTTGCCGTTAAAAGGTTACTTTCAACGTCAATTTCTACCAGCTTCGACGGAATTGAAATACAGTATTGTTCTCTCGGCATATTCATTATTTGAGCTACCGAGTATGAAAAGTAGGTTAGAAACGATTCAAAAACTATGGAATAAGACTGAGGACTTCTTAATAATCGTAGAACAAGGCTCAAATGCTGGATTTAGTATAGTTAACGAAGCTAGAGAATTTGTTCTTAATTTACCGGAAGGAAGAAATAAAGGCTATGCTTTCTCACCATGTCCTAATGACAATGTTTGTCCGCGATACCTTGAACATCAGACACCATGTAACTTTTTAATGAAATATGAATCTTTACCATACCCGTCAAAATCGGAAATGCAAGCTGAAATATTTTCCTATGTAATTTTAAGAAAAGGTGCACGTCCGTCAGATGATCCACAATGGCCGAGGATTGTTCGTGCTCCGATTGTGCGGTCAGGGCACACAATCTGTAGGTTATGTACGTCTCAAGGGGAACTACAAGAAATCATATTTTCTAAAGGAAAGTACGATCAGACTACGTACAGATGTGCGCGGTCAAGTAATTGGGGTGATTTGTTACCTGTGAAATAAAGATCTTTTTAAGCTGACTGTAGTTTTTATTACTTCATTTGAATATCTCACATTGAAAATGAGTACATATTACTTTTATATTAATTTATAATTAATCCTTTTCTTTGATCTTGTAATTATCACATATTAGTTGATATAAGTTTTAAGGCAATGATAGCTCAGTGGTAGTGACGGCGGATACCGAGATGAAGGTCCCGGGTTCGAATTCTACAATGAGCTTGAGCTTTCGGTGAAGGAAAATCATCGTGAGGAAACCATAGCACGGTGGTAGGGTACTTTGTAGTATCCGCCTGGCTGGCTACCACCCTCAAGTTGAAAATCTGTCACCAAGCACCTTTTGGTGTGTTCCGATAGCTGCACTTGAGAGCCAATTCCTTCTAGGCTTTGTGTGAGCACCACCATCGGTCGCATCATCACTTAACATGGTGAGATTGCGGTCAAACACAGGCCTATAAACAATAAAAAACAATAATGTTATATGTAAGAAATAATGTATGTTTAGATGGTTACTTATTGGCGGTAATTTTATATTTTTAGGTTTACTATATGATATAAAATTAAAATATTTGTTTATCAGTATACAGCAATATGCTTTTTTTAATTGTATTGAACTAATAACCTCATATCTTGCTAAATGCACTAAGTAGTGGCCTACTTAGTGCACATAGTAAAAAATTTTAATTGTATTGAATTAATAACCTCATATCTTGCTAAATGCACTAAGTAGGCCACACATAGTAAAAAAATATATCTGGGTTATCTTCCGACTACTTAATATCATAATTGCGAAAGGTGTGTGCAGTCTAGGCCCTGTCATGGCACTTACGAAAGTACAAACGGTTACAGTTGACTCGACTACCAGTATTGGACTAGGATTTTTTTTTTTTTTTTTTACCGACTTCAAAAAAAGGAGGAGGTTCTCAATTCGGTATATTTTTGTTTTGTTAACTCCGTCATTCATTAACCGATTTGGAAAATTCTTTTTTTATTTGAGGGTACACTTCCCGTTTGGTCCCATTGTCATCAGATCAGGATTTTATTACTTCTTAGTGTACTTAGAAGTCGGTTTAAGTTTTTTGTAATTGTGATCTCTATTATTATAGACAAATCATTTGCTAAGCCAACAAGCATACGGGCCGCCTGGTGGTAAGCGGTTACCATAGCCACATAGACGCTTGCAACACACGGGGCATCACCACAGATTAAAGTGGCATCACTCACGCATTAACGACCTTCTCTCCCCTCCCTGATGAGCTCTGGCGACCTTACTCACGCGCAGGAACACAACACTCAGTTATTTGGCTGCGGTAAGGTGGAGGTACTACTTCCCGTCAAACTGCTCTTTGAGCGAAAGAACGCTATGCTATATGTTATCTCTAAAAATATGTTTCAAGAACGCGGGTTAAACCCAAGGGCGGATCCAAGGTGGGGGGGGGGGGTCATAACCCCCGCCCTGGGCCTCGGCCGTCTAGGTCAACCTGAATTAAAAATCTAAATCACTCGCACGCATCACACCCTTGATTGAGTTGTCAATAGGTTCTGTGGTCACATGTGTAATGAAAATGTGATTGACATGGTTGCGCGGCCCCTCTTTTCTGTAGGACGTAATCACTAGAACCTCAGAGTATATACGTATAAATACTACGTACAACTAGAACTAATGGACCGATTTTGAAAATTCATACAAATGTACCTACTCTATTTTCATGTGAATCTGCGGGTAACAGCTATAGTATTGTGTATTTTGAAACCCATCCAAGCTGGATATAAGTGTGTGACCCCCCCTGACCTGAAGGCTGGATCCGCCTTTGGTTAAATCGTGTTACGGACGGTACAAATAAATAGCTAAACACTAAAGAGAGACAGTTTTAGGAATCTCATTAGAGGTAAACAGCTGATACGGAAAATTGGTGTTAATATTTACAATATTACCTACGTAAACCACTATCATTATTGGCGTCACACTTGCATGTCATTAAAAAAGCATTTACTTATGATTTCATAAGTATGCACGTTACATTTTTGTCAACAAATCTAGATTACACATGGATATATGTTGTACATAGCTACTATAAACTGTCCTGCGAATTTATTCCGATTTCAATCAGACTTTTTTTATATTGGTTTTGTATAGCGCGATATTTTGTGGCGCCTACTATTAAGTTCATAGCAAAGTAGAGTTACAGAACCTCAAAATAATTGAGTTGGTTAGTATTATTACTAGTGGTCGAAGTTCAACCGCAGTTTTTTTTTTTAAGTTTGTATTAATAAATAAATTTTGGCTTACTGCACTCTTTCTGAATATAAACTTTAATCGCTACAAAACATGCAGTCACCAAACGGTTGGTGACAGATTTTGATCGATCACCGTCTTTCCTTGTCTTTGCAAAGTGTACCTAATATCGTTACGTAATGTCTAATACATTATCGGAACTAAGAATATCTATGTACTCAATTTAGTAGGTAGAAAATCTTACAATCAGGGGCGTAGCTACCGCCGTATCAAAGATACGGGGCCCCCGGACTACAGGGGGCCCGAACGTGTCTAAGCAAAAATTCGTAAAAATCGTTACCCTCCATTTGGGCTTTGCCACAGTCAGGTAGAAGGGCCCCTAACATATTCTGATATAGGGCCAGTCGAGGGTAAGCTACGCTACTGGTGATACGATATAATATTCCTCAGGGGCTCTACCGCGTAACTTTGGTGGTAATCGTAACGAACACCATTAATAATTTTCAACCAATCAGGGCCCGCGAATGGTCATCGTCGCGTCGTACCGCGTGCGCGTCATTGGATGAAATAATAAATCGTGTTCGTTACGATTACCACCAAAGATACGCAATAGCCCGGCAGATTCTGGCAAGATGGTCGTGATTGGAATCGTAGAACTATTGTAGGCGCGAAAATAAGTTTTAAGACTTTTGCTTCTGCGCACAATTTATTTCGGTTTTTTTGGAATTTCCCTCCAACAGTTTATAAAGGGATCAGAAGTCAAAAGTAACAAGGATAAATGAAATTATTAAAAGAAACAAAAAACCCGATTGCTACTTAATTTTATTTACTTTACCTGTTTAACACAACTAACAACTTCATTTGAGTAATTTTAATGGGTAGTAAATTCCCTATATACTTCTCGTTAAAAATTGTACCATCTACTTAGCTGTGTTAACTTCGATAAACATACTACTGTCGTGATTTTTTCACATATAACATCGGCATTTTGCAAACGGAATCCTAAATCGAAAAATGGTAAAACCTCTTTATCTGCGTTATTAATAAGTACCTAAGTGTAGTTATACCCATACCAAAGTTACAGCATTATAGTACTAATAGAGTCTCTGAGCTAAGCCGCGGAAAGACGGACGGACATGGCGAAACTATAAAGGTTCCTTGTTGACTGGAACCCCAAAAACCGGCCAAGTGCGAGTCGGACTCGCACACGGAGGGTTCCGTACAATATTAACTAACTCAACTTTTTTATGTAAAAAAAGGTTAAAAACAACGTTTTTTGATTTCATTTTTATTATTTGTTATTATAGCGGCAATAGAAATACACATATTCTCAAAATGTCAGCTGTCTACCTATTACCGTTCATTAGATACAGCCCACTGACAGACAGACGGACAGCGGAGTCTTAGTAAAAGGGTCCCGTTTGGCACCCTTCGAGTATGGAACCCTAAAAAAGAAGCAAACGTCCTTCTCTATACTACAAGCTACCTTTGTGCATGATTTTCATCACGATTTGTTACACATTTAAGCGTGTAGAGTTACAAATAGTTTATATTAAAATTAGAATGAAGTATGTACTGTAAAGGTAATAAACAAGGTATTTCCTTTGTTAATTAAATAAGGAAACAAGCAAATATGCGTCATTCGATAGCCCAAGCGTGATTGAAGCGACATTAGCGCGAGTTTTACAAAAGTAATCGTAGTAGAGGCGTGAACTGTAAACAAACTAAACATGGCCGTCATATCCCGTTATAGTCAGTGCACTGCATTCTGCTGTAGAGGTAGCATGTTATTTTGATTTCCTAAATTATGGACACGTTAAAGCGTTTAATTTTATTAATATCATTGTTTAAAATCGTGGATGATGTTTGCGGAGGTGAGTGTATCTTATTTTTTTTTTAATTTGTTTCGGGCATTGGATATTAGGTTTTTAGGTCATTTCGATTGTTAAATCGTGATATTTGATAATAATTCTGATCCCACCAAAAACATTTGTATGTAAAATGTTGCCGCCAAGACATATGGCTCGTATTGTCAAAACGTTATCAGATCTCATGTAGAGCCAAGCTTATAACTCTACATGCACTTACTCTACAACCCCTAACTTCACAAACTCTACACACCGTAGTCAAAATATGTGGCTTGGCCAGTATAGTAATAGTGCCCTTTCGCTTCGCTTGGCTGTCTTGGCGGGGGGCACTTCCGTGCCCCCAGATTCAGTATTTTCGACATTTATTTTAGGTTTATAGCGTGATTATTCAGTTATGAATGACCTTATTTGATCGCTACTGTATAATTTATGCTGTTACTGTTAGGAAGGAACGGCTAGACCGATTTGATATTTTTTTAATGTTTGTGATAGTCCGAATAAAGTTTTTGTTTTTACTTTTTACGTAAAGAAAAATTCGAACGGTTTCCCGGAAAAAATAAAAATTCGCAGTCGCCGAATTAGAGTTCCTTACGTGGATTTTTTGTGAGTCAAATGTCCCCTCCGCTGTCAGCAAAACGGTTGTTTTCAGAAGAAGAAATTCACGGCAATATAACAAAATTAAAAGGGAAAACTATTACATTCACAGCTATGTTGGCTTTACAAGTTAACGAGTAATAGTCGAATTACTTAGAAAATATACACGGAGAAGTAAAAAAGGAAAATATCACAGTATTTCGTGACTAATATAAGTAATAGGAATGATGGGGATTTACTGTACACGCGGTGTTGCGATTGTCGTACAATAGATTTGCGCTGCACTGATTTCAGTGTTCTCAGCATGAATAACTATACCAAGGAGTTAAAGGAAATTTCATGAAGTCTTAGAAATTTCTAAAGGCGTAGAAATTGTTTCGGTATGTTACGTATTAACGGCGTTACGCGTAATGCTATCTTGATGTTATATTTTGTATAAAAACGTTTAATGTTGGAGCATAAATTAATAATAGGTACTTATTATTTATTATAATGTCACTTAGCTAGTATTTTGGGCACCCAACCCATCAACAACAGGACAACGACAGGAATTCAGTGTTTTATTTATAATCCAGTAATTTTTTTACCACCAGAAAAGTTTTATAAATATTTTTTCCCCGTTTTATTCAGTAATAGTCGTCGAGGTCTAAAAGGCCCGTTTTGACAAGTGTCTCTTCTCTTGGCACTTGTTTTCATGGTCGCACTATGTCGTCTCTTTTTGACACAATAATGGTATATGTGCTGTCAAAACGGGCCAATTAGATCTTGCCGACTATAATATAGTGTTTAGACCTTTATCAAATTATAGATAACTTATTTAGGTGAAATTAAAACATGTTTTATTTTCAGATTGCATTTTATCATTACATAAAGACTTTGGCACTCCTTCGCCAGTTTTTTTAAGAAATGGCGGGTTTTTGGCACCAAATGAGGATGGCGCTATCTTGTTGCGACGTTCGGAAACCTTGCAAGTTGCGTGTGTGGGACATAAAACATATATTTATATTGCTAATGTGACGACACAGACCAATATTTTGGTAAGATCAACAATCCTAAACTATCATTTAAAAAACAATTGGAGAAAAAATTTGGTTGGTTCTATAAATTGTAGATTTAATTAAAATCAAATTAAAATGTCATTTAGATATTCTGTAAGATGGTAATACTGTGCCTCTACCATGAGTTTTCTACACTAACGTAATCTACACTCGCTAGCGACTGCGGTGAAACATTTTGTATGTGTCCACTGTTAGCATGAGTTCTATCGGCAGTGGTAGGACAAGGCGGCAAAATAAAACACCAGGAGTGTGCAGTGAAACCCTTTTTATAATGCTATGATTATAAACAACGTTTCCACGGTTAATTAACACGATGAATATAAATTACAAAGACTCACAGAAATAAACACCCGGTTGGCACAAAACATTGAAAGGAAGAGAGCATAGACAAAATAACCATACAGTTCATAGACTAGTACCACAGATATTAAATTATATAGATAAGAAGATAATAGTCGATTAATCATATATCAACACTTCCCCTTATTATCTTCATAGCATGCCCATTCGACATTTCTATACAAATAGCAATCAAACATGACATATACATTACATTACATAACCGTGCTTACATGCTACACATACATATCTTATTAATATTCATCAGCAGCCTTATTTTCTCATTGATTTTACATTCATTTCTTTGATAAAATGTGTATGCTTCACAGAACTCAACGGCTTAGTAAGTACATCTGCTACCATTTGATCAGTTGACAAATATTGAACTTTAGCAAACCCATTTTGTATCAAATCCTTTATATAATGATATCTTAAGTCTATATGTTTAGTCCTTTTATGACAGTATTCTTTAGCCTCTAATAACTTATGAGCACTTTGGTTATCATTATACAAAACAACTTCTAAATTCTTATCCAAAATTTCTGATATAAAATTCTTAATGAAACTCAAATCTTTACAAACATCACTAATTGCTAGGTACTCAGCCTCTGTGCTCGAGAGAGCTACACATCGTTGTTTACGCGATTCCCAGTTAATAGTACTATTGCCTAATTTAATTACAAAGCCAGTATACGATTTTCTATCTACTACATCGTTGGCCCAATCAGCATCTGCAAAAGCAGTCAAGTTTAAATTACAGTTCCTATAGAAACATAGTCCATAATTTATGGTTCCTGCTAAATAACGCAATATACGTTTTGCTGCGAGCCAATGTGACATATCAAAACCATGAATAAACTGACTCAGTTGGCTACAAGCAAAGGTTATGTCTGGCCTAGTACATACAGACAAGTACATCAAACATCCTAGTAATTCTCTATATTTGTATATATCATCATCAAGACAATTTTCTTTAGGCTTACTTAACTTATTATTTAACTCCATGGGTGTGGATACTGCTTTACAATTTTCCATTCCAAACTGTACTAAAAGTCTTTTTATATATTCTGACTGGTCCAGTGTTAAAACACCCTTACATCTGTCACGAGTTACATTCATACCTAAACATGTTTTCAATGTACCTAAGTTCTTTACATTAAATTCTCGTTTTAACAAGTTTATTAACTCATCTTTAGTTGTGGAACTGTTGCTAAACAAATAAAAGTCATCGACATATAATGCTATAATAGTTATAGATTTGTTACACTTTTTCATATAAACACAAGGTTCACACTTGCTCTGTATAAAACCATTATTTGACAACAATTGATGTACTTTTATGTTCCACATCCTACTAGCTTGTTTCAACCCGTATATACTCTTTAATAACAGACATACTTTACTTTTATCATTACAAAACCCTTCAGGCTGCTCCATGAAAATATGCTCATTTAAGTCGCTATTTAAAAACGCGGTTTCTACGTCCAAGTGATCTATATTCAAATTTAATTCATTAGCTAATGCAAATAGAATTCTCATCGCACGACTGGCGAGAAAGTATCACTATAATCTACACCTTGTTTTTGTGAAAAACCTCTTGCCACTAAACGTGCTCTATATCTATCTTTACCAGTATTTTGGTGTTTTATTCTATACACCCATTTACATTTTATAACATTATGACTCTTAGGTCGATCCACCAGCCTCCATACACCATTTTTGATAAGAGCATCATGCTCTTTTTGCATGGCAGCTTGCCATTCCACCTTACTAGATGCAGAAATAGCATCTTCATGAGTCAAAGGCGTAGAATCGCCTTGTACGAACAAAGACAAATCATAATCATCTAATCTTACCGGTTGCCTGCTACGGGTGCTACGTACGGGTCGCCGAGTGACGGTCACTGACTCCTCACGACTAGTCACGGCTTCTTCCCCTCGAGGAGACCATCCCTCAGACTGCAGCGATGCATCACTGCCACCAGCCCTGGGAACCGGACTCTCCAAGCTCATGGCTTCATCACCAGTAGCATACTCCGACTCAGGAGCTGAAACCACAGTTACATTTTGATTAGAATTACTATCATTATCAAAATTATCATTATGAGAAATGTTATTGGTGTCATTTTCAGTAAAATTCTGAATATTATTTATTTTATTATTATCACACTGGTTATTCATAATAGACCTACAGTCATATTCATAAAAATTATAATTATTAGATTTATATTCATCATTCTGTAAAAATTCATTCTCTAAAAAAGCTACATTCCTTCCAAAAAATATCTTATGGGGAATCAAAGGGTCGACAAGTCTATATCCCTTGGTAGTGTCACTATAGCCTACAAAGATGCATTTTTTAGACTTTGCATCCAGCTTCTTTCGCTTCTGTTCAGGTATAAGTGCATAGGCAACACAACCAAACACGCGCAGGTGACTAAGTTCAATTTTTGAACCGGTCCACACCTCTTCAGGCAAAGATCCTGCCACGGCAACAGAAGGGCACCTATTTTTTAAATATAATGCGGTCATAACCGCCTCTCCCCAATAGCGCCGGCAGAGACCTGACTCCTGCAGCATGCATCGTGCCTTCTCCATCAGAGTCCTGTTAAGGCGCTCTGAAACACCATTCTGTTGAGGGCAGTAGGGTACAGTTCTTTGATGAACAATTCCCTCACTTATCAAGTATGTCGCAAACCTATTATTACAATACTCACCCCCTCCATCAGACCTGAGACACTTTATAGGGTAGCCAGATTGTTTCTCAACAAGAGCTCTAAAGTTAATAAAAACAGACATTACCTCAGATTTATTCCTTAAAAGGTAACCCCCTCTTTCTACTGTAGTCATCTGTGAATGTCAAAAGGTATCTCGCATTGCCCCAACTGCAGACAGACATAGGCCCACAAACATCAGTGTGTACGAGCTCCAGCGGACGAGTAGCGCGCTTCGCCTCCAGAACAGGAAATGGTTTCGCCACCTGCTTTCCCTCAAGACATGCGACACACTCACTAAGTCGGTGTTCACTGTCATTACTGACCTGAAACATAAGACTGTTACACTTCCGCAGAGCACACATACCACTATAACTTAAATGCCCAAGTCTCCTGTGCCAAACAGATGCTGGCACCACTGCAACCATCACACTCTGATCCCCCTGCACATCTGTTAGGGTGGCTGAAGAGTGCACCGCTTGCGAAACCTTATGATATTTGACATTATCCAATTTATAAATACCGTTGAAATTACTGGCATGACCTTTACTGTCCCCTATAATTTGGCAATTATTATAAAAGTGACAACCCCGCTTGTCGAACACCACAGTAAAACCATCATTTATAAGTTTACTGACAGACAATAGATTTGTGGATAAATCTGGCACGAGCATCGTATCAGTGGCAACTGTATGATTATTAAATAATAATTTTACCCTACCAGTACCACTACTAGACAACTTGTCATTATTAGCAATAGACACCTCACTCTTATAGGGCTTAAAGTCCATTAAATGTTCCCTATTATTTGTCATGTGGGTCGTACAACCACTATCAATAATCCAGTCATTGTGACTGACACTTAACGCTGTTGCAGTCGTTATATATGTTTGATTGGAATTTTCACATTTTTTGTCTTTTATTAATTTGAAACACTTGGCTTTCATATGTCCTGGCTTCTTACAATAGTGACATATTATTCTTTTCTTCTTGGTAATATAAGCCATATTATTGTTAGTTTCACCATTATTGTTCTTTCTAAATTCCTCTTGCAACAAACGGGTACGCACGAACTCAGTAGTAAGGTTACTGCTTATACACGCCGTCTCCAGATTTGATACGAGAACATCATACTCAGCTGGTAGTCCACTAAGAAGAATCTCGGCAACCTCCGCATCTTCTATCTTTTTGCCAATATCCGCCAGCTGCTGCACAAGTGTCATCACGCCATTAATATAATCGCTCATACTCCCGAATTGATTGAACTCAGTACGGTGTAACTGTCTTGAAAGTAATACACGTCTATACAATCCTCGGTCTTCAAATATGTTGGCCAGCATGTCCCATGCCGCCTTAGCTGTATTTGCTTCCCTCACGTATTGAAACAAAGAAGCCTGTATGCTCATACATATTCGAGCGAGTGCGCGTTGATCTCTAGTCGTATCTGTATCATGTCCATCCACACAACCCCATAAGCCATCCAGGGTGAGAATCATTTTAATTATAAATTTCCAATTTGTGTAGTTTGTGACGCCTTCCAGCTTCTCAATATTGTAAATGCTCCCGCCACCATTACTCCCGTAAATCGGTAGCCCTGAAGCCACATTGAGATTGGGTCCACCACCACTACTCCCGTTATCCGAATCGTTCGGCATTGTTTTATCGGTGTGCTATTCTTTCTATTATTCAGCACGTCTCGTGTTCTTGTCTTTCTTAATGGCCGCCCGTGCCTGGGCACAGAACCTGTTAGCATGAGTTCTATCGGCAGTGGTAGGACAAGGCGGCAAAATAAAACACCAGGAGTGTGCAGTGAAACCCTTTTTATAATGCTATGATTATAAACAACGTTTCCACGGTTAATTAACACGATGAATATAAATTACAAAGACTCACAGAAATAAACACCCGGTTGGCACAAAACATTGAAAGGAAGAGAGCATAGACAAAATAACCATACAGTTCATAGACTAGTACCACAGATATTAAATTATATAGATAAGAAGATAATAGTCGATTAATCATATATCAACATCCACTAGAGGCGGTGCTTGTCATACTAAATATTCACCGTAGTCGCTAGCGTGTGTAGATTACGTTAGCGTAAAAAACTCATGGTAGAGGTATTGTTTATGCCCTGATAAGGCACTTATGAACGATACAGTTGAATGTACCACCGGTTCGAACTACACTTAAACTGAGAATTCGAGGTGCGTAGATATGAGGCGTGTTTAGGCCGTTTGTATCAAGACGACGAATGAAGATTCTGTTCCTCTTGCTTCTACTATGTGTTTCTCACAGTGAAGACAACTTCGCCCCGAGTCAAACCCACATTGTTTTTCAGGAAGCTCACTGCATAATAAACGGTACGTTTCGAGTGAACCGTTGGATAGGTCAGTTTAAAGAAATCAGGTGTAATTATTCACCAACGTACACCGTTCAAGAAACACAAGAAAGTTGCCATGGTGGAAACAAAATATACAGGTTTGTAGCTATAGAAAACTGTTATAAACAAAAGTAAAAGTGTAGTCCTAGACAAGATGGTTGCGACAATCGTCATCGTTAGTAAACGATCAACCTTTGTATAGGATATAAGAGATTGTTAAAAATCACGTGATATTTCGATTTGAAATGTCAATTCCATACAAAGGTTCATCGTTTACTGTCGATGGCGATGTCGATAACCATCTTGTCTACTGGCCCTGTAGTCCTAAGCTATATCCCCGAATCTGAAATAGTAAAATTACAGATGGCGAAAGGGACTGAAAGTAGGGTTGCCATATCTAAAATCTGGCAACCAGGAAAAGAAGCGTGAAAGCCTCGGATTTCGGAACTTGGAACCCGGAAAGGTTAAAAGTCCTTTTTTAAAATACAGTCAGTAAAATAAAAAATAGTTTTGATTGTTGTGACTTGAAAACTTTTAATCCGAACAAAAAATTAAATCCCGCCCGGACACCCTCTAAACTAGGATAAATCCGGGGAAACCCGGACGGATGGCAACCCTAACTGACTGTGCGAGTAAATAAGATAATAAAACAGCGCCTCTCACTTACACGCATACAACTATCCCTCTTAACATCTGTAATTTTAGGCACCGATCCCACAGCGAGCGTTCTAGAGTTCTGCGTTCCGCGGTCACTGTAATCCATGCGGCGCTTTTCCTCATTGCACACAGCGACCGCGGCGGTCAAGGAGAATGCACGTAGAACTCTGAACACAGAACTCTAGACCGCTCGCTGTGGCCTTAAGCTCAACTAGCGACAAGTCAAGTTCTTTTTTATTACCCACATATAAAATAACAAACTTCATCGTTTCTCTTTCCTTACAGAGTAGGCTATGAAATAAACAGATCATTTTACAAGCTATACGAGGCGTGCTTCGACAAGAATGATCTGAGTACTCTGTACGTAAAGCACGAGATAACGCCATTAAGTAAATACATACAGAGTGGCAATCCGCGTGGCAAGTTTGCGCGTAAGTTAACCCATATAATGGTGCCGATTCTGTTGTAAATCGCACTAAACTAATTTTAGTCACATCTCATCTCTTTCTTACGAACATTATTGAAAAAGGATAGAACATATTTTAAGTTGTCAAATTACTCTTTGCCGTCTTATTTTGCGTGTATTTAGGCGTAACCGCGATAGATGGCGACTAAATTTATATTGAAAACAAGCATTGGACTTATTTGACAGGACTAAATTTCTTACATCCTTTTCTTATGTTCTTTGTTAGAAAGAGACATAGTGAGATTAAAATTAGTTTAGTTGTGAACAACAGAATCAGGGCCAATGGTCCGTGCTACGCGAAGCGAGCACGAGCCGAGCCAAGAACGAACAGGATTCGTTCGTTGCTCGCGATTTCAAGCGTGGACGTACTTAACGAGTCTTCAACGAGCGCGATGCGAATCCCTGTGTTCGTGAAAAAACTGACAATCGGGCGGAGCGCAGTCGAGCGCAAGACGAATGCTCGTTCGAGGCTCGCAAGCCCGTCCACGCTACGCGAATCGTGCTCGCAGTGTGCTCGTTCGTGGCTCGGCTCGTGCTCGGTTCGCCAAGCATGGACGCACCATGAGGTTTTGTTGAAAAATGGCGGAAGTACGTTTTGTAAACAAAGATAAGACTGTATGAAGGAGTAATGTGTTGAGTCGGCGAATTAAAAGGATAATGCGACCAAGACCTCCATAATCTTGTCCCTCCGTCCCCGTTCTTCTATCGGACCACCAGGTGTCGGTCTCCACCGCTTTGTCGTGGACATTCCTTCTTGTCGTACCAAGCGTTTCGATTCCGATTTTATGGGCACGCGCGGTCCACTCTAGACTACATCTTCGCTTACCATCAGGCGGGATTGTGTTCCAGAGCAAGCCCAACTAGTCCTCCGTGCGCTGTACACTCTAATAACTCTTCCTTTATTAGTCGAATCAGCTGTCACAGACGGCTCCAATGTTTCTTTATAGATTCAGCTGTTTTAATAATTTCCGCCTAGCCTGGAGGTAAGGGCTGACTCTTCATACCCATCTCGAAGAATGGTTTATCCGCGGGTCACACACGGAAACCGCGTGGGATAGCTAGTAAAGTAATGATCAGCCTATAATCTCCTACTGCTGAGCACAGGCCTCCTTTCACAAATGAGGGTGAAAGGTAACGGGCAGATACTCCACCACGCGTGCCCACTGCAGATTGGTGGAGGTAGACTACTGTTGGAGTTTTCAAGCTGCCTAGTAATAAATAAATAAATAAATAAATGAACGTTTATTTGTCTCCAACTTAAAAATAACATAATAAAACAAAAGTAAAAAGTAATAAATAAAAGCAGAGACAAAAAGGTCTAGTGCTCAGCCATGGCTGTGGATAGGCATATCGCACAACCGCTGATATTCTGCACTAGCCTGACATTAAATGATGAGTCTGCATTCAATATACAATAATATATTATATGATTGGAATAAATTTAAAATAAAATAAAAGTAATAAACCACAAGTAATGAAGTCCTAAACTAGGCCATAGATTGCTTTGAGATAAGCCAGTTGTAGCATTTGACGCGGAAGCTAGACGTCAGTGGCAAGTTGCGTATTGGTGGAGGAAGGTCATTCCAGCACTTGGATGCTGCGAACTTAAAGCAACCTTTGGTCTTTACAAGTGATATTTTAGGAAGATAAAGTCTACGGTCACGAGATGCGGCCGACCATTTGAGCTTATTGTTTAAATATGATGGAATTTTATTTTTCCGCAGTGTATGTAAATATGTAGATAGTTTAAAAATTCTTGTTGATTCCATATTCAGTATTCTCTTGTCATTAAGGTACGGTGAAATATGGGATCGCTTGGGTATATAATAGCAATAGCGCATACACGCATTTTGAACTCTCTGAATGGCTTTAATTGTTTTCTGCAAAAGACAGGGACCGTACACTATATCACAGTAATGAAGGTGAGATAAAACAAGACTATTGCACAGTTGTAGCCTAATGTCGACATTCAAAAATGGGCGCAGTTTATACAATGTCTTGAGGGACCCGAAGCTCTTATTAATTTTTGATTGAGTATGCATCTCGAAACGAAGCTTTTCATCGAAGATGAGGCCTAAATTCCTTACAGTATCATTGAGAGGCACTATTGAATTGTCGACACACAAAATAGGGTTTAGGCTTTTTATAGCCTGTACTTGGTGGACAGTACCGCAGATGATCGAAGTGCTTTTATTTCCGTTGAGAATGAGGCTATGCTTATTGGACCATTTGAGGATTGCGCTAAGATCTTGGTTCAATTTTTGGCAAGACTTAGTAACGGCTTCTGGTGATGTAGCAGTATGAATATATAATTGAGTATCGTCTGCATATAGATGAATATGAGAGTGCTGAATGACGTCAGTAATACTTGAGGTATATACGGCGAACAAAATAGGGCCTAAAACTGAACCTTGAACCACACCACGGTTCACAGGGATACGCTGGGAATAGATAGGTTTACCTTTGTTATCTATACATTTTACAACTTGGGTACGACTCGAGAAATAGGATTTAAACCACTTAGTGGCCGAATCTGAGAAGCCAAAGTATTTCAATTTTGCCAACAATAACGGTACACTAACACAATCGAACGCACGAGAAAAGTCCAATAAAACTAATAGCGTACCGCAACCTTTATCAGAAGCAGATAGTATATCGTCAGTGATGTGGAGAAGGGCAGAAGTTGTGCTGTGTTTTGGACGGAAACCAGATTGGATAGTGGGTATGATGTTGTTTTCTTCGAGATATGGCATAATTTGAAGTTGAACACATTTCTCGATAATTTTAGATAAAGCTGGTAGAATGCTTATAGGTCTCAGATCTCCAATAGTTTCTATTTTTGACTTTTTGGGAATTGGAGTAATAACAGCGCATTTCCAATCATAGGCAAAGACACCCTCGAGAATGGACTTATTTATTATGTAATGTATTGCAGGGAGTGAATACGGAAGAGTCAGCATAATCATTGTCATAGAAATGTTATCATATCCCATAGAATTAGAATTAGAAGCGCATGAGGTTATCAAACGAGATATTGTAGAATCTGTCACTGGTTAAAAATTAAATACAAAGTTTGCGAGTTTTTTATTTAAAACATTGTTAAGTTCTGTATTATCTTCAGGTAAATATGGATTACCGTTGACAAAAAAATCGTTAAGTTTAAAGGGATCATTAAATTTTTCTGGAATTGTTTGTGTGTTCATTGGTTTCACAAGACGTTTGATATGACGCCACATAATTGATGGGTTATTACGGTTTTTGTTAATATATTTTAGATTTAGTAGGCCTCCAACTAGCTTAATGACTGTGATAACCGGGACTAACGGCTTTACGTGCCTTCCGATGCAATAAACACACATGTATTATGTCGTAGTATTGCAGGATGCGATTCGTTTCCACTTTCCTTTATGATGTCTACGATGAAGGTAAGAGGAGGTCCAAGAAACACTTCTATAACTTAGGTACTACTCTTGTAAAACTCGTCATATTAAAAGAATCAGCGAGCTGCATACATTAATTTGTACCAAAAAAATCATTTTAGAGGGGTTTCAATCACTTCCAATGTTGAGATTACATTACCAGCAACATGTTAATATACATAAAATATGGTATAAACCCCGCAAAACATAACAACAACATAACGGTTTTGGTCGCGAATAGTCGCGATTCGCCGGCATGCCATAGAAATTCGCATTTTTATCCCGGGGTTCTAAAAATATTTTAAATGGCTCAAGTTGTTCCTTAGGCACCAAGGATCAAATATAACGTAATTCCAACGTCTCTAAAAATCTTTATTTTTTTGTACAAATCTCGCCATGATCCTTTATGTGTTCTGCAGATTGCTACTTTATCCATGTTCTCGGGAAAGTTATTTGTGATTATATTTTTTATGTATCTTGTAATGAAAAGTTTATTAGTTCCAATATCAGCGGTTTGCTTAATTTTACAGAAGGAGATTTATTCGGCAAACTGAATGTGAATAAACTCTACGGGGTCAAGCACCAGACAGACAGACTTGACAAGGTTCTTGGAGCTGGAAAGGGTCAAACATATATTACTAATAAACAGGTACAGCTATATCTATTTATCTCTAACTAGACATTCAAATTGTGAACTTAATTTACCCTAACTTGGGGGAAAATGATTACCCAGCAATATTGGGCGAATTTTTGTTGCTGCAGAGAAGTTCTTACTTTTTTTTGGAATAGAAATGCTGTATCAAAAATTTGATAATCGCAAGGTGGCCGAGGTGGTAAAATCACACACATCGCACGCAGCCTACAAAGTGATTATAGTTGGCGAGATCTAAATCACAGATTATACCATGAGTACCTCTACCTACCATGAGTTTTCTACACTAACGTAATCTATAGTCGCTAGCGACTGTAGATTACGTTAGTAGCGACTATAGATTACGTTAGTGTAGAAAACTCATGGTAGAGGCACTGATTTTACTCACATACGGTATCTGACCCCAAACTGAGTAAAGCTTGTACTATGGAAACCAGATAACTGATATAATACATATACTACTTTTTGTTTGTAAATTACACCCAGACTCAGGACATACAGACATGTTCATGCATACAAATGCATGTCCTGTGTGGGAATCGAGCCCACGACCCGCGGTGCGATATGTGTAATCTTAACCGACCGTGCCATTTGGCCCATCAAATGTCATGTAAGAGCCAAATGACAGTAAGTGATTGTTCCACCAGTTCCTATCTCGGGGTCACTTGGCCCCGCGCGGGGACTTCAGTCTGGAGGCGGAACGTCGAGCCACCTTCCACTACGTGAACGCGGCGCCGCAGTGGATGCGCGGGAACGCCGGAGATTGGGCTGCTTTGGAAGATGTGAGTACATTTAATAGAGACTCTGCCACCATTTTCTTTTTATTCGACGATGTCGGTAAACAAGCATACGGCCCGCCTGGTGGTAAGCGGTTACCGTAGCCATATGGACGCATGCAACACACGAGGTGTTAAAGCCGTAACACACCTTCCGACGGTCGGACTCCTACTTACTTACCTATTTAATACCTACATCGATACCGACCAATCCGAGGGCGAGCCGACTGGGGACTCTACCGCGTAACTTTGGTGGTAATCGTAGCGAACACCATTAATTAATCTCATCCAATCAGGGCCCGCGAATAGTCATCGTCGCGTCGTATCGCGTGCGCGTCATTGGATGAAATAATTAATGGTCTTCGTTACGATTACCACCAAAGATACGCAATAATAGCCCGGCAGTATTAATAATAATTATGTCGGTCCTACCGCGCTACGCACGCTCCGACGGCATGACTCCCCGCCTCCTAGGAGTCCGACGGTCGGAACGTGTGTTACGGCTATTACTCACGCTTCCGACCTTACCCCTTCTCCAATGAGCTCTGGCGATCTTACACGCAGGAACACAACATAAAGTTATTTTGCTGCGGTATTCTGTATGGTGGACGCACCTACTACCTTATTCAAGCTGCTCTTCAAGCAAAAAAACTCTATACTCTTCCACTCACCCTGATGGAAAGCGGTTGCCGTAGCCTATAGACGCTTGCAACACCAGGGGCAGCATCGGGCGTTGCTGACCTTGCAAAAATCTCTCTTCTTGAGGAATCCCATTTTTTTTTTTTTTATACGACTAAGTCGGTAAACAAGCATACAGCCCATGCTGCACTTTCGTCTTTTCGTCGTTAATTTATTTCTCGTAGGTACATATATTTTACCAGATCCTCAATTTATTCAAAACCTAAGGATAGGTTAGTGTTACACTACAATCTCACCATGGTAAGTGATGATGTGGCTGAAGGTGGTGCACACACAAAGCCTAGAAGGAACTGGCTCTCAAGTGCAGCTGTCGGAACACACCGATATGTGCTCGGTGACACAATGGTGCCAATTCTGTTGTAAATCGCACTAAACTAATTTTAGTCACATCTCATCTCTTTCTTACGAACACTATTGAAAAAGGATAGAACATATTTTAAGTTGTCCAATTAATCTTTGCCGTCGTATTTTGCGTGTATTTAGGCGTAACCGCGATAGATGGCGACTAAAATTATATTTAAAACAAGCATTGGACTAATTTGACAGGACTAAATTTCTTATGTTCTTTGTTAGAAAGACACATAGTGATATTAAAATTAGTTTAGTTGTGAACAACAGAATCAGGGCCATTACCCACCTTTAGGCTTTCGCCCGCAGTTGGGTAATAATAAATAATGTGGTCCCGCCATACTAACGCACATAGTATGTTCTGGAACAAAGTTTCATGCTATGTTACGCCATAGTAGCGGGTAGACGAACTAACATGACAAATAGCTAGTTCAATTACACTGTAATAATTCCATTAACCGTTAGATGGATTTACAAATAATGGGCAGGTTTTCCATCATGGGGAGGAGCCATCGCCCTACCTCGTCCCCCTCTCGCCCGCATTTTGGCGACGCTTCTTTCTAAAGAGATTTTGCCTTGCAGCACCTCCGCTTCTTTCTTTCCTCCATGATAGATACAGACGAAAAAAGAACAAGAAAAGTGGTACGAAAAGATACCTACAAACGCTCTTCTCTTTCTATCGCATAGCTCTATCTCTTTCGGATGCCTATCAATAGGTCGGCAGACCGATGGCTCCTGCACAAGGTAGTGCAGAGCCACCAACTTATCCATTCATGTGGTCAAAATTGGAACTAAAGCTCTCATTTTAAAATGTCTCTGCCCCTCTCGCCTATGTATATTTTTCGTACCTAATAAATTCTTATTTCACAGGCTCTAAGAAGACAAGCGCAGACTTTAAAAACAAATTTCACAATATACACTGGTACTTACGATGTGATGGTGTTGCCAGATCAAAACGGAGAGTACAAACAAGTTTATCTAGACGTTGATGAGAATAATAACGGCTTGATTCCTGTGCCTATGTATAATTTTAAGGTACGTGTTTAAAAACCAACCTACACTTTAAGGGATAACTGCATCAATGCGTAGAGTTAGTAGCGACGCAGATGCAGAATCATGGGCGATGGAATACGACCAGCCCTAGCATCGCGACTAGTTTTGTACCCTTAAAAAGAAGGTAGCGGGGGACATTAAGCGCATTAAACACACGGCATCCAAAATAAATAATTGGACTGTTTTACAAAAAAACTTAAACCGACTTCAAAGTACACTAAGAAGTAATCAAATCCTGATCTGATGACAATCCAAACAGGAAGAGTACCCTTTCAAATAAAAAAAGAATTTTCCAAATCGGTTAATAAATGACGGAGTTATGAGGTAAGAATCATAAAAAAAAAAAACTGAGAACATCCTTTTTTTGAAGTCGGTTTAAATATGTTTTCAACTACAACACAATCAGTAACATTGCGTGAGAAGCGCCTAAATTAATTATACTCAACTTTTTTTAGGTCGCCTACAACCCCGTTAAGAAAACAGCAACAGCGTTCATATCGATAAATTGTCCGTACTACAACACTACTGTACTACAAGATCTCACATTCTGCAATGATATTTGCGAGGGTAACCCTGATTACTCGTGGTTAAAATGGCGATCGAACGATGGAACATATAGTTTCTGCTGCGATTATCAAGAGTTCGTTAGAAAAATCGACTATTTACCGAATTTAGATGTTAGTGGATCGCTGAAACGACGTTACTAGTGAATATGACAGATTTGACATATAACCAAAATATAGTCTCACAAACTTATCTGACCCGGTGGGACAGGTGCTGTTATCGTATTTTGGTGGAGTAACCAACCAATGGCGAATGGCAGACTGACATTTCAAACTGGCGTCGTTAGTTCCTGTTTCGGCCACCGGGCCTGATTTTTAATGCTATCAGTGACCCACGCGCGCCAGTCGTACTGTAGGTAATGGGGGCTGTAATTTTTACTCTGACTTGTACCCATTTCATCCAACCCATGATCCAAGAAAACAAGGTCTGGCATTCCGGGAGAGACACTTTTTACGTCACTATCCAGTTGCCACTTTATTGTAACGAATCACTGAATTATGGAAATATTTTCAGTCACTATTTTGTCAAAAATATGTATAAAGCATTTTAACTGACATATCGTTTGTCTAATCAAACAACTAAATTAACTTAAACGTGAGTGAGCATATTATTTTAAATTAAAACCTTATAGTTTTATTGTATTCCCACCGGAAATACTAGGGGTACGGGGAGCCACGATTACATGCGACTGGTAACACAAAAACGCGCCGTCTCATTGACATTTATTGCCATTTTGACGTGTATTGTTATCTTTGTCGAACATGCTAAATTGTGATTTTCGCTCTCGCTCAGTTTCAGTATACGGAGAGTTTCTCAAACTTTTAAGGACGCGTTTTGGACTTATAAAAATACTTATTTGGTATGCAAGGCTGCAAAGTTGTTTTAAGTAATTATGGACTAAAAAAATAAAAATAAAATATTAAAATAGAATGTTAATTATATCAGATTTAGAAGTCCATATATAATGTCAAATTTAATTGTGAAATTGAAATGTTATCCTTTGAAATGACTGTCAAAGGTTACCAATCTCTGTATCTTAAGTGCTGTAGTGTTTTTATCGGTATCACTGCACTGGTAGTCTGGCACTGATTTGACTTCATTGCACTGATCAGATCACCATCACTTTTCCCGCAGCAAGTCTCCACGTTGGCGGCAGCGGCTGTTGTCAGATCCCACTAGATTGTGGGAGTCCGGTTGAGATTTTCGCATGCACCAGATTGCAAATATCAATTGATAATAATTATTATTATATTTATTGGATAATAGAAAGCAGAAAACAATAAAATTCATAAATATCAAATAGACAATATGAAGGAAGGAGGTCATCTTCAATACCCACCCTATCTCATGACCTGGGATGAAGTCCCAAAGCACTTCCCAAGATCAGGCGATCCTTCACAACTACCTTCGTAAACAAGTCCGCATATTAAACAGAACTTGAAATACCTATACATTTATATTAAGTCTTCCATCGCAAAACAGAATCTAATAAACTTATAACGATGAGTTTAGTTTTGTAGTGCGGATTCTTAATTAACTTCATCGTAGGCTGATGATCAATATACAGAGTCGGGCAAATGTCCTTTCCATTGCAGTAATTTCAGTAAGCACTCTATAGCTTTTATATATCTGAAGAGCCTTTTAACCATGTGCCAATGTATTTCTCCTGGGTTTTCCACATATTGTGTATTCTATCTCACGCTATAAACTTCCTCATTTCTTTAATTTACTTATTTTTTATCTTTTTCCTAGAGCTGTTATTTCATGTTATGACTATTTATCTTATTATATATTAGTATGTATTAGTTTATTACTTTTGTTATGTAAGTATTAGGATCTAGTATCTATTGTATGTATTGGGTTTTTAATATTTATTTATATTTAAGTGTATTCATATGTGTTACACCTGCCATATTTTCATATATCCTGTTACCCAAAGGTTGTCTGGAAGAAATCGCTTAAGCGATAAGGCCGCCTGTTTTGTAACACTTCTTTTTGTTTTGTATTGTTATGTTTCGTCTGTTACTATGTGGTATACAAATAAAGAATATTTATCTTTATCTTATTGTGATCATTTATTCACAGCAAAGGCAATATTAGGGTGACTTACGATTGATAAATAAATTAAATTACCAATTGCTTTTCGATATGTAATGTTTTTCACAAGTGTCCGACGATGACATTCTTGTTTTCTTTCTCTATAAAGGCCAACATATTTTTTTCTATCGGGTTTAGAACATAGTTTGCATCACTAATTTTGAACTTTTTCGAAATTTTCTTAATGCATTTAGCATAATTTTCTTCTTGACGCATGAAAATTGCATCTTTTTCTTTATGAATTTTCGCACCAAGATAGCATCCAACTTCAGTAATATTTTACTTGAAAGTATTTCTCTAGTGTCCTTAGAAATTGCTCAATTTTAGTCTGATCTCCAATAACTAGACCGTCATCAACGTTAATTGTAACATTCAGACGTCGATTATTACTGACAAACAAGCATGGATCAGAATCGTATTGCGGTAAGTCATATTTACCATTGGATAAATCCACATGGACCCATGTATCATTTTCATAAATTGATTCCATCTCCATAGCCAGTTTCAATATAAACTAGATTGACTTTCCCCAAACTTAAAAGTTTGAGAACTGTCGACGGCGGAAATGACATACATCGTGTCTCCCCGTGTCTCGGAATGCCATACCTGATATAATTATACCATGATCCAACCTAGCTTCTATTTTTACTGTACACACGGCTACACATCAAGCTATACATTTCCAGTATAAGCTGAACTCCTATTGTACTGAAATCCCATACAATGCAAGATCAGCTTATAATGGACATGTATAGCTTGATGTGTAGCCGTGTGTACAATGAGTTTTCTTATGATACCTATGCTCAAAATACCTGTCAAACTGTTGATAATTCGAACCGATTTGATAGGTATTTTGAGCATAGGTATCTTAAGAAAACTCCTCATTATGGCGAAAGTGAAAAGTTAAATAGCCCATTAAATAGATTTTTTTTTTATTGTTGAGTAATTATAGTAACTGACATAATAATGTATTTATAAGCAGAAGACTTGAATTATTGAAAATATTTTTTTACCAAAGAGACCTTTTTGGCAGAGGACATAATAGGTCACTAGTTTCTCGAATTCTCAACACATATTTCGTAGATTGATATTACTGCAATCCAATACTTACATGTTAAATGTAAAATAAAACAACAAAAATATTTACATCATTTAATATATTTTTTATTTATAAGCGTTTCGAATATACGAATAAAAATAAAGTTTATTTTTGCCTATACTATTGTCTTTTACTTTGAGATTATTAATACTTAGGTAAAAATAATAAATACATACCTACTATTAACACTAACCCCCTTATTCATAATTGCTTTTTAACTAAGTCAGTGTAATAGTGTGCTCCGTCTTACTCTTTCGATAACCAAATGTAAGATAAAGTCTTCGGAATTTTAGCTAATCAACGTTTGATAACTTTAGTATGAATAAGGGGGTAAAACTATATAAACGGTCCTACTAAATTAAGTATAGACAACAAGTATTTTATTAAAAAAAAAACAAGAAAATTATTTCGTCGTATGGTTAATGTGAAAATCTGAAAATTTCGAAATGGAACGGCAACCGTACTAATTTTAACTATTCACAAAAATAAATCAGTGCTACAATAATTTAATTTAAAAAGCTAGCTACTGCAGCTAGCTTCTGTTGTAGCTTGTAAGTAGTCAGCTGTTAGCGCCCTTACCGCCCGCGTCGGCGCCGGGTAATTCACACTGCACGCTGCCGTACGCGTATCGCCGTACAGTAGTACCCAACTGATATGGCTTACCGATGTACCTGCGCAGAAGTCGGTCTTGGTCGGCAGCTGCCGCCATGTTAGCGCGCGCCGTGCGGAGGGGCCTCACGCGCGAGTGAGACGGAACTAACAGCTGCACTGTATTATGAACCTCATAGTAGTGATCTAAGGTTAATTGTAAATTTTAAGCATTCTTTCGTTAATCTTCGGGGCCATACTTTCTTTTCTGTGCGAACGATCATTCACGACGCGCCTTATCAGTTGGGTAATACTGTACGACGGAACATTTCTTATATTTTTTTATGAATACTTACGTTTTACTACGTTTAGTAGGATCTTATATAATATTCAAATAGATGGCGTCACTGGATTAATTTTACATAATCAGAAAATCTATAATTCCTACAAATTATAAAACGCAACGTATCTGTATATTTATAATTGTATCCAATAACACCTCTATAAACTATAGGCAAAACCGTTGAACTGAGACGTCTGTAGTTGGTGTGCAATTATCTTTCACAATCACAACAACCCTCTTCTTGAAGCGGGTTGTTGTCATTGTGAAAGATGATAGTAAGAAAGGTATACCCACAATATGCACAATCTAAGATAACCGACCTGAAGTTAGGCTTAAGCGTGAAATAAACTAGGGGGCAAATGGAGCAACACGTTGCAGAACATGTCCCACAGCAACTAGTAAAAGTAAGTTGTTTTTAATTATGTTATTTAATGTCTGCGTCGAATGGCGCGCAAAAATAAAATGCTTTTCTTTTTCATTTTTTTTTAATGTTCCGAGACAATTAAAATGTACGAAAAATCTCCGTAAATTGTTGCGGGACACGGCAACGTTGCAGCGTCACATAAATTGAGCGTCGCGCGTCAAGTTGGGGGACATTTTGTGCCTTAGTGTATCTAACACTTTAGCTATCACCTGTCTATATGAATGCGTATCAATGTTTGCTGTTCAGCAACTTCGCGGTGTAACTTTCTTTTGTGAGTTGTTGTGTGCAGACCGGGGAAAGAATCTTCCATCGATCAATTAACCCAAAGAAGAGCAATGACGTTAATTTTGCTTGAAATCTATTCCGCCAATTCCCCACCACTGACAATGCGCTCTGATTAGCTAAATCAAGGACACACTGAACATTTAGATGCCGTGATTGGTCGGTGCTGTTATTAATCAGTGCAAAAACACTGAATAGTTGCGGAATTGCAGAGCTACCTCGATATGCAAAGCAAACTGTTGCAGTTTGGTCAGAAAATTATAAGGTCTATCCGGGTAACTTAGATTGTATCGTATATATATCTATTTCGATGAAACATAAGTACATCTTGCTCTATGGACAGGTCCTTCGAGCCAGTCTTAAATTTTGCGACTACTTTTCAACTTAACAACAATTCATCTAACTACATAATAATAAATGTGTACTTATGATTTCGATATAATCGCCACAGGTTTTTATAGTGACAAATCATAATATACTTAACGCACATGAATTTAGAATTGAAGTTTCAATATCTTCAGTGATTAAAATTAATGTGTAAATAGTTACAGATAGGTGAAAATGCATGATATTTTTGCACGAAATCTTGTAAGGATGCACCATAGTCACAATTTTTATCATCTAAAGATTACATTCTGGCTTATATGGCCAAATCATTATTCAATTATACCGTGTAAATTAAATAATTCCCATCCGGGCGAATCAAAGTAATTAAAAAATATCCACACGCTTTATACAGGTCGTTGTTTTGGTCAGCGACGAGCGACTCAGGGTCGATAATACAATAGATACTGGTGCTAAAAAAAATATAAAAAAAAACTTTATTTTTTCTTAATAATAAAAATAAAAAAATTAAAATGTTGAAAATCATGTAATAAGCTAAAGTGTAGACATAATACTCAACGGGAGTGCGAGGGAGTAAAGGGGTGGGGCGATGGCGGCTTGTGCCTAGCTCTAGTCAGTGCACGTGCCTAGTAACCATACTTTGCGGTAATTTTATTTCAAACTGAATAAGGTATTTCTCAACATATTTACAGTATTTAATGGAATTAAGTCCATTTTTGGGGAATATATATTTTGTACTACCGCTCCTGGGTCGCTTGTCGCCGACCAAAACAACAACCTGTATATTTAAAGTATATTTTGATTTGTTACTATAAAAAAATCCTTTGGCGCGTTGTGCCAATTGTAAAACTAGATTCTAACATTTATAAATATTTATTCATTAGCTATTTCAGATCATTACGCATCTCTCCCTTCAATAAGCGCAAACAAAGCTTGCTTGTCCCGCTTATTCTCACACGCACAACCGACCAGCGCTAGCAAATGTTTATTAGAATACTCTGTCCTCTCCACAACGAACTCTTCAAGTCCTTTCCTCGGTAAATAGTAAGCTTTCACATACCTATCCACATAATCTTGAAACGGAACAGGTTTTAAACCAGAAATCTTCTCGATTTTCACAAAAAGCTGTCTATAATCCAACTGCATTAAACCTCGACCACCATTCGAACATTTCGACGCATTTGAAAACCCTTCTACCAGTAAGTGGACTATAAATTTCGATACCATACTCCATACTGAATGTAGCACCTCCAAATTCAGAGATACCTTCGTCGATATATTCTCCAAACGTAGTGCAAACACTTGCACTTTCCGTGTTATCATGTCGACGTATGGACTGTGCTCGACTGCAACGTTTTTGACATCCCATTTAACTTGTGACATAGCAACTAACGCTGTTCTAGCATCGACCGCTTTAGAAGCCGAACACATATAAACAGGCACTCTTAAATCTCCAACAACAGCTAACGTATTATCCTTAAAATGCTCCAAAATTAATCTCTGATGCTGAGCAACTATAGACTCTAAATACGGCTGCAACAGTTCGTATTGCTTCGCGAGGAATATAACGCTTTCCACTGCGACAATTCTTTCGGACAGCCCGTGCAATGTCTCTTCAGAGCTGAGCTCCAAATGATGCGGTAATTCTGGACATATGAATGTCTTCGCATCACCATCTCCCGTGTTGACTGTATCAATATTATTAGATATACGTTTTAAAACTGCATTTAACTTCGCACTGTATAATGTAGTTGAAGCGACTTCCAAATCGGACGTAAAAAACAGATGTACAGTGTAGAAATAGTAATCGAAGAGTTGGTTCATCAGTAGGACAACTTCTAAAGAGATTTGTGGCAAATATCTGCAAATTTGCAAATATTGGCCGCAGTTCCTTAGCACTGATAGTGTTGTATTCGTCACTATCACACTGTCTTTGACTTTTGAGGGACTGCTTTTAGATTCTCGATCAGTTTCATCGACGAAATCTCTTTTCAGTTCTTCTGGTTCGTCATCAGACTCTTCGCTGTCTAATTCTGGTTCAAGGCCGAATATATCATCGTTTGTGACATTTTCGTTCCTAAATATCTCAAAAGGTGTGTGATTTGTTTTTGAATTCAAATATTTCGCGATATAAACACTGTCATCTTGTGAATGTACCGAAGATGTTCCATCGGAAAGCGTTTTGGTAACAATTGAAGTATCGGATCTTAAAGCTGTTAAGTACTTCTTGAACTGTTTAAACTCTTGCAGGTTTAAGAGATTGAAAGTAGATTTAACCGGACACTGTTCCCATCCCTCGTTCTCTAAAAAGAGTTTCAATTCCTCCATCCTACCTCTATGATAATTCTTGATATACAAAACACTCTGCGTCTTAATGAAATCTTGAAGCAAATCTGATGTATCACCGCAGAAAACTTCAGCAACTTGCGTCAGCTTCCTCAATATACCTAACATCTGAATGAACTTCTCAAAAGGATATTCCTCCAAACCAGAGCTCTTCAAAAACGTCGACACTTTCGCTTGGACATCATGCCAAATCCTAACTAGACCAGCTTTTAACTTCTGTCTTATATATTCTCTACTGACATTCTTTTCGATCTCAAATGCGCTAATTAAACTTGGTAATACTTCTTCCTCGTCATGTTTAGAATGCCACGCAACTAACAAATAGTAACTACGCATTATAAGGAATAGATTCTCGCAAAGATTCAAAAGGCATATGGGCGCTTTATTAGGTTGTACCGCTTGGCACATCTCTTGAAATTTCATCTCCAAAGACACTTCTCCTACGTAATTTTTAACAGCTTTTATTGATGATTCATTAACAGACGAAGAATAGTGCATATGCAGCTGTTCCATGGCAGCTTGTGTCTTTCCTAATAGCGCATAAGCTTTCCGTAATTTCCTAAAAACGCTCTCATCGAAATTGTAGCAGATGGTCGAAAGGACTGAATCTAACTTCTCTTCAGTCATATCTAGAGTGTCTTGCAGCCTTGTCGCCAAATCAGCGATGCAAGTATACTCTTTGTGATTGGACGCTGCTTTCCTACTCTTCAAAATTAGCTCTATAGCATCATAATACTCTTTCCTATTAAGCAATTCCGCGACATCTTTTTCAACGCTGCGCAAACTTCGGAGTAACTCTAGAGACTTTAAAACGGACCTAATGATCTGCCTCTTTCTAAAATTTGCTAGGATTACAAAGGTCGATATGGTTAGGTGATTGGAAGCAGTTCTGAGTTGTTCACGGGCCTGTCGGCACGTTTTTAGTGTTTGCGCGAGTTGTTCGCGTATGTTTTGTATTTCAGCGAATTCGCGATCGCAGTTATCGCGTTGCTGGGATATTAGATGAAGTGCTTTTCCTGATACTACCTGTGGGGCAAACAAAAATCACTTAGGGCGAATTAAGTTAACTGACGATGGAGAAATCGGCCATTAGGCAAATAGCCAAAACGCTAAAATAATGCTAAGTTAAAAAGCCATATTTGAGAAGAGGTTCTCTCCTTGCCGCATTACGTTCTTTTCTTTTTGGCATGATGTATATGGGTTGTCAAAAGTGACTTATGTAGGTCCTTATTTAAATACAAAATAAATTAAACAAAAAAAGTATTACCGAGGAATAGAGTGGAAGCGAATTTTTGCAACGAAATTGTACATAATTAACTTTATGTCAATTGTATAACATACAAACTAAATACGAGCCAAAAAGCAGGCAGAGGAATTCTCGAGAATGCGCGAGGATTCTCCTGAAGACGCGCGATCACTTTTTTGCCTAATACTAAACTGGATAGAATGTTAAATATGTCGGTTTATGGTTTAATTTAGGTCATGTGAAGCTGAAATGTGTTAGCTATATTACTTTGGGTTTTTATTGTAAAAACAGCTGTTTATAAAATTACCAAGTCCGATGTTAATTTACACATCATGTAATTTAAAAAGAATATATTATTGTTTGCATAATTATTATACAACTTGTAGCGAAATAGTTTAGACCAGTGTTTTTCAATCTTATTGATTTCGCGACCCCCTTACAGGTTGAAAAATTCTGGCGACAAAATGCTGAAAATGTCAGACAGAGAAAGAATTTATAAATTAAAAGACTACGATAATGATTTTCTTTATTTTGATACCTTTACCAATGATATTATAATAAAAAGAGGTAGATATCGCATTAACGCACGAAAATTGTTGCAGACAAATTCAGACAATTGTCGTAATTTTGCTTAGCGGCTACATATAGCTATCTCTTTCTGTACCATACGTTCCGTATTATCTATCGCATTCACCTAATTCAACAATAACTGAACGCCGCTTAGTATGAGGGTAGCATATCTCTAGTATAATATCATTGACCTTTACTTATTGGTCTGCAAGAAGCCGCGAGAGGTTTGCAACTAAGTAAGAGGTAAGTTTGACGCCCCCTGGCGCGAAGTCTACCTTGCCTTTTTCCTTCTGCCGGCGACCCCCCGACTAAGGTTTCGTGACCCCTGTAGGGGTCGCGACCCACAGATTGAAAAACACTGGTTTAGACGGTAATTAATAAGAATCAATCAATCAATGACCTCCTAAAATCACAAGACTCGCACTCTATTATTAGCTTGGGTACAGCGAGATAGCAATAGATTTGTTAAATACCTATATTTCAAATTAAAAGCACCCTCACTGACCCGTCTAAAATGTCCAACCTGTATTGTATTTTGTACATATTTGCTGTAAGACATGGTAGAGTTACGGGATATGATACAGTACCTGCTGCTGTCTCTTGAGTTTAGTGAACATGTCCTCGATGGCGTCGCATGTGGGCGGACAGGGAGCATGTTCGAGCACGTAGCGCGCCGCGTCGAACTCACTCGGCGGGGTGAAGTATACATGCTCTATTTCACGGAGCACCTGGAGACGGGGTTCATTTATATGACTCAAGTTATTTTTTCGTAAAAAATAATTATGCATTTTAATTTAACCACTAATGAGATGTACAATATTTTATAGTAATAGATAATGGTAAGTTTTCTGCAAGTCTTTTATATTTATTATGATCATGTGAACATCAGAGGGTCAAAAAGCGATCCATTAACTTGTTCACAACTTGCTTGAGATAGTTATAAAACTACAGTTATTGCCATTGGCACATGAAGTAGGCCCTTAAGGCGGCCCTCTGTGGCCGGCGCAACTTCAACGCAAGCATAGTCTAAAAGCTTGTTGTTTCATCCAACGTAATGTTTGACTGCGAAAAAAGAGAAACAGCATCAGAGCCGTCGGTTATCAGTCGGTAAATTCCGCTGATCACTCGCGGCCGCTTCGCTAGGTCGTCATTCATGATTTCGCATTCAAAAAACTTGTTCCAGGAGTAGTAAAAAAAATTAGTTATTTAGAATCTCCAATACATTTGCAAGCCTGGTCTCTAAATGTTTTCTTTACTTTTACAATTTACATTAGATATGGCCAAAGTTCAGGCAAAAACGTTGTTTTTCGGAGGCTTTGACTGAATTTGTTTCACACTTTTTTAAATTACGCCTAGATACACGGCTAGATATAGTGCACAAGATACTAATTTGTTCAAAACATCTAATTAAAAATGTTTAACAACGCCATAATAAGTACAGAGGTTTTGTATGAAAAGTATGACGAATTGAGTCCTCTTAATCTCAAACTATAATATAGCGTTCTATACTTCGTTCGGACATGACAGTATTTCCTTATTATTTGTAGATTGTTTTTTTGTTCCACTTTTGCGTGTCCGTTTGCCAGGTGGCAAAGGCCTCCTCCAATCTTCTCCATTCTGGCCTTTCTATGGCCACTCTACCCCACGTTGTTCCCGCGACTTTTGATTATTTTACTCCATTTATCCTTTCCCATGATCATGTGGCCTGATGTGGTGGGATCTCAAACTAAGCCGAATATAACTATGGAAACCAGATAAATGATACACTATTCTGTTTGTTGAAATACAAATTTAATATAGAATTTATTTCATAAATCAAAGTTTGTTTTGAATTAAGAAATAGCTGAGTTTACTTATGGCACTTCTCAGCAAATGCAACCTTCTGAACTGGTATTAGAGTTAGACCATTCGTAAGTGTCTGCAAAGGTCTATTTGAATAAATAATATGAATATTTGGTATTTATAAGTGCCTATTTTCTGAATATGAATATTCTAATTTATTGCATCACATACAATTGCATTAATTATAGTTATAGTATAGAATAGTACAAAGCAAAATTACCTCAAGATCAGCAGCTGAATGTGTGGCGCTCATGGACCTGGAGTTGACTCCGGGCGGCCCGAGCCGGCTCTCCACACTTTCCTCCGACATCATGGCTTGCACCAGTTGCACCTGATTAAAATATCACTAGTGAGTCGTAATTTGATTTTATGATTTTTTGAAAATATTATATTTATAGTACATTGTTTGTCAACCTGCTATTGGCCTGCAGAAGAAACTAAAAAGATTGAGAAATTGTGATTATCTAGTCCACATTTTCAGCCTAAATCCAGAAGGTTTAAAATGATATTTTTCATAGCTTATTGAATTACAACATTGTGAAGAACCCTGCCTGCTCAAAATATAATTTGATGGCATATGAGAAATATTAGTTACATTAGTACCCAACTGATATGGCTTACCGATGTACCTGTGCAGAAGATACTTTTTCAAATGCGGGAAAAGCTATTGGTCGGCAGCTGCCGCCATGTTAGCGCGCGCCGTGCGGAGGGGCCTCACGCGCGAGTGAGACGGAACTAACAGCTGCAGTGTATTATGAACCTTATAGTAGTGATCTAACGTTGATTGTAAGTTTTAAGCATTCTTTCGTAAATCTTCGGTGCCATACATTCTTTTCTGTGCGAACGAAGATTCACGACGCGCCATATCAGTTGGGTAATACAAACTATAGTTTGTCATAATGGGGGTTCCAACTGTGTAGTTATTAAAGAGAAGTAAATTATGATGAAAAGATTTTATGACTTATTATGATAGCAAGCACTTATTTATAAATGCACTTGAGATACTGTTGATTTATAGGTACGTACCTAACTGTGCACAGTTATAGAGACCACAGCGAATGCAGTTCGAAAATATTATTAATCTTGGTTCTTCAGTGGAATAAAACTATTGGTTATGTAAAATATGATAACTTTAAGAGTAAATACTGACCTGTGTTGTGATAAATCCTTATATATTTACAGAAACAATATAATTGTTATGTGCGTAACAATAGTAACGAAATGTGGGCGTTTCTGCATTTCTGAGTGTTTATTATAATATCTACACTGTTTGTTTAAAATATATAATTAGATTAAACATTATTTGAGAGTTCATATCATTATAAAAGCCCAATTTTTATCACTTCACTTCACTTCTTATTTGAATGGCGCCAGGTGTGTATAATTTACACAATTCCGCCAGTGTCAGGGTTATAGAGGATACACGAAGGAGATTGATCGGTAAAAAAAAATAGCACAGTTTATATTTGCCAAATATATCGCTGATGGCCGGTGTTGAATTTACCTAAAACAAATAAGACAACACTATTATCCCCAAACCATGTTAATAATATAATGTTAGAATATAATAAAAGCACAACACAAATATACAAAAATAGTAATATCCCAATTTTTATCATTATTTTGCATATAATGCGAAAAAAAAAAAACATTTTACAATTTGACAACTTTGACACAGTGTTGCCAACGATACAGGGCCTGATGTCGCCATTTTTCACAGCTTAGGTAGCCTAAAGTAGCCAAATTTTTTGCAGATAGCCTAAAGTAGCCCATAATCCACAATAATGCTATGAAATAAATTAAAATGTTGTTATCAATGAGCGTATGACAGCTTTTTGGAACAAAGAGGTATAATGAGAAAAACGCTCATAAATTTATATATTCCTACTTTAAAAAACAATTAAAACTTATGTGTCAAACCATTTTTTTTAATACGAAAAAGTCGGTAATCAAGCGTACGGAACTGCCGGGTAAGCGGTTACTATAGCCTTATGGACGCTTGCAACTCACGGGGCATCACTCACGCGTTACCGACCCTTCCACCCTCCCCAATGAACTCTGGCGACCTTAATCACACGCAGGAACTATTTTGTTACGGTATTAAGTATGGTGGAGGTTCTTCCCCAGTCGAGCTGCTCTTTGAGCAAATAATCGCTATCCCTCTCTTAAATCTATTCCATTTATTCAATTGAGGACCTAGTAGGGCACTTATGAAGGTCAAAGCTACTGAAGTTACCAAATATAGCTTAAAAGTACAATAAAGAATAGTGTTCTTAGAGCGTCCGCTGCGTATGCATCTATTCACACATACGGCAACCACACGACAGCCTCGTGACAAAATGAAGTCAAGCCGTGGTAACGTGTGAATAGTGTCACTGTGACATATACCAGCGGCGTTTGTGGGCTTATTGATTTCTAAAAATAAGTATAGTACGTGGCATTTGGAGAAATATACAGTAGCGTTAGCACACGAACGCGCGTGATTTTCACTGCATTTTGCAGATACCTTATCTAAAATTAAGAAAGGTAACATAATAGCTGAGAGACAAGTTCATGGTAATTCCCCGAAACTAACCAACCATTTATACAGAATGGATTCATATCATATATCACATGATATCACTGAACTTTTACATTTTGCGTTGGCATAGGTTATATTTCTTTCAATTTTGCTCATTTGTGATTCGACTTATATTTATATTATTAGGTACGTACATTGTCGTTGAGGTAGCCTAAAAGACGACCAGTCGCCATTCCGATTTATTCATCGCCAATTTTCGTCCTGAGTAGCCTAAATGGCGATAAATCGCCTACGTTGGCAACACTGCTTTGACATTGCATCCGACTAGAGCTGTTATAAAAACTAAACTAACTCGACTTGAAAGAAATTATACCAAAACGAATAATCGACTAAAGAGCCAAGTTTTAAAATAAAATATTTATAAAAAATATACATCATTCTTTTTTATCTTAAAAATAGTGAATAATATTTTCCAGAAATCTATGTAGTGGCTTTCTATTAAAATAATCCCACCAAAAACATTCTGTAAAAAACTAGCCAAGTCTCGATGGAGCTGCTTGTTTATCTCTAAAAAGTAATGAAATCTAGACAAAGTCGTGCCAAGTCTAAGGTTCCTTACTGCGATTTCTTTATTATTATAGTTAATGTTGTGTGACTTGGCCGCTAAACATTCTTTATACCTTAGTGGGTACAAGTACAGATTGGTGCAATGGTGTCATGGAGCACCTGGTTTTGTACCCTTATGTACCCTTCAACGGCCAAGTCACACAACATTAACTATAATAATAAAGAAATCGCAGTAAGGAACCTTAGACTTGGCACGACTTTGTCTAGATTTCATTACTTTTTGGAGATAAACAAGCAGCTCCATCGAGACTTGGCTAGTTTTTTACAGAATGTTTTTGGTGGGATTTCACTTCTTTTTGTAGAAAATGAAGCGGCCCACCATGTTGAATATTTTTTGTAAAGGCGCTATGTCGATCTCTAATAGTTTGGCTGGGCTCTTGTGTTTTCTAATCAGGGTCACCAGGTACTCCAGATCTTATCCTAGTTTTTATAGTTTTCCCTTTATGTGGCCATTAAACCCTAACTCTGTACCAAATTTCAGCTCTCAAAGTTTATGGGAAGTACCAGTTCTATTTTGATGATCATGAGTGAGTGAGTGAGTGTCATAAATGCGAAACTTTGCTTTCGCTTAACTTCGGAACTAAATGACCTACAGACTTGAAATTTTGGATTTTAAGTATGTGATTATAGCTTACTGGATGACGAAAATTTCTATGTTCTGGTCTTATCCAGAGGTTCTCAAATAGGGGCCTGAAAATGTGGCGAAATGGTTCCAGTAAAGGATGGTACGGCATTGTTTGCTTCGCGCTCGACTCGGCGGGGGCACTGCCGTGCCCCCCGATATCAGTAGACTGTATGATACATACTAACTTGTGCCACGAATTAAAATTCACATTAAAAAAAAAATAAGTGCTTGACGTCATGCGAACGATGAGTATTTAGCGAATGTGATTTTCGTTATTTAGTGAAGTTATTAGTGAACAATTATTGATGTTACTTGTGAAATAGCAAAAATGGAGACTGATAGGATGATAGAAGATACTATACCGCCTCAGGTACGCCCGTAAACTTTAATTGGAACAGCGTCCTTAGTGTCAGGCCACCACCGCCATTTTTCCTCTACCTTAGCAATATTTTGTGTTTTTATCGATGACCTGACATGTATTTAGGCTATAACACCTTGAATCACATCCCCATTTCTCCTGAACCGACAAAATTTAATAGAAACCCTATTATTTTGTAACAAATAGTTCATATGACTTGGCATTAGATTTTTTTACTCCTGCAATGCGGACTTGGTAAAATGAGAATTACATCCATGTCCTTACATTGTTTAGTCAAATTCATCATGTATTATATCAATTTCGTCGATATATTAACGTTTTCGTAGAAAAACAATGATTATTTACATTCGAACCTCTAAATTTCACTAGTCATCTGTGTTCATACAAAGCGGATTTCATCACTAAAGCATATGAATTCGCAACACAATCCCGTTACAACAACCTCACAACCTACTTGTAGTGTCACTTCATTAGTTTCCAGAGCTGTAAAACCATTATTGATTCATATATTCAAGCAAATATTTGTTCTACTTTCTATTGAGTCTTAATACAAAATGTATGATATAATATCAATCATGATGTATATTATGATTGTATCTTTATTTTATCGGAGCCAAAGTGGACATTAAAGTTATTGGAATAGGGCATTTTTTATCTGATCATTCATAGTCATCACAGTAGGTAAGAAGTTACTTAGATATTTTTAATCTTCTGTACCAAAATGATGAAAAAAAGCTTATCTATCTATTAAAAATCATCATCTGCCTGCCCTGTTCACAATGATATGGGGGCATCGCAATATGTACCCCTGTGTTACACCTTTCTATTGCATCATTCAAGCATCTACTCCTTTCTTACGCATATTTGACGGGTCAGCTGGCACAGTTGGTTAAAGTTCATCTTACGTGCCGCAGGTCGTTGATTCCCACCCAGGAAATGCATTTGTGCACATGAACATGTCTGTATGTCCTGAGTCTAGGTGTAATTATGTATATTAAGTATGCATTTACAAATAAAAGGTAGTATATGTATTATATCAGTTATCTGGTGTCCATAGTACAAGCTCTGCTTAGTTTGGGATCAGATGACCGTGTGTGAGGAATGTCCCAGGATATTTATTTATTTATATCATCTTTCACACAATCCATCCAACTCTTTATCGTCTTCATCCTCCTGTATATCCATTCACTTATAACTCTCATTGAAAAAATACTTAAACTATTTTATAGTTGTTGTAAATTGATTTGAAATATGTGTATGCATTCAGGATCAATTATTATAGCTAAGCATAAAGCTTTTTGTTTGGTAACTAGTTTGTTTTTATAAATGCCAAAAATTAACAAAAAATTCTGTACCTCCTATGATTCTCAAACTGTTGACCCCTTAATCCTATAATACCAATTGTTTTCAATTTAACAGCCATCTTAAAGATTACACTTGTGCCAAATAATCAGTTTTTATTTTTAAGAGATGTAATTATGTTCTGACCTCAGTAGGCTCAATAAGATCGCCCTTTGTTGCCTCAAATCAGTAGAAAATTGTATTTTGAATCTATCATACAGAGTTTGGTTGAACAACACATCAGTTTTGGTTTGTATATCAATCTAGTCTAGTGCTATGACAGCCTCATGGTACGATCTTTATAAGTACTAATAAAAAAAATGAAATCTACATTTACTTTGATAGGTGAGTCCCGCATTTTGATGGCAAAGGGGTACGAACTTTTTTGTATGGGAGCTGGCATAGCCACCCGCCGCCATTTTGATTTTTTTTCAATGTGGCGGCGCACGGTGTAAGTGGTATATTTGGGTAGAGGACACTTATACAAACAAAAAATGTTAAGCAATATGGTGACCTAAAGTGTCACGTTTCCGAGATATTTGGAGGTAAAGATCGCCATATGAGAATAACGACAATCATTAAAAATGTACTTATTACGTGTTTATATGCATAAGATTGTATTCAAATAATAGTTCCCAGGTTGATTTAACTTTTTATTAGAATATAACAAAACAAATAGCACGAAAAAACAAAATTCATTAATTGGTTACCTACTAAACCGCATCGCTATATTCGCAATGAAACACAATGTTGTCAAGTAGCTCGGATCGTAGTGGTTAACTTGTTTTCCATGTCTCCGTTATTAAACAAAAATGACAATACTTGTCTTAAAATATAATGTTACCGAGATTTTGGAATATCGATGTATACATAATATGAGAAGAATGACAATAGTTTAAAGTTGATTAAGTACAATTTATGTTATTGTTTTTAAGCAATAAACTGTGGTCAAATAATTATTGCATCACGGTTTTAAAAATAAAATAATACACGTAATAGAAACAAGCCGTGACCTCAAACCTTTAATAAAAGGATTTTTTTAAACTACTTAGGTAGCAAACAAACATATATACGGCGCGCCTAAGCGGTAAGCGCTTACCGTAGCCTATGGACGCTTGCAACACCAGGGGTATCACTCGCGCGTTGCCGACCCAACAGAAATATCTTCACACCTTTTTTAAGAAACCCCACGCTCCGTTGGGAAAACCACGGCGTGAGCTCATTCCATAGTCTAAGCGTCCGCGGAAGAAAGCTCCTTTTAGACCGCATAGTTCGAAACTATTTTGGTTCCAATGTGTGAGGATGGACTCCCCGTCAATGGCGAGACTTGCGATGGTAGAAGGTAGCCGTGGGCATCAGATTAAACAATTCTACAGAACACTGTCCGTTGTACAAGCGGTAAAACACACATAAGGAGGCAAAATCTCTCCTCAGATTGAGGGGCCCTAAGCCGCTTGTGAGCTGGGGACCGTCGACAATTCTAATAGCACGTCGCTGAACCGAGTCTAAAGGCCCAAACTGGTATCCAGGAAAGAGCAGTACTCCATATAAATACGGACTTGCGACTTGTAAAGTTGCAGCCTTTGCCCCGATGTTAAGTACTGCGTCGCTCTGTTGAGCACTTCCAGTTTTTTGGATGCTAGCTTAATCTTGTCTTCTAGACGGCCTATTGACGTCGTTAGAGATGTCGATGTCGAGGATCCCGATGCTTTCACTGATGTTCGTGTTCTGGAATTGTGAAGTCACAGCAAATGAGGTTTTCTTAGCGGTGAACGCGCAGACTTGGAAAGGACTAGGTTTAGTCGACCGTCATCGGAGACACTAGTTAGTGTGCTCTCGATTTCAGAATATTTGCAATAAGCTTGCGGGACGCCAGCGTTTATGTCTCTCAGCTCGTATGCATCTGCTGGACAAAAATTGGCGACCCATTTGCATAGTCCCTCGGAAAACCCATATGCTGGTAACTTCATTAGAAGACCCCAGTGCCAGACCCGATCGAACGCCTTCGCCACCTTGACTCTCGATGGCGAGTGACCACTCGGCACATACATACATATGCATACATAGACACATCACATAGAGATACACTAGAAGGTCACCAGCCAAGGGACTATGGTGGAAGCCATATTGTCGGTCACTCAACAAATCGTGATCCTCTAGGTATCTCAAGAGCTGCGTGTTGATCACTCGCTCCATGACATTGGAGAGAATGGGAGGTGATGGCAATAGACCTGTAATTCATCGGGTCTGATCTATCGCCCTTTTTGGGCATTGTGTGCACGTGAGCAGTCTTTGATGAAGACGGGACTTTCATTTAGGTGGAAGTTTTATTAGGTCGGGTCGGACCGGCCGCTGGACCGGGTTTTTTTATTTATTTTCAACACACTCGCTCGTAAAATAACATTTATTGCACCGCTTTTAGTATCTTAATGCAGCTTATTACCTATTTGTGCTTTTTACTTACATTACCGCACAGTTTTATGAAGGTATAATCCCGATTATGATAAGTTTGAACCTCACTGCAAGTGATATGTGTAGATCAAGCATTCTTAATTTAAACGGGTAAAATAGTTTGACAGCTCACCGCTATCAAAAAAACCTTGCGTGCCATATTTGTAAACGTTCTCATTGTGTTGATTTGATTATTATCAAAATATCTACTTAAAAAAATACATATCTGTTTTTTTTAGTGTTGAAAAACTTCGTATGACACGCGTGTGCATTGATTATTACACTCTCGGCTCACTTATTGCGTTCGCCTACGGCTCACGCGCTTAATACGCCTCGAGTATTAATAACCAACGATGCACACATATATCATAATGTACTATTACGTCGCTATTGCAATTTTGGCGCCCAGGGAGCATTATTTAGCGATCTTTAGTTCCAATTAACTTGGTAACATGAGATTTTAGGACAAGTATTGTTATTTTTGTTTGTATAATAATGACAAGATGGAAAACAAGTCACGATTCGAGCTACTTTGACAACATTGTGTCAAAGTAGACGAATTCATAGTTTCGTATATCATAATTCGTAGTTCATAGCGATTATTACGATGCTGTTTAGTAGGTAAGTAATTAAAAATATTGTTTTTCGTGCTCCTAGTTTAACTCTCTACTAAAAAATTGATAAATCAACCTGGAAACTATTATTTGAATACAAACGAATGCATATAAACACGTAATTAGTTAATTTTTAATGATTGTCGAAATTCTCATATTGCGATCTTTACCTCCAAATATCTCGTAAACGTGACACTTTAGGCCACCATATTGATTAACATTTTTTGTTTGTATAAGTGTCCTCTACCCATATATACCAGTTAAATCGTGCGCCGCGACATTGAAAAAAAACTAAAATGGCGGCGGCTAGCTATGCCACAAAGGTTCTAACCCCTTTATTTATTTATTTATAGACAAGCAGCTTTTTAGCTGATGTGTCTATAACAAAGTGTTTATAATCACTTCCCACTTGTTCAATTTACACATTTTTTAGTCTTTGCCCAGTCTAATTTGTTTTTGAAACTGTTTATTGAGGTAGCAGATACCACTTCCTCAGGTAATCGGTTCCAGTTCCAGACCACTCTATTACTGAGAAAGTGGTGTGCAGTGTTTGATTTAGATCAGTGTTTTTCAATCTTATTGATTTCGCGACCCCCTTACAGGTTGAAAAATTCTGGTGATCCCCTTGTCAGACAGACAGACTTTATAAATTAAAAGACTAGGATAATTATTTTCTTTATTTTGATACTTTAACTTATTAGTTTGTAAGAAGCCGCGAGAGGTTTGCAGTAAGTAAGAGGTAAGTTGGACGCCCGCTTGCGCTCAGTCTACCTTGCCTTTTTTCTTCTGCCGTGACCCTCCGACTAAGGTTTCCCACAGATTGAAAAACACTGATTTAGATGGTGCACAATTAATTTTGTACGGATGCCCACGGGAGTATTTAGCAGACACATTCATTACAAATATATCTTGTAAGTGAGGAAGGTTATAATTTGCTGTGGATTATGAAGGTCTCATTGAAATTTCCTGAAAATCTGTGCACTAAGATTGGCAAGCCTACTTCTATCCGTCATATTTGCATCCACTGAGTTCTCACAAGCCATCTCTTTTTCTGTCTTCCTCTTGTATATCCATCCATAGTCAGATAGCTGTCATACCTTCTCATAGCATGGCAAGCGGTTTCCACTCAACTTCAAGTGAAGTTCATGAGTTCAAGCAGAATGGGTTGTTGATTTGTATGTGATGTTAGCAGGTGACGTCGATCACATGCCTGGACACGGGCGTGCGGCCGATGCCGAGCAGCGCCGCGTACGCCGCTGAGCGGGACTCCTGCCTCAACTACTTCTCTAGGTGGAATGAAACTGATCAGGTAATACTGCCGAAAACTTGTTCACCTAATATCTACAAAACATAAATTGCTTAATTTTCATAAATTAAGGCGATGATAGCTCTGTGGTAGTGACGTCGGATACCGAGACGAAGGTCCCGGGTTCGAATCCTACAATGAGCTTGAGCTTTCGGTTAAGGAAAAAATCGTGAGGAAACCGGTGGTAGGATACTTTGTAGTACCCATCTGGCTGGGTACCACCCTCAAGTTGTAAATCTGTCGCCAAGCACATATCGGTGTGTTCCGACAGCTACATTTTGAGGGCAGTTCTTTCTAGGCATTGTGTGCTTACCACCATCGGCAACATCATCACTTACCATGGTGAGATTGTGGTCCTGTTAGATTTCTCTTCAACTGTAAGATCTCTGTAAGAGCAGAGCGCCGACGTTTCATACTATTAAATGAACAAATGGTACCTGAAATGTATAGTTGTACAAATGTATATAAGGTCCTAATAAATTAGTGAACTTCCTCTTGAGGGAGGACTGTATAGGTCATTAGTAATCAAAAAATAATATAAGAAAAATAATCCGAGGGAAAAAAAACAGAAACTTCTTTGACTTGCATAGACTCTTCATACAAGTCAAAGTTTTTTTTTCCCTCGGATTATTTTCCTAATATTATTTTTTGATTACTAATAACCTATACATTCATCCCTCTAATTTATTAGGACCTTATAGATCAATCACCTTACGTAGTCAAAGGCTTTACGCATCTTGATGTTCCCCGCAGGTGGAGTTTGTGGAGCAACTGCTGGCGCGCATGTGCCACTACCAGCATGGACACATCAACTCTTACCTCAAGCCAATGCTACAGCGGGACTTCATCAGTATGCTACCCAGTAAGTTCATCTCTACTTATATTAGCAGCTGACCAGTTGGCGCATTTGTTTAAGACTCCACCTATCGCGCACAGTCGTGGCTTCGATTCCCGCACAGGACATGCATTTTAGGATATAGACACCTTTGTATGTCCTCAAGCTATGTATATAGGTTTTACCGTGCGCCGCTATTTACAAAAAAAACTAGCAGCGAAATCCGGCGTTGCTCGGGTAAAATACATCGCATGTTTAATGGTATAAAAAATATATAAGGATACATTTTTTAACATATTATAGATTTCTATTTTCGATATTGAGAGACTTTCCAGAACATTCAAATTGTTTGTTCTTTTTTTTACTCGACTGCAATCACAATTGAACTGACGAAAAGTCACTGAATTTCGATTTATATACCGAAATTTCCAGTACCAGATCACTCTAGAATATTTAGATGTACATCACTTCGATTTGGTTTTTATATATCAATAATAACACTCGTACACATTTTGGAACTTTCCAGACCAAACCAAAAATTCTCGATCATAATCAATTGCACTAATTTTGTAACTTTCCAGATCATTCGGAAAATTTCTAGAGCGTTCTCAAACATTCTAACTCGATAATAACAGTTTTGGACATTTTTGAACTTTCTAGATGAAGCCAGATCAATTATAAGCATTTTACTCATTTTGGAACTTTCTAGATCATTCAAGAAATTTCTCGAACATTCTAAATCGATCATAATCAATTGCACTCATTTTGGAACTTTCCAGATCATTCGGAAAATTTCTAGAACATTCTCGATCATTCTAAATCGATCATAATAAATTGCACTCATTTTGGAACTTTCCAGATCATTCTGGAAATTTCTAGAACGTTCTCGAACATTCTAACTCGATAATAACAGTTTTGGACATTTTGGAACTTTCTAGATGAAGCCAGAAATTTGTAGAACTTTCTCAAAACATGCTATATCGATTATTTATAATAGTTTGCATTCACTCTAGAATTTTCTAGATCATTCCAGATATTTGTTGAACTTTCTAGAACACTCCAGATCGATTATAACCGTTTTACACATTTTGGAACTTTCCATTCCAGAAATTTTGATAGCTTTTCAGAAGTCCTCATGCGCAGTAATATATGTTTTAACATTTTCGCCACCCACAACCACCCCCTTCCACCCACCGCGACCAAACTCCCTTACTACCACCTGGAGACCAAGGGGTATTTACCACCCCAACGGGAAGTTGATTGGGGTTGGTGGTGATTGAGAAAACTGCGTATTTACGTACCCACAAAAGCATTTTATATATATTATTAGATTGTGGCCGAAAAGTATTCCAAAATCTCCAAACGCCCTTTACTACTTTTATAGATAGACGCTCTGTATAGGCTGTTATAGTTCCACAAACATATCTGGCCCAGTAGCCAAAAGAAGAACTAACAATGGCATTATTTGCCATTAGTCAAAGAGAATATAACCACTACATTCATTGGTTGTTTGCTCTACCAAATGCGATAATAGTGACTCTCACCGGACCAGATAAGTTTGTGAGACTTTAATGATTGCTGAATTCTCAGCAATGCTATAAGGAAAATCTTAAGTTTAAAGAATCAAATATTATCAAAGTAAATAAGGAAAACTTAACAAAAAATACATTGAAATTCAAATTTCCATCGACTCATTTACCGTTTGCAATTCAAATGTGTATAGATAATATATTATTCTGTCATTTCACCTCTGTGGATAGAATTTAAATGTTTAACTCATGTTATTCTAAACTCTCCTTTCAAAGTTTGTCTGGACGAGATCGCGATTTAGCGATATTAACGCCCATTGTACAGGGGTTTTTTTTCGCCAGTATGGGCAAATTCAGAACTACAGGTCTTGGAGAAAAACGCTAGCCCATGAGCTGGATTTTGAAAAATTTTGCTGAATTATTAAATAAAGTAAAATAAGTTCAACTGAGAAGAGTTAAGAATTAAATTGCGATCACTGGACGCTGCGAGTTAAGCCATGCGTTTACTGTGGTGTCCACAATTTCCTTGCACGACGGGGACTCCGGATTTCACTAGTTTGGAGTCCACTGTTACATCTGCCTGTAGTGTTTATGCTTATTTGCCAATTAAAACTAGTCAACTCATACTGGTGCCGATTCTGTTGTAAATCGCACTAAACTAATTTTAGTCACATCTCTTTCTTACAAATATTATTGAAAAAGGATAGAACATATTTAAAGCTGTTAAATTAGTCTTTGCCGTGTTAATTTGCGGGTATTTAGACGTAACCGCGATCGATGGCGACTAAAGTTGAAAATCTGTCGCCAAGCACCTTTCGGTGTGTTCCGACAGCTGCACTTGAGAGCCAGTTCCTTCTAGGCTTTGTGTGCTTACCACCTTCGGCCGCATCATCACTTACCATGGTGAGATTGCGGTCAAACACAGGCCTATAAACAGTAAAAAAAAAAAAAAAAAAAAAAAGAATCATGGCGAATTCCATACATTGATTAGTACAAAAAATTTAAATATTTTAGAGAGTTTTGAATCACTTGTGGAGATTACATCACCAGCAACATTAATATACTTGAAATATTTTATAAACCCCGCAAAACATAACAACAATATAACGGTTTTGGTCGCGATTCGCCGGCATGGCATAGAATGTCGCATTTTTATCCCGGGGACCTAAAAATATTTTCAATGCCTCAAGTTATTCCTTAGGTACCAAGAATCAATAATAACGTCATTTCAACGTCTCTAAAAATCTTAATTTTTTTATACAAATCTCGCCATGATTCTTTATATGGAAAACAAGCATTGGACTAATTTGACAGGACTAAATTTCTTACATCCTTTTCGTGTGTTCTTTATTAGAAAGAGACATAGTGAGATTAAAATTAGTTAAATTGTAAAAGAATCAGGGCCACTGTCATGTATTTCAAAAATTATGGATTTAATCATGAGGTTTTATTAAAACAGGTATTGTTGATTGTTTGTTTAGAGAAGGGTCTGGACCACGTGGCGGAGAACATCCTATGGTACTTGGACGCTCGGTCGCTGTGCGCCGCCGAGCTGGTGTGCCGCGAGTGGCAGCGCGTCATCTCCGAGGGCATGCTCTGGAAGAAGCTCGTCGAGAGGAAGGTCCGCACGGACTCGCTGTGGCGCGGCCTCGCCGACCGGAGGGGATGGTATGTGTTAAACACACTACACTACTTACTTCACCAAACAATACACTACGCTATATTATACACACACGCACACACGATTTCACATTACACACCACACTTCACACTACACACACAATTTCACACTACACTTAATGTGATACACACTACACTAACACACTACACAATACACTACGCTGTACTAAACACACACGATTTCACACTACACACCACAGTTCACACTACACACACAATTTCACACTACACTTAATGTGATACACACTACACTAACACACTACACAATACACTACGCTGTACTATACACACACGATTTCACACTACACACCACACATCACACTACACACACAATTTCACACTACACTTAATGTGCTACACACTACACTAACACACTACACAATACACTACGCTGTACTATACACACACGATTTCAAATTACACACCACACTACACACACAATTTCACACTACACTTAAGACACGATTTCACATTACACACCAAACTTCACACTACACACACAATTTCACACTACACTACACTTAACATTACACTTAACACTACACACTGCATTACACTAAACTTACAATAAACGGAATGCTATGGAAGAAACTTGCCGAGAGGAAGTTAGAATAGGGTATCGCGGCAGAAACTGCGAGGCGGAAAGATAGTAAGTTATTTGTAAAATCAAATTTAATTTACAAAATTAACATTACAATTTGAGGAAAATTAAAATACTCTTTCCTTATGGTAACTTAATTATAGCAGACACAAACAAGTCTAGATTATTAATGTAGTATTTTTAATAGAGGCATAGCATTATTTTACCATATGATAGATGCCATAGACAATTCTTGATGACGGAGTGAAGCCACGGGGCACAGTAATATAGGTATTTACATCCAGACTCAAGTCAAACATACACTGTTATGCACAGAAATACGAGTATTTGCCCTGGAACAAATTTAACCCGCGACCTGCAGTGTGATATCTTACCAACCACGCTATCTGGCTCGTCATATAAAATACTACTTATCCCCCTTGGTTTCACCCGCGCTCCCGGGATAAAAAGTAGCCTATGATACTCGGGGATAATGTAGCTTTCTATTAGTGAAAGAATTTATCTAATCCGACTGGTAGCTCCAGAGATTAGCCCGTTTCAATAAACAAACAAACAAAAAAAAACTCTTGTATTAGTATGTATATAGATAGCTGTTTCGCCAAGTCAATCTATAATATTTCTATCTCTTTCCCTCTAGGATCCAATACCTGTTCAAGCCGAAGCCAGGTTGCCAGCATCCGTCTCACTCGTTCTACAGACAACTCTACCCAAAAATAATAAAGGACATACAATCAATTGAGGACAATTGGAGGATGGGCAAACACAACCTGCAAGTGAGTGCCAAATCATCGATATAATTCAAATTCAAAAAGCATTTATTCAATTTAGGCCCTGATAAGGCACTTATTTACGTTAACAAATGGCTCTACACCGGTTCCAAATACAACTTAATGGTTATGTCCTGAGTGACGAACAGACAACATACAGCCAACATTATTGGACGTAGTGACATGATATTCGGAGTGTGGTATGGTACTTCGTAGTACCCACCTGGCTGGCTACCACCCTCATGTTGAAAATCTGTCACCAAGCACGTATCGGTGTGTTATGGCAGCTGCACTCGAGAGCCAGTTCCTTCTAGGCTTTGTGTGTGCACCACCTTCGACTACATCATCACTTATCATAGTGAGATTGCGGTCAAACACAGGCCTATACCGATAACCTAATGAATGCCACCTATAATATATTTATTAATATTTACAGAGGATAAACTGCAGATCGGAGAACTCAAAAGGTGTTTACTGTTTACAATACGACGATAACAAGATTGTGTCCGGTTTGAGAGATAACACCATCAAAATATGGGACAGGAAGACGTTGCAATGTGTTAAGGTAAACATACTTTTAATATATCTTATGCTTGTTTCTGCGGTTTTAACTGTGTGGGGAGGGTTCAAATGTAAAATCGGCTTACGTTTTGCCGTCGACTGACCTGGGATCAGTTACCCCCAATTTGAAGTCGACCTTCAACTGAGAAGAATCCGGCAAGAAGCTCAAGGTATATTTTTTAATACTTTTTGGACTGTCTGGCTATAATGGTGCCGATTCTGTTTTACTAATTTTAGTCACATCACATCTCTTTCTTACGAACCACTGCTACCTTCTACCATCGCAACTCTCGCCATCGACGGGGAGTCCATCCTCACACATTGAAACCAGAATTGTTTCGAACTGTGCGGGCTAAAAGGAGTTTTCCTCCGCGGACGCTCGGACTGTGGAATGAGCTCCCCGCCGTGGTTTTCCCATTGGAGTACAGCATGGGGTTCTTCAAGAAAGGTGTGAAGAGGTTTCTTCAGGGGCTGCAAAGCGCGAGTGATACCCCTGGTGTTGCAAGCGTCCATAGGCTACGGTAACCGCTTACCATCAGGCGGGCCGTATGCTAGTTTGCCACCTTAGTGGTATAAAAAAAAAAATGAAAAAGGATAGAACATATTTAAAGCTGTCAAATTAGTCTTTGCCGTCTTCATTTGCGAGTATTTAGACGTAACCGCTATAGATGGCGACTAAATTTATATTCTTACATTCTTTTCCTATGTTCTTTGTTAGAAAGAGACATAGTGAGACTACAATTAGTTTAGTTGTAAACAACAGAATCAGCACTATTGACTTTTTTTTTTTCAAATTTATACACACGCAAGTAAAAAGGGGCCGAGTCCGGTAAAAACGAGGGTCGGGGTTGTCGGCGTAGCTGCTAAGTTCCAAAGCTGTACCTAAATTCATAGTTATAGGAATGTAAAAACATGTTACAGTCAATAAATTAAATGTAAACAAATAAACTGATAAAAAACTTGACGTTAGAAATAGGCTACTTTCCTAAAAAAACTAATTAGTCCGTCATTTACATTATCAAAAAATATTAGACACGTATTTTTTCTTTTGTCAATTAAAAAAAAAAATACGAAGATATCGTGTGTTGAAGTTCCGCGTGACGTCACGGTGTGGTACACTTTTTAGTAACAAGTGACGTCACGAGCCCCCACTCTCGAACTTAGTCGCGCTTTATCTTCGTCAATTGTTAATGATTTGGTAAAGCAAAAAATACGTGTCCAATATTTTTTGATAATCTAACTGACGGACTAATTAGAATTATTATATTTTTACCCAGGCAACATCCCTATTCTATATGTAAGAATAAAATACGTTTACTGTACCTAAATGTTTTTTTTTTCTTATGGCACTTGTCTGTAGATCTTAACGCGGACGTATTTACACAAACTTTTCGATTATTATTATTATTATTATTGTTAATACACTATGCAGCTTAAAGCTGATGCGTGTATATCACTTCAGTGCACTTGTTCTAATGTAATTATTTAATTATTTTTTTGTAATGTCGTCAGGAGCTCCAAGGTCACACGGGGTCGGTGCTGTGCCTGCAGTACGACGAGCGCGCGATCATCTCCGGCTCGTCCGACAGCACCGTGCGCGTGTGGGACGTGAACACGGGCGCCATGCTCAACACGCTCATACACCACTGCGAGGCGGTGCTGCATCTGCGCTTCTGTAACGGCATGATGGTCACCTGCAGCAAGGTACGTCGACCACACGAAAATCACCTTTGGGGTGCGTTAGGACCCCACGGATTAACAGCCTTGGGGTTGCTGTACACCCCATTAAATATCACTTTTGGGGTGCGTAAGTACCCCACAGATTAACAGCCTTGGGGTTGCTGGACACCCCATTAAATATCACTGTTGGGGTGCGTAAGGAACCCACTGATTAACAGCCTTGGTTGCCAATGACTCCAGTATAATAGTTTTGGGGTTGCCTGGCACCCCACTTATAAGCCATGGGGTGTCCCTAAGTAGGGTTTGCAAGTGGGACGTGAACACGGGCGCCATGCTCAACACGCTCATACACCACTGCGAGGCGGTGCTGCATCTGCGCTTCTGCAACGGCATGATGGTCACATGCAGCAAGGTACGTCGACCACACGATTAACGGTGTGAAAATCACCTTTGGGGTGCGTTAGGTCCCCACGGATTAACAGTCTTGGGGTTGCTGTACACCCCATTAAATATCAATTCTGGGGTGATTAGGTTCCCACAGATTATCAGTGTTGGGGTTGCTGGACACCCTGTCAAATATTACTTTTGGGGTGCGTAAGGACCCAGCAGATTAACAGCCTTGGTTGCCAATGACCTTCCAGTATAATAGCATTGGCGTTGCCTGGCACCCCACTTATTAAGAGCCTAGGGTTTCCCCCATTAGGGTTTGCATGTGGGACGTGAACAAGGGCGCTATGCTCATACAACACTGCGAGGCGGTGCTGCATCTGCGCTTTTGTAACAGTCAAATATCACTTTTGGGGTGCGTAAGGAGCCCACAGATTACAGTCTTGGGGTTTTTGGACACCCCATCAAATATCACTTTTGGGTTGACTATGAACCCTGCAAATTGGGGTTGACAATGACCCCCCAGTATAATAGTTTTGGGGTTGCCTGGCACCCCTCTTATTAAGAGCCATGGGATGTCCCTAAGTGAAGGGTCCTGAAGTGGTCATCTATTTTTGATGCTGATTGTTGATAGATGGATAGATAACTATTGATTCTACACTAAAAGAAGTTAACAAAGATGACAAGAAATACTTAACATACATAATATATTTTTGTAAAATTGCTATTGGGTACTTTACTGTGTAAAAAATATACTATAATACCATATAGTCCGCCAGTTAGATTATCAAAAAAATACGTGGCTAATAATCTAACTACTACTATACTTTAGGAAAGTAAGACTACATTATATTTTTTTAGGAAAGTAGCCACATTTATTACATATTTTTTGCAGGATCGTTCGATAGCGGTGTGGGACATGACGTCGACAACAGAGATCATGCTGCGGCGAGTGCTGGTGGGGCACAGGGCGGCGGTCAACGTCGTTGATTTTGACGAGAAATACATCGTCAGCGCCAGCGGGGATAGAACTATTAAGGTAACACTTATAACTAATGACCAGATTATATGCAACATAAAAAGCTTGTTATATGCATGCAAATATGCATGAAAAATGGTAGAATATGCGAAATTAAGTCATAAAGGCGATGATAGCTCAGTGGTAGTGACATCGGATACCGAGACGAAGGTCCCGGGTTCGAATCCTACAATGAGCTTGAGCTTTCGGTGAAGGAAAACATCGTGAGGAAACCATAGCACGGTGGTAGGGTACTTTGTAGTACCCGCCTGGCTGGCTACCACCCTCAAGTTGAAAATCTGTCGCCAAGCACCTTTCGGTGTGTTCCGATAGCTGCATTTGAGAGCCAGTTCCTTCTAGGCTTTGTGTGCTTACCACCTTCGGCCGCATCATCACTTACCATGGTGAGATTGCGGTCAAACACAGCCCTATAAATAGTAAAAAGAACCCAAAAAAAGAAGAAATTCAGAAGAAAAAGTTCTAATCTTTTATTTCAAAATCAGCATACAGTTAGTAAATTTTCCATTGTAAAATGATACTAGGTACAGTACCATTACATTACATTTACAATATTTAATATTTTTGTAAACGTTAACTATCAAGTATTATTCCAAACGTTCAGTGGTAAGATTGTGTCTTCGATCATTCAAAATATTTTTTATAAGTGGAAAGGGATCACTCCACATACACTGACGATGCAGGCAGAATTTAAACTTGGGTGCTAACCCGGATTCATCACCCCACTCATTCATCACTGTGTAAAAATCGCCGTTTTCTCGCTAACTGTAGGACAGTCACTTCAGAGCATATTCGCTTCAACTTCAACCCTTGAGGTAGCTGCCCTTACTAACCCATCTAAAATTTTCATGTATTTTTTGTATTATCAAGGTGTGGAACACATCGTCGTGCGAGTTCGTCCGGACGCTGAACGGTCACAAGCGAGGCATCGCGTGCCTGCAGTACAGGGACCGGCTGGTGGTGTCCGGATCCTCGGACAACACCATCCGGCTGTGGGACATCGAGTGCGGACAGTGCATCCGGGTGCTGGAGGGGCACGAGGAACTAGTCAGGTGTATACGGTACGTGACACAACACATTCACTGAACGGTCACAAGCGAGCCTCCTCGGACCTAACTCATTCATCACTATGTCATTCTGCCATTACAAAAAAGAAGATTTTAGTCGACTCCGGCCCTTTTTTATATTTTAAAAACCTGGGTTTTATTAGACCTGACTTGAACCTTATTTTGTAAAGGGGGAACGACGTTTTTAAGGAAAGAAAAAGTGTATTTCACATTCGCAGGGCCACTCTTCGAGGCGTATTCGAATTCTATCACTGAAATATGTACCTTCTTAGGGTTCGGTTCCCGAAGGTTGCCAAACGGGACCCTATTATTATAAATCCACTGTTCGTCCGTCTATCTGTCAGTGAGCTGTATCTCATGAACGGTAATAGCTCAGAGTATATAAATACTACGTACAACAGAGAGACAGCGCCCATACTTCAAAAGTTACCACCATAACTCGCGCAAGTACAGCGCCGGTGGTGAGATTGGGGTACTAATTCCTGTTCTGGATTTGTAAGTGACTACAGCAATGTTTGTTTTTCAGTAAATGACAACAGATGACACTGTTGAAAGAATTTAATTTTAAAGAATAATGGGCACATTTCTATTTTTTTTTGTTTTTGTGTAAGATAGGTAGAGCGTAGCATTTACTCGCACAAAGGCTTTTTCCCAAACTACTCCATACTTTTGTTCAAAAAAGATAAGAATTCCATACATTAAGTCCTAAACTAATCCAAAGATTTATTATTATGTTTTTCAATTCTAAAAATACTGATTTTAAGTTGCATCTTACTCCACGGGTAATTGAGACAATTCCCAAAATACTCTAGCTATTGTTCATCAACAATGAAGAATTTTCACTAATTCTGAATGTTAGCTCATCGTATTTTCTGTAGAAAATAAAAAATATATGTGAAAGAATTATTTCAATACGACAATTACATTCCGAGATATAGAATTTTTAAATGAGCGCGCGACGCGCGATTCATCCGCTCGGTACTCGATGCGTGTGACGTCATGTTCCAACGCTCGCTCAGTCCGTCGCGCTCTTTTACTCTTGAAAAATCTCATTCCTTGGGTTTATAAATTTGAAACTTAGCACTATTACTTATCGTTCAGCAAGTCCAATAAAAGTTGTTTCTTCCATTGGACCCACTGAAAAATAATCCTCGTCATCCAAAATAAATTTATCCGCTTTCTTTTCAGTTTCTTTTATTTATATCCATTCAACAAATGACTACGGAAAACAGACCTAATGCATTGCGTTACGGCTATAGAAGAAATTAAATAAAAGGCATTGGCGTGAAATCTTTAGAATAAGTGCAAATTGAGTTGGTGACCGTAATTTATTTTACAATATTGCATTGGTTGATTTTATATTCTCGCAATCGTAGTGAAAAATAGAATGTTACACACGGCGCTAAAATCCCATTATTACTCTGTTTCTATTTACTCCTCTCTAAAGCTCGGAAGTAGAACTACCTCGTGTATGATGGGTAATTTTAGCTCCTTAAATAACAATCTACTATTCTATCACATCCTGATTGACTCTGTATGCCATGATAAACCTAATTTTCGTAATAAATTAATATGCTATCTCGAAATCTCCACCTGTTATAGGCATAATTATTAATTAGAATTGAGCCTTGAATTAACTGCCAAGGGAAGCAAGTGCAGACAGGCTACTTCAATACATCCTTGTCGTCAATGTAGTTGCTGGGTAAGCTCCCCAACTAGCAAACAGTCGAATAATGAATGACTTATTCGGCTACAGATGGAATTAATGTTGAGTAGTTGCTACGTAGTACCCACAATGTAGTGTAAAAGCTTTTATTACGACTTTTTAGCATTTTTTGCTTTAAGTGCTTTAACTGTGTTGTGTAAACGTTTACTCGATATTCTTATAGTACATTTATTCAATAGTCATATAGTAGCTACCATTTCTCGTTTATACCACACAAGAGTGCAGTAATAGAGTTGTCGATTCCCAAGTTTCATGTTTAAGAAGCTACTATATAGCTGCTACTCGACATTACTATATTAGAGCAAATTCGCCGAGTAAAAGCTGACTATTTACTGAAACGTATCTTAATATCTGTAATTGTAATCTAAGCTATTTTGTTGAATAAATTAAACCACTATAACTTTTTCCTTGCACGCGATACATACTTAAATATGCCCATACTAACAAATGTAATACTCATGGAGACCTTTCATATGACATAGATTTCATTTGATAAGGTTTACAACACAAAGTAAGACACCGCCCATTATCCTTTAAAAAATTTCGTAAATTGACGCGCGACGCGTAGGCCATCTATGTAAGGTCGTAAGATTTAAGAAAAATTACATAAATTGCAAATATTTAAGATACGAGTTTTACATATGAATTTAATAAATTATTAAACCTCAAATTATATTCCCTTGCAACAAAGCTTCATCAAAAGTGATTTAGTACCGTTTTGACTAAGAATTAATTCTCAATCAGTCCAAACGATGTTTGTAGCGACATCTATACGTGTAAATTCTACACTAATTATAAAATGTATGTGATTGACCAGACATGGTAATAGGTAGACAGCTGAAATTTTCAGAAAATGTGTCACACAAGAAACGTCTTTTTTGACGCTTTTTTTCATAGCAAAGTTGAGTTAGTTATTGTATTTTAGCTTTTATTTAACTTGCAATGTAGGTATGTATGTATGTTTGTTCGGGTGGAATCTTGCAAATCGAATTTCACCCACTTCCAGTAGTCGGATTGACATGATATTTGGTATACATTAGTATATTGGATGACAATGCAAGTACAGACAACAAAAAGTACAGTCACTCAAAAAAAGCTTGTATAAAAAATGAAATTATTAACAAAGAACTTATTTTAAGGCGCCGATCCCACAGAGAAGAGTTCTAGAGTTCCGTGTTCCGAGTTCTGCATTCCGCGTTGACTGTAAGCTATATGGGGCCTCGGAAAGTAAAAAAAGTGTATGATGTGCGATCAGTAGCGAATATTGCAGAACTAGACTGCTTGCTGTGTGCACAATAGTCAACACGGAATGCAGAACTCGGAACTCCAGAACTCTCTCTGTGGGATCGGCGCCTATACAGGTCGTTGTTTTGGTCAGCGACGAGCGACTCAGGGTCGATAATACAAATGATACTGGTGCTAAAAAAAATACTTTATTTTTTTTGCATAATAAATTATGTAATAAGCTAAAGTGTAGACATAATACTCAACGGGAGTACGAGGGAGTAAAGGGGTGGGGCGATGGCGGCTTGCGCCTAGCTCTAGTCAGTGCACGTGCCTAGTAACCATACTTTGCGGTAATTTTATTTCAAATTGAATAAGGTATTTCTCAACATATTTACAGTATTTAATGGAATTAAGTTCATTTTTGGGGAATATATATTTTGTACTACCGCTCCTATATTAACATATGGATGCCAAACATGGGCAGTAACCAAGAAATCGATCCAAAAGCTTGTGACCTGCCAGAGAGAGATGGAAAGAAGTGTGTTGGGATACAGCCGGAAAGATAGGAAAAGGGCAGTACACATAAGAAACATAACGAAGTGGGAAGACGTAGAGAGGAAGGTCAAAGCATTGTAATGGAGGTGGTCAGGCCATATGTTAAGGGGAAAGGAAAAATGGTCCAAGAAGTTGACGGAATGGACAGACACCTCGTTACAACACTAAAAGAAAGAGAGGTAGACCTCTCATGAGGTGGTGTGATGACTTGAAGAAGAAAATTACTGGCCAGCTATGGCAAAGGCTGGCAAGAGACAGGGAGAGGTGGAAAGCAATGGAGGAGGCCTTTGTGTCGGGAGGATGCGCTGATCAGGGGACTGATACAGATCAATTTGTGTTAAATATTTGAAATTTTTAATAATGTTATATTAGTACTCTGCTTGGTTAATAAAAGGCTTGAAATTGAAATTGAAATTGACTACCGCTCCTGGGTCGCTTGTCGCCGACCAAAACAACACCCTGTATTACTTTTTCATGTTGTAATTTATATTACAGGTTCGATAACAAGAGGATAGTAAGCGGTGCGTACGACGGCAAGATCAAAGTGTGGGACCTGCCCGCCGCGCTGGATGTGCGCACGCCGCACCAGGACCTCTGCCTCAGGACATTAGTGGTCAGTCACACACATTGGCTAATTTTAATCTCACTATGTCTCTTTCTAACAAAGAACATAAGAAAAGGATGTAAGAACTTTATTCAAATTAGTCCAATGCTTGTTTTCAATATAAATTTAGTCGCCATCTATCGTGGTTACGCCTAAATACACGCAAAATAAGACGGCAAAGATTAATTTTACAACTTAAAATATGTTCTATCCTTTTTCAATAATTTTCGTAGGAAAGAGATGAGATGTGACTAAAATTAGTTAGCGATTTACAACAGAATCGGCACCATTATAAATCAAATCAAATCAAATTTAGGCGATGATAGCTCAGTAGGTAGTGACGTCGGATACCGAGATGAAGGTCCTGGGTTCGAATCCTACAATGAGCTTGAGCTTTCGGTGAAGGAAAACATCGTGAGAAAACCATAGCACGGTGGTAGGGTACTTTGCAGTACCCGCCTGGCTGGCTACCACCCTCAAGTTGAAAATCTGTCGCCAAGCACCTTTCGGTGTGTTCCGACAGCTGCACTTGAGAGCCATGTCCTTCTAGGCTTTGTGTGCTTACCACCTTCGGCCGCATCATCACTTACCTGGTGAGATTGCGGTCAAACACAGGCCTATAAACAATAAAAAAAAAAAAAACATTTATTTGCACAGAACATAGGTAGGTTATGCAGGTAGTATACAGTCTATATATGTCTCACCATATTCTGCCTTTGCGAGGCTTGTATAGATAACAACGAGACTGCAACGGTCTGGCATTCGAATCAAATTGGGGTTTGGTGTGTGTTTAGTACTCGTTAAGAGTTTTGTCAAAACCGTAGCGCGCAATACTCGGAGGTTGTCAAGCAATAATTGGACTGATTTACAAAAAACTTAAACCGACTTCAACGTACACTAAGAAGCAATCAAATCCTGATCTGATGACAATGGGACCAAACGGGAAGTGTACCCTTTCAAATAAAGAAAGAATTTTCCAAATCGGTTAATAAATGACGGAGTTATGAGGTAACAAACATTTAAAAAAAAAAAAACCGATGAGAACCTCCTCCTTTTTTTGAAGTCGGTTAAAAAATAAAAAATATTTTTTTTTAAAATTTCCATCATTGTTCAACAAAATAAAGTATAGCTTTTTAAAACTAAAAACAAAATAAAGAAATTTCAATCATAAAAATAAGCTTATTGTCTGTTATATTGCGTTTGACGGGCCAGTTGGCGGTTGGTTAAGATTCCACCAATCACGCAGCATTTCAAGGGTTCTATTCCACACAGGACATGCATTTGTGTGCATGAACATGGTGTAATTATGCATATTAAGTATGTATTATGTAAGTTAAGCTGCCACCGTTGTGGTCGGTACCTGGATGGGTGACCGCCTAGTGGTATTTCAAATCGAGCGTTTCCGTGCTTCGGAAGGCACGTAAAGCCGTTGGTCCCGGTTATCACTTAATTGTGATAGTCGTTAAGCTAGTTGGATGCCTCCTAGGCGGCTTGAAAAATTCCAACAGTAGGTTGACCACTAGCCTACCTCCACCGATCCGCAGTGGGCACGCGAGGTGGAGTATTGCCCATTCCCTTTCACCCTCATTTGTGAAAGGAGGCCTGTGCTCAGCAGTGGGACATTATAGACTGATGATGATGATGATGAGTAAATGTCAACCTTGCTCGATCATAACGTATGAAAAGTAAAAAAAAAAATGTGTATTCAGTGTTGGTCCCATAGTAAAAGTTGTTAAGATAAGATAAAAGATAAAAAGATAAAATGGTATTTATTAGACACACAGATACACACACAACAATAAGAATAAGAAAGAAACAACTAGTAACATAAAAAATATAAGAAAAAACAACACAACAAACTAAAAGAATAATAAATATAATGCAATAATTTGCGTGTGATATCGTGGGTCTAAATGGCCCCAGCTCAGCATGTGCTGCAGATCACTACAGCGCTGATTTTCGGCTGAAGCCACGTGAGAATCACGGACATTTAGGCGGTGCATATTTATAATATAACTAGCTTTATAGCCCGCGACTTCGTCCGCGTAGATTATTTCTTTTTTCTAGATATGAATCATTGTAACAATATAGAGCTTTGTTCATGGCTATTGTCCGCCACTACGTGTGAGATTGACAAAAGTTCAGGTAGATTAAGAGCTCATATGCGAAGATGCCACATAGACTGAAACAGTCCTGCCGCAAATCAACTCTAGCAAATTTCAGAGATTTCCCTGTGACTACAAACCTTAATTAGGAACTGTTATCTTTTAAATTCAAACGGAAGGTGATTTGGGATCAATGGTATACGCGGCAAGAAGACTGTTTCTCCCCTAGATATGAATCATTGTAACAATATAGAGCTTTGTTCATGGCTATTGTCCGCCACTACGTGTGAGATTGACAAAAGTTCAGGTAGATTAAGAGCTCATATGCGAAGATGCCACATAGACTGAAACAGTCCTGCCGCAAATCAACTCTAGCAAATTTCAGAGATTTCCCTGTGACTACAAACCTTAATTAGGAACTGTTATCTTTTAAATTCAAACGGAAGGTGATTTGGGATCAATGGTATACGCGGCAAGAAGACTGTTTCTCCTCTGGCAGAACCAGTAAATATTTTGACCTCAATAACATTGCGGCGGAGAGCTGTTACTTGTAGTCTAGTTCCACAGCACAATTTTGGAGGCCTTATCTCTCTTTCCCTCATGTCTGAGGATCGTGGTCAACATCGGGTTTGCTTCTAGAGCGAATGATCTGCCTCCACTGGTTTCTGTCTTCTGGTTTCTGTAAAACTTGGAGGACGATGAGTCTTTTACGTGATCAGACCATCTTGTTGGTGAACGACCACGTAGTCGTTTTCCTTCCGTGTTCCCAACTATGATCAGATTTCCAAACTTTCATCGCCTTTGCGCACCATGTGGCCGAAATACGAAAAAATACGTTGGTGGCATATGGTGGACAATCGTGTTTTAATTTGGAGCTGCGATAGGATTGATGCATTGTTGCGTTTAGCAGTCCAAGGTATTTCCAACAACCGTCTCCAGCACCACATCTCGAATGCATCAATCCTTTTCCTTTCTCGGGCCAGTATAGTCCACGCTTCCACTCCATACATGAAAATGAGGAATACCAATGCTCGTATTAACCGGATCTTTGTTTTAATACCGATTCCTCTCTTTTTCCTGATGTTGTTTAGGCGAGTCATTTCAATACGCCAATACCATAAGCCGAAATAATAAATTGTAAAATTTTCACTCCGAAAATAAAGAACTTCATATACTAAATTTAATCCCCCTTTTCACTACTTAAGGGTTCAAATTCCAACAACACCGATATTCGTTGCGTTAGTTTATAACCATAAGCTTAAATAATAAAAGTGTACTTTCATACACAACTTCATCCCCCTTTTCCTTCCTTCGGTGGTGGAATTATTACAAACGCTGAGATAACTATATATTAACTTTCAATCGTCAGCCTAAACACAGAATTTGAAGATCCTAACTTCAAAACTGACGGACTTGCATACAAACTTTCATCCCTTAGTTTACCCTGTTAGGGGTGGAATTTCCAAAAATCCTTCCTTAGTGGATGCCTACACCGTATAATAGTACATTTAGTGAAGTTTACTTTGAAATTGAAGGACTTGCATACACAACTTCATCCCCCTTTTCCTCCCTTCGGTGGTGGGATTATTACAAACGCTGAGATAACTATACATTAATTTTTAATCGTCAGCCTAAACACAAAATTTGAAGATCCTAACTTCAAAACTGACGGACTTTCATACAAACTGTCATCCCCTATTTTACCCTCTTAGGGGTGGAATTTCCAAAAATCCTTCCTTAGTGGATGCCTCCACTGTATAAGGTATCTTTGTGCAAAATTTCAAATCTCTAGGTCCAGCGGTTTGGGCTGTGGGCTGATATATCAACAATCAGTTTATCATTTTATATATTAAGATATATAATATAACGCATCACGTTCAGCATGACTAACCCAACATAGGTTTCGAATATATGCCATCTCGAAATCTCCACCCAGTATAATTAGTATTAGCACGTATATGAGTTTATTGGGTAACTCCCCTCAGGAGCATACGGGACGCGTGTTCCGGCTGCAGTTCGACGAGTTCCAGATAGTGTCGTCCTCCCACGACGACACCATCCTCGTGTGGGACTTCCTCAACTACGGCGGGGCTTCCCCCTCGCCCGCGCCCGCGCCCGCGCCCGCGCCGCACCCCCGCCCCCGCACGCCCGACCACGAGCGGGACAGGGAACACGACTTGTATGACTAGGTCAGTATGTTATAAAAAAAAATTTTTACAGCCTGTGACGGTAACTTCTGGATTACAGGTCTTAGAGAAAAATGCCCGAGCTGAATTTTGAAGAACATTAAAATGAATGCAAAAAAACGTGTATTTTCGTAAAAATGATTGTTTTTCTCTTTCTACGTCATATTGCGAATAAAATGATGTATGACAATCTTGGTCACAAGTTGCTCGAAGTTATCTAAAGCTGAAGAGTTTGTTTGTTTGAACGCGCTAATCTCAGGAACTACTGGTGCGATTTGAGTGTTGTATAGCCCATTTATCGAGGAAGGCTATAGGCTACTTTTTATCCCGGGAAAACACAAGATCCTCGGGAACGCAGGTGAAACCGCAGGGCGGAAGCTAGTACTAAATATTATTTTAGTGCTGCGGCAAAACTGCAAGAACTGAATCGATATTTAATAAGTAAATAAATAGCAAATACGACGCAGACCAGCCCCCACAAGCAGCACCTGTTCACAAGTATGACGCGTGTGGCAGCCACCGCCCTCTTCCACACGACGCCGCCGCAAGCAAAGGCCTTAGAAATTAAATTAATATGAATATTGAATGAAACTTTTGTTAATTTCCCAGGTAAATAAATGAGACCACATTGAGACTACGTTATTATTAAATAAAGTAATATTTATAATGTTATGAAGCGGCGCGACTCGCCGACAAGTGATAAGGACATTGCACGGTCACAATACGAATATTACGTTCACCCGGACGGGGATACATTCTTAAGTTATTTTAGTGCGAATTTTACAAAGAGCATAAAAACAAAGAGTATGCGTATTTGATGGCCTCTTTAAAAGCTAAGGCCAAGCTTAAAGCCGTGATTGCCAAATGTGTCTCTCCTTGCCCTATATGACTGTTTTTGCACAGCTGTCAAAAGTGGCATATTAAGAGTCAAGTTTGGTAGCATTTTTTGGGTTTGATAAGCAATAAAGTGGGCTAATGCTGTCTCTTTCTACTCGGTTACAATGATCCATAAAGGATCTGGTTATTCTTCCACCAATATGTCATACAACTTGTATTATAAAATCAAAGAATACCCTTGTTAATACCAGATGACAGAACAAAGAAAAATATAGTGACACCAACATAGTCGGCTCTATCGCTTAACCATAATGAGTCATAATTTACATTGACATGATACCTCTTTGTTTTTATGATCTGTGGGTTATAAACTGTCAAACTCCTTTGTGATGGTGCCCGAAGACTTATAAACACGTATGCTTCAAAAATGATAGTACTTATTAAGGACCGATTTTTCAATGTCCAGAGAAGCGGTATCTGACTGTTAATTTGAAATTAGAACAGTTTTTGTATAGACTTATATATATAGCTTATCTGAGGTTTAAAAATCGGCCCTATGTCAGCCATATTGCGGCGAAAACAGGAACTAACATTGTCTTATTGACTTTACTATGTGCTGTCATCGAAATCGACAAGTGGCGCCATTAAGAAGATTATAATACCTTTTTACAACAGGCGTGTGTGGGTACTTCGTAGTACCCAATGCTTACTACCCTCTCTTGTTGAAAATCTGTCTCCAACAGATACAAATCTAAATAGATTTCGCGAGTGTATGTACTTTGCGTGTCAAAAGGGAGAGCAATGCTCTTTTGAGACTGTTTCGCGCGGACAGAGAACTCGCAGAAGACTGCATGTCCACCAGAGATGTGTAGCGAGGGATGTGTTTAGCTGACAAATAGGATAGCTTCATTTTCACGTTATAGCTTTAATGTCAGCCTAACTAAAGCGCTCTTGTGACATTATGGTAGGTAGAAAAAAGAAGTATGCTGGTTTTCATACGGGTGGAGGGACTTGCGTTATCTATTTAGATTTATGTCTGTGGTCGCCAAGCACCTGTTTTCGACAGTTGCAGATGAAAGACAGATGACATCTGGGAATTTAAAAAAATAGGCAATATGGTAATGAGTTTATCAATGGTGCCTATTCTATTGTAAAACGCACTAAACTAATTTTAGTCACATCACATCTCTTTCTTACAAACACAATTGAAAAAGGATAGAACATATTTAAAGCTGTCAAATTAGTCTTTGCCGTCTTCATTTGCGGGTATTCAGACGTAACCAATTTTGATGGGGACTAAACTTATATTGAAAACAAGTTATTTGACTAATTTGACAGGACTAAATTTCTTATATTCTTTTCTCATATTCTTTGTTAGAAAGAGATACAGTGAGACTAAATTAGTTTAGTTGTAAACAACAGAATGAGCACCATTGTCCTGCAAAACAGTATCAGCCTTAATACAGGCACCTGAGGGTCCACTATTGACTGACTGGTTTAACCAGTAAATACCTGCCATTTCTCACAGAACTATGAATGTCATAAGATTACTAAAATATGTTTTTATCTTTACTGAGGCGAAGAAAATATCATGAGGTATGTAAGGGCGTTCTCACACGTATCTCAGAAACAAAACAAATTACTAACAATCACTAACACTGTTAGTTAGAAACACGCATCGAACAACCCAAAGAAGCGCAATGGTACAGTAGTACCCAACTGATATGGCTTACCGATATACCTGCGCAGAAGATACATTTTCAAAGCGCGGGAAATGCTATTGGTCGGCAGCTGCCGCCATGTTAGCGCGCGCCGTGCGGAGGGGCCTCACGCGCGAGCGAGACGGAACTAACAGCTGCACTGTATTATGAACCGTATAGTAGTGATCTAAGGTTGATTGTAAGTTTTAAGCATTCTTTCGTTAATCTTCGGGGCCATACTTTCTTTTCTGTGCGAACGAAGATTCACGACGCGCCTTATCAGTTGGGTAATACTGTACTTACTGGTCGCTATGATACTTTGTTACTGACGAAACCTTTATATAAGATATCCTTTTCACTTTAATTAGTAGTGATCATGGCAAGGGACTTAAAACAAATACTACAATAGACAAAATCTGCGAATGGGATGTTTCCTGAGTAAAAAAAATAATCATTCTAATTAGGCCGTCAGATTATCAAAAAATATTAGACACGTATTTTTTGCTTTACCAAATCATTAAAAAACAAAGATAAAGCGCGTCAAACATCGAGAGTGGGGGCTCGTGACGTCACTTGTTACTAAAAAGTGTACCACACCGTGACGTCACGCGGAACTTCAACACACGATATCTTCGTAATTTTTCGTTTAATTGACAAAATAAAAAATACGTGTCTAATATATTTTGATAATGTAAATGAATTAAATAGATTTTTTCAGGTAACTACCCTAGTTTGCAATCAACGCGCGAGTGATTCCCCTGGTATTGCAAGCGTTTACATTCTACGGTAACCGCTTACCACTAGCGGGCTTGAAGCTAGTATAAATACACCCTTTAAAATGCCCAAGCGTGCAAAGTTTCAGTTCAATCTGACGTTTGAAGTCGATGAAAATTACATACATACAGGTGAAGCTAATAAAAGCGTGTTAAAAAGCTTCATGTGAGAATTTAGTAATCAGTTTAGTAGATACGTGTGGGGAGGCCACACAAACCACCAAAATTTTTGATGAATTATGTTTGGTGTCGGTTACTCTGACTCCGATTGGCTTATGACAAGTATATTGTAAATAGAAGTTATGTTTGGTGTCGTACAGTCGGGGAGATAATGCGCGTGTGGCGTCATCACTTGATTTGATTCGGCCCACAGACCAGATAATCTTGAGACGCCATCAATTAAGTTTTACATGAGAGGCGGTGTTTTAATTGATTAGAAGGCTCTTATGCAGTACTATAATATATTTCATATAGGATTAGTTGTGACGGTGCAAGGTATTTTGCCTATATCTATTAATTACTCAGAGATACTACACATAATATTTCATGACATTTTTCTGTATTACGGTATTCCTTATAATGGTGCCGATTCTGTTGTAAATCGCACTATACTAATTTTAGTCACATCACATCTCTTTCTTACGAACATTATTGAAAAATGATAGAAAATATTTAAAGCTGTCAAATTAGTCTTTGCCGTCTTCATTTGCGGGTATTTAGACGCAACCGCGACTAAATTTATATTGAAAACAAGCATTGGACTAATTTGATAGGACTAAATTTCCATCCTTTTCTTATGTTCTTTGTTAGGTAGACATAGTGAGACTAAAATTAGTTTAGTTGTAAACAACAGAATCAGCATCATTATCGTTATAAATGTCACCGAACTCATGCTATTTGAGATCTATTATAAGGCATATGTTTGGCGGTCACGGCAGGAGTAATAGGAGTCTTGTAATGTAATGTTTATCTGGTCTGTGTACCGGACGCAGTATTGCCGTTGTAGTATCTTGCTTTCTCCGCCTTTTCACAAATATAATGTGCTGTGAAGTTATCTTAATTTAAAATCCCCGGCTGTACATTAAAACTTGTATACATGGGTGTAGACGCAAATAAAACTAGTATTTGTTTTTGTTTGTTTTTTAATAAAGTAATGCTAGAAGTGTAATGTTTCGATGAGTGTACTTGGGTGTGCGATGCTCTTTCTCTTTTCGTTTTTGTATAAATAAAGCAGGATAGCGTTAGGTACTAATTGTAATTATAAATTTAATTATGGATAGTTTTGTTTTGGTGCGAGATGTGTGCTTTTATTGCGTTTTCAGTTTTTATTATTTTAAGATTTTATTCACTTCATATTGATCTCTGGAGAACATTAACGACGGGCCAGCTGGCGCGGTTGGTTAAGATTCCACCTATCGCGCCACAGGTCGTGGGTTCGATTCCCACACAGGACATGCATTTGTGTGTATGAACATATCTGTATGTCCTGAGTCTGGGTGTAATTATGTATATTCAGTATGTATTTACAAACAAAAAGTAGTATGTTTTATATCAGTTATCTGGTTTCCGTAGTACAAGCTCTGCTTAGTTTGGGATCAGATGACCGTGTGTGAGGAATGTCCCGGGATATACAGTTCTTTCTAGGCTTTGTGTGCTTACCACCTTCGGCCTCATCATCACTTATATTGACATCAATGTCGCATTCGACATATGGCGAGAACACGAAGAATTTGTAAACTACCCGCCGTTTTAAACAAATGTCTAATGTCAAAAAACCTCACTTGTTTTCTAATGAGTAATGTGCCCCAAATCGCGCAATAAAAGCATATGTGCCGTTATATAATAAAATGCCTTGCCTTCAAAAGTATTTAGAAACACCGACAGTGGTCGATGTGAGAAAAATGTTAAAATTCAGTTGTTTCGACATTCGTATCTCATTTCTATAAATGTCATACAAAAATCGTCATAAAATTATGTACATTTAACGTATATATATGTATTAGTTATGTAATTTTCAATGTCAACCTTATTTTACATGTGTTTTAAGATCATAATTGTAATACAGCTCAGTATCGTCGATCGATACGAAAATGCTTTGTATAGTAATTTAAACCTTATCTCGTTTACTTTAAATTTTATTTCATATAGCTCTATTGCTGTGTGTAAACTGCCATTTCGACAACACTTTTGATATTGTGAATAAAATTTTCGACTGTATTTAAAGTGCAGTAGGGTCTTATTTTAAACGAATTTCAACATTTTAAATATTTTGTGGGGTGGTTGTGAAACGGAGGCTTATCAACAAACCTATTACCTAGGATTATATACCTTATAAGTATATTTTGGCTCGCACTTCATAACGTGTGTGCCAAATTGGACTTTAGGTGTTTGGAATAAGGCATAATATATACTACAAATACATACGGGGCAGGTTATTGGTACCTCTCTCGACCACTCACATCAAGCGAAAGATTTTTCTGGTAAAAAGACATGATGTCTATGCTTTCTGATAGTTATAAAGAAAAAAAAGCAATAAATACGCAGAAAATCATAATTATCAAGTTGTTTATAGTAAATTAAATGCTTTTACACGCGATTCCTAGTTTACCTCGTCCTATTTAATATTAATAATTAATAACATTGTTTAAAATAATAGATTTTGCATTGCCATTGACAAATTTGTTTATAGTGTTGCCATTTTTAGAGAGAAATAATAAAAAAAATAGTTTAAAAGTATATCTTGGTACGCCAATATCTATTATTTTACGCAATGTGTTATTTAAATGTAATATTATGTTGTACTTATAATTTATATAATATTTTACTTTATCTATAGATATTGTAATATAGTGGTGTCAATTTGAAAATGTGGATCTGTAATTTGGTTTCTTTTTTATTTTTAAATACTAAAGGATAGTTGCGTTCGTGAAATATATAGTCGATTTAGGGTGGGTTCAACTTAATAATATAAAAATGGCGTTCACTATCGCTAACACAAATTCGGGATTTTTACAAACTGTCGGTTTTTCTCACAATTTTCTTCTTTTTTTTTATACTGTTTATAGGCCTGTTTGACCGCAATCTCACCATGGTAAGTGATGATGCGGCCGAAGGTGGCGCACACACAAAGCCTAGAAGGAACTGGCTCGCAAGTGCAGCTGTCGGAACACCGATAGGTGCTTGACAGATTTTCAACTTGAGGGTGGTAGCCAGCCAGGCGGGTACTACAAAGTACCCTACCACCGATACCTTCTTTATGTGGTGGAAACAATGCATTGTGATTCACGGACGTTAAATACCGTAACGTCATTGTTAACGTATGTTTGTAACATTAATTAATTCTTTGAAATATGCTCTTAGGGTGGAAGTGATCATAAATACATGCCATTTCGACATCTGATTAACGCACCCAAGGTCACAATCTTTACTAGACACATTAAATAATGCGTTTAGGCACAGGCGCCCTTTTCCGACATTGATGTCGAATTAGACATTTTCGACATTTGTTTAATTCGACATCAATGTTGGTCTTCTGTCAAAATGTATAGAATTTCTTAGATTACCGTCACGTTTTTCGACAAATGTCGAATGCGAAATTGATGTCTAAGCCGAGGATGGAATATCCTTCTTATAATGAAGTTCGCTAATACAAATATATGTAAAAAGATTAAAGGCATTTAAATATGTTATTTTAATTTTATAATAAATTGAAAAAAGTATTTATTGTATTTATAAAAAAATTAATTAATATTTTTTATGGTTGTGGAATATAGTTGTAAATTAAACGGTTGTATAGAAAGCGTTCGCAACTATTCCTTCGATTATGTTTTTTTTATTTTTTTATATGAAAATTTCAATATATTTTACTTATATAATATGACCAGCCGTGACTATAAAACCAATGTTTTATATGTAGTTGTAAAGGGGTATTTATTTTTTACTTAAATAATAGTCCTCTATGCGTCTCGTTCCCACACTTTGTAGTGAGAGGCAAATAGTCCCTTTAATTCATGATTGCGATTCTAAGGTAACTTGAAACTTGGATTACGAGAGATCTCTTTTTTTCACTCTCTTGTTATCTCTTTTTGATACATTGCTTAAATTGATTTCATAATTAGCCGTTTTCTATTAGCTTGGAAAATCAGACCTTTTTATTCCATCTATTTTGACTTTGAATGCTTTATAATTTGCAATTGTTAATGGCAGCTTATTATTGCCTCTGCTGGGGCACAAACCTCAATACACGGCTGGTCATAGTTTAGTGGGAAAAGTGTAGTTTTTGACTGTATCTTAATGAATCACTGAAAGGCAACTTAAAATATCGGAGCGTCTTAATATCACAAACAATCGAACAGTCAAATGTCGACTTAATCCCAACTACAATGTGACGTTTCAGTTTTTGAACGAAGTATTCATATAAAGAAAATGGACGGAGTTAAGACCTAATCAGCGAATTAAGCAGCCAAAGTATCCTTGTAAAATACAAGCCACACATAAATATAGTATGCCGATAGGTTGATATTCTGCAATCAGACGTCAACAGTGACACTAAAGTTTAGTTTCGCTTGTATCAGACAGTATCAGTGGATTTTTCTCATACAAACGTATGACGTCGTAAAGTCCTTTTTCGGATAGGCTAAAGTCCGTCCCAAATGTTTTATACGTAAAAAATAAAAATACGAAAATAAATGAAATTCGAATCGCAAAAAAAAATACAGCTTTTCATACATTTTCTCCTAGGAGACATGTACCTTTTCGAAGTTTCGAAGTATGTCCCATAGTAATAGTTGATCGTTGTTAGTACTTCACGTGGTTTCATTTATTGTCGTATCCACCCCGTATAAGTCGGTCAAAAACTATACTTTCTCCACGGTATAAATTGTATAGCGCAAACCCGAATTATTGCATTCTCTGTATATATTGCTTGTCTATATTAAATTAATTAGTTATAGTGTGCGTTTTGTTTACCTTTTTCACGTCAATTTTGTGGTGAACTCACTTTTTTTGTCGCTTGTAAAATGGTGTTGATGACAAGGGTTCAACTGTAATTTTTTGGCAGCGTTAGACATGTCGAAAAGGACCACGGAATGTCTAAAAAAAATTTAAAGATTTCCCTCATGTTTTTCGACCAATAGCGACCAATAGAATTATACCCAGGTAATTTTTCTTTTTTTCTTTCTCGAAACAGTTGAGAGTGGAGTCATGTTCGATACCCAATTATCATAAAAAAATGGTAATGGCTGTAATTTAGTATAGGGCATTTGCACTTGATTGCCTTATTTTATGTTACATGTGTGTAAACTCTCAGAATCTTGGTTAAATTTGATGCAAAATGATAGTCGTTTAAGTGTAAGCGAGATGCTTTGTCTTGTTTACACGTATACAAAATTTGTCTCTTTCGCTTCTGTCAGCTCAGATTCTCAGACGAGAGTTTACAGGTGATTTTTCATATTAGACGTTTGAAGTTGCTGGGGGCCATTGATTTGATCTGCTGTAAATAAGGAATCGACTCTGTCACAGTTTTATTTCTAGTGTAGATTTAATTTTAGGGTTTCAAAGTGGGTACTAACATTTCTACCAGCAAACTTTTATCATCAACATATGGGATAATTAATACTGCCATAAATTTAAAATGAGCTAGAATAGTACATATTGTAAGATCATCATGTCTCACAGTTCAGAATAGAATATTGTTGTGAAATTATTAAATAATTTAATAGATAAGCGCCATCTATTGGACGCCCCTCCCAACTAACTGTTATTACGTAAGTTACACCACGCGTGGACAAGGCTGTAAGCCTAAAGAAGTGGGATGCTAGGCTGGTTAGCAAAATTGTTTCCTAGTTCGTGCTAATTTTAAAGTGAGAAAAGTGAGTTTGCATTTTTAGCATTACATCTTAATGGACCGCGGTCTATAAATCATTAATTCTCCATGACTTTCAAATATTGAATAAGGTAAATACATCAATATAAGTAATATGAATTACGGAATAGACTGCTTATTTTCAGTTTGTAATAATTATAATTGTAAAACTGATGAAAAAATATCGATTAGTGTAAATATATGAAAGTTTCTTTATTGATAAATAAATGAATGTCTATTGTATGTGGTACTTTTATTTTTCCCGCTTGTCCTGTACAGTCGCCGTCAGATATATCGCAACATACAAGGTGTTCAAATATATCTGAGCATATTAGGTTTTAAAAAATCTATACAGTACAAGTTACCATTAATATCTGAACATCTATTTTGTCATAAATATCTGAGCAGCTGATTTCCAATTATATCTTAACGCACAACCAAACAAAAACATCTCATTATCTATAAATTCAAATATGTCCACAGAATATTATCTAAGCAGTCCGGGTGATCACAAACATAAGAAAATTTGAGGAAAATATACCTTATTCCTTTGAAATACATTTAAAAAAATAATAATAAATAAACTCATTTATGGCATGGCAGCTACTAAATTGTTATTTACGCCCAGGTTCAAACTTTGATTCGTTTTTTTTTTATTATTAGTGCCGCTCCGTAGGTACGCGCCCAGTCAAAGAGTAAATGACTGACGAAGCCCATGTCGAAGAATCATAAATCTTCGAAAATAATTTCAAAAAAGCGCTAGATCTGGCGCCGAAAGCGTTAAGAAGGCAGCACTGCATCAGACACAGTATTTTTCTCGCAAACACCTTATTATTTTTAACGTGGACAACACGGTGTTTTCGAAAGTCTGATCTAGCAACACTGGCAGTGTGTGAATGAATACAATATAACCTAAAAAACTGCTGTGAGCATGGACGTAGCTGTGAGTTAACGTGGACAGTGATCTTACTTATAAAATACTTTTAGTGTGTATTGTTATTCAAACTGTAAAATAATAGAACAATAATTATAATGGGAAAAATTTGTGCTATTAAAAGTTGTCCAAGTGGGCGCAAAATGAAAAATAAAACAAGTGATATACCTCAGTCTATATCCTTTTTCCGGCCAACAGTATGTAAAATATGATTAGTACATGTACAATTAAAATTTTACTTTTTTTAGCCTTTTTCTTGTGGGTATAAAAAAAGGTTGTTATTTGATTCGTCAAAAGGCAGGCAAAGGTATGAGCCATACAGCCTTGTCTTATTTGAGTTGTCCGAATTGGATTATTAGCGCTCCTGTATTATATGAAAAAGGTTTTTTTTTTAATAAATAAGATTCAAAATTAAGTGGCGGTATGTGATAATTTTATTCAAACTCAAAAAAACCGGCCAAGTGCGAGTTGGATTTGCACGCGGAGGGTTCCGTACAATATAAACTAACTCATTTTTGCTATAAAAAACGCCAAAAAAAAGTTTATTTTATGGGTGCCCCCTTTAATTTTTAATTTTATTTCATTTTTATTATATGTTATATTCTGTGAAAATTTCAGCTAACTATTACGGTTCATGAGATACAGCCCACTAACAGACAGACGGACGGGTCTATTCCTAACCTCCCCATTGCTCTATCCCCATTGATGGGGCCATTTGGAATTGAATAAAATAATGAAATCTTTTCTATCGGGGAAATTTGTTTTCTTTTTAACATCAGAAGTTAATAATTGGAAGTAAGCTAAGGTATTGGATGAAAACTGTTAAGATCTAATAATTCTGAGTACATTTTAAGTCGTGTGATCGGTGTGATGGATGAGACAACGAGCGTTTCTCATATTATAGCTCTATGCTGAAAACACGTGAAAAACCGTAGGAGTATCATGAGAAAAACGCTCATTAAATATTTAATATATCGGTAATACATCGATGTATCATTTCTATTATACCGACGTTTGTTAACTCAAACATGGATAGTTTTATAAACGCTCTTGCATCCCATTTGCATCCCTATCTGAAAAATAATTAGGGAACGCTGTTCCCTATGGAGTATAGAGGTAAGGAGAACAATCTCTATACATCCAAAAGTGTTCTTTAAGGCATTAAATTGGTGGCGCTACATAAGCAAGAGAGTATGAAATGAAGTTGTTGACGGAGTGAATACATAGTCGTACAAAATAATAGTGAAAGCGCCAAGAGTATACATTAATCCTTGGAATGCGCTGAATCAGTGCTGCCAGATACACTGTAATTACAGTAGATCTACCGTATTTTAACACAATCTATTGTTTTGAGGTCAGCGGAAAAATCTGCTTTAACTGACTGTACCCAGCGTACTTCACTCCGTGCTTAACATTAAATACTTTCTTGCTACACTAGCGACATTCTGGAGGGATCTGGAACTGTTATTTACTGCTTACAGCTGTCCACTTTTGCAACTTCCCCTCCCCCATATGAGATATTGATCACATGATAGATCGTACCTCTACTCATGCATGGTACAATAATACCTCTGATTCCTCTACTCTACCCAGAACCTCCATACTGCGAACCAAGAATCTTTAGTAAGATTCTTGCTGCGAACTGCTTACATCTGGACTGCTTTACAAATGTTCTCTGCCCTCCATAGTTGCGTTGTTTGAAGTTGTGGAGTGGAAGTTCTTGAAATCGAACCAATTTGAACCTTATGTCCACGATATGACTGGTATTTTGAGCATGGCGGTATCATAAGAAAACTCCTCACTAGGAAAAGTTGAAAAGATACACAAAGAGTATATAGTCCAAGCAGCGTAATTCATTTAACTGGTATTTTTACATGTCTATCATTTACTCAGTAAATTTGAAAAATTGGTTAATGATTGATTTTTTGTTAAAAAGTTTTTATTTAGTTTTATTTCAACCTTGTTGCCTGATGGATTAGATGCACATCCAATGTAAAAAATTAATTCCTGAATGTATTTTTTTTAGGTTGACAAATAAATAATCACGATGTAAAGCGCCATCTTTTGAGATTTATCTTATAAAAAGAATATACCTACAAGAAAAAGGCTCATTTTCTGCATAAAATAATATAATGAATTTAAAAAATATCATTTTTTATGTAATTTTTTTTACAGACTCCGATACGCTTAGAAAATTGGAAAACTTCTTTGGGCATTGAATTGAAAGCAACTGATTATATTTGTCACCTTCATTTCAAAGAGGATCACATAAAAATGTATGAAAAGTTTTACATTAATGGAGAACTTAAGGTTTTTCCTACAGGAAAAAAAATACTTAAGGATGAAGCTTTGCCAACGATCGAGCATCAATTCATTCCCATACCAGTACATGAGCTCAAAGTTAGTTTCATAAATGAACAGCAAACACCTGATTCATCCTGTAATCACTCTAAAGACGAAGAGCAGCATCAAGTGCAAAGAAATAACGTCGATCAACAGGAATTATCAGAAAATCAGGAATCTTCTAATAATCACCTGGAAGAACAATCGCTGAGTGATGCACCGAATGGTTTAAAGGATCACCAAGAAACTGAAGAAAAAAAACAACCAGAGACCTTTAGAGATAAAATCCGTTCATCTTCAATGCTGCCGCCGTTCTGGCTATATTATGCAGAAAACCCAAATGGGTTGGAATTTATGCGGATGGATCAAACCACTAAGCAGATAAAAAACCACATACGCTTAAACGATGATTTATCAGTCACTGTAAGTATTTATTAATGTACGGATAAATATATCTGGTTTTCTTTTTTACTCAATGAGGAGTTTTCAAAATACCCCGCAAGTCGTGATCTTAAAGTTCAAATTGGATCGAATTATAGGTTTGACAGGTATTTTGAGCATAGCGATCTCAGAACGATAACCTTGTTCTGAGATAGAGATATCATAAGAAAACTCCTCATTGCAGGTTATTTATCCTAATAATGAAGAATTCACGCTAAAGAAGAAAATTAAATCGTATGACGACACCTACGATTACTTAAAATCCGTAGAAAGATGGCCGGTATGCCGTGGCACCCAAATTGACGACAATAAGTAAGTTTAATTTATTTTTATATAAACAAAAGAAGAAGCTGCAAAAAAATACGTATTTTATATTTATATTTCAATTTCTAGGTTTTCAAAAATGTGTAAAGGTGTAATTGTTGGTGATGATACTTATAAAAGGAATCGACAATATCCGAGATGTAAATCTTGTCGAAAGTTACGGAATCGCTTACAGAACCGTAAATCGACTTCAACGACGGCAATGAAACGGCGTGCTTCTAATCTAGTTAAAAAATGCAAACGTCCAAAGAGAATGGTAAGTTTTATCAATTTTGAGCAATTAAAATGATCGATAAAAGCTGTATGATAATATTATAGGAAAAATCGTCTTGAAGGTTACAGTAAAATTCTTGTTGATTAACCTTTTTGCATTTATTGTTCTTAGTTATCAGGGTCATAGGGCAAGTCATTTGGAGACGCGTGGAGCGCCTAGCAGAATAGAATTACCCATTTATAAAAATACGGTATACAATAGATGGTCTGAAATTACGGTAGATCTAATATAATGAGTCAAATCAAAATCAAAAAGTCATTTATTCAGTTTAGGCCCTAGTAAGGCACTTATGAACGTTACATTGGTACATACAGTTGAATTTACCACCGGTTCGGAATACACTTAAACTGAAAAGACTCCGGCAAGAAACTCAGCAAGGTGTTTTTTTTTGTGGAAGAACTTTTAATATTACAGCTTTTTTTTCCAAATACTTATACACATTAATATTTTACCTTATCAACAGTATTTTGGTATTTTGAGCATAGAGGTCAAATAGAGGTATCGAAAACTCCTCATTACAGTGTATCTGGCAACACTGTACTTAGCGTACTTCTTCTTCTTCTTTATTTTAAGTTTGGCAACTAAATCCATTAGGATTAATCACTGCCAGTGTAGAGTTATATTATAACTAGCTGTCCCGCGCGGTTTCACCCGCGTTCCCGGGATAAAAAGTAGCCTATGTCCTCCATACCATAGGCTATCTGCATGCCAAATTTCATTATGATCCGTTGAGTAGTTGAGGCGTGAAGGTGTAACAAACCAACAAACAAACTCACTTTCGCATTTATAATATTAGTTAGGATTTCCAGTCACAATAATTATCACTTTCACAGTCCTCAGTGAGTCACCATCCTTAAACGTCAAGTTTTACTACAATGGTGGTCATGGTACTAAAGCTCTTCACGGACTATTTGGGAAAACTTGAAAAGACACGATACACAAAATTCATTTCACTTCACTGGTGCACATGGATGATCTTAGAATCTTAATAATGATATATATAAAGAATAAGGGTAAAATACTATAGAAAATACACAATAAAACTCAAAATACACGAATTTATGTAAATAACAATGAAAACGCAACGTCACTCTTCAAGTTCCCGCCAAAAAGTCCTAGCGTACTTCGTCGACAACGGCTAAATTCATTTCGTACTCTCTTGCTACTCTAGCGCCATTCTGGAGGGATTTGGAACTGTTATTTACTGCCTGCTTACAGCTGTCCACTTTTGCAACTTCCCCTCCCCTATGTTTTTTTTTGTACTCTACCTACTCATGCATGGTAAAATAATACCTCTGATACCTCTACTCTACCCAGAACCTTAAGATTCTTGCTGCGAACATAACAAGAGTAGTCTTTGTATTATTTTTCTGCGCTTTTTGCTTGAACCTTTGGTTTGAACGAATAGCCTAAAGTTGTGTTCCATTTTTGTTGTGCCTTTCTTTTTTAGCTCGATAATAAAAGTGAGATAACAATATCTCTTATGCTTAAGATGTGATGTCGCCCGCTAAGCTAGTAGTGGAACGCTGCGTACGCTTGTATTGATTTAAAAAATTTAAGGTTATTTTTTAATTAAAGAAAGTTGTTTGTGAATTTTTAGAATTACTCATCGAAAATGTCGGATACTGAAGAGCCCCCGATGAAAGTGACTAAATTGGATGAATTAGAGGTAAAGTTGTGGTAATAACTATGTATAAACAAGTAATTCGGACAATGAAACATAATTATTTTTACCGTCTTGTCTTATGTCTTATTTAATTCAAATCATCGCCCTATGCTGTACTACATACACTATATCATTTCGAGAAAGTAATTCAATCAGTATTCGCAATAATTAGAATGCCTAATAGGTAACATACCATTATTTCTGATGCTGTAGGGTCTGTCGATATATTCTTTCTATCTTATCTACCATTTCTGATCATAGGCCTCCTATTTTTCACAATCCTGTGCCAATCGCAACAACAGCCCAACCATTATCTATACTATAATAATAATTAGGATGTGGGATGTTGATTCGACGATCATTGTTCCTATAGTTGTTTCGGCGAACGGTCTCATAGCGAAGAGTCTCGACCAACATCTTGATAGGCTCTCGCTAGATGGCTGAGTCAAGGGTCAGATACAGACGGCGGTACTCCTGGACGCGGCGCGCATCGTCAGGAGATTCCTCTCTCTGCAGCCCTAACCACCGTTAGCATGGGCCCTACCCCGTTGCCGGCGGCACTCTAGGATTAGGTTTTTTTATACCAATCTGATTTGAAACAGTGTTTCACTAATGAGAAGCTACATTATCCCCAAGTATTATAGGCTACATATTATCCTGGGAACGTGAGTGAAACTGTGGGGGAAAGCTTGTTAAGTATAGAGTCTGACTAATGTGTTGGTGGTGGGGGTAAACCCAATGTACTTCTTCGTTTTGATTTGGTACAAGTCTGAGATTGAAATATGTAGTGTATATTTTCCTAAACTAATTACAGTAGTACCCAACTGATATGGCTTACCGATGTACCTGTGCAGAAGATATATTTTCAAAGCGTGGGAAACTGCTATTGGTCAGCAGGTGCCAGCATGTTAGCGCGCGCCATGTGGAGGGGCGTCACTTGCGAGTGAGATGGAACTAACAGCTGCATTGTATTATGAACCTTATAGTAGTGATCTAAGGTTGATTGTAAGTTTTAAGCATTCTTTCGTTAATCTTCAGGGCCATACTTTTCTGTGCGAACGAAGATTCACAATGCGCCAAATCAGTTAGGTACTACTGTAACAGAGTTGTGTTTTGTGATTCTTGGATTTAAGAGGAGGTATTATCCACTCTATGTTACTTGCTTCCTCGATGCTTAGGTAAATATATATACTGTACCTATTCCAGATCTCTGCTCATCACTATGATGGTGAGATAACAATGATCAAACAAAAGTTATGAATTGTGTCAACAGTGGCCGCAGATAGAGGCGTTGGATCCAGAGTTCACCGAGGGGGAGGGTGAGGTGGAGGGGCTGGATGATGAGCAGGAGGAGTGGCTCAGCGAGGAAGTTTACACTGACGATGATTATCCTGCAGTAAGTTAAACTTGCTTTAACTTGTCACGCGCGATGACCAGACAAGAGAGACCTGCCAGAGTTAAAATTTATATGGAACAGTAACTAAATGACAGTTAATATTAAACCTTGTGTCTTATACGTCACAGTGGCATTTGGCGCACAATGGCCGCGGTTCCCCTTAAACACAAACGGTCTGCTTAAGGCGCGCGGCGGGTTAAATAAAAATCTTCTTTTTTTAAATTATAATCATAGAAAAACATACTTTATTACATTAGGAATATGAGCTCTAACCCAACCATATAAAACATCATAAACCCACAGCCTGAGGAAGAGCATTTGGACTCGACCGTGAACACAAGCCAAGAACAAGATGACTCGTTACCCAGCATGACATCAGAACACCTAGATGACAGCCAGGAGATAAAAGACCCTACTCCAGCAGAAACAGAGTCAAAAATCAAAGAGACAAATATTGAAGAGACCTTGAACAACTTGGAAGGTAAAGACGGGGACTTGCCTGATGACTTGGACACGTTTCTTATAAGGAAGACTGATGGGGCGGTAGTTGCGACGAAGGTGAAAGAAGAGGTGACGAAAGTTGAGAAGGAAGACGATGGAAATGATACCGACGATCTTTTGGTGAGTTCTTCTGTTTTATGTTGCCCTGGTACTTTTGGAAATTATCTAATTTAATGACTAACTTTAAATCGTGGTTTTGCCTGCATTCTTGGGCTAATTGAGGTCCCTCTCCAGGTTCTAAGCTATCCCATTTTTTTTTTTTTTATCAATTTTATGTTTGTTTGTCTGGTCTTTACATATAACTTATCACATATACTTAGAGAAGTGATGATCATTTTGAAGAAATTGATTACTCAGTGTTACTTAGGTAGGATGCCGTAGGGTACTTTGTAGTACCCACCTGGCTGGCTACCACCCTCAAGTTGGAAATCTGTAACTGTGACAGTTGCACTTGCGAGCCAGTTCCTTCTAGGCTTTGTGTGCTTACCACCTTCGGCCGCATCATTATTAACCATGGTGAGATTGTGGTCAAACACAGCAAAGAAACAAATCTTTACAGAGAATGCTCGGTGACGGTGATGAGAAGACAAAGAAGAAAGTTCTCAAGAACCTTAAAGTGAAGAAGGATCCAAAGAAGGAGCAGTCCAGCGATGAAGACGATGATGATGGATTTGTTTATGAGGTATGTAAAATATATAAATCTAGGAACATTGTTTTATCTATACCAGTGTTTTTCAATCTGTGGGTCGCCCTAGGGGGGTCGCGAAACCTTAGTCGGGGGGGCGCCGGGAGAAGGAAAAAGGCAAGGTAGACTTCGCGCAAGCGGGCGTCCAACTTACCTCTTAATTACCTGCAAACCTCTCGCGGCTTCTTGCAGACTAATAAGTAAAGGTATCAAAATAAAGAATACACTGGCCCTGATTCTGTTGTTTGCAACTAAACTAATTTTAATCTCACTATGTCTCTTTCTAACAAAGGACATAAGAAAAGGATGTAAGAAATTTAGTCCTGTCAAATTAGTCCGATGCTTGTTTTCAATATAAATTTAGTCGCCATCTATCGTGGTTACGCCTAAATACACGCAAAATAAGACGGCAAAGATTAATTTTACAACTTAAAATATGTTCTATCCTTTTTCAATAATGTTCGTAAGAAAGAGATGAGATGTGACTAAAATTTGTTTAGTGCGATTTACAACAGAATCGGCACCATTATCGTAGTCTTTTAATTTATAAATTCTTTGTCTGTCTGACAAGGGGGTCGCCAGAATTTTTCAACCTGTAAGGGGGTCGCGAAATCAATAAGATTGAAAAACACTGATCTATACTAATACAAGCAAGTATTTTATGTGTTAATCCAGAACATATTCTATCTGTGTGCCAAATTTAATTCAAATCTGTTCACTAGATTTTGCGTGGAAGAGTAACAAACATCCAAACTTTTAATTTTCTGCTCGTTTTTTTTCCGTTTGGAATTTTGGCACTCTCTGATACGGGCTATAGTGCTCCGTAACCGAAACTATCGGATATCCGAAATGGAAATCTAGCCGAAACCGAAACAACAATCTGATATAAAAGTTTCTGATAGGGGCGGAATCTAACTGAGACACGTTATGACAAGTTTTGTCTAATATCCGTAAAGTGCTTATTACACCTTCCTATTTGTAGGATCCTAACTGGGATCCTAAGTAGGATCCTAACTAGGATCCTAACTGGGATCGCTCTGACTAGGAAGCAGAAGCTGTTCTAACTGCGATTACACCTTCCTATTTCCTAGTTAGGTACCTAGTTAGGATCCTAAAAATAGGACGGTGTAATTGTTACTTAACTGAAACTATCCGTAACGATTTCATATCCGTAATCGTATCTGAAACGGGTATAATATAATTCATATATCCATATCCAGATACGTCACATCACAGATATACCTAGATAACGCAAGAACGCCTACTTCGCGTGCCAGATTTAGTACCCGACTTAAGCATAAAAAGCTTAACGTGGCCATTATCGCGCTCACACTGCATCGGTGCACTTGAATTGATTTGGCTTCTCGTCACTAAATAGTGACGTCATAGTAGGTACAGGTCGGTTAACTAAAGCTGGCGCGTTCAACACATTTACACGTAGCGCTTGTGTAGTGTCTGTGAATAAGCGCGCGGCGTCACGTCGCATGAAGTCTGTCCGTCTCTCTCGCGCGCTGTCAAGCTTATGAGTATGAAGGAGACAGCTATTGTTTTGCTTTTGCTACTTCTCATAAATATAGTGTTCTTTTTTTTCATTCGTCCATTAGAATTGACTGACTGATTAGAAGCAATAATGTAATAAAACATACTCGGTCTTACTACAAAAAACTTACGCATCAGTTGAACACGTGTTTATAAAATTCCTTACTACAAAACAGTGTTTACCAGTTGTTTTGAGCTAGATACGCCTTAGACATGGTTTAGAATTTAAACATATGCGGAGGGTTGTTTAGCAGATGTTTAACAACACTTGGCTATGAAATATCTCATTATTGAATTATACTTATTGAATTTGATTTAAAATATGGATATTTTTGATATAATTGATTTTATGGTCCTATTGATATGTACGATTTTGATAGCGCTAGAGAAATAAATTAAACCATTCACGATCTATTCGAATATAATACTAACATCAAATAAAAATAAAAAATTGATCCAGTGAACATAATAATCCAAATACTATATACGTTGGTTTACGTAAATAATTTTTCATTGTTATTAAAAGACTTGTTATTTTATTGTTTTTTTTTATCCATAGCCATCCAAAACTACGCCGCCGCGCGGTAATTTAAAATATTACTTATTAGAAATAGAAGCTACGATATACCGAGATAAATTTTTAAAATAACTATCATTAAATCTTCTACCTACGAGAAAGCGTATTTGCCGTTAACCAAAAAAAAATAACAATGGCGCTTGTTCCTTGGACCCTAGTACCGATGCATAACAGTATCCGTTGACTATTCATAACATTCCTTATCACACAATTATTTTTATGGAAACATAATTATAGAGATTTTTGAGAACATGTCCTTGTTTCGAAAACTTTTAATTTACACAAGTAACTTCATCAATAAATTGTATTGTATCTAGTTAAACTGAACACCGAGTGTAAATGTCAAAATATGCGCAAAACAAAATGAACGCTCCATTATATACAACACGCATACAACTTTGTATTATAAATCAATAAAACGTGTGTTTGAATAAAACAAATTTTTAAACATCTTAAATTAGTAATAATTTTATATGTTTTATTAAATAACAAATTGTTTAATTAATTTGACTTAAGAATAGCATAAAATCCCACAAAATACTCAAATAATGTTGATAATTTATTAAAATATCTGCGTGTTTAGGAACGCGTAGGAACGAATGACTGAATGACTTTCGATTTTGCTCACATTGTAAACGTTATGTCATGTTTAACTAAACATCAACTAGACACAGTTTTGTAGTAAAGAAACTTAGACACGGTTTTAACCAATGTCTAAGCCTTAAAACACTGTCTAGCTAAACAAGTGTTGAAACTGTGTTTAGTTCATCTTTTGTAGTAAGACCGACTGTATCGTGAAATTGCATATGTGTGAGTACTGTGAACGTGCCAGATCTAGTTAATCGACCTGTAGTCACAAAATGGCCCGCTTGTTGAGTTGGTTTAGTGCTTGTGACGTCATAGTAGGTAGTCAAAAAATGCCAGGCTTGGTTTTCGAATCGTGATACTTGCGTTATCTATACATATAAAATGCTTTCTCCTGAATGACTGATGGATCAACGCACAGCCTAAACCGCTGATCGTAGAGACCTGAAACTTGGAGGGTGTGTTCTTTGTATGACGTAGGCATCCGATAAGAAAGGATTTTCCGAAATTCTACCCCTAAGGGGGTGAGAAACGGGGGCAAAGTTTGTATGGGACAACGTGATTTCTTGGTCCAATCTACTTAATATTTTTGTTTGTCTGTTCCGGTTCATAGATGATGTTATAGTATAGTAGTTATAGTTAGGAGTAACTTAGGTACAGTATTACCCAACTGATATGGCGCGTCGTGAATCTTCGCACAGAAAAGAAAGTATGGCCCCGAAGATTAACGAAAGAATGCTTAAAACTTACAATCAACCTTAGATCACTACAATAAAGTTCATAATACACTGCAGCTGTTAGTTCCGTCTCACTCGCAAGTCACGCCCCTCCGCACGGCGCGCGCTAACATGGCGGCAGCTGCCGACCAATAGCGGTTTCCCACGCTTTAAAAAGTATAAAAAAGTTGGGTACTCAGTAGTACCCAACTTTTTTATTTTTGAAAAATAATTAGTGTTCCGCGCATAAAAATTCAAACCGTACGCAGGTGAAACCGCGGGGGTCTGCTAGTCTAGGTATAACAGGTGGTGATTTCGAGATGGTATATTTTCAAAACCTATGTTGGATTAGTCATGCTGAACAACTTTTACTATGGGACCAATGGTGAATTCTCCAAAAAAATTTTTTTTTACTTTCCATAGTAAATGTAAACCTTGCTCGATCATAATGTATGAAAAGTAAAAATGTTTTTTTTTGAGTATTCAGTGTTGGTCCCACAGTAAAAGTTGTTCAGCATGACCATGTCTGGTCAATCACATACATTTTATAATTAGTGTAGAATTTACACGTATAGATGTCGCTACAAACATCGTTTGGACTGATTGAGAATTAATTCTTAGTCAAAACGGTACTAAATCACTTTTGATGAAGCTTTGTTGCAAGGGAATATAATTTGAGGTTTAATAATTTATTAAATTCATATGTAAAACTCGTATCTTAAATATTTGCAATTTATGTAATTTTACTTAAATCTTACGACCTTACATAGATGGCCTACGCGTCGCGCGTCAATTTACGATTTTTTTTAAAGGATAATGGGCGGTGTCTTACTTTGTGTTGTAAACCTTATCATATCAAATGAAATCTATGTCATATGAAAGGTCTCCATGAGTATTACATTTGTTAGTATGGGCATATTTAAGTATGTATCGCGTGCAAGGAAAAAGTTATAGTGATTTAATTTATTCAACAAAATAGCTTAGATTACAATTACAGATATTAAGATAATTTTCAGTAAATAGACAGCTTTTACTCGGCGAATTTGTTCTAATATAGTAATGTCGAGTAGCAGCTATATAGTAGCTTCTTAAACATGAAACTTGGGAATCGACAACTCTATTACTGCACTCATGTGTGGTATAAACGAGAATTGGTAGCTACTATACGACTATTGAATAAATGTACTATAAGAATATCGATTAAACGTTTCCACAACACGGTAAAAGCACTTAAAGCAAAAAATGCAAAAAAGTCGTAATAAAAGCTTTTACACTACATTGTGGGTACTACGTAGCAACTACTCAACATTTATTCCATCTGTAGCCGAATAACTCATTCATTATTCGACTGTTTGCTAGTTGGGGAGCTTACCCAGCAACTACATTGACGACAAGGATGTATTGAAGTAGCCTGTCTGCACTTGCTTCCCTTGGCAGTTAATTCAAGGCTCAATTCTAATTAATAATTATGCCTATAACAGGTGGAGATTTCGAGATGGCATATTAATTTATTACGAAAATTAGGTTTATCATGGCATACAGAGTCAATCAGGATGTGATAGAATAGTAGATTGTTATTTAAGGAGCTAAAATTACCCATCATACACGAGGTAGTTCTACTTCCGAGCTTTAGAGAGGAGTAAATAGAAACAGAGTAATAATGGGATTTTAGCGCCGTGTGTAACATTCTATTTTTCACTACGATTGCGAGAAAATAAAATCAACCAATACAATTTTTTTTTTCTCTTTCTCTTCCATCTGTACATTATGTTCCTTCTCACTATATGATGACATGTTCACTATTGTAAAATAAATTACGGTCACCAACTCAATTTGCACTTATTCTAAAGATTTCACACCAACGCCTTTTATTTAATTTCTTCTATAGCCGTAACGCAATGCATTAGGTCTGTTTTCCGTAGTCATTTGTTGAATGGATATAAATAAAAGAAACTGAAAAGAAAGCGGATAAATTTATTTTGGATGACGAGGATTATTTTTCAGTGGGTCCAATGGAAGAAACAACTTTTATTGGACTTGCTGAACGATAAGTAATAGTGCTAAGTTTTAAATTTATAAACCCAAGGAATGAGATTTTTCAAGAGAAAAGAAGCGCGACGGACTGAGCGAGCGTTGGAACATGACGTCACACGCATCGAGTACCGAGCGGTTGAATCGCGCGTCGCGCGCTTATTTAAAAATTCTATATCTCGGAATGTAATTGTCGTATTGAAATAATTCTTTCACATATATTTTTTATTTTCTACAGAAAATACGATGAGCTAACAGAATTAGTGAAAATTCTTCATTGTTGATGAACAATAGCTAGAGTATTTTGGGAATTGGCTCAATTAACCGTGGGGTAAGATGCAACTTAAAATCAGTATTTTTAGAATTGAATAACATAATAATAATTCTTTGGATTAGTTTAGGACTTAATGTATGGAATTCTTATCTTTTTTGAACAAAAGTATATAGTAAATGCTACGCTCTACCTCTCTTACACAAAAACAAAAAAAATACAAATGAGCTCATTATTCTTTAAAATTAAATTCTTTCAACAGTGTCATCTGTTGTCATTTACTGAAAAACAAACATTGCTGTAGTCACTTAGAAACCCAGAATAGGAATTAGTACCCCAATCTCGCCACCGGCGCTGTACTTGCGCGAGTTACGGTGGTAACTTTTGAAGTATGGGCGCTGTCTCTCTGTTGTACGTAGTATTTATATACTCTGAGGCATGACTAACCCAACATAGGTTTCGAAAATATGCCATCTCGAAATCTCCACCCAGTATTTATGTGAGACACGTGATATCTATAACATCCCTGGTGTGTATTGTATGTATGGTAGGGCGTAAAGATGCGTACATTGCGTGTGGCGCGACAAGCGCTTCGCTCGGCGCCGGCGGCGCCCCCGCGTGCGCAGCCCGAGGAAAGCGACGCCGATGACGACACTGACGCCGGCACGGTGAGACATACATATTAAGGCGATGATAGCTCAGTGGTAGTGACGTCGGATATCGAGACGAAGGTCCCGGGTTCGAATCCTACAATGAGCTTGAGCTTTCGGTGAAGGAAAACATCGTGAAGAAACCATAGCACGGTGGTAGGGTACTTTGTAGTACCCGCCTGGCTGGCTACCACCCTCAAGTTGAAAATCTGTCGCCAAGCACCTTTCGGTGTGTTCCGATAGCTGCACTTGAGAGCCAGTTCCTTCTAGGCTTCGATTGCTTACCACCTTCGGCCGCATCATCACTTACCATGGTGAGATTGCGGTCAAACACAGGCCTATAAATAGTAAAAAAAAAAAAAACATACGTACATAATGTACCGACCACTACATTATGAAGTTCACACGCCGATTCATAGATGGCGTAAAATGGCGTTCCAACAACCTGCATCGCGGTTACGAAGTTTTCTCAGCGATCTGCTGCGACCGCGCTCCAACTGTACATGTCGGACAGTTGTATACAGCGTGTAAGGGACAAACGGATACCATGGGTCCAGGACATGATTCTGGACCCCCCCATGTTGGAATTTTTCGTCGGTTTTTCCCATTTTTTTTTTTTGAGTTTTTTTTATTTTAGACTGTTCATAATCGTTATTCTTACTTAACCCAAAGAGATTTAAAATAAATAAGTTAGTGGTGCCGATTCTGTTGTAAATCGCACTAAACTAATTTTAGTCACATCTCATCTCTTTCTTACGAACATGATTGAAAAAGGATAGAACATATTTTAAGTTGTCAAATTAATCTTTGCCGTCTTATTTTGCGTGTATTTAGGCGTGACCGCGATAGATGGCGACTAAATTTATATTGAAAACAAGCATTGGACTAATTTGACAGGACTAAATTTCTTACATCCTTTTCTTATGTTCTTTGTTAGAAAGAGACATAGTGACTTTAAAATTAGTTTAGTTGTGAACAACAGAATCAGGGCCATTAATTCATTACTGTGGGGTTCTACTCTTCCAGATTCAATAAAACTCCCTTCCAAGGTTTAAAACAAGGTAGACTGTATTTCCATAGGTTACAAATTACAAGGACAACTAAACAGTCAGTAGGTACTTAATGACAATTGTGATAATCTTAGCGAATACTTTACGAACAGGGAACAAATATGGAACACGGAACATTTTGCATACATTTTCCATTAGTACTTGATGTTTTTAGCACGCCCAGACATATTACGTGGATAATGAGTAAAAAACACTAAACTGACCAATAGGAACAAATCAGCAACATCACCTGATCCCTGGTCAAACGCTATTGGTCAGTCAAAGCGTCGTCCTAAATTTCCTTGACAAAATCGCTACTCGTATCCTCAGTTCCCGGAAACACTCCTCTAACCCATATAGTTATCTTTGTCAAACTATAATGACATCCCTCTCTATTCCACGTAGGTGTCCCTATCCGACAGATTACAATGTAAGAGAAAACGGTCAAGGGTGATCCGGTGCTAAAAACATGTCAAGTTCGACATTATGTAAAAATACCTAATTTTATACATTTCTATAGTGCTTTAGCATTAATACAAAGTACCTAAGTTAGTTACAATTCAAACATTACACTTAACTTAATCAAATACACAGAATTACAAAAAAGTTTACATTTTCACTTATATCTTAGTACCTATTGATAATCTAACAATGTAACAATAGGCTAGGGCATCCATTCACTCTTTATTCCAATAATACAACAAAACAATTTTCAAGTGCCCATAACTTTTCTACCTGTGAATCCTTACGTGCCTTTCATATGAATTCGGCACCCTAGTATCTTTGAGAACAAAGATATAAAGCCCAAACAATACCACATAGGGCTGGCTTTATGGCAAAACAACAATTTATGGTCGAGAAAATCATGTACATAAGCTTATTTACTGCTCCGAATGAGCAAACGGCTCTCGCTCGGTACTGCCGCCTTTGATTGCTTTAAAATATGCGTCGACCAATCAGAGCGCTAGCCCCGCCCACCGAGTTTATAAATAGCTTGCGTAGTCGTAAGCTCTTATCATTCTTATCATGGCTGTGGGATCCTTAACATATGTCATTGAAATTCATTCTTATCAATCTAAATACCTAAACCTAACAATTTACTTTAATGGACGTCATTGTCCGTAACATTCTCCCCCCGGCGAAGAACCTCGCAGCCCTTATCAATGGGCAGGACAATAAGACGCCTAACAGGTCTCCTAAAGATCCCCCCGCGCGTCCGCACATCCACGCTTCGAACTACGTTATCAGGCCCTACATAAACTTGTTCGACGAGGCCTCGGGGCCAAACATTACGTGGCAATGATCCATCCGCTATGATAACGACATCACCAATTTTGACGTTATCGTAATTTTTCCTAACATCGCCTCGCGGCGTTAACGTGGGCAAATACTCTTTAACCCAGCGAGCCCAAAACATATTGGCGAGAGCTTGAGCAGCACGCCATGTCTGCCTATCCGCCACCTCACATTCCCCTACAAACGGTAGTCCAGTCGCTGTTCCTAACAAAAAATGATTAGGCGTTAACGCCTCAGCGTCATCTGGCTCTACTGGGACATGTGTGAGTGGGCGCGAATTTACTGTGTTCTCAATCTCTGCCATTAATGTGGCCAAGACCTCCTCTTTAGGAGCTCGCTCATGCAATACCATATACAACGCTGACTTAACGGTTTTAATCATGCGTTCCCACGCTCCGCCTTGGTTCGGTGCGCCCGGGTCAATATATCGCCACTCCACTTGTTTGCCAAGAGTGTAGTTCTGCATCTCTGGCAGCCATTCCTGGTAAGCCTTTCCCAATTCTACCTCAGCGCCGTGGAAGTTGGTGCCGTTATCCGAGAGGAACTTCTGCGGCCATCCCCGGCGTGCCGCCATCCTTCTCAATGCCATTATGGCAGAATCGGTACTTAAACTGGCTATTAACTCCACGTGAATGGCTCTTGTGACGAGACAAGTGAAGAGCATACCCCAACGCTTCTCCCTACGTCGGCCTATTGCCACCCACATGGGGCCGAAACAATCTATGCCGCAATGAGAGAACGGTCTCGTGTGTGTACCAAGACGGACTTGTGGTAGATTACCTTTTACTGGTATAGCCGGATTTGCCCTACGCATTTTACATGTAACACACTGCCGTAGGATCGTCTTTACCATTGGCCTTAAACGTAATACCCAATATTTTTGTCGCAGGGTGTTGACGATCTGTTCCCTACCTACATGACTCTGGCTCGTGTGTTCATGCTTAATAAGCAGCTGTGCCAAAGGATGTGCACCATCAAGTATGGGCGGTTCCTTCATGCAATCTGGTACCGTAGCTGCGTTAATGCGACCGTTTAACACGAGAATCCCATTTTCGTTGATTTTGGGATCTAACTTGTGCAAGCGACTCGAGCGATCGACGTGTTTGTCTTTGTGAAGCTTTTGTAATTCGGTTGCAAAACTATCTTTTTGCGCTTCTTTGACTAACACGCGCTCAGCTTCCTTAATGTGTTTCGCGGTTATGCCGGTAGCACGCCGTCTGCACTTGTCAATGAACGCTAATACGACAGCCATGGTTCTTAATAGACGTTCGTAAGACGAGAACCTTTTAAAATCGACAAGGGCTGGTTCCGTATTGACATGCGTTATATGTGCTTCGGTTTCATCGTCTTGAGTCAGTTCTAAGTTGGTTTCCTGTGGCCACAAATCTTCAGGTTCCCTCAAAAAGGGTGGGCCCGTAAACCACCTATCTCTGCTTTTCAACCGAGTGTTACCCGACCGCGTTGCATCGTCGGCGACATTGTGTGCCGTTGGCACCCAACGCCATTGGTCGATGCTCGTTAGCTCCGCGATCTCACTCAGACGATGTGACACGTACGGTGTGTACTTGGCCGAGTCGTTTCTAATCCAATGAAGTACCGTTTTGGAATCGCTCCATAGGACAACTTTGGCTTTAATGTTATGCTGTTTCATGATTGCCGATGCCAATCGTGCGCCTATTAAGCTAGCCTGCAATTCCATACGCGGTATACTTTGAGATTTCATTGGAGCGACTTTAGCTTTTCCCGCGACCATTACAACTCTTATGCCTTTATCGCGATCCCTATAACGCCAATATGCGACCGTGGCATACGCTTGTTCGCTTGCATCGCAAAATACGTGTAATTGTACATTGTCGCTATGTTGCCCACCATAGTATCGTGGCAGGCGGAGGTTGCTTACGTACTCGAGATCGTCGAGCCATTCGCTAAATACCGTAGCTTCCTCCTCGGGCAGAGAGTCGTCCCAGTCGATTTTCTTTTTCCACAATTCTTGCAACATTATTTTTGCTGTGATTGTATATGGACTAAGCAACCCCAGCGGATCGAAAATCGACATTACAGTTCCTAATGCTTCTCGCTTCGTAGGCGTTCTCCATTTATTCTTGACCTCTTCGGGTACTCGGGGCATCGCGGTATTAAACGCTAGTTCATCGCTCGATTGGATCCATAAAACTCCTAACGTTTTTCCATATTCGTGTGCGTTTGCACCGAGTTCTTTTGGAGCGCATGCTCTGCAATCGTCGGGGACAGATTCTAGTAATCGTGGACAATTGGAGCTCCATCCTGCCAATTCGAAGCCTGCTTTACTGTGGACTTCCCTTACTTCTGCCATCGTTTGGGCTGCTTCTTGTTCCGTTTCGAAGCTGTCCAACCAGTCATCCATATAATGGTTCTGCGTGATGGCTTGATATGCCAGCGGATGCGATTTCTCGTATTCGGACGCGTTCCTATTTCTCACGCTGTGTGCCATAAATGGCGAACTACACGCACCGAATATCATCGAAGTCATCACATACTTCTGTGGTGGATCAGTTCTGTTGTCTCCCCGCCAGAGAAAATGTTGGGCTACGCGATCTTGAGGCTTTATCTTCACTTGCAAGAACATTTCTCTTATGTCCGCCGTTATCGCGATCGTTTTTTCTCTGAACCTAAACAGCACGCCATACAATGATTGGAGCAAGTCGGGACCGTCGAGCAGAGCATCGTTTAAACACATGCCATTAGTGCGTGCAGCTGCATCAAAAACCATCCTAACCTTTCCCGGCTTGTTTGGGTTCGTTACGGCGAAATGAGGCAAGAACCACAGACGTTGATCGTTTGCATGATCTTTCTGGCATTCTTCCGCATAGCCTTTCTTCAATAGGCTATTGACTTGTGTCGTATACGCCTCTTTGAACTGTGATGATTTGTCCATCTTTCGCTCTATACCCCGCAGCCGGCTCATAGCCATATCATAGCTTGGTGGTAATGTGACATTATCATTCTTCCAAGGCAGTCCAACTTCGTAATGACCGTCTAATACACTTGCTGTGTTGTCAAATATCGCTTTAGCACGTTCATCTTTCGCGATAAGTTTCCGTTTGTGTGAGATACCTAGTGCATCTATATCGAAATGCACTTTCACTAGCTCGTTCAGCTCGGTATCTCTTTCACGTTGGATCTCTTGTGATGTGCGCACGTGCATCACAACGTTATCTTCCGTACTAATAACGTTCCTAGGTACAAGTCCGTGTATTACCCAACCCAGCTGCGTTAGCGATGCTGCTGGTTGGTTTCGCTCGCCTACCAACAATCTTCGTGTCACAATTAAATGCCAGTTATCCGCGCCTATTAGTATGCGTGGCCTACCATATTCGTAACATACATCTTCTGGCTTCAATTTACGAAGATGTGGTAATTGTAATACATCGCGACTTATTGTTTGACTCCCCAGTACCAAGTTCTTTACTGTTCTAACTTTAACGGTATGGAGGTCTTTCTGACCTTTCCCACGCAGCTGCAGGTCGATGACCTGACTATTCGGTTCTCTTTGACTAGAGGTGGCTCCATGAATGTGTAATCCTCTTATGGGACCTTTTGCCCCTAGGATGTTAGCCGTCTCTTCGTCAATTAATGAAATTGTGGAACCTTCATCGAATAATGCGTACGTGTTCAAGTCTAACCCGTTGTGCGCCTTGATTACAATAGGACACACTTTTAAAAATACCTGATGGTCCTCGTCTGATGCGTGTGCTGATGCCGTTATGACCGGTTCATCAGTTTGCATCGGTGTGTCTGCTTTCTTTGAGTGCAAATACGGGTGATGAGGTCTACGACACTCATCAATGCCACAACGTTTGGCTTTGCACGCGAACCTTCTATGCTTACTATTTAAGCATTGAAAGCAAACACCCGCTTCCTTAACCCATGACCATCGTTCGGGTATTGCCATTGCTTTTAATTTACTGCACTTAACCGTTTCATGCTCTGACCCACAGCAGAAGCACACTTTCTTTTTCGTTTGTGTGTCTGTGGTCGCATACACGGGTGCTCTCTTAGTGGGTTCTTTCTTTCGGTATGGGCTATCACGTTTTGTTTCACTATGCATGGGTCCGCCGGTACCCTTAACTGCATATGAATGCCTTATGGCCCTATCCGCTTCCCACATAAGAAACTTTGACAATGTTACGATTTCAGGCTCCGTGCCAGAACCATGGATTTCGGCATAGTCATTCCACCTGAAGCGCAGGTGTGTATTTAATTTTTCCAGGACTTGCCTTACCATTAATGGGTTCTGTAAATAGCCTTTCTTATCGACGCACCCTATTACCGCGACTATGTTTTGCATCTTGATGGCAAAACTATTAATTTCTTCGGCAGAAGTTCCCAATCGCGGTAGTTTCTTGATCTCATCAAGTGCTTGATCGATAATTAACTCTGGGCGGCCGTAACATTGTTCGAGTGTTGACATTATTATCGTTGGTTCTGTTGCTGTATGGAGGAGCGCCACAACCGCTTTACGGGCCTCGCCTCGTAGGCAGTTCCTGAGCCGCGCGAGGTTTTCTATTGGTGTAAAACCATGAAGGGTTGTCGATTCCTTCATTGCCGCTTTAAAAGGTAACCACTCGCCTGCTGCACCACTGAAGATGGGTAAATCCCGCGTTTGCCTAGGCGGCCTCCGATCCCTGGTCATACGCTCAAATGCTTCGGCCAGTCTATCGATCGCACGTTCTTTCGATCGCGGTGGGGTCGGTGACCTTGGTCGTCGCGGCGGTGTCGGTGACCTTGGACGTCGCGGCGTTGTATATTCTAAACGAGGAAGTGGTTCCTTAAATTGTTGCGGCGGCGCGCGGTGTTCAGTGTCAATACGCTGTTCCGACTCCCCCCGTATTGCACTCTCATGTAACCAGTCGCGAACCTTATCCGTGGTTTCTATGTTTTCTTCGGCGCCTATGCTTTCCCGGTCCGTTTCATCTCTAATTGTCGCCACATCGACGGCGAGACGCTTCTTGATAAGCATTGCTTGCAATTGTAGTTCTTCACGGCGAATATCGGCTAACCGTTCCTCAGCTTCTAATTCCGCTTGCCTAATCCGGACTATGGTACTCGCGTTCGATTGTTGCGATCGTACCGACGGAGCGCGTGTACTCCTTGCAACGGTCGGACGCGGTGCGAATGGATCAATCGCGGTAGGTATTGTCGCGGTAGGTACGTTCGCAGCGGGTGTAGTCGCGGTAGGTACTGTCGCGGAAGGTACGGTAGTCATCGCGGTTGAAATGGTTCCGGAATCGCGAATTGAACTAAATTGTGCGTTGGATGTGGACGGAGACGCGGGAGGATCTTCAAAGATCTTTTGCATTTTCGAACCCGTACGGCGCGTCTGAATGGGGCTTCGCGGCGTAGTCATATTTTACAATTAACCAACAACAATAATAAAAAAAATATAAAAAAAAAAAAGAATTATAGAAAAAACTTAAATAAAAATTATTACAAATAAAAAAATTCGATAAAACCTATTAAATCCTAATTTAACCTAACTTAATCCTAATCGGCCCGATTTCAGCAAAATTACCTTACTTGGCCAAAATTCAGCGAAATTACCCTACTTGGTCGAATCCCGACTAAATTACCCTACTTGGCCAAATTTTGACTGAAATACCCTATTCCTATGGGGTCCGATTATAGGTCAAATTACCCTACTTCCCTAATCGTCCCTATCAATCCGTCAGGAGAGCCCGGACCCAGCCGGGATGTGCTCCTTCAGGGATGGAAATGTAAGGATAGGTATAAGGGGGAACTACCCAGCAGAGGAGAGTACAAGGATACGGGGCGCTCGGAAGTCGGCTGGAATGTCCGACCCCATTGGCAGTGCCTGCAGTCTGGCCCCCGCACCGAGCTACTCACTTACTGGCGTAGTGTGCTATTTCAGTCCGCGCCCGGAGCGCTATAAACAGGACTGGTGGTGCTGCACACACACCACACCGCCTTACGATAGGCGTTAACTCTGAACACCGGCCGTTTGACACCGTGAGGTGGTCGAATGTATCAGAGCCACGGACGGAACCGTGTTCGCATTAAATTTACGCACTAAAAAATTCGACGGTGCCGCCACACAAAAGTCCATAGGTGGCCCCGGCGAATTATGGAACGGAACCCTAAAACTATCACAACTGTCACTTTCACTTTGAACGCCGTACGCCTTGTTGCCCGACGCTCCTAAGGCGCTGTACCAATACAGCGCTCTGCCTCGCTGACTATTCAGTCGTCGCACCGTTCGGTGTTCTTCTCACGTAGAACTCGCAGACTCGTTCTGTCCTGGCAGCCCTGCCAGGACCGGTGGTGGTCGTGCCGTGCAAGCACAACTTCTTGCCCGACACCCCAAATGCCCGCCACCAGGCCGTCGAATTCTCGTACTAGCGATTGACCACACTAACTTAGGGATGTGGTCTGCAATCGCTCTGCTTCTGGTTTCTTAATCCGGATGCGATGGACCACCAAATTGTGGGGTGTGGTCCGCAATCGCTTTCTTCTTTACTGCTTCGTTAATCCGGCTACGATGGACCACCAAATTGTGGGGTTCTACTCTTCCAGATTCAATAAAACTCCCTTCCAAGGTTTAAAACAAGGTAGACTGTATTTCCATAGGTTACAAATTACAAGGACAACTAAACAGTCAGTAGGTACTTAATGACAATTGTGATAATCTTAGCGAATACTTTACGAACAGGGAACAAATATGGAACACGGAACATTTTGCATACATTTTCCATTAGTACTTGATGTTTTTAGCACGCCCAGACATATTACGTGGATAATGAGTAAAAAACACTAAACTGACCAATAGGAACAAATCAGCAACATCACCTGATCCCTGGTCAAACGCTATTGGTCAGTCAAAGCGTCGTCCTAAATTTCCTTGACAAAATCGCTACTCGTATCCTCAGTTCCCGGAAACACTCCTCTAACCCATATAGTTATCTTTGTCAAACTATAATGACATCCCTCTCTATTCCACGTAGGTGTCCCTATCCGACAGATTACAATGTAAGAGAAAACGGTCAAGGGTGATCCGGTGCTAAAAACATGTCAAGTTCGACATTATGTAAAAATACCTAATTTTATACATTTCTATAGTGCTTTAGCATTAATACAAAGTACCTAAGTTAGTTACAATTCAAACATTACACTTAACTTAATCAAATACACAGAATTACAAAAAAGTTTACATTTTCACTTATATCTTAGTACCTATTGATAATCTAACAATGTAACAATAGGCTAGGGCATCCATTCACTCTTTATTCCAATAATACAACAAAACAATTTTCAAGTGCCCATAACTTTTCTACCTGTGAATCCTTACGTGCCTTTCATATGAATTCGGCACCCTAGTATCTTTGAGAACAAAGATATAAAGCCCAAACAATACCACATAGGGCTGGCTTTATGGCAAAACAACAATTTATGGTCGAGAAAATCATGTACATAAGCTTATTTACTGCTCCGAATGAGCAAACGGCTCTCGCTCGGTACTGCCGCCTTTGATTGCTTTAAAATATGCGTCGACCAATCAGAGCGCTAGCCCCGCCCACCGAGTTTATAAATAGCTTGCGTAGTCGTAAGCTCTTATCATTCTTATCATGGCTGTGGGATCCTTAACATATGTCATTGAAATTCATTCTTATCAATCTAAATACCTAAACCTAACAATTTACTTTAATGGACGTCATTGTCCGTAACAATTACTTTCACTAAAAGTAGCAATGTAAATAAAACTAGAAACGGTGTCTTATGGCGATATTCGCCTGCAGTCAGCGACATACTACGTAGGCACAACGTTATCGCGCGTTTAAATCGCGGTGTTCACAATACATTGCGCGCTCGAATATGACAATTTCTATAACCGATCATTAGCGAGGTGAATGACTTTCACAATTTGATTAGTGGCATTAGGTGTAGCCTTTTCGCGAAGTTTGCGTTACCATGCAAAATACACCCTGTATTGCAGCCCCTCTAGACTAGATGGTTGTCGACAATCGTTATCGTTAGTAAAAGATCAACCTTTGTATGGGATTGACGTAAGAGATTATTAAAAATCACGTGATATCTCGTTTTTGAAATGTCAATTCCATACAAAGGTTGATCGTTTACTAACGATGACGATTGTCGAAAACCATCTACTACTGGCCGTGTTCGCTGAGAAAACTTCGTAATTGCGATGCAGGATAATGTGGCGCCACGCCATCTATCTTTCCGTGTGTGAACTAATAAGTAACTTATAGTTGTCTACACAATTAGAAGTTTGAAATAAAAAAAAAATTTATGCCTAATATCACAACCCTCCGTGGATTGCACGCAATATGTTTTCAATTTGTCAATATAATTATCTTTTAGGTCGACTGTTATACCGGCACTTCACTTGCCTCGTTGTGTGCCATATCGTAGTACCCGCCTAGCTGGCTACCACCCTCAAGTTGGACATCTGCCGGGATCGAATCCTACAATGAGTGAGCTTTCGGTGAAGGAAAAGATCGAGAGGAAACTATAGCACGGTGATAGGGTACTTTGGGTACCCACCTGGCTGGCTACCACCCTCAAGTAGGACATCTGCCGGGATCGAATCCTACAATGAGTGAGCTTTCGGTGAAGGAAATCATCGTGAGGAAACCATAGCACGGTGATAGGGTACTTTGGGTACCCCCCTGGCTGGCTACCACCCTCAAGTTGAAAATCTGTCGCCAAGCACCTCTCGGTGTGTCCGACAGCTGCACTTAAGAGCCAGTTTCCTTCTAGGCTCCACCATCTTCGGCCACATCATCACAAAATGATATTTTTATGATTTCTAGTCTTCAGATGAAGTGGCAACGATGAAAAAGATGTTTGGAGTAGTGAAGAAGCAAAACGTAGCTTCAAAGAGTACGACGAAGCCACCAACGGGGCAGCAAAAGAAACCCGTAGTGAAGCTCGTCAAGCAGGCCGCTCAAGTCAGCAACGGACACACAAGTGAGTAGTACAGTACAGTAGTACCCAACTGATATGGCGCGTCGTGAATCTACGTTCGCACAGAAAAGGAAGCATGGCCCCGAAGATTAACGAAATAATGCTTAAAACTTACAATCAACCTTAGATCACTACAATAAGGTTCATACAGTACAGCTGTTAGTTCCGTCTCACTCGCGCGTGAGGCCCCTCCGCACGGCGCGCGCTAACATGGCGGCAGCAGCCGACCAATAGCGTTTCCCGCGCTTTGAAAATGTATCTTCTGCGCAGGTACATCGGTAAGCCATATTTGTTGGGTACTACTAATACTGTACAATAAATTCCGAAACTAGTCAGTGATTTGTCACTGATTTTGAACTATAAGACCAAATCTGCATCGTGTGTTTTTGACTTGGGAAATTGGCGGAATATATTTCAAACAAAATTAATGTTTTGTGCTTCTTTTCGTTAATTGTTCTATGGTAACTTATAACCGATTTAAAATAACCGGCCGTTAAATATTAGGAACAGTTGTCGGTTATAAAATTAGATTAACCGATTTTTTCGTACTTCATAAATTCGAACACAGGTGGCGATCCGACCGAAAAAATAATACATCTTTTTTTTAAACAATAGAATACATATTTGACGGCCAGTTGGTGCAGTTGGTTAAGATTCCACCTATCGCGCCAAAGGTCGTGGGTTCGATTCCCACACAGGACATGCATTTGTGTTCATGAACATGTCTGTATGTCCTGAGTCAACAACAAACGACAAACAAAAAGTAGTATATGTATTATATCAGTTGTCTGGTTTCCATAGTACAAGCTCTGCTTAGTTTGGGATCAGATGACCGTGTGTGAGGAATGTCCCAGAATATTTATTTATTACTAGCTGCCCGGCGCAACTTCGTTTGCGTAATATCCTACCCTATAACCTAACCTACCCTAAGCCACCCTACCGTTAAGTTTTCTTAAATTTTCTAAGTTTCTGTGCAATTTTCTTAATATTTGTTTCCGTAAGAACCTTGTACAGAGTATTAGAAAACCACAAAAAAAAAATAAGCCAAATCGGTCAAGCCGTTTTCATGTTATGTCGTGACAACGGAAAACGGGTTTCATTTTTATATATATAGATTTACTTATTTATTTCCATTCTTTTCAGAAAAATCGAACTCTTCCACAACCTCATCACCGGTAAAAACCAGAGAACAATCCAAATCTATATTAAAACCTGTCACACCAGCGAAATCGGAACCAAAATCCACCAAGAAACCAACTGTGTCCTTCAAGCCGTCACCGACTTTAAGATCGAGCCCACGAACGACAATAAAGTCTGAAGACAAAACGACTTTGAAGATAACGTCTTTGAAACCAGATGTGACAATAACGCCGAAACGAGATGTGACAATAACGCCGAAACCGAAGCCGAAATCGACATTGACAATAACCCCGAAATCGACTTTGACAATAACGCCGAAATCGACTTTGACTATAACGCCGAAATCGAATATGAAATCGACGAAGACAGATGTGTCTACGCCGAAATCAGAAGAGAAACCACTTTGGAGAATAAGGGGTTTGAAGTCGGATGAGAAACCAATTTCAAAGTTGACGACAGTGAAATCGGAGGGGACGGCGGCTTCAAAGTTGTTGGCGGCTATAAATTCTGACGATAAGCCGGTTATAAAGTATAATAAGGGTAGGAAGTCGTCGTTCCCGAATATGGAACCGGATGAAATTATTGATGAAGAGGAATTCCTTGAAGATGATGACTTCGATTTGGATGAGGATGTAAGCATATCTGATTATTTTTGACGACAGTTGGCGCAGTTGGTTAAGATTCCACGTATCGCGCAGAAGATCGTGGGTTCGATTCCCGCACAGGACATTTTTGTCATGAACATGTCTGTATGTCCTGAGTCTGGGTGTAATTATGTATATTAAGTATGTATTTACAAACAAAAAGTAGTATATTGTATTATATCTAGCTATCTATATAGATCTGCTTAGTTTGTGATCAGATCACCGTGTGCGAGGAATGTCTCAGGATATTTATTTTTTTAAAACACTTGCTCGTAAAGTGACATTTACTGCACCGTTTTCCGTATCTTAATGCAGCGTATTACGCACTAGTGCTTTTTACTTTACATTACCGCACAGTTTTACGATAGGTATAATCCCGTTTATGTTAAGTTTGTACCTCACTGCAAGTGATATGTGTGTAGACGAAGCATTCTTAATTTAAACGGGTAAAAAAGTCAGACAGCGCATAAAAAATACACCTGCGCGCCATATTTGTTAACGTTCTCATTGTGTGGGTGATTATTATCAAAAAATGTACTTAAAAAATACAAGTCTGTTTTTTTCCTCGCAAGTGTGTTGAAAAACGTCGTATGACACGCGTGTGTTACACTCTCGGCTCTCTAATCGCTATTGGTCGCTATTGGTCGGCAGCTGCCGCCATGTTAGCGCGCGCCGTGCGGAGGGGCGTCACCCGCGAGTGAGACCGAACTAACAGCTGCACTGTATTATGAACCTTATAGTTGTGAACATTACAAACATTGATTGTAAGTTTTAAGCATTCTTTGTTAGTCTTCGGTGCCATACTTTCTCTTCTGTGCGAACGAAGATTCACGACGCGCCATATCAGTTGGGTAATACTGTATCATAATGTACACACGGCAACACATCAAGCTATACATTTCCAGTATAAGCTGATCTCGCATTGTATAGGATTTCCGTACAATGGGAGGTCAGCGTATATTGGAAATGCATAGCTTGATCTGTAGCCGTGCGTATTATTATTTTGATTTTGAATTTGAGTAATAGAACTCAGAACGTATATTATTCGTTCGAAGTGCTCGTGGTGTAGCATGATTAGCCGTTCTTAATCGATCGGCAAAGTTAAGCTACGCCTGTCGTGGTCGGTACCTGGATGGGTGACCGCCTAGTGGTATTTTAAATCGAGCGTTTCCGTGCTTCGGAAGGCACGTAAAGCCGTTGGTCCCGGTTATCACTTAATTGTGATAGTCGTTAAGCTAGTTGGATGCCTCATAGGCGGCTTGAAAACTCCAACAGTAGGTTGACCACTAGCCTACCTCCACCGATCCGCAGTGGGCACGCGTGGTGGAGTATTGCCCATTCCCTTTCACCTTCATTTGTGAAAGGAGGCTTGTGCTCAGCAGTGGGACATTATAGGCTGATGATGATAATGAATAGAACTCATGGTAGGGTATGGCTAAAATACTAATTATATATATTTTTTACACCCAGGAGTTCGCTGAAGAATCAGACATGGAGATAGACCTATCAGAGTCCAAACAACGCATCATGAGGCCGGAGAGTATGGACGAGGAAATACTCACAGACGGAGAGAGCCACTCAGAAGATGGCAGTTTGTATGATGTAAGTGTTTTATGTATTTATAATGTATATACTGGGTGTTTTTTTGGTGAGCGACAAGCAACCAAGGCGATGATAGCTCAGTGGTAGTGACGTCGGATACCGAGATGAAGGTCCCGGGTTCGAATCCTACAATGAGCTTGAGCTTTCGGTGAAGGAAAACATCGTGAGGAAACCATAGCACGGTGGTAGGGTACTTTGTAGTACCCGCCTGGCTGGCTACCACCCTCAAGTTGAAAATCTGTCGCCAAGCACCTTTCGGTGTGTTCCGATAGCTGCACTTGAGAGCCAGTTCCTTCTAGGCTTTGTGTGCTTACCACCTTCGGCCGCATCGTCACTTACCATGGTGAGATTACGGTCAAACACAGGCCAATAAAAAGTTAAAAAAACCCAGGAGCGGTAGCACAAAAAATACATTTTCCAAAAGTTGACTTAATTCCATTAAATACTGTGAATGCGTTGAGATATACCATATTCAATTTGAAATAAAATTACCGCAAAGTATGGTCACTAGGCACGTGCACAGACTAGAGCTAGACGCAAGCCGCCATCGCCCCACCCCTTTACTCCCTCGCACTCCCTTTGAGTATTACGTCTACATTTTAGCTTATTACATGATTTTCTAAATAATATTATTTTTATTTTTATAAAAAATAAAGTATTTTTTTAGCACCGGTATCAGTTGTATTATCGACCCTGAGTCGCTCGTCGCTGACCAAAACAACGACTTGTATAATGTTATCCCGAGAAAGCATACTATATGTTAATCTAGAATATTTGACGGGCCAGTTGGCGCAGTTGGTTAAAGTTCACCTTACGCGCTGCAGGTCGTGGGTTCGATTCCCACACAGGACATGCATTTGTGTGCATGAACATGTCTGCATGTCCTGAGTCTGGGTGTAATTATGTATATTAAGTATGTATTTACAAACAAAAAGTAGTATATGTATTATATCAGTTGTCTGGTTTCCATAGTACAAGCTCTGCTTAGTTCGGGAGCGTGTGTGAGGAATGTCACAGGATATTTATTTATTTTATTAAAAAAAAAGTGTTTTATGTATTTAGAGTCGAACTTATTGGCGGATGTGATATTAGGCGCGGAACGCTGCGCAGTAGCGAAAACGAAGATATATACATTCTAGATGACTGTACCTGCGCAAAGCCGGCTCGCAGCGCAATTCACAGCCGCCATTAAGTTTGGTTCGGATTCTACCAGTGTTTTAAGAGGAATTGCTAGTGGCGTTTGTTCCATACAAACGTAATCCTCAGTTTCCTCTCTGGATAATGACACCAGAGCAATGATTATTTTACCATGCAATCTGTAGGTGCCACTGTATGTCTCTCGGTTGTGTTTTTCTCCATAAATTAATTATTATAAGAATTAAGAGCCTTCTAAAATCGCAAAAACTTACCACTTTTCAAGAATATTTCATTCATTCATTCATTCATTCACTTTTAACGCCCTTATCCAGACATCCAGCGAACAAATTTGACGAATATAACAAAACAAAGAAAAACCGACAGACAGCCAAAACCCTTCTTATTATGATTCTTGTTTTTTTTTTTAAATCGATCCAGTTTTGGAAGAGGAAACCGGGGATTACGCAATAGCGATTTCGTCTAATTTAAATAGATATAATCGGCCCAAGCTGTAGTTGTCTCTATCGCCCTCGGGCGGGATAGCTCGGGCACAGCGCGACAGCAATAGATATGGTAAAAACCTATTTTTCAAATTTCTTGCAGCGATCCTTTCCTCTTAATGTTATCCCGAGAAAGCACCCTATATGTTAATCTAAAATATTTCTATCTGTGTACTAAATTCCATCCAAATCCGTTAAGCGTGATTAAGTTACAAAAATCAAAAAATCTATTGAAAATCTTTATCATTTAGGGTTCCGTACCCGAAGGGTGCCAAACGTCTTTTCGTCTGTTTGTCAGTGGCCTGTATCTCATGAACGGTAATAGGTAGACAGGTAAATTTTTCAGATAACATGTATTTCTATGGCCGCTATAACAACAAATAATAAAAATTAAACAAAATTAAAAATTTAAGGGGGCGCCCATACAAGAAACGTCTTTTTTGGCGTTTTTTGTTTCATAGCAAAGTTGAGTTAATATTGTACTGAACCCTCCGTGTGTGAGACCTACTCGCACTTGGCCGGTTTTTTATACATCTACGTCGACAAACAAGCATACGCCTCGTGGTAAGCGTTTACCGTAGCCATGTGGACGCATCACTCACGCGTTCCCTGTTGCCAGTTGCCTGTGTTCTCCACAACATAGGCTATCTGCATGCCAAACATGATGATCGGTTGAGTAGTTAAGGCGTGAAATAGTAACAAACTCACATTCAACAAATCAAAACTAGAACCAAAAATACTGAATTGCACACTAAATAAATCAAACTGAGTATCAGTTTTATGGTTTATGCAAAACTGTTTGAACTGAATGATCATCTAGCGCAATATTGTCACAGTTCTAACCTAACCAACTGTATTCGGAGTGCCCCGAGTCGGGTCTGGGTGATAGAACATGTTGTGATGAATAGGTAGTTTAATTGTACAACAGTCATTATTCTGATATGCAATAAGTAAATTAGAGGAGGGTCTTAAGATTGCGTAATTTTTAAACAGAGTTGCAATTAAAATATCCCATATAATATTAGTTAGGATGGATGGATACTGGCTCTGATTCTGTTGTTTACAACTAAACTAATTTTAGTCTCAATATATCTTTCTAACAAAGAACATAAGAAACGGATGTAAGAAATTTTGTCTTGTCAAATTAGTCCAATGCTTGTTTTAAATATTTCAATCGCCATCTATCGCGGTTACGTCTAAATACCCGCAAATTATGGCGGCAAAGACTAATTGGACAGCTTTGAATATGTTCTATCGTTTTTCAATAATGTTTGTAAGAAAGAGATGTGATGTGACTAAAATTAGTTTAGTGCGATTTACAACAGAATCGGCACCATTATGTATGTATTATAAAATATTAATATTTTTTTCAGGAATTACCATCTTCTGATTCTGAAGACTTGGACGACTGGTTCACCCTCGATATAAGGGCGGAAAGAGCTGGTGACTACATCCCCTTACTGGGTAAGTTATACACATACACTTAGACCCACTTGGGTCAAGGTTTCATCCCAAAAGAGTGTGTGAGTTCCCAGCTATTTTAACCGACTTCAAAAAAAGGAGGAGGTTCTCAATTCGGTTGTATTTTCTTTTTGTTTGTTACCTCATATGGTGGTTTTCAAGATATGGACTAATACATGTGACGGCCTGGCTTATTGATACGAGCTACGGGTGTGGTGTCAAAGGGAAAATATCTCAAACCTTGGTCAAATTCTAGTGCATGTAAGAAAAAACAAAAATTACGAAATAATTTATTATATAACTAGCTGCCCGGCGCGACATCGTTCGCCTGGTTCTACCCTACCCTGCGGTGCTACCCTACCCTGACCTTTTTTTTTTTTATTACCGTGTGGGGAAATCCTCATAGGATACCCGACCGCCCTGGGGGGGAGTGGCCAGGTTATGCCGGACTTTTACCGGCTAAAACCCCACGGTGGTCGCCACCTGCGCTATAGAGAGGGAGGCGGGCTTTCGTGTAGAACGCGCAGCTAGTTATATAATAAACAGTATATACTACCCTACCCTACCCTACCCTATCTAAACCATCCAGGGCGTCACCCAAACGCATACAAAATAATTCAACTGTACTTGTGTTTGTCACTGAACTCCTCCTAAACGGCTGGACCGATTTGAATGATGTCCGGCAGATGGCGCTGCAGTCGGTATCTAGGTTATATTATCGACTGCAGCGCCATCAACCGGGCTGATTTGCGAATCTAAACCATCCAGGGCGCCAGCCAAGCGCATACAAAAAAAAAACATTCAAATCGGTCCAGCCGTTTAGGAGGAATTCACATACACACGTGCAGTAGAATTTTTTATATAAAGATACTTTCCTCAGGTTCAAGCGCCCACAAACTCCTCACGAATGAGAAGCAACGTCTGACTGAGAGGCTAACAAATCTCCGCGAAAGTCTCACCAATCTCACAGAAAGCGGAAGGAAACAAGCGGAACAGCTCAAAGACGCCACCATGTGTTTAGCAGAGCTTGACGATATGCTCAAAGCGTCCTGACTTGAATGCTAACTACTTCGGACTTATGGTCGCCTGGTACTTTTGTAAATAAACACCCCCCCTATTTAAGAGTGCGTACAAAGCCAGAAAAATATGGCAATGTCAGATGAAACAAACTTATGTCTAATCTTCGCGTGGCATGAGACGGAGATAGCGTGTTTCGCGGAACAAAAATGAACTTAGCGATTCTTATCTAAATAACTCGTAAAGTATAGTTTAAAAAAATCGTTAGTAGCAGCCCTAGGTGGTTAGTGATATTATTTATCGAATTTTTGTCTTAAGGTGGCCCTCTGTGGCCGGCGCAACTTCAACGCAAGCATAGTTTAAAAGCTTGTTGTTTCATCCAACGTAATGTTTGACTGCTAAAAAAGAGAGACAGTATCAGGGCCATCGGTTATCAGTCGGTAAATTCCGCTGATCACTCGCGGCCGTTTCGCTAGGTCGTCATTCATGATTTCGCATTCATAAAACTTGTTCCAGGAGTATACTTCTTGTGAAGAAATCTTACAAGTTTGTGAAAAAAAAGTTAGTTATTTAGAATCTCCAATACATTTGCAAGCCTGGTATCTAAATGTTTTCTTTACTTTTACAATTTATAGGTACATTAGATATGGCCAAAGTTCAGGCAAAAACGCTGTTTTTCGGAGGCTTTGACTGAATTTGTATCACACTTTTTTTAAATTACGCCTAGATACACGGCTAGATATAGCGCACAAGATACTAATTTGTTCATAACATCTAACGAAAAATGTTTAAAAACGCCATAATAAGTACAGAGGTTTTGTATGAAAAGTATGACGACTTGAGTCCTCTTAATTAGGTACACCATGAACGAATAAAAACGAAAATTCATTATTATTAGAGGTATCTTTGTGATTTTTTTCTATCAAGGAATTTTCATTCCATTATGTTTTTGTTCAGATAGAACTCTCGCGTATATAATGAAAATACCCATATAAGAATATTGTTTATTAAATACTATTTACTTGGGTAAATTTCAATTCTAAGATTGTTATTTTGCTTTATACGCACTCTTAACTCGGTTTTCATTCCGATTATGTACCGATCTACTGCCATTCCGGATGGAACCGAGTTGCTATACTTCGTATTTTGTAAGCACCTGTAGTGTTATGATTTCCTGGTACTTTATTCACATTTTGATAATTTGAAAGAAAAAGTGTTGATACTACTGAGGGCTTATGATGGCCTGGTACTTTAAATACTAGTGGTCCAAAAAAGTGATCGAAATTAATTTAAAAACCGGCCAAGTGTGTGTCGGACTCGTACATGGAGGGTTCCGTACAATAATAATATCGAAAAATTAACCTAAAGAAGCGCCAAGCTAATTTTCCAAGTCAAGTAATTGGCCAAGTCAAGAACACACGATGCAGTGATTGGTCCTTAGTGTTCAAAATCAGTGTAAAAGCACTGACTAGTTGCGGAATTGGATTGCACTTTTCCTCGAAAATTAATTCAAACCATTCAACAGTAAAGTCGTAGTCATGATTTTTTGATACTAAATATATCCATAAAAGCTCAAAACCACAGATATACATCTAAATAGATGACGCGAGTGTAATGTACTTCGCGTGTCAATATCTGTGCAAAATGGAGGTTCTTCTTTTGAAACTGTTTCGCGCGGACAGGGAACTCGCATGCGGCCGCATGTCCACCAGAGATGTGTAGCGAGGGATATGTTTAGCTGACAAATAGGATAGCTTCATTTTCACGTTAAAAATCGAATGCCAGCCTAACTAAATCAATCTTGTGACATTATGGTAGGTATAATAAGTTTTTGTTAATAATTTCATTTTTAATACAAGCTTTTTTGGTGGCTGTACTTTTTGTTGACTGTGCTTGCATTGTCATCCAATATACTAATGTATACCAAATATCAAGTCAATCCGACCACTGGAAGTGGGTGAAATTCGAATTGCAAGATTCCACCAGAACAAACATATATACATACATTGCAAGTTAATAAAAGCTTGTAAAAAAAGGCATGCTGGTTTTCATACGGATGGAGGGCCTTGCGTTATCTATTTAGGTTTATGTCTGTGCTCAAAACACAGTTTCATATCGCTGCCTGTTGTTGAAAACGCCTTTAGTGTTATGGTTTCCTGGTACTTATTTTCTATTGCCCAATTTTTCGATCGCTATATAAACCTCGGATAAGCTATACCTCTGATAAGTCTATACAAAACCTGTTATAATTTCAAATTAAGGCCCAGAATACTCTCGAGCAGATTTCAGTTTTCACCCTTGCGCCACATTTTCACATAATATTAGCGGAAATTACCGGAACTAAGCAAACAAAAAATACTAGCTCCCTCTATTTAGAAGTGCGTCATTGCAAACAAACAATTCGACATGACACACCGCCATCTAAACATTTCCGCGAGAACGACGCTGTTTGAATTGGACACAGTATAAACGTTAACAGTAGACAAACTGCAGATAAACATTTACCAATTTTTTTTTTTCAAATAACTTAAAAAAAATGTTGACGGGCCATTTGGCGTAGTTGGTTAAGATTCCACCCCGCCAATCTTATGTTCGATTCCCACCAAGGATATCCATCTGTGAACATATTTGCATGTCCCGAGTCTGGGTGTAGTAAGTACTAGCGACCCGCCCCGACTTCGCATGGGTACAATGTCATAATGTGGTGTCAGTGGAGCGATTTGCGCGCCCGCCCACGCCACCTCTCTTTAGCACTGAAACAATAATTAGTCGTCTAAACAGACAGTAGAATCACGTAGCGCTTTTAGGAGTATTTTTCTCGCAAACGCCGTTATTTTCACGGCGCTTACGCGTTTCGTTCATCGTTTTACAACAACAAGTGTGACCGGATGGCCTCACTTGAACGGAACATAGTTGTGATGTGTGGCGTCTTCTCTTTACGTAGTAATAATTATATGGTTAAAACTTCATCAAAATCCGTTGCGTGGTTTAGAGTTAGCGGATAAACAGAGAGACAAGCGGACGCGGAAAACGTCTTCTTTTTATACTATTTAGAGATTTATTTACAAGTTCTGCTTAGTTTGGGATCAGGTAGCCGTATGTGAAAAATGACTCAAGATATTTATTTTTAGTGGAAAGTGGATACTGACGATAATATTTCTCAGGTTAGGTAATTGTCCCCCAAAACCAGAATTCTTTTACATACGCTACTTAGGTAAGTGTCATCGGGTCACGAAACTAAGCGTTTTTATCTGAATAAAATTTGTGTTCTATAAATTCCGAGAAAACGGGCTGTGGCAAATGGACAGACAGGAGAGTATCCTACTCGTGAGTGTCCTACACTGTGAGTCTTCATAATGTGCACAAATTAAAAGGAGGGAAACTATGTTGAATTTTATCGAGCGTTTTTTTTTTAATTACTTTATATGTATTTTTTAAATTGTTGTTCACTACAGTGATCACCACGCAAACAAAACTCTGTAACTTTTAAACTTAGCGATATATCACAATGCAAACTCAATATAATTGAAAATAACAAGGCGTCCTCATAAAATGAAAATTGAGGCAAAAAATCGGACCTCAATCGAAATATTAGATGTTATTTGACAAATTAACATTTTCTTCCATCACTGTTACAATAATTGTATTGGATACTGTACTATAATTGTAGAATTTCTCAATAAAATGTCCTCTTTACCTACCATTTTTATTCATCATCATCATCATATCAGCCTAAGGATATCCACTGCTGAACATAGGCCTCCCCCATTAACTTCCACTTTCTGCGGTTTTGGCCCTTGAATCTAGCAGCGCCCAGTGACACTGACCAGGTCGCCGGTCCACCTGGTGGGAGGTCGTCCTGCACGGTGTCCCCTTCCAGTTAATGGTCGCCACTCGAGAAACTTCCATCCCCATCGGTTATCGGTTCTTCAAGCGATGTGGCCTGCCCATTGCCACATCAACTTACTAACTCTACGAGCTATATAGATAATTTTTGTTCTCCTACGAATGTCCTCGTTTCGGATCCTGTTTCTTAGAGAAATTCCGAGCATAGCTGATTCCATAGCTTGCTGAGTGACTCTAAGCTTATTTATGCGACAAGCAGTTTAAGACCACGTCTATGTTCCGGATGTCATCACTGGTAACACGCACTGATTGAAAACCTTTGTCTTAAGACTTTGACTCTGAGGTATTCTAGACTTGAAGATATGCCGTAGCTTCCCGAATGCTGCCTAGCCGAGTTGGATTCTTCTGTTGACCTCTTTGTCAAAGTTGAACCTACCTAGATGGACAATTTGTCCTAGGTAAACATACTCGTCTACAACGTCGAGAGCAGTGTTCCCAATTATCACGGGTATTGGTGGAATATGAATATTAGACATAATTTTTGTCTTGTATATGTTCATCTTGACCTGTTGGGAAACTCTCTTGAGATCATTGAGCATGATGTTCAAAGCTTCCAGCGATTCCCGCCATTATGACTATTTCGTCGTCAAGTCGAAGGTGAGAGATGTGTTCACCATTGATGCCATAACCTTTCCAGTTCAAAAGCTTGAACACATCCTCCATAACAGTGGTAAAAGGTCACCCTGTCTTTCACCCTTCTGCAACTGGATTGGTCTCGTACTCTCGTCCTGTACTCGGATTGACATATTGGCTTTGCTGTACAAACACCTTCAACAATTCGATATAGCGATAGTCGATTAAGCACCGCTGTAGACTCTGTAATACCGCCCATGTCTCAACTGAATCGAAGGCTTTTTCATAGTCCACATACACAAGGCATAACGGCCAAATATACTCCTCAGTCTTCTGTATAATTTGGCGAAGTATATGTATGTGATCTGTGGTACTAACGCCTTTACGGAAACCGGCTTGTTCGGGAGGCTGGAAGTCTTCAAACCTACGTGCAAGAGAATTCGTAATGACTCCCGAAAACAACTTATAAACGTGGCTTAGGAAGGATATCGGGCGGTAGTTCTTATAGCCTTTTTTGAAGAAAAGCACCATTATATTTCCTCTCCATACTTCTGGTATTGTACCTAGGTCATAAATCTTGGAATATCGGAATCTCGGCACGTAAGTTCCGATATTACAATTCCGATGCTGAGTGATCCAATTTCGGAATCAGATAATAGGAAACTATTGAGCTATTTATCTATACTACTATAATAAAGCGGAAGAGTTTTTTTTGTTTGTTTGTTTGTTTAAACGGGCTAATCTCTGGAACTACCAGTCGGATTCGAAAAATTCTTTCACTAATAGGAAGCTACATTATCCCCGAGTATTATAGGCTACTTTATATCCCGGGAACGTGGATGAAACCGCGCGGAACAGCTAGTCGGTTAATAAATGACGGAGTTATGAAACATAAAAAAAAAAACAAAAAATACAATCGAATTGAGAACCTCCTCTTTTTTTAGAAGTTAGTTAAAAATATCACGTTTATAACTCAATCAGAACATTTCCTATCAACTGTTAAAGAATAGCACTGCAGGCGCATTATATGGCATTAACAATAACTCAAAAAAAATGCTCTACCAGCTAAAAGGTAGTGCATAACCGTGCATAAGGACTTCTTTTTATAAAGCTGGCAGGTGAGGTGATACTTCTAAGCTATCGCTGTCAAATTTACTGAGTGATAATATAGGATAAACGCAGGTACTACCGCGGTAGTTAAAAATCTGCAGGTATCACCGAGGTATGTAAAATGTAACATAATTGTATTTTTGAGCAATGAAGATCATTTACGTTCAAAAGTATCCTTTGTCCTTCTCCACTAATTGGACTATTTCCCTGCCAAATTGTATTTAAATCTGTTCAGTAGTTAAGCCGTGAAAAGGTTACAAACAGAGTTGCACGGTGGCCGAATTATGACGTCAACGTTAATGTACAAGCGGGAGCAAACGTATTAATTAAGCTGTTTTTAAAACTTTAATAACTTTGTCATTTATTGATGGATATTATACTCTATTTCACATAGGATGAGTCGTCAAGGTTTTTACCAATATCTAGTGAAATTCCATTTGATTACTCTGAAATAATATTCACAATATTTCGTGAAACCTAGCTCTATCATAGTATTCCTTTATTATATCGAAATGAACATTAACAATTGAGAAATTTAATAAAATACCATGTGTCACCGAACTCATGTTATTTGAAATATACTATAATAATTTAAAAAACATTATGCTCAAAAAGGTTATGTGCATCCGCTGTAGTAATCAAAAAGTTTGAATTTTGTTATGTGAATGATCCTTATTGCAGGCATCTAACTCAAAAAGCTATTTTGACCCATATAAAATAAAATTTCCTGCCTCATGCTGAGCATCCACCTTAAGGAAGTAATATATAATGTTTTGGAAAAAAAGTTATTCTAATTTTATTAATTTTATTGATATAAAACTGTGCCTGGCTCGCTGATTGGCTGTAAAAGCTAAGCTACCGGTAGGGCTGCAGAAACAGGAACCTCCTCACAATGCGAGCTGTATCGAGGAGTACTGCCGAGAGCCTCGAGGCTTTTGGCCATCAGGCCATTGACCGTTACGATAATCGGCACAATGATAGCCGAGCTCACTACTAGTAATTGTAAATATACGATGGGTTCACATTCCAACTAACCAGTCCAGTAAGTAGTAGAAACTTAATCAACGTAAGGTGTGTAATATTTTTCTTACTGTTACTAATGTTACTGTGCCATTGACACTTGACGACTACGCGACTGGACCACAATAATACTGTGATAAAACAATGAAAATAAAAGTTTACCGGCTCGACTCGATGACTACAGATGACTTGATGACCGCAGTAGTGGCTGGCATGCCCGCCCCGACTTCGGGGCACCTACTGTTAGCAGTATCAGTCAACCTACCTTTCATACCTTTTCTTTGATCTCAAAATAAATAATATTGAATGAGGTGTTATTTAATCAGGTAAGTAACGAAATAGGTAATTGCTCATTAATAATAATATATATTGTAGATTTTTCATTTCGTATGATTTGAAAAAAAAAAAATACATTTTCCAGGATTTGACTCATCACCTCCTTCAGTCGCGAGTACTTAAATACCCCGCGCCTTAGCCCCTTAGGCTACCCTAGCCGTACCTAGCAAAGACGAAAATAACAATCAGTCTCTGTCAATACCACGACATGGCTCGGTGACAATTTTCAAAAGCATCAATCTCAACAGATTTTATTTTATATATTTTTATTTATAACAAGCAAATAATAGGCTCAATTGCCTTAATTTTACGAGCATGCATTTTCCAGTGTCTTCTGAAGATAATTTGATATATTTTTTTAATAATTTGAGAGGGTTTTATCATGTGAAAGTTCTGAAAAAAAATGACACAGGTCCGTCTAGCAACGCGGATCACCGCGGAATGCGAGTGAGCGCGAAGCAAAATACGCCAGTTGCAGGACAATAGAGTGCGGTATGATGTTGATGGTGCTCAGACCAATTTGACGTAAGCGACTTTTTTTAAAATCATTATTATGAAAAACTGAATCGCAAATTCAAAAAACTAGCTCGGGCGTTTATTTGCTTACGATATGTACTATATTGATGAAAAAAATCGTATCAAAATACCTTCAGGCGTTGGATATATTTGGGAATTTCTTGATTTTCAGAGGTATGTTTGACATTTTTTTTTATCGAGGCTTTTAATTGAATTCGTGTTTTCGGCTCGGGCGATGTGTTTGTTATATCCTTAAGTATCATATATTTAAATTTCAATACCGTAGAGCTAGCAGGTTTCATATAATTTGGGCTGGAATGTAGAGACTTTTGACCATTTCTGCCTCTTAACAGTCAGGTACCGCTTATCTGGTAATTGAAAATCAACCCAGCTCTAAGAAAGATTGTTAATCGAAAATAAGCCTTTTGTTATGTGACTGAAGTAAATAAAATTAAGTTATGTTTTATGTTTAAGTTTTGTACATATTATAGTCGGTTAAAATAAATTTAAGCACTACAGATATTTGTGTTTTATTTATTCTAGTATCAAATCTCGACGAATACTTCGTATGGTGAACTGTTATGCCGCGTACAGACATACGTAGCGTAACATGAAATGATAGAATTTGCCGTCCACATTTTTAATTTTTTTTTCGGTTATTTTTTTAAATTTTTTCTATGGTGACACTCTCTCGGCTTGTGTATTTTGATTTTGCCATGATTTTGCCAATTTCCAGTAATATTATAAGCTCCAGTCACAATAAATCACTTTCACATAGTCCTCAGTCAGTCAGCGTCCATAATACATGTTTTGGAACAATGGTGGTCATTGTACTAAAACTTCACGGACTTCTTGAGACAACTTGTAAAGTCACGATATACATAATTCACTTCATTTCACTTCACTGGTGCACATGGATTGATCTTTATTGGATAAAATACCACCGATAATATGCAATAAAACTCAAAATACACGAATTTATGAAAATAAAAATGAAAACGCAACGTCACTCTACAAGTTCCCGCCAAATTCTACGGTATTTTTAAGCGCGATGCAATGTATTGGATACCTCGCCGTTCGCGCGAGTGAATCGCGGAATCGCCCCTTCTGGACAGGGTCTTAGTTTGATTCCCATGACGAGGTAAAGCTTAAAATCCTTATTCTATGGTAAAGCCGTACCATATTCTGCTTCAATGGTTCCAAAGTCAAAGTCAAAGCCATTTTTTTTTTTTTTTTTTTTTTTATGTAAAATGGGCTTGCGTTTGACCTTCGACTGACCCCATGAGGACTTATGACGAGGCCGAGGATGTAGCACGCTTACCCAGAAAAAGCCTATTCACTCTGGCCTTGAATACATCTAGGTTATAGGTGTCGGGAAACACAGACCCCGGAAGAGAGTTCCACTCCTTTGCTGTTCGTATAAGAAACGATGAAGCAAAGCGTTGTGTCCGGGTACGCGGGATGTCGACGACGTATGGGTGGAAATTCTCCCGGCGTCTTGTGTTTCGATGGAGAAATGGGGATGGAGGAATTAGATTGAACAATACTGTAGCACACTCTCCAAAATATATCCTATAGAAGACCGACAAACATGAAACCTTACGCCGATGTTCAAGGCTCGTTAATTTCGCCTCAGTTAGCGAAACATCACCGACTAGTCTCCTAGCACGACGGTCTATTGAGTCAAGGGCCTCCAGCTGGTATTTGGCAGATCCATCCCAGAGGTGACAGCAGTACTCGATGCACGAACGGACTTGTGCTTTGTACAGTTGCAATAGCCGATCCGGTGTAAAGTACCGCTTCACCTTACAGAGGATGCCTAACTTTTTTGCAGCGGTTTTAGCCTTTGACTCAATAGAACTACCAAAATTTATTTTGGTAGTTAAGGTTATGCCTAGGAGTTCAAGCTGGTCGGAAATCGGTACGGATATATCTTGAAAAGAAGGAGTGAGGTTGAAAGGACTCCTTTTAGCGGTGAATAGACACGCCTGTGTCTTGGAGGGATTAAACTTGACCTGATTAGCTTTGCCCCAATCGGAGACTGCTTGCAGGTTCAAGTTAATACGCTCAACCATGGCCTCTCTAAGCGTCAAGATTTCTTCCCTGGTGGCCTGTGTGCTTGAAAAATAGCTCTCCATGACAGTGCTGTCGTCTTATTGTCATTTATTCAATTTAGGGCCCAGAAGGGCACTTATGAAGGTCACATTTACTGAAGTTACCACCGGCTCGGAACTCGGCATTCAACTGAGAAGAATCCGGCAAGACACTCAGCAAGGTTACATTTTTTAAATATTTTTTGGACAATCTGACTATGTTTGGCTTTATTTCCAAATAATTAACAATTAAAAAGATATACCGAAAGATATGATAGCAAGGCCAAAGATAACACAAAATTAAAAACACTACACGTTTCCATGACAACGGTATTGTTTATTCAATAGACACTCAATACACACAAGTTTCTGTCAATTTGTCGTCAATAGATAATCCACAGTATATTTTTACAATCATTTAAATAAATAGAAAAATGAGTGGAGATACGCTGTACGAGGCACCAAGGAAGCATAAGGCACGGAAGATGCGAGCACACGATTATTTATACGGTAAGTGAGAATCAGTTATCTATATTATTCTGGGTGCCTGGTACCTATTGTTCTCAGAACCCTGAGGCTAGCTGGCTGGTACGAGCGATGCACCAACTTGCCGCTCTCGCTTAAAGGAGTGTGAAAGGGAATAGACAGACAGTGGCGGCGTAAGGCGTGGGCGACGTGGGCCACCGCCTACGGCCTCGAGACCCAGGGGCCCTCGCGCCCCTTATTTATTTATATAGCAGTGTAAAAAGCAGAAAATTTCTGTTTTTTTAATTTTAATATTTTTTGAAATGTTCTTTGGTGTTGGTACTAATGGTACTTAGTTGATCTTTACTTTAGATACTTCACCACGTGTGCCCACTGCGGATCGGTGGAGGTAGGCTAGTGGTCAACCTTCTATTGGAGTTCAAGCCACCTAGCTTAACGACTATCATATTTAAGTGATAACCAGGACCAACGGCTTTACGAGCCTCCAATGCACGGAAACGCTCGAGATGAAATTCCAAAAGGCGGTCACCCATCCGGATACCGTTCTCACCGGTGATTGCTTAACTTTACCGGTAGATTAATAACGGCTAATAAAGCTAGTGGCGATTTGCCGAATCTCCGAAGTCTAGATAAACCGTAGGTCACATCTAGTAATCGAAAATAAGCATGCATTGAATTTCTCGAGGCGTAAATAACAGTTTCCTATAATTTATTGCTAAAGCAATTGGTGAATCCGAGTCTAGCCACTACAGCACTTCAATGCCATGTTCTCCTGGTACTTCTATTATCATCATCATCATCATATCAGCCCATGGATGTCCACTGCTGAACATAGGCCTCCCCCATTGATTTCCACTACGAACGGTTCTGGGCCGCTTGCATCCAGCCGCGCCCAGCGACTCTGAACAGGTCATCGGTCCACCTGGTAGGAGGTCGTCCCGCTCGGCGCGCACCAGTACGTGGTCGCCACTCGAGAACCTTTCTTCCCCATCGGTTATCGGCTCTTCGAGCGATGTGGCCTGCCCATTGCCACTTCAGTTTACTAACTCGACGAGCTATGTCCGTTGTTTTCGTTCTACTACGAATGTCCTCATTTCGGACCCTGTCACGTAGAGGAATTCCGAGCATAGCTCGTTCCATAGCTCGCTGAGTGACTCTGAGCTTATTTATGCGGCCAGCAGTAAAAGACCACGTCTCTGTCCCGTTTGTCATCACTGGTAACACGCACTGATTTTATTTTATTTTATTTTATTTATTTATTATAAGACAACTTACACAGCATAATTCAATTTCTTTACAAATACATTTTAAAATTTACAATGCCTTTACGAAGCTGTACGTTTACAAATTTTGCTTACTATACCTACGAGTATTAAAAAGACAAAAAGTATCTTTACATGGAAAAATTAAAATTAAAGGTTAAAAAGGTTAAAAGAAAACAAAAGAGCAAAAATTTCGAACAAAAATAAAACAACTAATGGCGCTGCTGTATGTAATGGTCGAGTGGTCTGTCTATGTATGGTGGTAATGGTGTGTGTATGCAATGGTGTGTGTATGTAATGGTGTTTATATGTATTGGTGTGTTTCTGTATCCTTGTGTATGTGTATTGGTGTGTGAGTATCAGCTGGCTTCAATGCTCAAGCATTTCGCTATATCTTTTAAAAATAGGCCACGGGATAGGAACAAATCGGTTGTTCTGAATTTTTCGTCGTATGCGTCAACGCAACGGTTCATGATCGAGTTTTGAGCGTAATTATGTCTGACAGCTTGGGATGCGAATAAGCGTGGTTGTCGTGTTCGTATTCTACATGCCTTGAATGAAAGCCTTTTTACTAATTCGGGACTGTCAATGTTATAATTTAATATGTCAAATAAAAAACGCATATCTGACACGACTCTTCGATTACTCAGAGACATCAAATTATGGCGCCCGAGTCTATCCTGGTAATCCTCAGGGTCCACACTTACCCTACAGTTGAGGATCTTAGTAAATCTCCTTTGAATCGTCTCCAACCTATCGCCATGCGTCACGTATGCCGGTGACCAAATGGGTGACGCATATTCAAGACAACTTCTGACATATGCGCAGTATAGAACTTTAAGAGTTTTAGTATTTTTAAATGATTTTGTTACCCTGTAAATAAATCCTAGCATCTTTAAGGCTTTTTGAAAAATGTATTCGTAATGATTCGTATAAAGTAATTTATGATCAATCAAAATGCCGAGATCTTTGATTTGATCGAGTCTTTGCAGGCCCAAATTATTGATGGTATAGTTAAATAGTAGTGGTTTATGCTTACGGCTAAATGACAAAATATTACATTTTTTTATATTCAGTTCTAATTTATTTTTTAAACAGTATTCAAAAAGGTGGTCCAGGTCGGATTGTAAATTAATACAGTCTTGCAGGTCTCGAACAGCTATATAAATCTTTGTATCATCGGCATACATGAGATGGTTAGAGAAGGTAAGGCACGAAGGCAGGTCAGCAACAAAGATATTGAATAAAAGTGGTCCTAAGTGTGAGCCCTGAGGAACACCCGAGGGAATAACCTCAAACCTCGAAACATACGTGCCCAGACGAACAGCTTGATGTCTATTGCGCACGTATGAATCGAACCATCTCAGAAGGTCGCCGTGAACACCGATATCATTCAGTTTTTTGATAAGAATGTCATGATTAATTCGATCGAAACATTTAGAATAATCAGTGTACACAGCGTCCACCTGAGCGCCAGAATCCATAGCATGCGCAACGAAATCAGTGAAAATTGCTAAGTTACTAACGGTTGAGCGTTTTTTCATAAAGCCATGCTGATTTAAGGGGATGGATAACGAAATCTCCGCATATATCGAATCATGAACGAGTAGTTCCAGTAATTTGCTAAAAACTGACAATAGCGAAACCGGTCTGTAGTTATCAACTTTCCCTTTAGCCCCTGCCTTATGTATTGGTGTAATATAAGCTTCCTTCCACTTTGTTGGGAATATCCCTGCAGCTAAAGATCTGTTATACAGTAAAGTCAACGGAGTAGCTAAGCTTTTAGCACACATGCGTACAAATATGGGCGGTACCCCATCACTTCCCCCTCCTTTATTGCAATTAATATTTTTTATGTATTTTAGTACTTGTTCTGTGGAAAACTCCAAAGAGCCAATACAACTAACTGGGTTAACTTGTAAAGTATTATCCCGCGGAAAGTAGACACGCTCGTCTTTATAAACTGATTGAAAGTAGTTCAAAAACATATTACATATACCAGGACCGTCACTTGCTGTATCGGGGCCATATTTTACACGCGCTGGAATCCCTGAGGTCTGTTTAAGATTTTTTATATATTGCCAAAAATTGCGTGGATTACTTTGGATATTCTCCTCACAGGATTTTACATAATTATTCCAACACTTGTGCTGTAATTTTTTATGTCGAGTTCTCAAAAGCGCAAACGTGTCATAATCCGAAGTATAACCGTATTTTTTCCATTTTTTATGGTATCTTTGCTTTTCCTTAATAATGTGTAGCAGAGGTCGTGAAAACCATATAGGATAACCCTTAGAATCACCCAGAAAGCTAGGAATAAATTTTCCGATCGCAATGTTGATTCTCTCATAGAACAAGCTTACCGCGTCATCAACCGATCCAGTTAAAAGGTCCATAGCCCAATCAAAACTTTCCAAAAATGTGTTTATTTTATCATAGTCTCCTTTTTTAAACTTGTAAATTGTTTTACGGGGATGAATCCTATTTTTAAAACTTATATTAGGGAATTCAATATCTAGAGCAGGGTGATGAGGTAGATCCTCTTTGGTAATGGGTGTCGACGACCGGGTTGCCATCGCCTCTGTGTTACTAAAAATTAAATCTAACTGTTTATTATTTAAATTCTTTATACTGTTGTACTGTTCAAGCCCCATAACAGAAAGCGTGTCAAGAAAATTGGTTTGACTGTTGTTCATATTACCAGAAGCAATGTATGCATGATTCTCTCCATCCAGATTCCAGTTTATATGCGGAAAATTAAAGTCACCCACCAGAATAAAATAATCTTTGTAAAACTGCTTGTAACATTCACCCAAATATAAACATAAATTATTCACTTGTCGATCATGAGACGAACCAGCACCAGGTAGATATGTACATATTATGTGAAGGTCACGGTCACCGCGTAATTTTTTTTTATTTATAACCACATGTATGAATTCCAATTCGCAGCCATCACCTGTGACCACCTTTAGGCGAGATGCGGCTAGTTCTTGGCGTGTGAGTAAAAGGACCCCACCACCCACCTGCCGGGTACACCCGATTCTGGTCCTGTGTCCAAGATCATTTATAACTCGGTCTTGCCTATGCACATCGTAGCGGCTGTCACCAATCTCGGAATCCCCGACCCCATCCACAAGCCATGTCTCGCAAACTGCCACAACGTCATAGTCATGGTTCAATAGGCCAAGGCGAAACCGATCTGTTTTACCCCGAATACTACGAGCGTTTTGAAAATAGAACGATAGCGAATTAGACATTTTTAAATCGTAATAACATTTTGGTTAAAATAATTATTTGTAATATTCTACGTGATAAATGAGCAAGAAAGCCAGTCCTGGGATGTGTGTGTGAGTTATGTGTGCGTGAGTTATATGTGTATTTATGTTGTTTAAATTGAATAAATGTATGTTGTGGAATAAGTTTAATGAAAGTGCGCGCATAGTTGTAACAAAAATATTTTAAAAGGATGGACAACTGAACATTTGATTTAAAGGGAAAGAATATAAAAAGTATAAAATAATGTGAGGCAGAAACACAAATATTTAGATCGCTATTTTTGTTTCCTTTGCTCTTAGTGCTTCCACTTGTTCCTGGCTGAAGATCCGAATCGAAGGAGATTGGTCGCTTTTCCGCACGTAAATTTTCGAATTGCGAGTCCAGATATAGCGAAACCCCAGTTCTTTGCAGGTTAAACGCGTATGCTTCAGAAGTTGTTTATTCTGGTAGGTCAAGTGCTCGTTAATATATATTTGACGAGCTTCACCTGGAATACCTATCGCAGTTGTATTGATTCCACGCTGCCTACGAGCAAAACTTATCAAATCGTCTTTATTCTTCAATGACTTTAGCTTCACAACTAGGGGCTTAGCCAATGTTGAGTTATTCTGTCTTTGGGGTACGCGGGTTGCAAACTCAATGTCTTGTCCTAGTAATTCAAGGCCAAGTTGTTTAGCTATAGAGAGAACTATCTCTGTTGGGTTTTCCGATTTCCTCTCTGGTATTCCGTATATTTCTACATTATGCTGTCTCGCACGTTGCTCCAATTCATTTACTTCAGACCTAAGTGAATTTAAGGATAATGTTGTGTTACTCAATTTAGTGTTTTCCTTTTCTAATCTAATAATCTTCTCCTGCATATCGGATAAATCTACTTTAAGCTTATCATATTCTACAGACAAGAAACCCACAGATTCCTTGAGAGGAGCTATAGAAGTTGCTAGTATATCGCAGTTATCTGTCAAATTAGAGATAAGTTTCATAGCTTTTTCAATTTTGGAGTCGAGTGTAGATACTGAGTCTTCAATTTTAGTCAATAATTCTTTTTTAAATTCTTGAAATTCAATTTTTTGTTGCTTGAGTATATTTTCTAGGCCCGCCTGTATCACAAATCGCACATCATCAATAGGCGGATCCGTGAATGTTGGCTCATTCTGTGTTGGTGTGGTTTGCGGAGAAACCGCATCTGCGGATGCAGCGGCACCTTTATCGAGTTTCAATTTACCGCAACCAGAACATTTCCAGCTAGCTTTTTTTGCGGGATTCATCTTCCTAAAGCTAACTTCCCTTAGTCCGGCGCAATTGAAATGATAGGTTCTCTTACAGTTTAGACACGAAACCTCTTCGTTATCAAATATATTTAATTTGCATTTGAAACACTCCATTATATAGTAATAGATCAAGTAAATTTATTGTGTTCAAAAAATTCTGATCGACCGGGCTTTGGATTCGAACGTGCGACTCTGATGAGTATTACTAGCCAGGTTACCGCAACAGCCAATTGTTATTGCTATCCAAGTGACGAAATTTTGATTCAGTATCAACTTGTTTGGAATTGCTCAACAGCTGAACTAGATGGCGCTAGAATAGGAACCACAGATCGACAAAATGAGTCTGTGTTATCTGTTGCTGTCATCGATCATCCATAGATGGCGCTAGTAGTAGTAGAAATGGGTTTGTTAAACTAAGATTATCCAGAAATCTTCACCATATGTTATTATTCATATTATCAAATATCAAAGTATATAGAGTTAGATTACACACAGTGTCCACTTACGTAGGTTTGACTTAATAACACTGTAATTTTCACTATTGTCGTTCAAACTTATCCATGGAGATTAAGTCAATTATCCCAGGTATTAACCGTAGATAACACTTGTAGCACTGAGTTGACTCTTTAACTATTACAAACAGTCACTTAAATGATAAAAACTATCCATTAACTCTCCAAAATATTAATCCAAAATATTGATTGAAGAACTTTGTCTTCAGACTTCTATTATAGATGAATATTATTCCAGACTCCGCCTTCATAGTGTCAGGCGCGAGAGACTACGCCAGGACATCATTCAAAGCAGCCATGGCTTCAGCACAAGTTGTAAGTACTTATATCTTAGAAATACTAGCAAAAAATACGAGAGAAACGGTATTTTTCATCCTTGGAAAACAATAAAGGGGCGTACCTTAATTACGTGAGGCGATTCTGGTGATTTCGATCGATTTTCGAGCTCTTCTCCCTTGATGAAATTTGGCTGGATTATAGATACCTAGGTTCTTGTTTATACTTTGTTTACATTTGCAGATAATTCAGCCTGTTTACAAGACAATGTTTTCCGAGCTGCGAAAATGCCCGAGGATGCATGTTGGTAAATATCTTACATTAAAAGTTTTTACTAATTTTATCAGTAAAATAAACACTGTCCGGGTGAGTACAAACTACTACCTATATTGAAACTGATTGTAACATACTTATATGTTTAGATCCGACCTTCACCGTGTGTTAAGAATGTCCCAGATATTATTATTTTGTTTGTTCAGTATATTATCCGAACTGCCGCCTCCCGGAGCATATGGATCGGTCGTACGACGCGTACTTGACCAAGGTGCGGCATACTTCAAGCAGGGCGACTCCACCGCTCGCAGGACGTGATCGTTTCAAGTACAGTTCTGCGTACGTATAACTTATTGTAAATACCTATCTATGCCAAAAAATACAGGTTTTTTTTCTATGTACAGGCCTGTATTTGACCACAATGTCATGGTCAGTGATGATGTGAAGGTGGTAAGCATACAAAGCCTAGAAGGGACTGGCTCTCAAGTGCAGCTGTCGGAACACCGTTAGGTGCTTGGCAACAGATTGTCAACTTGAGGGTGGTAGCCAGCCAGGCGGGTACTACAAAGTACCCTACCACCATGCTATGGTTTCCTCCAAGCTAATTATGTTTTTTTGAATCCCTAGAAAATATCATTTATTTCCTTTTTTTTATTTCAGGCCAATGAAAATTCTTGAAATAAAAAGTGTATCACCAGATTTCTGTCCACCTACGCCGAATGTACCATTCGGTCCAACTAAACCGAGGAGTAGAGGGACCCAGAGTCTATTCAGGTAGTTTAATAATTATTCTTGTTACAAGAGGTATTTTTTGAGTTTGACGTTTTAGAGTAGGTTCAAACCAAGGACTCATTTCTCGCGTTTTTCGAAATAACCTTCGAATCGAACTTACGGTTCAAGTCCTATTCGACGGTATTTCGAAGGGCGGAGTCTATTCGAACGATCCCGTGTCAACTCCCGACCAATCAAAGTTCGAGTGTTCCTTTTAAATTATACCGGTCTCGAAATTGTCAGAATAATATAACGTGACTTACACTCGATAAAAGTTCGATTTCGTACTTTTTTCGATCGAGCGAATAATTTCGAAAGAAATTTCGTCTGATGGAGCCCAGGTATTAAACATATTTGTCACTTTCTAACGTCATATAACAATAAGAGCCGGTGCTATCTTAACGGCTTTTGCCCACGAAATCTATCTTGAAATGTCTCCAAAGATGCCATTCCGTCTAGTGATTTGATTGAAAGTTATGGAACTTATGGACGGATTCACAAAAACCTTATTTATTTCAGAGAATCATCAGCCCAGACCATACCCTGGCAACCTGATGCTAAACCAGCTGATACCTGCGAGCAGACACCTGAAGTGATGTACTTGGACAAGTTGGAGTGGGGTAAACATTTTTATTTTGAACTACTATGTACCAGACTGTCATAAAAATATAGCAGTCTTTTAGGCTGACTGTTCACTGGAGCGGAGAAGAGGAGCGGAGTGGAGCTGTGCTGCCAATATTAATCAATGGAATAGCATAAAATCTGTCCGCTTTAGTGGACAGGGAATTGCGAACTAGTTTAAATTCATACAAAACCGGGAAGCGGAGCGTAGAAGTGGAGCGGGAAAGCGGAAAAAACCGGCCGTGTTTTGCAGCCGCGGGTTCGGCCTAGCACCGCATAGTCCGCAACTCCGCTCCGCACTACTTCACTTCACTCCGCATCAATGGACAAACACAGTCCGCAACTCCGCTCCGCATTACACCTTCGCTTCGCTCCGCTCCACTGCCTCGCTCCACTTCGATGGACAGGCAGGTTTAGCCATAGTGAAGTAGCATTTATTTCTGTGTTTTGAATTACTTCTAGGTCCAGGGAAACCTTACAGAATTGGCGATTTACCAGCTGACTTTCATACTACCGAAATTATTAATAAGTAAGTATGACATTCGCTACGTGTAAGAAGGGCCTTATTCCTCCTGATAAATTGCCGTAAATATTCTAAACACCTGTTGTCTTCTTTGTTCTCCTGGTACCATAATAGCAAATGTTCTTGTTGTAAGAATGCGTCACGCCCGCACTTGGATGGATCTGGTGGAGAAGGGGCAGTTCCCGAGGTGGCTGAAGAAGCGGGACGAAATCATCACTGACGTGGAGACTAAGGACTGGATATTTAGAGAAGCGGTAATACAAAGCTTGCAAAAGTTTTTGGACAAAAATATGCGTAGCGAGGAATCTCTTCATCGATTTCCTAAGGCGGCTGCTTAGGAAATCGACGATGAAAACTACCCTTAGCAAAAAGAGTTTGGAATAAATGGGTACTACCCAACTGATATGGCGCATCGTGAATCTTTGTTCGCACAGAAAAGAAAGTATGGCCCCGAAGATTAACGAAAGAATGCTTAAAACTTACAATCAACCTTAGATCACTACTATAAGGTTCATAATACAGTGCAGCTGTTAGTTCCGTCTCACTCGCGCGTGAGGCCCCTCCGCACGGCGCGCGCTAACATGGCGGCAGCTGCCGACCAATAGCGTTTCCCGCGTTTTGAAAATGTATCTTCTGCGCAGGTACATCGGTAAGCCATATTAGTTGGGTACTACTGTACAAAAGGTTATGCCATAGTCAGAAAATATTGATTTGCATCTGCATCCTCTATCAGGAAATAGATGAGCTCCAAGACATTAGGCTCGCTCTCCTCCACCGCTTGCAAGCCCAGCAGCGTGACAAGCAAACGGGCCGCACCAGCAAGAAGCTGGCCAAGCTGTGGGCCGTCAAGAAACAGGAGATGGAGCGCAAGATTGACCATATACGGAAGACCAGGGACAGAGGTAAGATAGGCTTATGTTTGACAGTTGACTTACTGTAGAAGATGTTACGACGGGGGGAGAGTCGGATTTCTATTACGGATTTGACCAGAAAGTTCTACATAAGGTATTCTTCTGCCGTCAAATTCGTAAGTTCACCATAGTAGGGCACTTATGATGGTCAAAGCTACTGACGTTCGTAAGTCTGCTTTCAACTGAGAAGAAGAGGCATGAAACTCAGCAGGGTTATTTATTTTTAAAGGATCTATAAATTATGTAGTGATTTTCGATTTATATTTGACACAATTTATAAGAAATTCAAAGAAAAATATCAATCGACAATCGTAAAATCAAGGATGGATCGAATAGAGAAACCGGCAGCTAGTAGACATGTTTGGTTTGGAATAGATTCACTAAAGTCCGGCTTTACTATACAAATTTCTGGCTCTACATTCCAAATAATGGCTCTGTGCTAGTGATGTCGAATGCCTAAGGTTGCGGGTTGGAATCCTACAATGAGGTTGAACTTTCCGTGAAGGAAAACATCGTACTTTGTAGTACCCGCCTAACTAACCAGAGATATAAACGAAGAAAATACTATTCGCAGGTTCAAGAAACATAGCTTTTTCTTTTGGCTTGCGTTTGGCTCATAAAGGACGATGATGATCCTTAAGATGGAGCAGGCTTACCCACGAAACACCTGTTAGAATATAATAGAATAGAAATGATTTATACAGGTCAGAAAATCACTTAACCTAGGTCTTAATCTGTGGAACTGAAACGGTCTCCCACTCAGCATAATGGTCACTCTGGTCTTGGAAAGTCCTAAGATGACTTTTTTTGGCGGGAACTTGCAGAGTGACGTTGCGTGTTCATTTTCATTTTCGTAAATTCGTGTATTTTGAGTTTTATTGCATATTATCGATGGTATTTTATACAATAAAGATCAATCCATGTGAAGTGAAATGAATTATGTGTATCGTGTCTTTTCAAGTTGTCTCAAAAAGAGTTTTTAGTACATGACCACCATTGTACTAAAACATGACTCTTATGAACGGTGACTGACTGAGGACTATGTGAACGTGATTTATTGTGACTAGAACTTATAATATAACTGGAAATTGGCAAAATATACAAGCCGTGTGACGTAATTGAAGAAGAAAAAAGTCTCTTGTTTGTAAGACCCAGCAACCCACCCCTACGCCACTTACAGGTCGGTTAACGAAAGCTGGCACGTTCAACATATTTACACGTTGCGCTTGTATATGCGCATAAGCGCTCGGTGTGACGTCGCACTACAGCCATCTGCAGCGCATCGTGAAAAGTCTGGACGTCTCTTGCGCGCGGTCGAGCTTATGAGTATGAAGGAGACAGTTATTGCGTGGTATATAGTGGTCTTTTTTGCATTCGTCCATGATTAGAAGCAATAATGTAATAGTCGCTCACTTCCCTCCAATATGGCGAGGAGGGCGATGGCTGCCACACGCGTCATACTTTTGAACAGGTGCTGCTTGTGGGGGCTGGTCTGCTTAAGTTTGCCATTTATTTATTTACTTATTAAACATAGATTCAGTCTACTTTGTAGTTTTGGCGCCGCGCCGGGGCACGCAATTGTTGTCAGTGCGATTAGAATGTAAATATGTAATGAATCTAAGCTTGTATTGAAAAGAGTAATTGCTGAGTTTATTGCCGGCTCTTCTCAGCAAATGCAACCTTCCGAACCGGTATTAGAGTATTAGAGTCAGACTTTTCATAAGTGCCTGCGAAGGTCTATTTGAATAAATGATTTTGAATAAAACATCAAATTGCTTATTTGCGACTCCTGTGAACGTGCCAGCTTTCGTTAACCGGCAGTATTGTGCAATGCGTAGAGGTCCGTAAGCTGTCGGCCCTGCACGAGAGCGGCGGGCGAGCGGGGATGGTGGTGCGGCGGCGCGCGGCGCGCGGCGCGGGGCCCGCCACGCATGAGGCGCACGCGCCCACCTCTGACCTGCATGCGCCGCTCGCTAGGCACGGCTACCAGGCGCGCAGGAGACACGCCACTATCACATACGATCCCACGTTGCTGTGTGAGCATCCTTTAGTTTATGTTAGCCTGGTACAGTAAACTCTCCACGAACGATGAGCACAGACAGCCAGTAATGGGGGCAAGTTCGCACATGTACACTTTTGGCAAAATCACAGTAGCCAAATGACACGAAAGAATCCAATAGACGACGAGCATCGACTGACGAACCAATCGTGTGCAGTTCGACGCTCCCCCCTTCTTCATTCCGCCAAACATACCGAAAAATTAACTACTGCGCAGCTGTCAATCTGTGCTCACGACTCGTGGAGTTTACTATACGAGGCGCACGCACCCACCTCCGACTTCGCGAGGCACGGCTACCAGGCGCTCAGGAGACACGTCACAATCACCTACGATCGGTTGCTGTGTGAGCATCCTTTAGTTTATGTTCGCCTGGTACATAATGCACTAAGTTACTGAAATTAATAATGTATCTTTCTAACAAAAAAACATAAAAGGACGTAGGCTGGCACCGCTGATGATGGCGCAGCGTAGCGTAGCTCCAGGCCAACACAGCGCGGTCAGCATTACAGCCCTTGATGGACAAGCTGGAATAAGGGTCGAGACCGAATGTCCAGGTCTTTATACAGTGGCGGCGTAAGACCAAAACTTTTATGTGGGCAAGATTCATTTTGCGGGGCCCTCTGCCAGCGCAAGAAGACGAACACTCGACGGAACGCGCGCACGCGAGGCCCGTACGGGCCTTGCGCGACTTAGCAGGTGTGATTTACGCGTTCTTGATACGACAAACCCTTTCGCTTATACAAATCAATACGAGTTATCGTAAAAGCGAGAGCCCAAGAGCTCATGTGACACGTCAAATTGTAATTGTTCATTTTCCATACAACTCAGTATTATATGTCTAAACAAACAAAACGGGGAATCCTCAGCTTTTGACGACACGCGACAGGGATGTCTGGCGATAGCAACGCAAACTAATGTTGCTAAACTGAATAAAAACATACTTATTAGGGTAGTGGCACCACAAGATGACCGACCCCCAATAGATGAACGATCGACCGAAAATTCAAAAAATATAATATAATCCCTAAATTTACATGTTTGCAATATTTTTTTCCCCATAAGGCAATATTTTTTCTTATATATTCCTTAACAACATTGACAATGACAGCCCAGATGCGCTTGCGGTGAATTTTTATATGTTACGTTACCCGCCAAAAATCGGTTTTATATGGAAACCTTATAACGATAAGTCCCTCCAAATTTAAGAACATTGTCAGCGTATAGAAAGAATTAATGTCATATTAGAGCAGTTTTGGTTGGAATAAAATCTTGATATATTCTGCTTTCAATAACTTAATATATATTATTACATTATTTACCGTTTTTTATAGAAATTTACTGTTCAAGTAATGGATTAAATTTTGTTCACTTGATCCAATAGATGAACGGCGTTCAACTAATGGAAAAAGGTCTAATTTTTATACCCATTAAAACCTATAAGTTAACGATTAAACACTAAAAGAAAAATACTCAAATGAATTTTATTAAATTTATGAACTTAGTTACCAAAAGTTGAACAAATTATTTTAGTGTTTTTGATTATTTTAAATCTAACTTTCCTATAGAATCACCATTAAGATCGGTGGTCGAAATTTGAACGGTTCACATTTTGTTCGTTCATCTTTTGGGTATATTTGACTCAAGCTGAACAAATAATATTCACTTAGAATATTATTCGTTCATTTTATGGTTCATTAATCCATTAAATGAACTAACTACTATGGAATCTACTCCTATTCAAATGTTAGTTCAACTTTTGGGTACAAAACGTTCATAATTAGGGCTCAGTGTTCAACTATAGGGGTAAAACCTAAATTTTCTTACATTTACAATTTAAAAAAAAATATATGAAGATGTAGGATATAATTACTTTAATCCTTCAATAACAAAGGATTTAAGGTATTATTGAAAAAAACAACAAGTGCCTATGTCATGAAATGACCGAGTTATAGCTATTTAAAGATGGAAAAAACGCTTAAACGTTCATTTATTGGTGCCTCTACCCTATATTAATAAAAAAATTGCCAACATTTTTTTTTGCCGCGTAATGCATAAATCGTGGCGCGAGGCCCCCTGAGTCGCGAGGCCGTAGGCGGTGGCCCACGTCACCCACGCCTTACCGCCGCCACTGCCTTTATAGCGCTGACAGCTTGGGCTGCAATGCTGAACAAGCTTGAGCCGAGAGCGTAGCTAAGCTAAGCCACAGATAATTAAATAGTTACTACGTAAATGCCAGCAACGGAGTAATTGCGGAATAAAGCTTTACTCAAACAATGCGAGCAATTTCAATAAAACCAACATTATCTTAAAAAAACAACTACGATTGGAGGCTAAAACTCACCAGCAATGAAATTCCATACAACTTTGCTTCAAGTAGTGCCAAAATGTAGACTTTGCTCAAAGAAGGTTGTCAAAATAATGACCATATTACAACATTAGAGACGCAACAGGTTTATATGTACAAGACAGATACAATGCCTTCGCTAGCTCTTACTTAGATACACTTATGTCTTTAGCTCTAGAAGACCACGAAAGTATAGCCAAACCACCGGAATGGCTGAATCAGTGTGGCAATAACCTGAAGAGATCGTGCTCTGGACATCACCTCCCGCGCGATACTACCCAGCTTTGTGAGAGAGAAACCAAATGGAGCGAGCAGTTCCTCGAGAGCTTGCACAATGATTTGAAGAGTAAGTCTTCGTGGTTATGCTTGCCTGGTAGATCTGGTCCGCAGTTACGTGCCTGTGTGTATTTTTCATTTATATTTGAGCTCTTTGCATTTATGTTACCCTAGTACTTACTAACGTATATTAATTTAATATAATAAATGCGAATGGGACTTTGTTTGTTTGTTACATCTTGACGCCATGACCGCTTACCATCAGGCGGGCCGTATACTCGTTTGCTATCTTAGTGGTATAAAAAATGGAATGAAAAAAAATTCAATCGACTTCAAAATACATTAAACAGTATGTAATAGCTCTAATCTGACACTATTTTGAATTCCGCGAAACATTTTCAATGGAAATCGTCTTGCTCTATCGCTGACTTCAAAACAGTGTCAAACAGTGTTTTAGTGTATTTTAAATTAGTTTTTTTTAATTCGTTATTTTTTGTTTCATGCATGCACTAGACTTTTACCAAAGTTTTGAGATGTTTTCCCATTGACACCACACTCGTAGCTCGTATCAATAAGATAGGCTGTCAAACGTATTAGTCCATAACTTGAAAACTACTGGACCAACATTAAACAGTGGTGGCATAACATAAAATAAGTTTTTGTTAAAAAATACATTTTATTAAAAAAGCTTAGCGTATTAATCAAGCTTTTTTTGGGGACTGTACTTTTTGTTGACTGTACATCCCAACCAGCAAAAATAAGTCTTAAATTGGACACTATGACGTTTTCGTCAAGACTAAATGCATTATCGAATGCTCCTAAAATGGTTTACAAAAGCTCTACAAGTCCCGATTTGGGCACAAAATCTAAGATTAAGAATCCTAAATTTGTCTGTTTAAAGTCATACAAAATGCTAAATGAGCTTGATTTTATCTTGAGAACGTCATAATTTATGCTACAAATCTTTTGCCGTGCTAATTTAAGTATCAAATAAGACCAAAAGTCAGATACAGCTAATTGCTGATGTAATGAAGACAATTATAATAAAATATAAAATAAATTGACAAGTCATAGCCCGAGTATATTATTAATATGGTGTGTGTTACAATAGTTTAATAATTGCTAATATTCAAACGAAGGTAAGTTTTTCGACTATATTTATATGAATTTGCAGCATTTTTCCAATGCCCCTTGCTTTTTTTGGTATATTTAATATTTACGAAAATAATGCTTTTTAGGTACAGTCGAAGACAAAGATATGTATACACGTATCATTATAAAAAAGAAGTAATCATAAAAAGCTCCAATAATTTGTACTCATTCAAATGCTAACAAATATGTAAACAATATAGACAACATAAATATGTACCCGACACGATCATTAATATGTACACGTTAGATAAAGTAAAAATATGTATTCCCTGAAAGATGCATAAAATTGTTACCACTCAATGTGCCAAAAATATGTATACAACCATCTGAACAATGATGACACTGAAGATCACACAATATTCATTGATATATTAGGGTATAGGGTATTAGGGTATATATTAGGGTATAGGGTAGGTGTAGTCCTACATATACAGGATGATTTTTTTTTTCTAGCCAGTGAGGGCAACTTCTGAACTACAGGTCTTAGAGAAAAACGCTGAAGGGAACCCTGAGCAAAATTTTGAAGAAAATAAAAATGCCATTTTTTTTTTTAAATGTGTTTAAATTTTTTTTCAATTTTTTTTTCTTTTTCTACTTCTACTTCACAATACGAACAAAATTATGTATGACAATCTTGGTCTGAAGTTGCTAGAAGTTATCAAAATTGACCTCAATTTTTTTTGTCAGAATGCTAAGAGCCAATTCTTTATGGTTAAACATAGTGAGGTCCCTGCGAGATCTGCTCCACTTCGTCAAACTTTACGCAGCATAAAACCATGGTCAAGGAAAATATAAAATAATATTTTGGATAATTTCTAGCAACTTGAGAGCAAGATTGTCTTACATAATTTTGTTCATATTGTGACGAAGAAGCAGAATTTCGAAAAAAAATATTTTTTTGAAGAAATTCAATATCTTCGAAAATACTAATTTTATAAAATAAATTTTATGGCATTTTAATTATCTTCAAAATTCAGCTCGGGGTTCCTTTCAGCGTTTTTCTCTAAGACCTGTAGTTCAGAAGTTGCCCACACTGGCTAGAAATAAAAATTCGCCCTGTATATATCGCTGCACACATTATTAAATATTTACGTCTTGTGATGTCTTTAGAACAGGGCATGACGTCATTTGCGTGTCATTTGTTACATAAATTACACTTTTAATTTGAACTAGCGACCCGCCCCGTCTTCGCACGGGTGCAATGTCGTGTGGTGTCGAGCGATCTGCTCGTCCGCGCCCGTCTCGGCCCGCCCCTTTACGGTATCGCGAATACTGTGTCTTACTAATTTTAAATCTGTGATAAAGAAAGAGCATGTCCATCGTGACTAACTTACTAAATTACATAAGGATTAATATTATATGGGTCAAAATAACTTCGAAATTATAACCCACAAAAAATATCTCAATCGCATAAAAATTGTTAGTGTGGGTTATCCATAGAATATAATTATAATAAGGTCCTTCTAAAGTCTTGGCGTATATTTTTAGAGATGGATGTATACATATATGTATAGGTCATTAGTAATCAAAAAAAATATTAGAAAAATAATCCGTACATTGAAAATACTACATTATTTATAAATTAATACTTGGTACTTACGTAAAGTTCAACTTTGTTTATTTTTTTCTCTTTAACCATCAGACTGGTAAAAAGTGGCAGCCATTTTAATTATTTAGTTACTGGTCCGATTGCTCTCAAAATGGATATCTGAGAGACCCTTGGGCCGCATAAGATGAATCTTTGCTCAAAATTTAAAATATTGTCCGCCATTTTGAATTATTTAGTTACTGGTCCGATTGATCTCAAAATGTATATTTGAGGGACCCTTGGGCCATATAAAATGAATCTTTGCTCAAAATTTAAAAAAGGGGCCGCCATTTTGAATTATTTAGTTACTGGTCCGATTGCTCTCAAAATGGATATTTGAGAGACCATTGGGCAACATGGATTCTTTGCAAAAAAATAAAAAAAGGGACCGCCATTTTGAATTATTTAGTTACTGGTCCGATTGCTCTCAAAATGGATATTTGAGAGACCCTTGGGCCACTTTACATGAATCTTTGCTCAAAATTTAAAATAGTGTCCGCCATTTTGAGAGACCCTTGTCTCAAATATCGATTTTGAGAGCAATCGGACCAGTATCTCAAAAGTCCAAAATGGCGAACACTTTTTCAAAAACTTGAGGATATATTCTTGTTTTGTGACCCCGAGGACTCTCAAATATCGATTTTGAGAGCAATCAGACCAGTATCTAAAAAGTTCAAGATGGCGGACACTTTTTGAAAATTTTGATAATAGATTCTTGTTTTGTGACCCCGAGGACTCTCAAATATCGATTTTGAGAGCAATCGGACCAGTATCTCAAAAGTCAAAAATGGCGAACACTTTTTCAAAAATTTGAGGATAGATTCTTGTTTTGTGACCCCGAGGACTCTCAAATATCGATTTTGAGAGCAATCCGACCAGTATCTAAAAAGTTCAACATGGCGGACACTTTTTCAAAATTCTGATAATAGATTCTTGTTTTGTGACCCCGAGGACTCTCAAATATCGATTTTGAGAGCAATCGGACCAGTATCTCAAAAGTCAAAAATGGCGAACACTTTTTCAAAAATTTGAGGATAGATTCTTGTTTTGTGACCCCGAGGACTCTCAAATATCGATTTTGAGAGCAATCCGACCAGTATCTAAAAAGTTCAACATGGCGGACACTTTTTCAAAATTCTGAGAAAAGATTCTTGTTTTGTGACCCAGAGGACACTCAAATACCGATTTTGAGAGAAATCGGACCAGTATCTAAAAAGTTCAACATGGCGGACACTTTTTCAAAATTCTGAGAAAAGATACTTGTATTTCAAAAAGTTCAACTCCACTATGGAGTTCCAGTGCTTACCGTTCTTCTCCATCATCAGACCCTGAAAACCATATAAGGTCAAAGTTCATTTCACGAAAACTCCAACAACCCCAAACACGGCTAGGATACGTTGTTCCGCTATAGAGTTCTAGTGCCCACCCTCCTACTCCATCATCAGACCCTGAAAACCATATATGGTCAAAGTTCATCTCACGATAATTCCAACAACCACAAACATGGCTAGGTTACGTTGCTCCGCAATGGAGTTCCAGTGTCCACCCTCCTACTCCATCATCAGACCCTGAGAAACATATATGGTCAAAGTTCATCTCACGACAATTCCAACAACCCCTAACATGGCTGGGATACGTTGCTCCGTTATGGAGTTCCAGTGTCCACCCTCCTACTACATCATCAGACTCTGAAAACCATATATGGCCAAAGTTCATCTCACGACAATTCTAACAATCCCAAACACGGCTACGGCTACGTATCTACTAATTCAAAATATTTGAAATAATAATCATGAATAAATATGTCACGACGAATTGTTGAAATTGCTCAGTGCATGCCCTGTAACAGGGAGCGACAATAACTTTACCTTTCTCAACGACTTGATCACATCATGCGGTAGGCGACGTTGCCAGCCAGCTGGCGCACGAGCTGACAACATCGCGAGCGCGAAACTACCAACGTGTCCGAACACAAAATTATTGATTTTTTTTTAAACTTTTTTCAAATACCTACAGTTTTTCAATTAAATTCCATGAAGGCCTTGACTTCAATGAGTTTACATATTTTTGACTATAATGATGAATACATATTTATGGTATTTTGATTGTTCACAAATTAATGATTTGATACATGGATATATATTATTGAACTTGTTGTTTACATACATAATTGTCCAACAGTGTTTACTTATTTTTGAACTTTTGTATGTTCCCATATCTATGATAATGTGAATGGCTACTTTTTATGAGGCTTGGTGGTGTATACTTATTTTTGTCCTCGACTGTACTTACTAAACCAAGACCATTTCAAGACTTAAAATCTGTAACTAACTATGCTTTATTGACACTTTAATATTTACTATCTTTTTTATGTAGTAGGTATATGAAACCATTTTGATAATATTTAGGGTTCATCACATTATTGAAATAGTAGGTAAAACCTTTGGTTATAACAGGTGGAGATTTCGAGATGGCATATTTTAGAAACCTATGTTAGATTAGTCATGCTGAACAACTTTTACTATGGGACAAACACTGAATTCTCAAAAAAAAATCATAGGTACATTTTGTAAGAAAAGTTAAAAAAATATTTCGCTATTGAAGAATTCGCTATTGGTTCCGTAGTAAAAGTTGTTCAGCATGACTAACCCAATATAGGTTTCTAAAATATGCCATCTCGAAATCTCCACCCATCTCTCACTACAATCACTCAGTTTGTATAGTACCTACGCGTTTTGTTAATAGGTAATATATTAAATGTTAACTGCTTTAATTGTTTCAGTTTACTGGGCTGAAATAATAGAAAATGGTAAGCCATTTTTAACAGCCGTACCTCATCAATGGGTAAAAAATGAGATATTGCTATGGCCGAAGAAAAAAGCTTAACAAAAAAATAAGAATACGTCCTAAACGAAAACTGGACACCGATACCTAATTGTACCTATAACAAAAAGAAGGGATATTATATTGTTTCAAGAAGCCGAAGATGAAAATAAATGATCTTAATTTTATTGGTTCTTTTATTGATTTTCCAGATTTTGTTGTTATGTCTAGGCCACTTTCTAGATTTTTTATTTCAGACACAATGGGCCTGAATAAACTTCTAAATCCAAAGGTTTTGTTTGTCCTTCATATTATATTGCCACCATCATTGGTTATCTGGCATTTCGAAAATGTTCCACAATATTGGCCACAGTTGATGCCTGGAGTTAGGGAATGCAAACCGGTTTCACCGAAAATTGAAAAACCGGTTATTCGGTACGGTTTTGACCCACAACAAAAACCGGTTTTACATAACACCAAAACCGGTTTTTCGATTTTTTCGGTTTTTCTTTCAATTGTTGGAAAAACTAAAAAAGGAAGATTTGCCGCAGTTTTGTAAACTGAGTGTAATGCAGTGAGTATTTTTGTGATGAACTGAAGTGTCGATGTGTGGGTCAACCCACTGGTAAGAAAATAACTTATAATAATGATTGTTTTTATGATAGATATAAAATATGTTAAACTTTTTTTTTACAATCCTTAGGCAGCAAACAAGCGCACGGATGCTTGCAACATAACGATTATCACTCGAACGCTGCCAACCCTCAACCTTTTTGAAGCGGGGAGCTCATTTCACAGCCTGAGCGTCCACGATAGGAAGCTTCTTTGAAACAATAGACAATAGACATAGCTTTATTTGACATCACAAAAATAAAAATAAAAAATTACAAGTATGCAAACAACAAAAACAAAAGCTTAAAATAAAAATAAAAAGAAATAACACAAAATAAAACACAAAAGCTTATAATTACGATATGCCACAAAAGAAGAAAGAAATAGCATAGATATTTGTGGTGTGATGCCAAAAAGGACCCCAACTCAGCTCAGCACACCGCACAGTACGAGACCATTTTGGTTCCAATGTATGAGGATGGACTCCTCGTCAGTGACTACGTTGATAGAAGGTAACTGGGCATCAGGTCAAACAATTCTTCAGAACACGGTCCGTTGGAAAAGCGGTAGAACACACGTCAGAAGGCAGTCTCTCCTCAGACTAAGGGGTTTTAAAACACTTGTGAGCTCGGGATCGTTGACAATTCTAACGGCACGTTGCTGAACTGAGTCTAAATACCCAAGCTGGTATCCAGGTGCTCACGGAAGACAGAATTACCCCATTTGGGCCGGACTTGCGACTTATAGTTGTAGTCTTTATCTAGATAAGAAGTACTGCTTCGCTCAATTAATCCCACTCTGGTTTTTAGATGACTTTGGAACAGAACGTCGCTACAAATCTTAACGCGAAGGATCCCAATGCTTTTCGTGATGTTGAGGGACATATTCTAGAAATGAAGAGTCACAGCAAATTGACTTCCTCAACGGTGAATGCACAGGCTTGCATGTTACTTAGTGGGGTTGAAATAGACTAGGTTTAGTCGACCCCAATCGGAGGCACTAGTCTGTGTACTCTCCATTTAAGACAAGTCCTTCGCGCCTTTTCTCCAAAATAGAACGAGGGATATATAGCACGGCTCGTGTAAAGAGCGTCTCCTGTAATTTCATCTGCATAGCAATGAATGCTGGAAATAGAGAGTATATCATTTATATGCTGGAGGAACAGTGTTAGGGATAATAATAAATAAATAATTCAGAGCTTTGCGGGACGCCACCAATAATGTCATGCCATCGGAGTAACTACTGTCAACGAAGGCTCTTATGTATCTGCCCGACAGCAAGTTGACTGATTGGTGTTATTTTTTACCCGTCTGCACGACAACAAAGACTGGGTAATGTTTTTTTTTATCTAAGGAAAACATTCGTATAATAATAATCACGTTTTTGAGTACGCGCAAGTTGCTGTGCCGCTACAATATGCCATGTCTATAATATTACGTGTGAAATTAATATTATAACGTACGATACATAATTTAATAAATGTTTAAATAAGTACTTCTTAATTACTGAACTATTTTTTTTAACATAAGTAGTCATCATATCTCATAGCAATTAAAACCAAGCAAACGTGATATGTTTTTATGATTTAATTCGTTTAAGATAAAATCAAAAGCAACGAACCGTGTAGTCTATATAAAGTCTCGGATGAAGATGAATCTACAGAGTTAAATAAACTATTATTTCCATCAATTTGATGAGAAAGAGATGGATGAATTGTGTGACATGATATTGGTATGAAAGGAGTGAATGATGGTATAACGGATAGAAGGGACGAATGGAAGAAGCGTACATATTGCGCCGATCCCAAATGATTGGGAACAGGGCAGGCAGATGTTGATGATGAAATTGATGTTTCTTTTATGCCCACTTCATTAACTTTAACTGTCAATAATTCTTCAGTTTGCGATTTTTACATCTTAGGCACGGTTAGTATCTATAATTCGAGCTATAGAAATAACGTGGGAAAAAAACGAGCGAATATTTAAAAAACCGGTTTTAAAACCGGTTAACCGGTTTTCACGTCTCATAACCGAAATAAAAACCGGTTTTCATTTTGCCACGGTTTTGCATTCCCTACCTGGAGTCCAAGGATTTAGTTAACTGATTTTTATGAATTGATTCCCCGTATTCAAAATGTACAGAACCCTGACTCTATTATAAGTATTAAGAACTTATTCTTTGGGAGTCAAGGAGTAAACTGGTATTTTCTGATAGACTTCATATTTTTTTTTTACTTTTTTCAGAAGCCTCCACTTCGTTCTTTAATCTTTTTATATCCATTTTAATTTTTAATAAGTTTAACGATGATCTCCTATTTTTATCAAATAACAAAATGGTCACAAAAAAGCAAAATATGAAATATGTTTGGGATTTTTAGCAAAAAAAATCCGATTTAAAGACAAAGTAAAAGTAAAAATCCAGTAAAAGTCTTGCAAAGTGCGCAAATAGGTAATATATACAGTTAGCTGCGATTATTATGCGAATCCTAATTAAGCATTTTATAAAGCGTTGTTTGGTCTCATGTAAAGCGTTATTAATACTTGAGTATTTACGATAACTTATAAATCTCATATACTACCAAAACAAGACTAGACGTCACTGAAGTCTTGTATGGGTCATATTAAAAACGCTTTAAAGATTATTTTAAGTAGTTTTTAGGATGATCTTTTAAAAGTAATTTTCAATGCTTTCAGAAGTATTAAAGCTTTATCCATAACGTTTTTATGGTTTCTTCAAGATTAATTGCATTACAAAGGCCGATTTCCAAGAGCAATTTGCTGGTTGGGATGCATTGTCATCCAATATACTAATGTATACCAAATATCAAGTCAATCCGACCACTGGAAGTGGGTGAAATGCGACTTGCAAGATTCCACCAGAACAAACATACATACATACATTGCAAGTTAAATAAAAGCTTGTAATAACATTTAGGGTACTTTTTATCCCAGGTAAACAGGACCTCGGATTAATTCCAACCCCCCATTATAAAGTCTTGTCCATCCATAGAAGCCCGGTTAGGCGCAGCCCGACCCACAGCAGGCCCTCTCCACGTGCTCAAGCCGCGCCGCTTAGCAGCAACTCCACGACCTGCCACTCCTGAAGTGGAAGCCGTCGATGATGCCGAGGAGAACTGCCACCAGGCCGCGCTGCTGCTGCAGAGGATCATACGCGGTCGGGCCGTGCAGAACTTGGTAAGAGGGCGCACAGTCACAACACACATGGATACCTGTCCATTGAAGCGGAGCGAAGGAGTAATGCGGAGCGAAAATGCGGACTGTGTCTGTCCATTGATGCGGAGCGCAGTTGCGGACTGGAGCTAGACTGAGCCTGTGATGCAATTCCCCGCGACCGGTGTTTTCCGCTTTCCCGCTACGCTTCCCCGCTCTGTTTTCACGCTCCGCTTCCCCACTTCTTCACCCCGGTTTTATTAAACTACATCGCAATCCCTTTCCACTGAAAGTGAAGCGGAGAGTAGGTTTTATGAAATTCCATTGGTTAATATTGGCACAGCACCGCTTCGCTCCTCTCCTCTCAGATCGCTCCAGTGGACAGTCAGCCTAGTTAAGAAATAGTATCTTGGGACACCTTTCACCCACGGCTATCTGATCCCAAAGTAAGCAGAGCTTATATTATGGAAACCAAATAACTGATATAATACATATACTACTTTTTGTTTGTAAATTACACCCAGACTCAGGACATGGTCATGCACACAAATGCATGTCCTGGGTGGGAATCGAGCCCACGACCCGCGGCGTGTTAGGTGGAATCTTAACCAACTGCGCCAACTGGCCCATCCTAATAATCAATAATCAATCTTATTCCTATTGTTATAAAGTGCCACGCGCCAGCTATACATACCTCTGATGTCGCAACCTTCTATAGAACCGCTTACCATCAGACGGGCCGTATGCTTGTTTGCTACCTAAGTATAAGAAAGGTAATTACCTACAGATGTACGAAGGGCGGACCAGGGCAGCAGAACTGACTGAGGAGCTGAAGACCACGCATGGCCTGCAGAAGGAAGACAAGTTGCGCATTGCCAAGGAAGAGTCCAAGGCGCGGGATTATAACGCAATACGCACTGAGGCCGAACAAAAGGTACCAGCACATGCTTGTAGTATATTTATTCAAATAGACCTTCGCAGGCTCTTATGAATACTATGCTACTTATTGTTATCCTTGATACCATTAGGAAGATGCGATTTCTGGACTGGTCGATGAGCTATGTGGCGGTGCTGTGGCCGCCGCTCTTGACTTCCTCGAGAAGGAGTTGAGAAGGCTCAAGGAGGAAAGGAGACAGCATGCGTACATACTAATTGCTTGTAAGTACTTCCTCAAAATTGTGAAAGATCGTCGAAAAACAATAAATGCTGCATATGGCCTCTAAAGACGAAGACCGAAAAAGGTATGAATGTTTTTTTTTTACTTTCTGACCGCAATCTTACCAGGTAAGTGATGATATCGCTGAAGGTGGTGAGCAAACAAAGTCTAGAAGGAACTGGCTCTCATGTGCAGCTGCCGGAACACACCGAAAGGTGCTTGGCGATATATTTTCAACTGGAGGGTAGGAGCCAGGCAGGTAGATACCACAAACTACCCTACCACCATGCTATGGTTTCCTGAGTGTATCATCGTCAATTCTGTGAAAGATGATACGGGTAAGAAAGGAGTGAATGCTGATATGACGGATAGACAAGTCGAATGGAAGAAGCGTAGGGTAGTGGCACCAAAAGATGACCGACCCCCAATAGATGAACGATCGACCGAAAATTCAAAAAATATAATATAATCCCTAAATTTTCATGATCGCAATATTTTTTTCCCCATAAGGCAATATTTTTTCTTCCATATTCCTTAACAACATTGACAATGACAGCCCAGACGCGCTTGCGGTGAATTTTTATATGTTACGTTACCCGCCAAAAATCGGTTTTATATGGAAACCTTATAACGATAAGTCCCTCCAAATTTAAGAACATTGTCAGCGTATAGAAATAATTAATGTCATATTAGAGCAGTTTTGGTTGGAATAAAATCTTGATATATTCTGCTTTCAATAACTTAATATATATTATTACATTATTTACCGTTTTTTATAGAAATTTACTGTTCAAGTAATGGATTCAATTTTGTTCACTTGATCCAATAGATGAACGGCGTTCAACTAATGGAAAAAGGTCTAATTTTTATACCCATTAAAACCTATAAGTTAACGATTAAACACTAAAACAAAAATACTCAAATGAATTTTATTAAATTTATGAACTTATTTACCAAAAGTTGAACAAATTATTTTAGTGTTTTTGATTATTTTAAACCTAACTTTCCTATAGAATCACCATTAAGATCGGTGGTCGAAATTTGAACGGTTCACATTTTATTCGTTCAACCTTTGGGTATATTTGCCTCAAGCTGAACGAATAATATTCACTTAGAATTTTATTCGTTCATTTTATGGTTCATTAATCCAATAAATGAACGAACTACTATGGAATCTACTCCTATTCAAATGTTAGTTCAACTTTTGGGTACAAAACGTTCATAATTAGGGCTCAGTGTTCAACTATAGGGGTAAAACCTAAATTTTCTAACATTTACAATTTTTTAAAAAATATATGAAGATGTAGGATATAATTACTTTAATCCTTCAATTAATAAGGATTTAAGGTATTATTGAAAAAAACAACAAGTGCCTATGTCATGAAATGACCGAGTTATAGCTATTTAAAGATGGAAAAAACGCTTAAACGTTCATTTATTGGTGCCTCTACCCTACATATTGCGCCGACCACAAATCATTTGGAACACATATATCCACACATATACATCTAAATAGATGACGCGAGTGTATGTACTTCGCGTGTCTAAATCTGTGCAAAAATGGGGCACAATGTTCTTCTTTTGAAACTCTTCGCGCGGACAGGGAACTCGCATAAGGCTGCATGTCCACCAGAGATGTGTAGCGAGGGATGTGTTTAGCTGACAAATAGAATAGCTTCATTTTCACGTTAAAATCTAATGCCAGCCTAACTAAATCAATCTTGTGACATTATGGTAGGTACAAAAAAAGTTACACGCTTGGTTTTCATACGGATGGAGGGAATATTTCCTCAGCGGAACTGGTTCCGCAACACCAGTTCCTCGGTACAAAATACTTGTATAATATTTCAGTACGGGAGAAGACAATGCGGGAGGCAGCCGAGGCTGGTCGCAGACAGAAGGAGGAGATGCGACGAAGAGAACACGATGAGATGTTCAAACAGGTATCACTTATGCACTCAGAAGACAAGGTTCAAACTAAAAGCTAGGTGTACTTAATAGAACGAAGTAGTACTTCACATCGGGTTGAGAGGCGAGCTTAGATATGACGAAGGCGTTTGATTAGGTCTATCACCGGGGTCTTCTAACAAAGTTATCAGTATACGGGCTTTCCGAGGGATTATGCACAATGGTCACCAAATTATGTCCAACAGATTCATAAGAGCCGTCCTCGACGGTAGTTGCCGATAGCTGGATTGACATTAATGCTGGCGTTCCGCAAGGTTCTGTTCTGTCCCCAATACTGTTTCTCATGCATATCAATGATATGCTGTTAACTAATTTTTCCAGGTGCTGGGAGTAACCCAGGAGACAGTGGACGCTTACTTGAGCCAGATTTTGGTCGAAGGCATAGAATTGGGATCAGAAGCGGACGCGGTGAAGAAGGCTCTCTCTGACGCGGACCGGATCGAAGAGTCCATAAGAGACCATGGTTCCATGTGAGTGATGTTTCTCTATCGTTAGAAGCGATTATTTTATTTGTAAGGTTCAGTGTCGCAAAAGGAAGAAATGAAACATTTATAAGATCACCTTGTTGTCCGTCCTTTTCTTAAGAACAGGTATCTTTTGGAGGAAGAAAAAGTTTAAGGCGATGATAGCACGGTGGTAGTGTACTTTGTAGTACCCGCCTGGCTGGCTACCACCCTCAAGTTGAAAATCTGCCGCCAAGCACCTTTCGGTGTGTTCCGATAGCTGCACTTGAGAGCCAGTTCTTTCTAGGCTTTGTGTGCTTACCACCTTCGGCCGCATCATCACTTACCATGGTGAGATTGCGGTCAAACAAAGGCCTATAAATAGTAAAAAAAAAAAAAAAGTGGAGCCTCCTGAAGTCTCCAGTGCCTTCCATTGGTTTCGATCTTTTGTGAGTGTCATCCAACTCTTTGATTTGGATGTTTTTTCTATTTCATCCGCCCAGCGCGGCAGCGTGCTAGTGCGATCTACCTGGTCTCCTTGTGCCTGATGGACCTTTCCAAAAAGATACTATTTTAGTCCACTTATCTTCGTGCAATCTTCCGATATGGCCAGCCCACTTCCACTTTAGTTTGAGAGAGTGTTTTAACGATACGTTCCACCTCTCTTAAAATGAATGGAAAGGCGCCCGTAATATGTCCGCGCCAAGAAGTATTATAGCCCATGGAGAGCGCGTACGGAGATACCGCACTCGCCAAACATATGATAGTTTACGCATATGTTAATTTTCATTAATTCTATTGAGATTTATTAAAAAAAAAACAATGAAATTCCAAAAAAAAAAGTCAGAAATGTACTCAAATCTTTATTAATTTTAAGATCCAGTAAAATTTATAAAATTAGCTTTTAAGATCATATTACCTCTTTTTTTTTCAAAATTGAACCCTTAATCTCAGCATCGCAGAGTCCTCTTTTACGTTTGCTGTTATTTCTAATACAAATAATAATCAAAACCGATGACAAAACTCAAACAAAATATAAATGACCACCAGTCTCCTTTGCGCCTGCCAATCAAAATCAGTTCTCCCATAGCAATCGGTGAGTTGTGTTTGAAACAAAATTGTGTCGACGAAGCGCACTCCACGGGCTTTATACTTCTTGGTCCGCGCCTAAGAGCTTGCGCCTAAGGCGATTAGCACACTGCCACGCATGACGCTGCATGTTGCGTGTCAACGCACCTACGCGCGTACTTGCGGGAGTGCAGATATGTATCATCGTGCGGGTTTTTTACGCGCGTAGTTGCGTTTTGTGGATTCACGGCGGCTCTGACTCATTCCATCCAAAATCACGCACGGCACTACGAGACTCGGTGTGCCATACGCGTTGGTGCGCGGGGAGACGCATGTAGGCGCGTGATCTGTATGAACGCGCGTGGATGCATTTTCTGTGTGTTGGACTGTGCGTCTTTTCTATACAAACGGAGATACTTACAAGCAACGTTAAAACACGCATTCACGCGCTTCGCTGCGTGGTGCGTGGCAGTGTGTTACAGTAGTACCCAACTGATATGGCTTACCGATGTACCTGCCAAGATACATTTTCAAACGCGGGAAACCGCTACTGGTCGGCAGCTGCCGCCATGTTAGCGCGCGCCGTGCGGTGGGGCGTCACTTGCGAGTGAGACGGATCTAACCGCTGCAGTGTAATATGAACCTTATAGTAGTGATCTAAGGTTGATTGTAAGTTTTAAGCATTCTTTCGTTAATCTTCGGGGCCATACTTTCTTTTCTGTGCGAACGAAGATTCACGACGCGCCATATCAGTTGGGTAAAACTGTAACCGCCTAAGAGTCCGTGTTGTGTTGTGCACGTGCACCGGGCAGGTCGACAGCGGAACAGAACGAGGTGGTGGCGGAGCTGGTGCAGCAGTTCCTGTTGCCGCACGCGCACAAGACCGCCGCCCGCCTCCGCGTCGCCGCGTTACAGCAAGCTCGCCTCACAGCCGCCAGGGACACCATCTTCGGACTACTTGACGATTCGGAGATTAGAGACGGTAACACATTGGTGCCGATTCTGTTGTAAATCGCACTAAACCAATTTTAGTCACGTCACATTTGTTTCTTACAAACATTATTGAAGCGGGTCGCTCCGTTCAATATGTCGAGGAGGGCGATGGCTGCCACACGCGTCATACTTGTGAACAGGTGCTGCTTGTGAGGGTTGGTCTGCGCCGAGTTTGCCATTTATTTATTTACTTATTAAATATAGATTCAGTCTACTTTATAGTTTTGCCGCCGCGCCGCGGCACGCAATTGTTGTCAGTGCGATTAGAATGTAAATATTATGTAATGAATCTAAGCTTGTTTCAAAAAGAGTAATTGCTGAGTTTATTGCCGGCTCTTCTCAGCAAATGCAACCTTCCGAAGCGGTATTAGAGTATTAGAGTCAGACTTTTCATAAGTGCCTGCGAAGGTCTATTTGAATAAATGATTTTGAATTTTGAAAAAGGATAGAACATTTAAAGCTGTCAAATTAGTCTTTGCCGTCTTCATTTGCGGGTATTTAGGCGTAACCGCGATAGATGGCGACTACAAACGTACGAAAACAAGCATTGGACTAATTTGACAGGACTTTTCTTACATCCCTTTCTTATGTTCTTTGTTAGAAAGAGACATAGTGAGACTAAATTAGTTTAGTTGTAAACAACAGAATCAGCACCATTATTTAACCCGTTAGCTCTAATGAAAATCACTGCGATTGAAAATCAATGCTGTTATGGAGGTGCAAGGTGGATGACACCTCCATTTAAAAAGGGAAGATCTTCCGCCAGGCTGGATACCGTGCCGCAGAAACCGCGGTCCAACTACAGTTGTATACAGTGTGATGTTTTGTATTCGTGCCATATTTATAGAACCAATAGTACATGATTTATTTAGTTATTATAAAATAGATAATTAATTCTAGTCTTGATAAGTAAACTATTATTGATGATTTGTGATTAACGTCAAATCTAGAGGTGTGTAACTCAGCTCTGAACCAGCTCAATGAATCAGATCACACGGGTTTGAGCCGTTGAGCTACAGCTCAACAACAAAATGACTAGCTCACGGCTCAATCCAACTCCTATTGTATCTGCGACTCCTTCCATAAATTATTCTTGTGATTCTAATCTACGAATTATTATTTCATTCTAAAACATTTAAATAATAATTTAATTCAATAAATAAATATGTAAAATATATAGATAATATAAAAAGACAAATAATTCCAACTCTAAAGTATGAAGAGTCGCTCGGCGTAGTCGAACGAATCGCTGCAGCTCAATCGGCTCGATTCGACGCGCGGTACTCAGTGAGCGTGCGTGCGTACGGTGGACTATAGGTACAAATTGAGCTGATCTGCGAGCTGAGTCATTGAACCAGCTCACACACCTGAGCCGTGAGCTGTGATGCAGCTCGCGTATATTTGATGAGTTACACACCTCTAGTCAAATCAGAATAAGACTTCACAACTGCACAGAATAGTTGCGATCCGGGGGCGATTAGAGGAACCGGGTCGCTGCGCAGCGATCACCGACCTATATCTTATAAATCTTTATAAAACATCGTTAAACAAGGAAGATTTTCATTTTTATAAAACTTTAAAAATAATATGTAATTTTTATAATTGAATGGTGTTCTATACCAGGTAAATATCAACCTCCTTAAATATGGCACAAATGCAGAACAACACCCGGTATATGTAGATCGCCGAGAAAACTTCTTAAGCGCGATGCAGGATAATGTGGCGCCACGCCATCTATCTTTCAGTGTGTGAACTATCTCAGTGTTACTGGTAGATGGTTGATAGATATTCACTGTTAGCCGGTTTCGGGATAACAGAACCTCGAAAATTTATGAATTGAGGTCTAATTTGGATCTCTAGTTATTGTTAATATGTCCATGTCCCACAGACACATGCATCCGTTGCGGTTGTCCCCTGGACGACCTGTGTGTGTGTGGCGCGTGTCCCCCGGACCAGCAGCCGGCCGAGACGGCCGCGCGACACGACCCGCGATGGAAGCACACCAGGAGTAAGTTGTTTATTAAATAAAATACATTTATTATCAGATAACAGGGTCCATAGACGGAGCGGGGGCGGGCGCGAGACAATAAATTAAAATAATCATCGAGTAAATTTATATTGCTCGTCAGCTGCACAAACCATTTCTCACTACGCCCAAATTGTGCCAAGGGATTTGCCTGGATCACAGATATCGATAGAGAGGTTGTCTAACGCGGAACGCGAGACAGTTATATGCGCGTTCACAGCATACACCGCAAAAATCGCGTCACTTGTAACCTATTCGAGGTAAGTGCGAGTGGACGATACGGACGGATCATGGTGTCACTTATCACTTTTAAGTATAACATTTTTCACATATTTGAAGTATAAGTCTCAAAAATACCTTAAATGCTTTTAGCCAGGTCATTACCAAGGTACTACTTGAACAAAGAACATGAAGCGCATACATTGCTGTTTAGTTATACAGGAGCGTAAGGCTAACTTCGTTTCGAACATGCAATGAAAATCGTGTCATGCGATTCGCCCATCTATCTCTATACACGCATGTGTGTGTAGATCCAAGAGCGCGGTGTGGCGCGGTAGTGCGTATTTACAAGCGCTTACGAACATGTGAGTTCTTGGACTGTGTGAGTAAAAATTGTCTACTATTGGTCTATTGGCGTTCGTTTACGTGTAGTTGTGCTTTTAAGTGAGGAGTTTCGTGGGATATCAGGTCTAAGCTAAATCCAAGTGTCACAGCCCATCTTTCTTGATCTGTGGCCGGGATCTATACATAGACGTAGGAAATATTGTACGTCACTGTCGGATAAGGCGACGCTCCGTCCAGATTTGTACGATTATGACAGATAATTAGTTCTTGAATTGAATTCTGATTCATACTTCCATCGGCAGGTCGTCCCCGTCCATCGCCGAAGACTGACGAGGAGCGCTTTCCACCGCATCACGAGATCAGGTGCATGCTCAACACTCTTGTCGATGAAGGTAATAGTTATACACTATGATATACTTAACTAAGTGGGTTATTGGCCCATAGGACAGTGATGAAGCTATAGATAGAACATGGTTGCCCTGACCTTGAAAGTCCCCGACCTTGAAAGTCCTTAACCTTGAAAGGCACAGACCTTGAATGGCCCCGACCTTGAAAGTCCCTAACCTTGACAGTTCCTGACCTTAAAAGTCCTTGGCCTTGTATGCTGGAGATGTTGCAAGGAGAATGATAACTCAGTGGCCTGGCTGGCTACCACCCTCAAGTTCAAAATCTGTCTCCAAGCTCTTACTTGTGTGTTCCGACAGCTGCACTGAGAACCAATTCCTGTCTAGGCTTTGTGTGCTTACCACCTTAGGGGACAACAGGAACATAGTGATTGTGTTGAAACACAAGTTTGTGTTTTTTTTCACGTCGGTATACAATCAGTCCGCTTGCCACACCAGCGGTAACTTACGCGTTACAGACCCTTTCCTCCCCGCTGAGCTCTGGCCTTACTCACGCGCAGGAACACAATATGAGGTTATTTGTCTGCGGTATTCTGTATGGAGGCACTTTCACAGTCGAGCTGCTCTTTGAGCAAAAACACGCTATGCTGTACCCTCAGATTACAGATCAAGGCGGATAGAGCGTGCGGAACACGGGAGTGAGGCCAAAAAAGCAAATACAAATTGAAAAACAACTGGTATTCGCTTTTGAATTTGTATTTGCTTTGTTGAAACAAAGTTTATTAAAAAGAAAGTGTTTTTCGTTATATATATTATATATAACGATAGTATGTTAATAAAGTTTGTTAAACAAAGCAAATACAAATTCAAAAGCAACCAACCAACCAGCAACCAGCAATTCGTATTTGCTTTTTTGGCCTCACTCCCGTGTTCCGCGCGCTCTATCTGCCTTTTGTTCTGTAATCTGTGGCTGTACCTCTCTAAAACCTCTTTATCTTCGGCTAAATCATTGCTGACCATTGGGAGGTTGTGGCACCGAGAAAAAATGCCTTTAGGTGGCGATGCCACAGAGAGAGTTGTAGAGTTCCTCGTTAAGGTGTCGATATGTGTCGTCGTGTAGTGGTGTTGGAGTCGCGTCGTCACCGAGCGGAGGCGAGCTCGCTGGTGGCCGAGCTCGGCAGTCGGCTGCGCGAGAACACTGAACTCGCACTAGAAGCCAAGGATATACTGGATGACAGTAACTATTTTATTTTTATTTTTGGCTTCGGTAGGTTTCTTCCTCCAGTGATCCCGCTTGAGGTCGTTATAGAACTCCAGTTAAGAGTGCGTATAAAGCAAAATAACAATCTTAGAATTGAAGTTTACCCAAGTTTTAAGGCGATGATAGCTCAGTGGTAGTGACGTCGGATACCGAGATGAAGGTCCCGGGTTCGAATCCTACAATGAGCTTGAGCTTTCGGTGAAGGAAAACATCGTGAGGAAACCATAGCACGGTGGTAGGGTACTTTGTAGTACCCGCCTGGCTGGCTACCACCCTCATGTTGAAATCTGTCGCCAAGCACCTTTCGGTGTGTTCCGATAGCTGCACTTGAGAGCCAGTTCCTTCTAGGCTTTGTGTGCTTACCACCTTCGGCCGCATCATCACTTACCATGGTGAGATTGCGGTCAAACACAGACCTATAAAGAGTAAAAAAAAAGTAAATAGTATTTAAATGTAAAAATATTTTTTATATGGATATTTTCATTATATACGCGAGGGTTGTATCTCTATCTCGAAAAAAATCACAAAGATACCTCTAATAATAATGAATTTTCGTTTTTATTCGTTCATGGTGTATCTAATTAAGACAAAAATTCGATAAATAATATCACTAACATATCACCTAGGGCTGCTACTAACGATTTTTTAAAATATTCTATACTTTACGAGTAAGAGAAGCGCCAAGTTCATTTTTGTTGCGCGAAACACGCTATCTCCGCTCATGCCACGCGAAGATTAGACATAAGTTTGTTTTTCTGGCTTTGTACGCACTCTTAATAGGATTTCAATGTAGACCAGTTTAATGAAGTTAATTATGATTATTTCAGGGTAGTATTTCCTGTTGTTATTACAAGATAGCCTTAATATTAGACTAGAAATTAAATTATACAGGTCGTTGTTTTGGTCAGCAACGAGCGACTCAGAGTTGATAATACAAATGACACTGGTGCAAAAAATACAATTATTAATTGGAAAATCATTTAATAACTAAAAGTGTAGCCATAATACTCAACGGGAGTGCCAAAGGGGTGGGGCGACGGCGGCTTGCGCCTAGCGCTAGTCTGTGCGCGTGTCTAGTGACCATACTTTGCGGTAATTTTAGTTCAAATTGAATCAGGTATTTCTCAATTAATTTACAGTATTTTATGGAATTAAGGCGATTTTTGGAAAATATATGTTTTGTACTACCACCTCTATGTCGCTCGTTGTCGACCAATAAAACATCCTGTATAACCAGATTTTAGAAAAAAAAACAATTCCAGTGTTTTTATAAACAAAACTCATACGTAAGTACCAGGCGCTCATAACCTACAAGATATCGATTCATAAACCCTCAAAAAAATTTTGACGCGGCGCTAATACTTTATTTCTTTGTGTCCCAGTGATAAAGAAAGCGACAGGCGTTATAAAAGTGCCTGTGAAGGTGTCTAACTACCATTTCCTCATGAAGCGAGTGGTTGGAGACGCTCTCGAGAGATCCCAGCCCTTCCACAAACCACCATGTGAGTATTTTGCAACTTTTTGTAGAGGTTTGTAACAGTTGCCCGAAAAAAAAAGTGTAAAGATTAAGAAAACAATCCTCAAAAATAAATTGTTTCGCCTTAAAAAATTAAAAATAAAATAGTTTAGTGGCCTGAAACAAATCTATTTAGTCCGTCATTTACATTATCAAAAAATATTAGACACCTATTTTTTTTTTTGTCAATCAAACAAAAAATTACGAAGATATGGTGTATTAGTTCCGCGTGACGTCACGCGATGGTACACTTTCGCAAACAAGTGACGTCACGAGCCCCCACTCCCGAACTTTGACGCGCTTTATCTTTGACACATTTTATTGATTTGATAAAGTAAAAAATCAGTGTCCAATATTTTTTGATAATCTAACTGAGAGACTAATTAGAATTTTATCTTTGTTACTCAGACCGCATCTTTATTATAGGTATAGCGCATAACTGAATAGTTCGTGCGATAGTGGAGCGGTGCGGGAGTTTTCAATAGGAATGAAGCTCGTTAGGCCCTTTGCACATTATAAGAAAATCTCTTGTGTATCTATCAGACACAAGACATAAAATGTATGCGCGTGTCTGATCCGACATTTCTCGTAATATGCACGGTCTCATATAACCACCAGAGCGACTGAATGTCTTATAAGACATGTCTGATAAGAAAAAACATTTTCTAATAATGTGCAAAGGCGCTTACATGACTTGTTGATGTTGGTCTTCGTAATCAAAATGGCTTTCAGCACTAACACGACTGAAAGAATCATGGCGAGAATTGTACAAAAAAGTAAAGATTTTTAGAGACATTGAAATGACGTTATTATTGATCCTTGGTGCCTAAGGAATAACTTGAGGCATTTTTAGATCCCCGGGATAAAAATGCGACATTCTATGGCATGCCGGCGAATCGTGACAAATCCGTTATGTTGTTGTTACGTTTTGCGGGGTTTATAAAATATTTCAAATATATTAACATGTTGCTGGTAATGTAATCTCAACATTGGAAGTGATTCAAAACTAAAATGTTTTATATTTTTGTACAAATCAATATATGGATCTCGCCATGATTCTCTGTTACTTGTCCATATTTTATTCATAACAGGTACCTAAACTCCTTCGATGCGGAGTGTACCTAAATGAAATTAATGTTTGTTCTGTCTGCTGGGGACAGCGGGACAGACAATCTGAAATCGGGACTGTCCCGCCCAAAGCGGGACGTATGGTCACGTTAGCTATGCCTGTAGAAGTTAAAGCCATGTATTCACTGAGAAACATGTTTCAGACACAAAGTTTCTGGAACAACACGTAAATGTTTACAGAAACAACGTTTCGGGGTCTAGGCGTCTCAGTTGTTTCAAATATGCCGTTCATTTGAATTATTCTATTAATTTAAAAATTCTATTGTCGTCCTACACTACTGCCATGTTTATAAACTGAAACTCACGTCCACACTTGTATATAGCTGTTGCGAAACTGATTTGTTTCGGTGCTCTCCATTTCCATCGGGGAGCACAGAAACATGCTAGAAACACTTACCCCCTTATTAATAAATAAGGTGTAAGTCAGTCTTGTAATAACCAGGTATTAAGATAGCCTCATCCCTTTTTGTTTATATGACATTAGAAAGTGACGGATATATTTTAATCCTAGGTTTAACTATACTTGACTTACACTACACCTTATTTATTAATAAGACGGGTAGAGTTTACTGTAACAGTTAACAAATGTTTCAGAAACATATTAATTTGTTTCAGAAACTCGTAGATTTTGTTTCCGAAACAGTTGTTTCTCAGTGAATACATGTGTTTAGTCCAACATGGTGTTGTTTAGGTCCTGGGCAGCTTCCGTCAGAGATGAGACGCTTGGCTCAGGAGGAGGCCGCGCGGCTCGACCCCGCGTGCCGCTGCCACGACACGCTCGGCGATACACACCTCTCACTCTCTCATATTGGTGAGATATTGTCGTGGTTTTTCCAAAGGACTACAGCATAGGGTTCTAAAAATAACTAGGGTGTAAAGAGATTTCACAGGGTCGGCAACTCGCGAGTGTTACATCTGGTGATGTGAGCGTCAATTGGCTACGCTGACCGCTTATCATCAGCTGTATAATGTTTGCTTTCTATATTTCTTTTTATGTTGAATGGCCTTTTTATTACTATGTATAGGTCTGTGTTTCAACACAATCTCACCATGGTAAGTGATGATGTGGCTGAAGGTGGTGCACACACAAAGCTTAGAAGGAACTGGCTCTCAAGTGCAGTTTTCGGAACACACCGATAGGTGCTGGTGGAAAGATTTCCAGGCGGGTACTACAAAGTACCCTACCATCGTGCTATGGTTCCATCACGATGAAAGAGATTTCCAGTTTGCTGTTCACACAAGGAATGAATAAGCGAAGCGTTGTGTCGTTATAAGCGACAACTTGTGGGTGTAAATTGTCCCAGCGTCTTGTGGCTCTTTTCTAGAGAATAGATCTCGAACCAGCTACTTCTATGTAAACGTACATACCCCCTCTTTTCTACTGAGATTTTTCTATAGTGGCCACCTTCACCAACCTCTCGGTCATAAAAGACGGCACACTATACCAGGCAACCCCTTACGAGGCGTCTGGGACCATCTGCGGTAGGTCACGCCGCCACAGTACTCGCCCCTGGTACTCAAGAGAAAATGTGAGTCGCACCGTGATCACTCACTACCATTTGTCCAGAATGGTACCGGAGCAGTCAAAGTCGCTCACCACACGCACCCCAGCACGCCAGCGCTAGCATGAGCACAAACGCATAAATACGCAGCGCAAACACCGGCACCAGCGCACCTTGTTGGTTGCTATGTAAACGTACAGTAGTACCCAATTAATATGGCTTACCGATGTACCTGCGCAGAAGATACATTTTCAAAGGGCGAAAAACGCTATTGGTCGGCAGCTGCCGCCAATGACGGGCGTAATTTGCGAGTGAGACGGAACTAACAGCTGCAGTGTATTATGAACCTTATAGTTGTGATCTAAGGTTGATTGTAAGTTTTAAGCATTCTTTCGTTAATCTACGGGGCCATACTTTCTTTTCTGTGCGAACGAAGATTCACGACGCGCCATATCAGTTGGGTAATACTGTACCTACTATTATTTTGTTGTTGTATAATAGAATCGATTTCGGCTGAGATGCGAGGCAATCTCCTGCCCTCTGAGTTGCGAATACTTGAGGAGCTTCGACGATGCAAGTGCGATGCTCCCACACCCACCTCTGCCACCGTCTCCCAACGTTAGTATCTTTGTTATCGTGTAAGTTGATAGGTCAGTCATTCTGGACTAGTCTTTTCATATATATGTCATCGTGTTTTTGTGAAAACCGTTAATTTATAATCTACCTAGCGACATTATAAACTACCCGATAAACTGTGAACTGTATCATACTGCTTACAATATAACGGATTAATTTCCGATAGTTTATAATCTATCCATGACAAACCGTCATATCTGATATTTGTAACCTGGCATCATACTCGAATACGTCGGAACGCACCTTGCGCGCTGATTGGTTGAACGTCATGTGTCCCGCGCCACCATCTTTGGCGATACATAATGTATTTGATTGTTTAAATTGTTTCTTAAAAAATATATATTTATTGACATATTTAATATTGATCTCAAACAATTAAATGTGCATTTCTTTTATTTAAATCCTATGTTTGTTTTCTAACTCTATGAATACAGAACGAACTACCGCCAAGACTGACCAGTCAGGGACGGTTCTCAATATGACGGTTTGACAACGTTAGATTATAAACTATCGGAAATTAATACGTTATATTGTAAGCAGTTTGATACAGTTCACAATTTATCGGGGAGTTTATAATCTCGCTAGGTAGATTATATTATATTGTTTTTATGGAAAGAAAATTCGGGAATAACTGCTTTGCTGCAAGTTCTTTTTTCGATGAAAGAATAGGATAACGTGTGTCGGGTCCTAGTGGCGAATAGTTTTTGATGCTGTTTTTATTATTTTAGGTGAAGATGTCGGAGAAGAGATGGTGGTAGAAGAGACTACGTCGACATCATCGGAGCGCACCTTCTTCGAAAATGATGACGAACATTAATAATAAAAACTTCCCGTTTGGTGTCAGAATCATCCTGGGTTATCTTAAATAGCTCATGTCCCGGGATATCTTATTTAAATGTATTATTGCTTTCATAATGATAATGCTCCAGGTTACGATAGGGGCTAAATGAAATAAAATAAATAAAAATGCAAAATAATGTTTAATATTATTTCTCTCGATTTTAATTGGAATAGTTCAACAACTGCTGTCATTATGAACGTACTATGACAAGTAGAATGACGCAGAGCGAGCGTAAAACATAGCTGTTACGTAAACCAGCCTAAAGTTACCAAAGCCACAGAATAAATAATAGTACTAAATAACGCACGTAAATACGTACAGAAGTTGCACTCTTTGGATCTTGAGGGGTATGCCGCCTTTCTAATAGCCTACATCACAAGACATATTTACAAGGGGCAGTGTAACGTTGTGGATTTTTGGTAGGATTTTGAATTTCGCGTTTGTTGTCTGACAAAGTTTTTTATCTGAGTTTATTTATTTTCCACTTTTTAATATCGTAAATTACAAAACACGTTCTTATATTTTTATTGCGTAGACACCAAAGATATACCCATAATAATTTAGGTTCTGTATTTACAATAAACTTACATTTTCAATAAACTTAATTTTTATATGCACCTTTTCCTATTTTTTAAATAATATTTTTACAAAAAACATTTTTCAAAAATACTCTTAAATTTTTATCTTATTACTTGCACATTTTTAATATAGTTGTTTAGTACTTATTTTTTCAATAATAAAAAAACTTAAAATTAAATCACTACTTCTATATTATGAATAATATAAAAAAATTATATTACTACTAATATGAATACTAGAGCAGACGCTACTTATAGCAGTTCAATCTAAGTTATTACAAATCAATAAATCTTATATTTTTAAATAACATAACTTATAATTCTATGTTATATCTTATCTAATTTTAATAAGTAAATTAACTACTTTATGAATTCAGCTTCTGTAGAAGATAATGCCACAATTGGTTGCCTTTTTGAACACCATTAGACCAAAACATTATTATTACATAGTCTGTAATACTACGCTAGACATAACATCATTTGCATAATCTGCATCACAGTATGCCTTTAAGCTTAAATCTTTACATCCTTTCTTGGTCTTGGCTCATTAAGCGGTCGACCCCAAAATCGACTCTGACGACCCCACCTCCGATGAATCCATTCCCACTGACCGTAGTGCCGTCGCCACTGACGACTCCACCGTCGCCAGTGATGACCCCACCGTCGCCACTGTCGACTCCACCGTCGCCAGTGACGACCCCACCGTCGCCACTGACGAGCCCACCGTCGTCGTCTGAGTCCGTGCCCGTGATCTGACTGCCTTAGGGCCCGTGCGCGGCTGGTGGGAATCTCTAAATCGCTGTTGAAGATATTGCGCATAAACCATGCTCCGATAGGAGTGCTCTCCAAATTATTTTTTTCAGTCTTGAATTTATAGTTCGCCTTAAAAGGGGTAAAATTCACGTATTTGTCACAAAAGGGGCAAGATAAAGCGCGAATATACTTTATAAATGGGCGAATGAGAGTTTTGTAGATTGTCACCTTATATTTATGGTATAATCCAATATATTTGCAAAGCATCCTATAGAGGAGTTGGTTGAGTACGAAGGTGGCTCTAGCGCACTCTTTCTGCAAATATTGATTTAAGCACGCTGTTATAAAATAATCTAGGCGATCTAAATTATAACAATGAGTTATTCGCGACGAATTGTCATAATAAAAAATGTCATTATAAAAATGTGCATAAACAAAATATACTGTATATTCGCTATTTAAAACCTCTCTTAGTTCATCATCAACTGCTTTTTGATCGAGCAAGTAAAACGTGTGTAAAGAATGCTCCCTTAGAAGAGATTGTAATATTTGTGTGTATATAAACTCTAGCCTTTTTAAATCTCTTTGATAATAAGCTGATTTTAATGAGTCACAAATATACTCGATCGCAAAATACTCTGCAAATACTCGATGAACGAATCTCGGTACGTTATCGACTACACAGTCTATAAAGCCGGTTTTTTCTTTGGCAAATTTTAAACTCTCCATCATGTCTATTATTTCTCTTCTCTCTTTATCAGAAATCAACAAAGAGACTCTAAAATATTTGAAGATTGCGTAAAATCCTAATAACTTATGTTCCTTCAAAACTTTATTACGTTCTAAAATAAATAGATTTTCATTATCTGGGTTACTTATGTCTATATTATTTTTCTCTTTGAATCGTTTTATTAATTTGATATCTATGAAACGGTCAATTAATTGAAATGAGAGAGTATCGAAATTCCATGAGTGAGTTTCGCTTACAGAATTGTGTATGGTACCTAAGATTAAATGTTGGAAGTATTCCGCGGCTATATGTAAGAATAAAGGCGTTCCGGATAATGATGCATTTCTTGGATTCAATATATCAAGTTTATGGTTACTCAAAATCGTTTCGTGGGGCCGTGTATATTGTATGTTAAAATCAGTTAGGATGGATTCAAATTCATCCTTTAAATGGTCTATAATCATTAAGTACACGATATGTAAAGTAAGTGATAACGCAGGATAATTTATAGTAAAATTTTGACTTATTTTAACATTTGACATGCGATCAAGAATAGCTAATTTTTCGTCACTAAAAAATGTAGCCATGAAGTTCTTGAAAAAGGATATATCCTTGTTCAAGAACTTCTTCAAAAAACATTGTTGTTCTCTAAAGCTAAGGGGTTTAAGAGTATAGGCCTCGCCGAACTCCCTCTCAATACTATGTTTCACGTTGTTATAAGCTCTACTTGTAATCCAAACCAAAGATTTGATTGTACCATTAACAGTGGTCTTAATGAGCTGAATAACTTCCCTCTCATAATGTGGACAAATTTCGTCGAATCCATCAAACAGATAGATGATTTTACCGTTTTTGTAACAATAAAGAAAGAAATCAAGTTCTAGTACAGTTTCTGTATTGATATTATCTCTTATCGGAACTATTTCGTTATTTATATCTGAAAATTCAACTTCGTTACTATCACTTGCATTAGTTATAGCTTTACATAAAAAGCTTATCCTTTCTCTTTCATTCATAACAGTCTTGTTATTTTTCCATTTTTTGAATTGCGTCACATAGTCTAACAAGTTTATTCGCGCTATCCATGTATTGGGATATAGTTTCTTTGTTTCTAGCGATAAATTGGTCAATATTGATGATTTTCCCATACCAGGTGGAGCAGCGACAACAACGACGTCATTATTGAAATCTGTAAGCGATTTTACTGGGTGGTCTATTGAGCTACTCGCCTCAATATGTACTAAGCTGTCCTGCTCATTTTCTGAATGAGCACTATGTGTTAATACTCTATCAATGTAGAAGGGTTCTATCTCATCGTAATTTGATGTTCTCAGAGACTTTCCAATCTTAAACACTTGTTTATCAAGAAGTTTACCTAAGACATCTGTCGTAAGAATCGAGTGTGTGTATTCGTCATCCATTATTGTTTTCAAATTAACTTCTTCGCCTTGAAATGTAACCATTGTTTCCGTCAAGATTTTCTCTCTAGCTAAAGAAGAAAGGTCATCAAAACTAGTCTCATCCATTTTTACCGCAATACACAGGTTTTCATCGTTATTTATTTCCCCTTCAATTTTTTTGTTAGTGACAATTATAATCTTTCTATTGATGTTCAATTTATTTAGGAAATATTTAAAGTTTTCAATAAACATTTTATTGTTATCTGTCATTTCCAACGCTATTATTAATGTTTCATAAGTAGCACTTTCCAATTCGGACAGTATAGTACTCTGATATATATGATAATTAGAAATGTAATTAAAATTTATTAACATTTGAGATTCTTTTAAGTTGCATAGTTGATTCAGTTTTGCAACAGTCAATATATTTGAATCTGTAGTAATAATAAGTCGACCACAGGTAAAGGTACCTAAATTCAATGATTTTTGAAATTCAACTATGGTTTCTGGTTTAAATTGGATATTTAGAGTATTTATTTTATCCAAATAGATGAAATTGAAAATAATCATAAGAGGTTTATTTACATTATCCAACAGTGCACGCTTGACAATGGCAGTATTTTTGGTTATATAATTACATATACCCTCTTTCTTCCACCAACATTGTATATCATCATGAATAGTTAAGAACGCAGCAATAGTTTTCACAGGAAATTCAGGTGTAGTAATCCTTTTTTGTTTGCAATATTTATCAATTTCTTTCTTTGCTATATTTTGAATGTTATCTTCTTTAGCTTGTCCGGAATAATACCAAAACTTATTTAGAAAGTCTTTAAAGAAACTTTTTTCATAACAATCATCAGTAAAAGATGCTTTGGGGAAACCACGTATACATATCTTAAATCTGTAACTAATTAAAATATTTTCAGCTACGTTATTTTTTAATTTCTCCCATAGTTTTTTAGCGTTTGTTGGCAAGTCTCCGGTATTGTTGAACTTGAGCATACTTGTGTTTTCATCAATAACTAGTAGGTTGCCAACAGCACTACCTAATCCACCATTTGATTTAACGACACTCTCCTGTATTAACTTGTCTGAACCAACAATATTACCATTTATTTCAATCAATTGTATACCATCATAACTCGTGCTATTTTTAAATAACTTAAACAGTTCAGACGCTAAAAAATCCAATCGTTTTTCAACTTTTAATGCGTTTCCTCTAACTACAATGTCCTTATTACCAAACCAAACGGGCAAATTAAATTCTAAAGTTGACATAATTTCCTTGCCAGCAATTTCAATAGCATTTTTAACAATAAACGGATCAACTTGTATGTCTTTCAAAAAATAACTAAAGTTTTCAATGCTTACCACGCTTTTGTCGATCAGTATAAATTGATGACTTTTCTCATCAAAATCTATATGAATGCCAATCACCTTACTAATATTTTCAGCTGTCTGGCTTTCATGTATTTTCTTAAAAAAATGTTCGACGTCACCTTGTGAATGAGGTCTCCCTTTTCTAATCACATTACTGTTTAACTTTTCTCTAAATTTTACAATAAATTGGTCCTGGTTATTAAAAAAATCTTGTCGAAATTTACCTTTACGACAACTTATTCTATTTTCTACAGTAATATTATCAGTTATATCTATGATGTTATGTGCAAGAACGACATGATAACTTTTAATGAGTTCATATTTTACATTCAACATATCACGATCAACCAAATTTTTTTTATCATAAATGAAATCAGGAAAAATTTCTCCCAATATTTCAACGCGTTTTTTAATATAACCATGTGTAGATACAGATATTGAATTACCATCGTCATATTTTAACTGAAAAATCTGTTCATGATTATCACTTTCAATAAGATGTCTTATCTGTTGACTTGTATCTGTATAATCAAAACACACAGTGTCATTAGTTATGTCATGCTTCGCTGGTGTATAAATTATAAAGTAACAATCTAAGTCATCCATGTCACCTTTGAACATAACATCACTTGATTTTGGTGTAATTTTATCTCTTATTTGTAAATAACTATCAAAATATTTGGCGAGGCTAAAATCTCCACTATTCTTCTGCACATCCTTCAGTTTTATTTTACCCTTATCCACGTCATTTCTATGTTTCGCTTGTATGAATATGATTACATCTTTATTGTTCTCCTTAGATTTGTATCTGAGACATATATCGTCTAGTGCGCCTATACCATCTATGTTTGTGGCTAAATAAAACTCTTCAATAGTCTTATCATTTAGAGCTCTTAACAGAACTAAGCTCAGAAGTTTAGTTTCATAAAGTTGTCCGCTTACACCTGCTGTACCAGATCTCTTTTGATACAGCGAGTTATTTGATTTCTTGTCTTCATCAGGTGTAGCAGTCGCCATGTTGTAAAGCCCAAGCTGTGGCAATAATTCTTTATTTTATTATATCTTATAGTTTCTTCCGAAAAAAGAATGTATCTTCATGATATCAGCTTGTTTTTCAGCCAATTTGATTGCTTTTATTTTTATATACCTGAAATGGAAATATGTTAAAGCAATGATTAACCATTTAACATTATTACTTAATTTACTATCTAGTAAGGCAGCTTGAAAACTTTAACAGTAGGTTGACCACTAACACAGTGGGCACGCGTGGTGGAGTATCTGCCCATTCCCTGTCACCCTATTTTGTGTGCAGGAGGCCTGCTCAGCAGTGGGACATTATAGGCTGTTGATTATCATTATTAACCCGTTGGCTGGTGGACGGGACGCGGATCTTATATTTTGTAATAGAAATTTAGGAAAAGGAAACTATTTTTTGAATTTAATTTTTTCTTTTTTTTAATGGACGTTCTTAATTTATCTTTTCATAATTAATCACATTAATTTAAACTAGATTCACTGTGAACTCTAATTTTGATATTTATTTTATTCCATACTGGATTGTTGTGATTATGATGTATATATTTTAATTTGACATATTATATGCCTATAAGCCTCCTTCCTATCCTATACTTTCCAAGGTATACGAAAAAATCTTCCTACAAAGGCTTAAACCGACACTCGGAGAGAACTAAATTATAACTAATCATCAGTTTGGATTGCGGGAGAAACATGCAACGGAAGAAAATACATAGAGGTGTCCACAAAATCAGACAATCGCTGGAGAAAAAGAATAATGCTCAGCAGTATTCTTCCTACAACAAGCTTTTGATACAGTCTGGCACAAAGGACTACTATTCAACCTGAAGACGCTACTACTACTACTAAACTCATTCTTTCTTAAATATCATTTAAATAAGAGACAATTTATATCTGTAGCGACATCTATCAGCCATCTATTAGTAACACTGAGATAGTTCACACAGTGAAAGATAGATGGCGTGGCGCCACATTATCCTGCATCGCGCATACAAAGCCTATAGCATAGCGCATACATCCTGCATCGCGCTTAAGAAGTTTTCTCGAGAATCTGCATATATATGTCACCGTATTTTTGTGAAAACTGTTAGTTTATAATCTACCCAGCGAGATTGTAAAATCCCCGATAAATTGTGAACTGTATGTACCATACTGTTTACAATATTACGTATTCATTTCCGATAGTTTATAATCTATCCGCAACAAACCGTTATATTGTGAACTGGCATCTTACTAGAACCCGACGGAATGCTCTTTGCGCGCTGATTGGTTGAACGTCATGTGTCCCGCGCCGCCATCTTTACCTAGCTGTCATTTGTTATCACTGAACGTAAACAAACTTATATTTTCGTGTTTTTAATAGATTTTGTGTTTAAAATAAGTGAACGTTAGCATAAAGTTACAATTAATCGTGAAAATAAACTAGGATTTAAATAATAAGTCAAGTTTCTGTGAAAAATAACTGTTAGTAGCCGAACATAACCTAAGTTGAGACAAGAGATTGAGACTTTTCATGTTTTAATACAATTTGTCGTGTAAGTAAAGTGTTTTTATTATATTTGTGAAACTGTATTCAATTAAAAATGTCGGATATTGATTCTAGTATTCTACAAAACGCTCTACCGCCAAGGCTGATCAATCAGGGACGGTTCACAATATTACGAGTGATAAAACCGGACAGATTGTGAACCCTGTCGGCAAGTGCAGGTTCGTTTGCAATATGACGGTATGACATGGATATATTATAAACTATCGGAAATGAATACGTAATATTGTAAGCAGTATGGTACAGTTCACAATTTATCGGCGAGTTTACAATTTCGCTAGGTAGATTATAAACTAACGGTTTTCACAAAAATACGGTGACATATATACCACCGGCCAGCGGTCACACAGCAAGCTAACTTCGCCTCAATCAGTTCCATCGGAGCCGACTCGACGTGCTTCCTGGTCCTGCAAGGCAACACTGCGACTAATCTCTTCGCCCGCACAGTCCACCGCAGCACACGCCCGGATCATATCTCCGGTGGCGGTTTCTGCACTACGTGGACTAGCCGGCTCAACCTGTTGCAGCATCTGCGCTCCGTCTCGACTCACCGTAGACTTTGGGCAACCCTGGCACTTGCAAGATTAACGCAACAACAGATCGACCTCCGGTCTAGGAACGGAGTGATGTAGCGACATCTATCAGTAACACTGAGATAGTTCACACAGTGAAAGATAGATGGCGTGGCGCCACATTATCTTGCATCGCGGATACAAAGCCTATGGCATAGCTCATACATCCTGCATCGCGCTTAAGAAGATTTCTCGATAATCTGAATATATACAACTGAAATGAATGCATGTATATACCACCGGCAAGCAGTCACACAGCAAGCCAACTTCGCCTCAATCAGTTCCATCACAGCCGACTCACCGTGCTTCCTGGTCCTGCAAGATCATCCCTTTTAAATGGAGGTGTCATCCACCTTGCACCTCCATATATCTATAATACTCGGGGATAATGTAGCTTTCTGGAAGCGCTCGTGGTGTAGCATAATCGATCGGCAAAGTTAAGCTACGCCTGTCGTGGTCGGTACCTGGATGGGTGACCGCCTAGTGGTATTTCAAATCGAGCGTTTCCGTGCTTCGGAAGGCACGTAAAGCCGTTGGTCCCGGTTATCACTTAATTGTGATAGTCGTTAAGCTAGTTGGATGCCTCCTAGGCGGCTTGAAAAATTCCAACAGTAGGTTGACCACTAGCCTACCTCCACCGATCCGCAGTGGGCACGCGTGGTTGGAGTATTGCCCATTCCCTTTCACCTTCATTTGTGAAAGGAGGCCTGTGCTCAGCAGTGGGACATTATAGGCTGATGATGATTGTTACGGACAATGACGTCCATTAAAGTAAATTGTTCGGTTTAGGTATTTAGATTGATAAGAATGAATTTCAATAACATATGTTAAGGATCCCACAGCCATGATAAGAATGATAAGAGCTTACGACTACGCAAGCTATTTATAAACTCGGTGGGCGGGGCTAGCGCTCTGATTGGTCGACGCATATTTTAAAGCAAGCAAAGGCGGCAGTACCGAGCGAGAGCCGTTTGCTCATTCGGAGCAGTAAATAAGCTTATGTACATGATTTTCTCGACCATAAATTGTTGTTTTGCCATAAAGCCAGCCCTATGTGGTATTGTTTGGGCTTTATATCTTTGTTCTCAAAGAGACTAGGGTGCCGAATTCATATGAAAGGCACGTAAGGATTCACAGGTAAAAAAGTTATGGGCACTTGAAAATTGTTTTGTTGCATTATTGGAATAAAGAGTAAATGGATGCCCTAGCCTATTGTTACATTGTTAGATTATCAATAGGTACTAAGATATAAGTGAAAATGTAAACTTTTTTGTAATTCTGTGTATTTGATTAAGTTAAGTGTAATGTTTGAATTGTAACTAACTTAGGTACTTTGTATTAATGCTAAAGCACTATAGAAATGTATAAAATTAGGTATTTTTACATAATGTCGAACTTGACATGTTTTTAGCACCGGATCACCCTTGACCGTTTTCTCTTACATTGTAATCTGTCGGATAGGGACACCTACGTGGAATAGAGAGGGATGTCATTATAGTTTGACAAAGATAACTATATGGGTTAGAGGAGTGTTTCCGGGAACTGAGGATACGAGTAGCGATTTTGTCAAGGAAATTTAGGACGACGCTTTGACTGACCAATAGCGTTTGACCAGGGATCAGGTGATGTTGCTGATTTGTTCCTATTGGTCAGTTTAGTGTTTTTTACTCATTATCCACGTAATATGTCTGGGCGTGCTAAAAACATCAAGTACTAATGGAAAATGTATGCAAAATGTTCCGTGTTCCATATTTGTTCCCTGTTCGTAAAGTATTCGCTAAGATTATCACAATTGTCATTAAGTACCTACTGACTGTTTAGTTGTCCTTGTAATTTGTAACCTATGGAAATACAGTCTACCTTGTTTTAAACCTTGGAAGGGAGTTTTATTGAATCTGGAAGAGTAGAACCCCACAATTTGGTGGTCCATCGTAGCCGGATTAACGAAGCAGTAAAGAAGAAAGCGATTGCGGACCACACCCCACAATTTGGTGGTCCATCGCATCCGGATTAAGAAACCAGAAGCAGAGCGATTGCAGACCACATCCCTAAGTTAGTGTGGTCAATCGCTAGTACGAGAATTCGACGGCCTGGTGGCGGGCATTTGGGGTGTCGGGCAAGAAGTTGTGCTTGCACGGCACGACCACCACCGGTCCTGGCAGGGCTGCCAGGGCGGAACGAGTCTGCGAGTTCTACGTGAGAAGAACACCGAACGGTGCGACGACTGAAGAAGCGGTCGGCGTGGGAAGAACACCGAACGGTGCGACGACTGAATAGTCAGCGAGGCAGAGCGCTGTATTGGTACAGCGCCTTAGGAGCGTCGGGCAACAAGGCGTACGGCGTTCAAAGTGAAAGTGACAGTTGTGATAGTTTTAGGGTTCCGTTCCATAATTCGCCGGGGCCACCTATGGACTTTTGTGTGGCGGCACCGTCGAATTTTTTAGTGCGTAAATTTAATGCGAACACGGTTCCGTCCGTGGCTCTGATACATTCGACCACCTCACGGTGTCAAACGGCCGGTGTTCAGAGTTAACGCCTATCGTAAGGCGGTGTGGTGTGTGTGCAGCACCACCAGTCCTGTTTATAGCGCTCCGGGCGCGGACTGAAATAGCACACTACGCCAGTAAGTGAGTAGCTCGGTGCGGGGGCCAGACTGCAGGCACTGCCAATGGGGTCGGACATTCCAGCCGACTTCCGAGCGCCCCGTATCCTTGTACTCTCCTCTGCTGGGTAGTTCCCCCTTATACCTATCCTTACATTTCCATCCCTGAAGGAGCACATCCCGGCTGGGTCCGGGCTCTCCTGACGGATTGATAGGGACGATTAGGGAAGTAGGGTAATTTGACCTATAATCGGACCCCATAGGAATAGGGTATTTCAGTCAAAATTTGGCCAAGTAGGGTAATTTAGTCGGGATTCGACCAAGTAGGGTAATTTCGCTGAATTTTGGCCAAGTAAGGTAATTTTGCTGAAATCGGGCCGATTAGGATTAAGTTAGGTTAAATTAGGATTTAATAGGTTTTATCGAATTTTTTTATTTGTAATAATTTTTTAATTAAGTTTTTTCTATAATTCTTTTTTTTTATATTTTTTTATTATTGTTGTTGGTTAATTGTAAAATATGACTACGCCGCGAAGCCCCATTCAGACGCGCCGTACGGGTTCGAAAATGCAAAAGATCTTTGAAGATCCTCCCGCGTCTCCGTCCACATCCAACGCACAATTTAGTTCAATTCGCGATTCCGGAACCATTTCAACCGCGATGACTACCGTACCTTCCGCGACAGTACCTACCGCGACTACACCCGCCGCGAACGTACCTACCGCGACAATACCTACCGCGATTGATCCATTCGCACCGCGTCCGACCGTTGCAAGGAGTACACGCGCTCCGTCGGTACGATCGCAACAATCGAACGCGAGTACCATAGTCCGGATTAGGCAAGCGGAATTAGAAGCTGAGGAACGGTTAGCCGATATTCGCCGTGAAGAACTACAATTGCAAGCAATGCTTATCAAGAAGCGTCTCGCCGTCGATGTGGCGACAATTAGAGATGAAACGGACCGGGAAAGCATAGGCGCCGAAGAAAACATAGAAACCACGGATAAGGTTCGCGACTGGTTACATGAGAGTGCAATACGGGGGGAGTCGGAACAGCGTATTGACACTGAACACCGCGCGCCGCCGCAACAATTTAAGGAGCCACTTCCTCGTTTAGAATATACACCGCCGCGACGGCCAAGGTCACCAACCCCACCGCGATCGAAAGAACGTGCGATCGATAGACTGGCCGAAGCATTTGAGCGTATGACCAGGGATCGGAGGCCGCCTAGGCAAACGCAGGATTTACCCATCTTCAGTGGGGCAGCAGGCGAGTGGTTACCTTTTAAAGCGGCAATGAAGGAATCGACAACCCTTCATGGTTTTACACCGATAGAAAACCTCGCGCGGCTCAGGAACTGCCTACGAGGCGAGGCCCGTAAAGCGGTTGTGGCGCTCCTCCATACAGCAACAGAACCAACGATAATAATGTCAACACTCGAACAATGTTACGGCCGCCCAGAGTTAATTATCGATCAAGCACTTGATGAGATCAAGAAACTACCGCGATTGGGAACTTCTGCCGAAGAAATTAATAGTTTTGCCATCAAGATGCAAAACATAGTCGCGGTAATAGGGTGCGTCGATAAGAAAGGCTATTTACAGAACCCATTAATGGTAAGGCAAGTCCTGGAAAAATTAAATACACACCTGCGCTTCAGGTGGAATGACTATGCCGAAATCCATGGTTCTGGCACGGAGCCTGAAATCGTAACATTGTCAAAGTTTCTTATGTGGGAAGCGGATAGGGCCATAAGGCATTCATATGCAGTTAAGGGTACCGGCGGATCCATGCATAGTGAAACAAAACGTGATAGCCCATACCGAAAGAAAGAACCCACTAAGAGAGCACCCGTGTATGCGACCACAGACACACAAACGAAAAAGAAAGTGTGCTTCTGCTGTGGGTCAAAATTCAAAATTCAAAATTCAAAATCATTTATTCAAATAGACCTTCGCAGGCACTTATGAAAAGTCTGACTCTAATACTCTAATACCGGTTCGGAAGGTTGCATTTGCTGAGAAGAGCCGGCAATAAACTCAGCAATTACTCTTTTCAAAACAAGCTTAGATTCATTACATAATATTTACATTCTAATCGCACTGACAACAATTGCGTGCCCCGGCGCGGCCGCAAAACTACAAAGTAGACTGAATCTATATTTAATAAGTAAATAAATAAATGGCAAACTTAAGCAGACCAACCCCCACAAGCAGCACCTGTTCACAAGTATGACGCGTGTGGCAGCCATCGCCCTCCTCGCCATATTGGAGGGAAGTGAGCGACCCGTCACACGACGCCGCCGCAAGCAAAGGCCTTAAAGTGAGCATGACTTACTTAAGTCTGGCTTAGAAATAAAAAATAAACTAAAGGGAAACTACTAAACACGCAATTTGTTATCACTGTGACTATTGACAAGTTTATACTAAATATCATTTAGGTATATGTATAGAAAATATAACAATTAAGGAGACAGACATAATCTATTGAAGAATTTAGAAATAAATGAAAAACATTAAATTGAATTAATTACTATAAGTAATAATCTGTAAATTAAACAAAAAATAAAAAAAAAGATAACTTATAATAATAATAGCATACTTAGAATTAAAATGGACCTTGAACTAGATGCTAAGTGAAGCAGGTGCAGAGAGAAGCTACTTCCATGCATCCTTGTCGTCAATATAATGAGACACTTTATAATAGGCCCTACTCAACAACCGCTTTTTGATATGTTCCTTAAATTTAAAAAAGGACATACTGGTCACGCTATGAGGAATTTTATTGTAAAATTGGATACAATTCCCAAGAAAGGACTTATTTACTTTAGCTAATCTAAATCTAGGCACAGTTATTTTGTCTTTGTTTCTAGTGTTTCTATCGTGATAATCACTATTGACTGGAAACAAATTAATGTTTTTACGAACATACATAATATTTTCAAAAATGTACTGAGAGGTCAGAGCATGAAACGGTTAAGTGCAGTAAATTAAAAGCAATGGCAATACCCGAACGATGGTCATGGGTTAAGGAAGCGGGTGTTTGCTTTCAATGCTTAAATAGTAAGCATAGAAGGTTCGCGTGCAAAGCCAAACGTTGTGGCATTGATGAGTGTCGTAGACCTCATCACCCGTATTTGCACTCAAAGAAAGCAGACACACCGATGCAAACTGATGAACCGGTCATAACGGCATCAGCACACGCATCAGACGAGGACCATCAGGTATTTTTAAAAGTGTGTCCTATTGTAATCAAGGCGCACAACGGGTTAGACTTGAACACGTACGCATTATTCGATGAAGGTTCCACAATTTCATTAATTGACGAAGAGACGGCTAACATCCTAGGGGCAAAAGGTCCCATAAGAGGATTACACATTCATGGAGCCACCTCTAGTCAAAGAGAACCGAATAGTCAGGTCATCGACCTGCAGCTGCGTGGGAAAGGTCAGAAAGACCTCCATACCGTTAAAGTTAGAACAGTAAAGAACTTGGTACTGGGGAGTCAAACAATAAGTCGCGATGTATTACAATTACCACATCTTCGTAAATTGAAGCCAGAAGATGTATGTTACGAATATGGTAGGCCACGCATACTAATAGGCGCGGATAACTGGCATTTAATTGTGACACGAAGATTGTTGGTAGGCGAGCGAAACCAACCAGCAGCATCGCTAACGCAGCTGGGTTGGGTAATACACGGACTTGTACCTAGGAACGTTATTAGTACGGAAGATAACGTTGTGATGCACGTGCGCACATCACAAGAGATCCAACGTGAAAGAGATACCGAGCTGAACGAGCTAGTGAAAGTGCATTTCGATATAGATGCACTAGGTATCTCACACAAACGGAAACTTATCGCGAAAGATGAACGTGCTAAAGCGATATTTGACAACACGGCAAGTGTAGTAGACGGTCATTACGAAGTTGGACTGCCTTGGAAGAATGATAATGTCACATTACCACCAAGCTATGATATGGCTATGAGCCGGCTGCGGGGTATAGAGCGAAAGATGGACAAATCATCACAGTTCAAAGAGGCGTATACGACACAAGTCAATAGCCTATTGAAGAAAGGCTATGCGGAAGAATGCCAGAAAGATCATGCAAACGATCAACGTCTGTGGTTCTTGCCTCATTTCGCCGTAACGAATCCAAACAAGCCGGGAAAGGTTAGGATGGTTTTTGATGCAGCTGCACGCACCAATGGCATGTGTTTAAACGATGCTCTGCTCGACGGTCCCGACTTGCTCCAATCATTGTATGGCGTGCTGTTTAGGTTCAGAGAAAAAACGATCGCGATAACGGCGGACATAAGAGAAATGTTCTTGCAAGTGAAGATAAAGCCTCAAGATCGCGTAGCCCAACATTTTCTCTGGCGGGGAGACAACAGAACTGATCCACCACAGAAGTATGTGATGACTTCGATGATATTCGGTGCGTGTAGTTCGCCATTTATGGCACACAGCGTGAGAAATAGGAACGCGTCCGAATACGAGAAATCGCATCCGCTGGCATATCAAGCCATCACGCAGAACCATTATATGGATGACTGGTTGGACAGCTTCGAAACGGAACAAGAAGCAGCCCAAACGATGGCAGAAGTAAGGGAAGTCCACAGTAAAGCAGGCTTCGAATTGGCAGGATGGAGCTCCAATTGTCCACGATTACTAGAATCTGTCCCCGACGATTGCAGAGCATGCGCTCCAAAAGAACTCGGTGCAAACGCACACGAATATGGAAAAACGTTAGGAGTTTTATGGATCCAATCGAGCGATGAACTAGCGTTTAATACCGCGATGCCCCGAGTACCCGAAGAGGTCAAGAATAAATGGAGAACGCCTACGAAGCGAGAAGCATTAGGAACTGTAATGTCAATTTTCGATCCGCTGGGGTTGCTTAGTCCATATACAATCACAGCAAAAATAATGTTGCAAGAATTGTGGAAAAAGAAAATCGACTGGGACGACTCTCTGCCCGAGGAGGAAGCTACGGTATTTAGCGAATGGCTCGACGATCTCGAGTACGTAAGCAACCTCCGCCTGCCACGATACTATGGTGGGCAACATAGCGACAATGTACAATTACACGTATTTTGCGATGCAAGCGAACAAGCGTATGCCACGGTCGCATATTGGCGTTATAGGGATCGCGATAAAGGCATAAGAGTTGTAATGGTCGCGGGAAAAGCTAAAGTCGCTCCAATGAAATCTCAAAGTATACCGCGTATGGAATTGCAGGCTAGCTTAATAGGCGCACGATTGGCATCGGCAATCATGAAACAGCATAACATTAAAGCCAAAGTTGTCCTATGGAGCGATTCCAAAACGGTACTTCATTGGATTAGAAACGACTCGGCCAAGTACACACCGTACGTGTCACATCGTCTGAGTGAGATCGCGGAGCTAACGAGCATCGACCAATGGCGTTGGGTGCCAACGGCACACAATGTCGCCGACGATGCAACGCGGTCGGGTAACACTCGGTTGAAAAGCAGAGATAGGTGGTTTACGGGCCCACCCTTTTTGAGGGAACCTGAAGATTTGTGGCCACAGGAAACCAACTTAGAACTGACTCAAGACGATGAAACCGAAGCACATATAACGCATGTCAATACGGAACCAGCCCTTGTCGATTTTAAAAGGTTCTCGTCTTACGAACGTCTATTAAGAACCATGGCTGTCGTATTAGCGTTCATTGACAAGTGCAGACGGCGTGCTACCGACATAACCGCGAAACACATTAAGGAAGCTGAGCGCGTGTTAGTGAAAGAAGCGCAAAAAGATAGTTTTGCAACCGAATTACAAAAGCTTCACAAAGACAAACACGTCGATCGCTCGAGTCGCTTGCACAAGTTAGATCCCAAAATCAACGAAAATGGGATTCTCGTGTTAAACGGTCGCATTAACGCAGCTACGGTGCCAGATTGCATGAAGGAACCGCCCATACTTGATGGTGCACATCCTTTGGCACAGCTGCTTATTAAGCATGAACACACGAGCCAGAGTCATGTAGGTAGGGAACAGATCGTCAACACCCTGCGACAAAAATATTGGGTATTACGTTTAAGGCCAATGGTAAAGACGATCCTACGGCAGTGTGTTACATGTAAAATGCGTAGGGCAAATCCGGCTATACCAGTAAAAGGTAATCTACCACAAGTCCGTCTTGGTACACACACGAGACCGTTCTCTCATTGCGGCATAGATTGTTTCGGCCCCATGTGGGTGGCAATAGGCCGACGTAGGGAGAAGCGTTGGGGTATGCTCTTCACTTGTCTCGTCACAAGAGCCATTCACGTGGAGTTAATAGCCAGTTTAAGTACCGATTCTGCCATAATGGCGTTGAGAAGGATGGCGGCACGCCGGGGATGGCCGCAGAAGTTCCTCTCGGATAACGGCACCAACTTCCACGGCGCTGAGGTAGAATTGGGAAAGGCTTACCAGGAATGGCTGCCAGAGATGCAGAACTACACTCTTGGCAAACAAGTGGAGTGGCGATATATTGACCCGGGCGCACCGAACCAAGGCGGAGCGTGGGAACGCATGATTAAAACCGTTAAGTCAGCGTTGTATATGGTATTGCATGAGCGAGCTCCTAAAGAGGAGGTCTTGGCCACATTAATGGCAGAGATTGAGAACACAGTAAATTCGCGCCCACTCACACATGTCCCAGTAGAGCCAGATGACGCTGAGGCGTTAACGCCTAATCATTTTTTGTTAGGAACAGCGACTGGACTACCGTTTGTAGGGGAATGTGAGGTGGCGGATAGGCAGACATGGCGTGCTGCTCAAGCTCTCGCCAATATGTTTTGGGCTCGCTGGGTTAAAGAGTATTACGATAACGTCAAAATTGGTGATGTCGTTATCATAGCGGATGGATCATTGCCACGTAATGTTTGGCCCCGAGGCCTCGTCGAACAAGTTTATGTAGGGCCTGATAACGTAGTTCGAAGCGTGGATGTGCGGACGCGCGGGGGGATCTTTAGGAGACCTGTTAGGCGTCTTATTGTCCTGCCCATTGATAAGGGCTGCGAGGTTCTTCGCCGGGGGGAGAATGTTACGGACAATGACGTCCATTAAAGTAAATTGTTAGGTTTAGGTATTTAGATTGATAAGAATGAATTTCAATAACATATGTTAAGGATCCCACAGCCATGATAAGAATGATAAGAGCTTACGACTACGCAAGCTATTTATAAACTCGGTGGGCGGGGCTAGCGCTCTGATTGGTCGACGCATATTTTAAAGCAAGCAAAGGCGGCAGTACCGAGCGAGAGCCGTTTGCTCATTCGGAGCAGTAAATAAGCTTATGTACATGATTTTCTCGACCATAAATTGTTGTTTTGCCATAAAGCCAGCCCTATGTGGTATTGTTTGGGCTTTATATCTTTGTTCTCAAAGAGACTAGGGTGCCGAATTCATATGAAAGGCACGTAAGGATTCACAGGTAAAAAAGTTATGGGCACTTGAAAATTGTTTTGTTGCATTATTGGAATAAAGAGTAAATGGATGCCCTAGCCTATTGTTACATTGTTAGATTATCAATAGGTACTAAGATATAAGTGAAAATGTAAACTTTTTTGTAATTCTGTGTATTTGATTAAGTTAAGTGTAATGTTTGAATTGTAACTAACTTAGGTACTTTGTATTAATGCTAAAGCACTATAGAAATGTATAAAATTAGGTATTTTTACATAATGTCGAACTTGACATGTTTTTAGCACCGGATCACCCTTGACCGTTTTCTCTTACATTGTAATCTGTCGGATAGGGACACCTACGTGGAATAGAGAGGGATGTCATTATAGTTTGACAAAGATAACTATATGGGTTAGAGGAGTGTTTCCGGGAACTGAGGATACGAGTAGCGATTTTGTCAAGGAAATTTAGGACGACGCTTTGACTGACCAATAGCGTTTGACCAGGGATCAGGTGATGTTGCTGATTTGTTCCTATTGGTCAGTTTAGTGTTTTTTACTCATTATCCACGTAATATGTCTGGGCGTGCTAAAAACATCAAGTACTAATGGAAAATGTATGCAAAATGTTCCGTGTTCCATATTTGTTCCCTGTTCGTAAAGTATTCGCTAAGATTATCACAATTGTCATTAAGTACCTACTGACTGTTTAGTTGTCCTTGTAATTTGTAACCTATGGAAATACAGTCTACCTTGTTTTAAACCTTGGAAGGGAGTTTTATTGAATCTGGAAGAGTAGAACCCCACAATGATGATGATGATGAATGTAGCTTTCTATTAGTGCAAGAGTTTATTGGAATACCAAAAAACTCTTCTTTTATATTAGTATAGACTAGCGACCCGCCCCGGCTTCGCACGGGTGCAATGTTGTGTGTTGTGAAGCGATTTACGCGCTCGCGCCCCTCGGCCCGCCCGTTCACGGTATCGCGAATACTGTTTCTTGATAATTTTAAATCATTGATATCTTTTAAAATATAAACGATAATGATTTTCTGTAACGAGCAGACTTTATCTACATTAAATGCCCGTCGTAACTAACGTATTTAAATAGATAAGGATTAATATTATATGGGTCAAAATATCTACGAAAGTGTAACGCACACATTTTTTTAATCTCAATCGCATAAAAATAGTTACTGTGGGTGATCCGTAGGATATAGACTTATACCATTGCAGACTTTTTTGCAGGTATTTATAAGATACACAATTCCGTAGTACATCATTTTGATATACCTCAAAGGGTTTAGGCAGCGTTTTCGTTCCTCCAACAAATATCATTATATTTTGCTGCACCATTATATTTGGGCTGCCACACGCGTCATACGTTGTGAACAGGTGCTGCTTGTGGGGGCTGGTCTGCTTAAGTTTGCCATTTATTTATTTGCTTATTAAATATAGATTCAGTCTACTTTGTAGTTTTGCCGCCTCGCCGGGGCACGCAATTGTTGTCAGTGCGATTAGAATGTAAATATTATGTAATTAATCTAAGCTTGTTTTGAAATAAAAAGAGTAATTGCTGAGTTTATTGCCGGCTCTTCTCAGCAAATGCAACCTTCAGAACCGGTATTAGAGTATTAGAGTCAGACTTTTCATAAGTGCCTGCGAAGGTTTATTTGAATAAATGATTTTGAATTTGAAAATTTGAATTTGAATTTGAATTTTTAGCCAATGTATACAAAAACTTGACAAATTATATACATATATATACTAAAATCTTCCTATTGAATCACTCTATCTATTTAAAAAAACTGCATCAAAATCCGTTACTTCTAAGCATACATAGTAACAGACAGACAGCGGGACGACTTTGTTTTATACTATGTAGTGATAAGTAGCTTATATGATACAGCTAGAGGATTCGATCCCGGGATCCCGGTCATATTTTAGTCCCGAAAATTTCGGGATCAAATTTAATGAATCCCGGTATTTTCGGGATTGATACATTTTTTTAATAAGTCAATAAAATTGAGGCTAGTTCCATTCGAGGTTATAATTTGGAGAAGACTTATAAAAAAATATTGAAGATTCCTCCAACTTCCATCGAGCCTGAACGCACTTTTTCAGCCTCTTCATATTTGTGCAACAAATTGAGAATTATGCTTGCAGATGAGACGTTGGATGCGTTGTTATTTTTTTAGATTTTATTAGATTTTATTTTCGTGGTTTAAATAAGTAATTTATAATGTTTCTGGTCAATTTAATTTAAAAATATGAGTACCTATAATCATTGTTCCTTTAGCATATAAAGAAGTAATTTTTTTGAAGTTTATTATTAATTTCATAAGTGCCTAGTTTGTGTATTTTATAAGAAGAAACTTTTTGAAGATTTAAAACTTTAATATTCTGTCCTCACAAAACTAAAAGATATGTAAAAAATTATTTTGATGTTTTACTGTCTTTTTGTTACCACTTTTAATTACCTATACAATTCCGGGACTATCCCGGGATCCCGAGATTAACTGTAGATAATCCCGAAATCCCGGGATTAGAAAAATCGACCGGGACCTAATCCTCTAGATACAGCACATTGCTATAATAAACTGCCCAATATTTATTCACTATTTATATAATTTAGTGTTCAAAATGTACACGGTAGGAACCAAAGGATGAAAATGATCTTAATTTCTATGACTGCTCTAAATACTAATGGAACAACTGCGAATTTCAGGCACCGATGAATGAACTTTATCCAGCCCCATATTTTCCCTGACGGTACACTTTTGTCAAAGCAAACGAAAAAGGGCCATTTCGCATTAAATTGCTCCTGGTAGAGGGTAATAATGCAAAAATACAATGAATCGTAACTTAATTTGTATGTAATATTGCAAAATGTATCGTGGCTTCACAAGCATTCGGTTATTTATAATGTTCCTGGTATTAAACGCATGGTTCCCATCTCATAATCATCCAGTTCACATACATACGTCCATCATAGAGTAACAATATTAATAGAGTGATACCGTTTACAACATTACCTTGTGCGAAGCAGGAGCAGTTTGCATATATGTATATTTTATTTATTTAGGAAAACAAACAATTGTACAATAAAGCATAAACATGAAAATACATTTGTAAACTAAAAAAGTAATTGTACAACCAACACCGTTATCCACGAAAATATGCTACTTAATAATGGCACTACATTTTAAAACTAATAAATTAGAAAGTACGTAATAAACGGCAAACAAAGCAAAAAAAAAAAGAAAAAAAAGTACACTCATGTAAAATGTTCGATAAATTAGACTAGCTTGAAAAATAAAGGGATATCTGCGAGCCTCTCACAGACTCTTTTTTTAAATTGTGAATGTGATAATAGAAATAAATCAATACCTGTGAAATATTCGTTATAAGAATGCATTATTCTACGAAGAGGTACACGCTCACCCGCTATGGTACGCACGGCTACAGATCAAGCTATATTTACCTCCATTATTATCACCAAATATTTACACAATTGAATTCCCAGTAGGGTGAAACAATAGTTTGTTTTGTCACAGCCGAGCTGAGGGAACAGTCTGGAAAGAGTGATAGAAAACGATAATGATAACAGGGGGCGGGGGCGGGGCGGCGAACATAACAGTACTTATCACGTGGTCTGTGATAGGCGACAGTAAGTGATAATATTTTTTAATCGACTTCAAAGAAAAGGAGATTATCAATTCGACACGTATGTATGTAATATTATTGGAACTGCAATATATTCACATATGATGATCTATTAGGGCTTCCAAACAAATGAAAACAATTTCGTAGGTGTATGTATGTATGTTTGTATGTATGTATGTTTGTCCACGCATATCTCCGAAGATATTAATCGGATTGTAAACATTCTTTTTTTTATCGGTTTACATTTACTTCAACTTGGGGAACAGTGCAAGTTTCATCAAAATCAGTTCAGTAGTTTTCAAGATATGGACTAATACATGTGACGGCCTGGCTTATTGATACGAGCTACGGGTGTGGTGTCAAAGGCAAAACATCTTAAAACCTTGTTCAAATTATAGTGCATTTAAAAAAAACTAAAAATGACGAAATAAAAAAGTTAGTGTATTCTGAAGTCGTTTTTTTTTTTAATTTTTTTTTATATACGTCCATGTAGTAGGTATTTTTTTTATTTTTTTTTTATTTGTTGGCTTCACACGGCTTGTGTATTTTGCCATTTTCCAGTTATATTATAAGTTCTAGTCACAATAAATCAGGTTCCAATAGTCCTCAGTCAGTCACCGTCCATAAAAGTCATGTTTTAGTACAATGGTGGTTGTACTAAAACTTTTCACGGACTTCTTGAGACAACTTGAAAAGGCACGATACACATTTCACTTCACTGGTGCACATGGATTGATCTTTATTGGATAAAATACCACCGATAGTATGCAATAAAACTCAAAATACACGATTTTGTGAAAATAAAAATGAAAACGCTATGTCACTCTGGAAGTTCCCGCCAAAAAGTCCCTCTTACTTTTAAATTGAACAAGGGTTGCCATAGTTTGCGCGTTTTAGCAAGCGTGACAGCGTATAGGTAATCCGAGGCAATGGAGTTAATACTTACTTATTTAGGAATTAACTAGTCCAAGTTTAAATTTGAATTAAGCTCGGAATACGCCATTTTTATTAATAAGACCGTAAGATTTTGTATTGGGTACTTGGTGTAAATTTTGGCTAGTTCAGCTACGGGCCTTCCTTCCTTGCTCCTATTGATATATTTACCTATGGATAGACCGACCGAGCGACCGACCGACCACACCTTGACCACACTGTTTAGTTTAGTCTGTGGCATGGCATGGCATGGCAGGCAGGCATCTACGGCTGCATTCCGAATTACCGCTGTAATCGCTGTAATCGATTTGAGCGTTCTTAAACCCGTACCGAATTGAATAATGACAGAAAACGATGTCCCGTGAAACGTCATAGATGACGTCATGACATGCGCCATCTTGCGCTCACACCGACCATGCCCTAAACTGATATCACCGTGAGCGCTGTCAAAAGTGACGGCAAAAATCTAATAAGATTCTTGGTTTTCTATTTGGCAAGGATACTTTTTATGATTTTATGAGAGAAAAATAATAAAATAAGCAGATATTCCTTTTTGCGAGTCAACTTATAAAAGATATAAGGAGTCCTAGCGCATCGATAATTCAGATTTTAATTAAATTCTCAAATGTTCTGTTTTGAATACTGTGAGCGCGATAACGGGCGTTCTGAATGAGGGTACATTCCGAAATGAATAATATCGATCACAGCGATCACAGCAATAATTTGCGTACCGAATTAGATATCACGCTTATGACAGCTGAGAACTATCAACAATTCGGAACACCCGTTATCGCGCTCACAGTATTCAAAACAGAAAAGGAGACGTCCAGAAAATGTATGGGGCTTGGTACTAAAATAATTAATAATCTGAACCACTATCTGAGCTATATAGGCAGAAAGGACGTAATTTTTTAGATTTTTTTGAGTAGTTAAAAAGATTTTAGAGCCCTCCGTTCTTTTTAAATCTGAAACTGAAAATCGAGTGTCGGTTTATAATTTAGTTGGCAACACTACAAATATTACCTAAAGGTTGGCAGCCATGTGGTTTGACATTCAGTCAGAAAGACGACGTATCGTATAGTAGTTTTCAAATAACATGAGTTCGGTGACACATGGTATTTTATTAGATTTCTCAATGGTTAAAGTTCATTTCGATATAATAAAGGAATACTATGATAGATCGAGGTTTCATGAAATATTGTGAGTACTATTTCAGAGTAATCAAATGGAATTTCACTAGATATTGGTAAAAAACCCTTGACCTTGACGACTCATCCTATGTGAAATAGAGTATAGTTTCCCTAATTTCTTGGTAATTTCCATGTAATTTCGTTGTGCTTTGAGTATTGTTGTGCTGTTATGTCCTTTCTTCCATTAGACCATTGCATCTACCCAACGGCAAACAACCTAGGCTCGTGTGAAATCTAACTGACTGGACTGATTTGAATTATCGTTTATGTTTGGAAACCATGGCTGTACGTGTTAATTGTTATGTTATCCTGCGATCTGAACTGAATACTTGGAGCATGAATACCATGCAGAAGACCTAACTCTAGAGTTAGCCTCGATAATTGACGAATGGTGCGGCTGAGAGGTTAGTAATTTTTTGCATAACCTAGTCTACTTTTATTTTCTGGTAATCAATCAATGCCGTTTTTGACAATTATCCTTATAGAAGTAGGTAGCCATAACATTCTATAGTGTCAAATATATTTATTGATATAATTAGTTGTTTTCCAGTCAGTCAATAGTATGTGTCTCACAGAATTTATAAACAATTTATGTATCATGTTTCAATTATTGAAATATTCAATCATACCTATAATTATTTGAATTTCAGATTACTGAAACGATGATGACCAGCTATGTCAAGAATGTGTTCACCTGGTAGTACAAGAATTGAATAATCATATTGAAAAATCTACCGGCAGATCCAGTTCACACAGCCTTGTATGCATATATTGTGTCATTTCATTTGCTCAGTGCTCCTAATATTTTCCCGACAGGTAATAAAAGATTTACACCCTTACTTATAAAAAACTACTTTAGTTATCACATATTTATCAATCACATCCCTATCATTTTCTAAAAAGGTACATTATTTACATGACCATTTCAGCAGTGTTTTAGTTATGTAGCATTTCATAAGTAAGGCCATTAGTTGTTTATTACTTTACCTTTAACTCTCTCGCCATCAACAGGGAGTCCATCCTCACATGTTGAAACCAGAATTGTTTCGAACTGTGCGGTCTCAAAGGAGCTTCCTTCCGCGGACGCTCAGATTGTGGAATGAGCTTCCTGCCGTGGTTTTCTCAATGGACTACAGCATGGGGTTCTTCAAAAAGGGTGTGAAGAGATTTCTGCAGGGTTGGCAACGTGCGAGTGACTCCCCTGGTGTTGCAAGCATCCATAGGCTACGGTAACCGCTTACCATCAGGCGGGCCGTATGATTGTTTGCCTAAGTAGTATAAAAAAAAAAAAACCTACACATTTACATAAGAATAGACTTTTGTAATACATTAATTTCAATTACAGGTACCTGTTGAAGCTTGGGCATGTAATGCTTATTGGATGAGAGCTTATCAAAATACACCCCGGAAGTTGTAACAGCTATTCTTAATTGTTTCCATCCCATTATAACCAACCATCCAGATGCCGAGTATATTGCATGATAGGGAAGCATACCGTTGGGAGCTGTGCACATGTTATAACTTCAGTTTGGTATTTGGGATGGACACAGCATCAAGAAAATATTATTCCGCCACCTACCAGCTTTTTAGATAGTATTTTTATAAGATATGATGTAGATACTGAAGATGAAAAAAAATGTAAATAAAAGCACAAATATTTCATGAACTTTCTTTTATTTTATATTAGTTGTATCAATATACTATATTGATGACAACATTTGTCAATATATGTACTGTCATACTTACCTATGATTTAATAGATTGGTGAAGTAGCAAGCACCAAGGGCCATAAAGCAACAGTAATTAACGGAAGTGTACTGAATCATGCATGCATGCAACACAATGAAAACTAGTACACTCTTGAAACTTGATCGAGTATTTGACAGACATATAATATAGCACACAGAATGGAAATGCAAGCTTGAATAATGTTAGGCGTACCCTGATGAATGAATGAAATATTCTTTATTGTATACACTCACATAGAACAAATTATATTATAACACAAATTAAGGAAGTTATACAGTATACGCGGCCTTATCGCTTAAGCTAAGATAATATGTTTTATTTGTATTTAATGTTCCTTGGTTGAGTTGGTAAGGTTCAATAACAGCTGTTAGGCATTCCCTGAAGAAAATCATGATGATATGTTTTATTTGTATTCAATGTTCCTTGGTTGAATTGGTAAGGTTCAGTATCTTCTACACCTTTTCAAAAGAGGTTTTAACTTGATTATCAATAATCTTTAATTCCAATAGTTTAAAGAACCTTAGGAGAACATAGAAATAAAACGTACTGCGTTAATAATATTATGCTGCGTATAACATTATGTATTATTCTGTGAATGTAGTGATTTCAATTCTTTTCGTTTTATGGAATTACCATCACAGTATTAATAAAAAAAATAGGAGCGAAGATTATTTAGTTACTCTCGTACTATTGTTTATTTACTATACAAACGTCATGTCATGTCTGTCATTATGACATTGCAGATTTGACCTTATAACACGTTTTGATATTGCAATGCATTTAAATTATTCAATAGTTTTAGATTCAATTACATGGAGCATATACAGGTCAGATTAAAATAAAAACTCAAAGACCTCAATAGAAAACGCAATTTTAGTTACATTACAGTATATTATTGCTCGGGAAACGAATATACAAAAGGTTCTTTGCGTTTTATTTTTGCTCAAACGTTTTTCACTTTTTTACAAAAACGGAGGGCTCAAAAATTTTTTTTTTGTCATAATCTTAAGCTTTATTAATAACCTTTCAAATAAGGTATATTACATTGCTGTTCAAATTTCTTCAGAATATTATACCACTAATATCCGTCTCCTTTGAGAATTTAATTAAAATCTGAATTATCAATGCACTAGGACTTCTTATATCTTTTATAAGTTGACTCGCAAAAAGGAATATCTGCTTTTTTATTATTTTTCTCTCATAAAATCATAAAAAGTATCTTTGCCAAATAGAAAACCAATAATATTATTAGATTTTGCCGTCACTTTTGACAGCGCTCACGGTGATATCAGTTTAGGGCATGGTCGGTGTGAGCGCAAGATGGCGGATGTCATGACGTCATCTATGACGTTTCACGGGACATCGTTAACTGTCATTATTCAATTCGGTACGTGTTTAAGCACGCTCAAATCGATTACAGCGATTACAGCGGTAATTCGGAATGCAGCCTGAATTGTTGATAGTTCTCAGCTGTCATAAGCGTGATATTTAATTCGGTACGCAAATTATTGCTGTGATCGCTGTGATCGATATTATCCATTTCGGAATGTACCCTACATTTTACTTCTGTGGTTTCCGGACTTTCTGACAGAAAAAACAGACTGAAAGTTTCTGTCTGTTTATCTTTATTTGTTTTGTAATCATATTTTTTATACAAACAAATACCTGTATAATGGAAAAACAAAAAGTAAATCTGTTCGTAACAAAATTTCATATGTTGAATTCACAAGAGGACAACGAAGAAATCAACTGGTCATCGAGCGCATCTAGCGATTACGAAAATTGCACAAGTGACCGATTTTTCAACAAACGATGTGGAAATCGTAAAAGAAAACGCAAGAAAATAGTGCCCAAGAACATTTCTAACCTAGATGTGACGATAATAGACGTACCAAAAGACCAAAAGGATAATAAATCGCCAATTTTAAACAGGAAAACTCTTACAGATGTTAGTGTTTCGCCTATTTTGATGTCATCCCTCCCGCCAAAAAACAACAGTGCCGCCAACTCACCGATATTATGTTCTAAAATTAGAAGGAGTCCAATGCTTTCCAAGAGCAACTCTCCAAATGTAAGAAAAAATCTATTTAAATCTGATACTACAGGCAGAATTAGTTGTAGCAATAAAATAAGCATAGATCATAATAGAAGTTTTCATACTGAGAAAAAATACCAACAAAGTTTGAAAAGCGAAGATGACACCAATAACTTACCAGATTCTATGAAAATACTTTGTGATACAGAATCTTATAAAAACAGTAATGTAGCCCAAATTAATTTGGACAATAAAGTGAATTCATTTTTTGATAGTCATTTTAGTTCAGAAAATACATCACAATATTCACAGAACTCTATTAGTGATTGTACAACTCCTAAAGAAAGCTCAAAAACAAGTGATGAAGTAGAAATATTAACATGCAAAACTCAATTTGTGCCTATAAATATTAATCCATGCATAAAACAGGAAGATTTATCATCTCTAAATAGTTCCAATGAATATTGTGATAAGGATTCAAAAAAGATCAGATACAAAAAGGATGGTTTAGCTTATCGTCTAAATGATCTTTTAAAAAAACAAACTGCAAATATTTCACTATGGCAACATGAAAAATTCTTAGCTGAAAATTCAAATTTCATAATACCAAAAAAAGAACACATTATGTTCCGTATTCAAAAAGTGCAATACAAATATGGCTGTTATTTATTAGAAGCTATGGACATTAATAATGATAAATATTTAATTTTAATTAATAATTGTAATGTATCAAATCAAATTACATGTGATTTATTATTTAAATTGTATGCACCATATAAAATATTAGATTTTCATGAAGATTGTAAGTTGATAATAAATGTTTATAAGTTTGAATTGTCATCAATGACCTGACCTAATGATCATTTTTCTATTTAACTCGGTATTGCCACTTTAATTTTTATTTGTAAATTGATTTGAAGGTCTAAGGCGCCGATCCCACATAGAAGAGTTCTAGAGTTCTGCATTCTGAGTTCTACATTCCGCATTGACTGTAAGCCATGTGGGGCCATTGAAAGTAAAAAAAAGTGTATGATGTGCGATCAGTAGCAAATATTGCAGAACTCTTGCTGTGTGCACAATAGTTAACATGGAATGCAGAACTCGGAACTCTAGAACTCTCTCTGTGGGATCGGCGCCTAATATCTATTGACTGGACTGGTACTATCAGTGTATCATGCAAGTGCCAACACCAGCTGTTCAATAACTCATTGGTGTGCAAACAAGGATTATCACACCTGCTTAATATTTAAGAGGACCATGTTTTATTATATGAATAAAAGATTTTATTAGTACCTCTACAACATATTTTTCATAACCCAGAATGTGCAAGGCACAACATTTCTTTTGATACTACAGTCATCATAAAAAGTGTACGGACTGCCTAGTGGAGCTGCTACTGTAGCCATATGAACGCTCACAATGTTGGATAAAAATAATCAGTTATTTTGCTGCGGAATTCTATTATTTAGGTACTCTACTCGAGCTGCTCTGAGTGAAACACAGACTACGGAGGACATATTCTCGCTAACAAAAAACTGTCTATGGAGTCGGCCACCTCTCACACACACCTTTGTTGGCTATTCCGCGGGAAAATTAGACAGTCGCCGTTTACACAGAGTCGATTACGCGCGCTCAACTAATGTGTGCGTGCCGGCTTGTACGTACAGCGTAGTGGCCGACTTGAGTGACACAGTTTATTGTTAGCGAGAATATATCCGACATTTTTTAATATCTGTGGAGTGAAATAAAACGCATTCATTCTACTTTGACACTTTGAGGAGGGAACTTGACAGTTAAAACTACTGATGCACCTGCATTCAACTGAGAAGATACTCATGCTGAGTACTCAAAATACAATAATTACCTTCAATACACGGGTCGTGAAAGAGGATGAAATAGCTTCCGAGAGATTTAACCTAATTTAAGGGTGTATAGGTAGTCAAGGGCGTAGCGAGGTACAGGAAGGGGGGGGGGGGGGGGTCAGTGCCCCTCGAAGTAGTGCCCCCTAGAAGAGAAGTAATATCTAAAAAAATATTTATTCCCTCTTGATTTTTACGCACGAAGCTTTCCTGCAGTTAGCACGCGGGGTACCTACGGGAGGCGAGGCGGTAGAACGTGACACCACACCGCCCTGTGTGCAGCATGTAGTATGTATAACAGAAGAAAAACCAATAATATATAATTATTGGTTTTTCTTCGTGTGTCCCCCCTCAACAGAATCCTGGCTACGTCCTTGTAGGTAGCTACCGTCGTGCGTCGGCGTCACCTATGCACATCAGTAATTTACAGGATTTGGGATTAGGTAACAATGTTTTGTAAATTTTTACAAAGCCTAGAAACCACAAACTAAGTAGAGATACTACGCATCTAGAAACCAATTCGTGTCCAAGTGCAATTAAACATACACTGATAGGTAGGTAACAAATTATATACATGAGGGTGGTAGCCGGCCAGGGGGGTACTAAAAATTATACCAACGTCTATGGTAAGCACCAGATGATTTCCTTTATCAATAGCTCAAGCAAATTGTACGAACGAAGACAGCGGACTTTTAATTTTGATAAAACTTTAATTATAATATGGTTTCAAGGTAGGATTTATTCAGCATCAATTGGTTAACGCGTTTTACCCAAAAAGCGGCAATGAAAAGCTCTGTAACATGGCAACACCAAGCTACACCTTTCAGGCGAAGCTCCTTCCTGTTTCAGTCGATATTTTCATGTGACCGTACTAATACGTTTCGTAACTTTTTAAATTTGATTCACTTATTATAATTATCTTGATATTGGATATTAATTAGCCTTTTGACCTTTGCGTTGGTGCAGTGCGTTAATTATTAAGTAATTATTGCTGTTTTTAATAATGTGATCAAATCTCTGCCTGGAGTCTCGTTTACGTTGGAACGTAACATTGTTTATCGATTGACGAATGTAAAACAGTAAATTTGAGGTAAGTCAGCTATCCTTCTAGGTTGCGTAATGGAAACGAGCGTGCTTTGTTATAAAACACACATACATTTTATATAAAGCTATAGGTAAGTAGTATATTAATTTAAAAAAATATTTTTAAATATATTTACAATTAATATCTACAAAATTCAATCTATACCTACTTAAATAAAGCTTATACTTATTTTTGTAATGTTAATGTAAGTATCGGGTCCAAGTATTCGCGCATTGATTATACTATACCTACGGTTGGGTTTCTTCCCGGGAATAAACCCAACTTCGAGTAAATTTCCAATTTGGTGGGAAAAAACCCGGGAATTTTCCCATTGGCTGGGAAAATACTCAAATGCTCACATTTAGTAGATTTTGCGTTAATAGCGAGAGAGACCTTTGCCAAATCGTTCGAATAACATTTAACAAGATTTCTATTAGGGTCATATACTATCAAAAATTTCTTTTTTTTTGTGACGAAGGATTGCGTTGTTGTTAAAAATTTATGTTTTGGAGTGTTTTGGGGTTGTGGTGGACAGGCGGCGGCCCCACACAATTCCCACGCCTCCCGGCTTGGTGGTAGTACATACTCGTCCGACTGGCTAGAGATCACCCTTGTGAGTAAATCTGTCTGGAAGCAGTTGCCTTTGTTTCGATAGGGTTCACGAGAGCCAGCCCCCCTACATCCGAAGTGTGTGGCATGTATGATGGTGGGGTCTAGCGATGCGATTTGGGCGATCTCTGATTTGTGTGGCGTGTTGGGTTGACATGGGGGTCAGGGAGACCTGGTGAAACGTCTGTCCGCTGGCCGCCCGCCGGCTAGTAGGGGACCCGATTTTGCAATATCAGGGGTCAGTCAGTCCACAGTACTCCACAGTAATATCAACGCCGTCCTTCATCATCTTGAGAGAGATACAGATAACCTGCCCAAGCGATACATCGTATCATCTTATCTAGTGTGCGTATTCATCCGGGAGGGCATCTGTTGTCGACGTCTGAATAACCTAGAAGACAGAACCCTGTCTACTCTCTGGCTGCGCGTGGACTACGGTGAGTAGGTATATACGGGTGGACTGGCGTGCATCTACAAGTCTCATCGTGGCGACACTGAAACAACTCGCTTCTTTGAACGCGTCCAAGAAGCGCCTGCCACTGTGTTGGAACGGTACCCCATAACCGGGTGATTGTGCTCGGAGACTTTCAACGCCCACCATAGCGAGTTCGGTTCTTCACGAACTTACCACGCTAGGAAACCATTTATGACTTTGCTTTCGTTACGACTACGCAAGCACTACCCTTATTGATTGCCACTGGATAACTCGCGTGTCACGATAAATAACGTGTTAAACCACAGCGCAGAATGCTAGTACCAGCGAAGAAGAGTTTGTAGCGATTGAATTTATTGGAGAAGTGGATTGAGGTCAAAGATGTAAATATAATTTTTGAATTACAGGTCGAAGAGAAAAACTTTTGGGGATGCAACTTCATGTGGTCTTGAGTATCAAAAGTGAACCCATTACCTTGGTGGAAGGCTATATTCGGTAGTTCTAGTACATGCAAAGTCCTTTCTCTTTGACTCCTACTTTCCAGGATATGTTCTTGGAGATCAACGTGATCGTGATCTCCTGGGGTACTGGGGTATGGCTTTATTAACCAAAATTCTTTAATTTCGGCTGTTCTATTGAGTCAAAATCAGAAACTACTGCTAGAAAGGTATAAGAATCCTCTATATAGTTAAGTGGTACTTCACACCATGCATCGGAGCAGTTTCTGCAACAGCAAAGAACAACGTCCGGTTGTGGGTGGACTGCTAATTTCACCATCGGATGGATCTGCCAAGTACCGATGATAGACTTATCGGCAATGAGGAGTTGGTGAAGGCAAGGTCATAAGACTAACTCATTAGCGAAAGGTTGCTATAAAACTGCTGAATACTGTAGCGTTTTTATCGAACCGCAGGGCGTTGGGGTTGGGAGAATCCACACATTCAGAGTGAGCGGCCAGGTTATGCCGGGCTTGTACCAAAAACGCCACAATGGTTGTCATCTGCAGTAATCTGCACTGTAGAGGGGATGGGCTCTCGTGCAGAACGAGCACGCGTGCACACGCACGACGCTTACGTAGCCCGTCCCGGGTCCTGGGGGAACTGTGACATTCCTCCAAGGTCCACGTGGGTCCGCGCGTAGGTAATGTAGGTACGTACAACAGCGAGTATGGTTGAAATAACAATCAAAAGCATCAAATAATATTTTTTTTAGGTACAAAAAGCCATTTGAGTATTTTCCCACCGTTCGGGAATATTCCCGTATTTTTCCATTCTTTCCCGTATTTTCCCGTATTTTTCTTTTCTTCCCATATTTTTTTCTTTCCCTGCCCATCCCTAATTATACCTAATCAAAATATGATTTTTGAGTAACCTCGCGAACGCTTAAAAAGAACGTTAGATTTCCTATTTTTGTAAGTAGGTAATACCTACCTACCTATTCAATAAAGGCGGCCCTCTGTGGCCGGCGCAACTTCAACGCAAGCATAGTCAAAAAGCTTGTTGTTTCTTCCAACGTAATGTTTGACTGCGAAAAAAGAGAAACAGCATCAGAGCCGTCGGTTATCAGTCGGTAAATTTCGTTGATCACTCGCGGCCGCTTCGCTAGGTCGTCATTCATGATTTCGCATTCATAAAACTTGTTCCAGGAGTATACTTCTTGTGAAAAAATCTTACAAGTTTGTGAAAAAAGGTTAGTTATTTAGAATCTCCAATACATTTGCAAGCCTGGTATCTAAATGTTTTCTTTACTTTTACAATTTATAGGTACACACGGCTCCAGATCAAGCTATACATTTCCAGTATAAGCTGATCTCGCATTGTATAGGATTTCCGTACAATTGGAGGTCAGCTTATACTAGAAATGTATAGCTTGATCTGTAGCCGTGTGTACATTTGATATGGCCAAAGTTCAGGCAAAAACGCTGTTTTTCGGAGGCTTTGACTGAATTTGTTTCACACTTTTTTTAAATTACGCCTAGATACACGGCTAGATATAGTGCACAAGATACTAATTTGTTCAAAACATCTAACGAAAAATGTTTAACAACGCCATAATAAGTACAGAGGTTTTGTATGAAAAGTATGACGAATTGAGTCCTCTTAATACACTACCTAAATTCCATTTCCGTGGTAGGTATTTGATAAATTAACTACTATTTGTTATTCCAGTTATAATCTACTGCATTAGCACGCATTCCCGGGATAAAAAGTATAGTAGCCTATAACACTTGGGGATAACACCTTCTTATATTAGTGAAAGAATTTTTCGATTCCGATTGGTTGTTCTAGAGATTAGTGCGATTAAACAAACTTAACAAAAAACTCTTCCGCTTTATTATATTAATGACTGCTGTTCTCCGCGGTTTCACCCGTATAAAAAGTAGCCTATAACACTGTGACAGTGTATAGCTTCCTATTAGATAAAAACTTTTTCGAATCCGACCGGTAGTTCCAGAGATTAGCGCGTATAAATAAACAATCAAACAAAAATAGTACAGATAGCGTTTTATGGGTAAGCCGTTAGATGTTTTCGTGAGTATTTAGGGTTCCGTAACCAAAGACGTAAAAATGGAACCCTTAGCGCGATGCCACACGCGCCGGGATTTCCAGCCGAAATATTTCGGACGGTGCTAATTCGTTTGAAGTTAATTAGATTTTCCCTTTTTTAATTCTCTAATTCTATATACATTTTACGAGTTATTTAGTCGAATATTATTTTTTAACTTAAGCTGTGATAGTAGTGAATTTTTTGACATAATAAAATAACCGTTTTGCTGGCACTACCCCCTCCCCCTTCCATGGATTTGCTACTGGATTGTAGGATAGGATCAATAAGTACCTAGATATTGTGATAATAATCAAATATTATTAAATAGATAGCAGAATATGAAAGTGCTCGTAGAGATAACATGAACCGTATGACGTATATTTTTAATGGAATGGAACCAAAGTCGCAATATGAAAAAATAAAACCGGCCAAGTGCGATTCTGAGTCTGACTTGTACACAGAGGGTTCCGATCTTCCTTGGACGTATATTTTTTGGTTTGGGACATAACTGTTATACAGGGTGGAAATTTTAGACGGGTCAGTAAAGGCAGCTACTCTGACAAGGATCAAAAGGTTCTATGGGCCCATGTTAGAAATGTCACAAATTGAAAAAACTTTTCAGATCTTTTCTTTTCAGACGTACCGTAATAAAGTACCATATCCATAACACATTCTATCAGTGTGCCAAATTTCATTCAAATCTGTTCAGTAGTTTTTTTTTTTTTTTTATACCACTAAGGTGGCAAACAAGCATACGGCCCGCCTGATGGTAAGCAGTTACCGTAGCCTATGGACGCTTGCAACACCAGGGGCATCACTCGCGCGTTGCCGACCCTGAAGAAATCTCTTCACGCCCTTTTTGAAGAACCCCATGCTGTACTCCTCCTTTTGCGTGAAAAAGTAACAAACATCTATAAAAATGTTCTAGCATATCCAGCTTAAAAGTATGAATGTGTGCTTGTAATAATAAACATCGTTATTTATTTTTGATACCGAGAAATTAATAATGGCACCATGTTTTACGATGTACCTATTCCCGTTAAGAGGACTCAATTCGTCATACTTTTCATACAAAACCTCTGTACTTATTATGGCGTTGTTAAACATTTTTCGTTAGATGTTTTGAACAAATTAGTATCTTGTGCACTATATCTAGCCGTGTATCTAGGCGTAATTTAAAAAGAGTGTGAAACAAATTCAGTCAAAGCCTTCGAAAAACAGCGTTTTTGCCTGAACTTCGGCCATATCTAATGTACCTATAAATTGTAAAAGTAAAGAAAACATTTAGATACCAGGCTTGCAAATGTATTGGAGATTCTAAAACACTAACTTTTTTTTCACAAACTGGTAAGATTTTTTCACAAGAAGTATACTCCTGGAACAAGTTTTATGAATGTGAAATCATGAATGGCGACCTAGCGAAGCGGCCGCGAGTGATCAGCGGAATTTACCGACTGATAACCGACGGCTCTGATGCTGTCTCTCTTTTTTCGCAGTCAAACATTACGTTGGATGAAACAACAAGCTTTTAGACTATGCTTGCGTTGAAGGTGCGCCGGCCACAGAGGGCCACCTTAAAGCGCCGATGCAATGAACACTATAGCTTAATGTATATTAATGTATTATAGTATTGTTAGTAGGTATCTACTAGTACCTGTATGGTGCGACCGAGCTTTGCTCCAGGTGGCTCTGGTGCTATGAAGGAAATCTCGGAAAAACACGTTTTATAAATTATCGATTATAATAGTTAGGATTAGGATGGTAAAGTTCATTTTATCGACAGATCACAATCTCGCAAAATAGATTATTTACTAACGGTGTTCACAAACATACGGTGACATACCTATAAGCTTAGGGTAGGGTTGTACTTGTAGGATTAAAAAAACACTAATATGAAGCTATATTACCCCGATTATTATAGGCTACTTTTTATCCCGATAACGCGGGAGCAACCGCGGGGGACAGCTAGTATGTATAATATAGATTTACAACAAATATGTACAACATACAATCTCCTGCCCCCGTACACAAGATGGTTGTCAAAAATCGTCATCGTTAGTAAACGATTAACCTTTAAATGGGATTGACATTTCAAATCGAAATATCACGTGATTTTTAACAATCTCTTATGTCAATCCCATACAAAGGTTGATCGTTTACTAACGATGACGATTGTTGACAACCATCTTGCCTAGAGGGGCTGTATCTACTGCTGCTAACGATTAAGAGTGCGTATAAAGCAAAATAACAATCTTAGAATTGAAATTTACCCAAGTGAATAGTATTTAAATGAAACAATATTTTTATATGGGTATTTTCATTATATACGGGAGGGTTCTATCTGAGCAAAACATAATGGAATGAAATTTCCTCGATAGAAAAAAATCACAAAGCTACCTCTAATAATAATTAATTTTCGGTTTTATTCGTTCATGGTGTATCTAATTAAGACAAAAATTCGATAAATAATATCACTAACATATGACCTAGGGCTGCTACTAACGATTTTTTAAAATATTCTATACTTTACGAGTTATTTAGATAAAAAGCGCTTAGTTCATTTTTGTTCCGCGGAACACGCTCTCTCCATCTCATCTGCACGCGAAGATTAGACATAAGTTTGTTTCATCTGACATTGCCATATTTTTCTGGCTTGGTACGCACTCTTAACGGTAAGGTTCCCAGCTGGCTGGTAGCGTTTCCTATTTGGATTGCTAAGCTGATGCGTTGGCGGAAAAAGCTCCGCCAACTCTTGTCCCCAGAGGCTTCGATCAATTTTGTTGACAGAGAAGCGAGTTTCGCACACCAAGGTCCCATGTTAGTAAATCATTTTCAAGGCAAAGTCTTGACTCAAAACTATACCATACCTAATAATGGCCTACGAACAAAACAAAACTGAGTTTACCAAAACAATTGCAATGTAATTTTAAACTCTATTACGTAGGTGTAAAGTCCAGTGTTGACGTACATTGATGTTATAATAATATTGGCAGTGATTGAATGAAATGTAAACACATTAGGAAATAGATTAGGTTACAGTAAGCCAACACACTGAGGTTCTTTCTAACGATACTAACAGCTAGTTGCATAAATGAAACAGTGGCCCTGATTCTGTTGTTCACAATTAAACTAATTTTAATGTCACTATGTCTCTTTCTAACAAAGAACATAAGAAAAGGATGTAAGAAATTTAGTCCTGTCAAATTAGTCCAATGCTAATTTTCAATATAAATTTAGTCGCCATCTATCGCGGTCACGCCTAAATACACGCAAAATAAGACGGCAAAGATTAATTTGACAACTTAAAATATGTTCTATCCTTTTTCCATCATGTTCGTAAGAAAGAGATGAGATGTGACTAAAATTAGTTTAGTGCGATTTACAACAGAATCGGCACCACTTACGAATTCGTATAAAGTAACAGTAGAAGTAAAACAATCTATTTAGGTTGCAAAAATATATATTTGACATTCTCAAGTCATTTTGTTTACGGAGTCGTAGGTATGTCTAATCCATGCTACTCGAATCGAGCAGGAGCCGAGACACGAACAAACAGAATTCGTACGTTGCTCACGATGTCAAGTGTGGATGTTACGACGAGCCTACAACGAGCGCGTTCCGAATCCCTATGTTCATGAAAAAACTGACAATCGGGCGGAGCGCAGTTGAGCGCGAGACGAATGCTCGTTCGAGGCTCGAAAGTCCGTCCACGCTACGCGAACAACATACGAATCCTGTTCGTTCGTGGCTCGGCTCTTGCTCGCTTCGCGTAGCATGGTGCTTTTCATAGGTAGGTATCCTCTGGGTATGAAAATATTTTGGGTCAGCAACGCAAGATTCATATATACATCTACTAGATGCTTATTACACCAAAGGTATATGACCACTTACCATCAGCCTGGTTGTATCCTTGTTGGCAAAAAATAGTATTGAAGATTTTTTTTTAAACTAAATTGAGTCACGTAGTTTTTCCAGGAACCTCTTACTCGTGTCGTGTTGTATTCGTAGCGTCATTTTCGTGCGTTTTTACCTAGTCGTCTAAAAAGTAATCGATATTCAACTGTAATTCATAAATTTAAAAAAATATTATGTTTTTTGCACTTCAAATTAAAATTCAAAATCATTTATTCAAATAGACCTTCGCAGGCACTTATGAAAAGTCTGACTCTAATACTCTAATACCGGTTCGGAAGGTTGCATTTGCTGAGAAGAGCCGGCAATAAACTCAGCAATTACTCTTTTCAAAACAAGCTTAGATTCATTACATGTTAATTTACGTGACCACGTTTAAAGTATAATCATATTATTTTACGTTGAAACATACATGACCACAGCGAGACAACCCCAGACAGCATATAGACTTTTGCCAGAATCATACGGCGAGTGCACGAGAGCCAGATGAATCTTGCGGGAAAGACCCGCAAGATTCATCTGGCTCTTGGACAACTTTTGCCCATTATCCATTGATGATTTAAAAACAATGCAGTAGATTATATTACTGATTCTGAACGAACTACTTTCAGGTTTAGTATAATACAAAAAATAATGTGTTTTTTGTTACAGATAAAATGGAGGGATTTGTAAATCGGCGCGCGAACGGCTTTTTATTTTGCACATTGATGTTTATATCATATTTTGCAACGGGTAAGAAAACATTTCAATTTTACGAGTTTCTTATATTGGGGATTTTGGAGTTAGTTAACATATTCAGCCTTTTGAAATACAAGATAGGCGGGCGTAGTTTTAGTAGTACTCCGTTGGCACCGTTTAAGCGTTTGGTAAAAAATGTGCGAAGATGTAGAGTGCAAAATAACTTCACTACCGCCATCTAGTGTCGAATAGGATGAGTTCTTGTCGGAATAATGTAAAGATTTATATAGAGGTTATTTTTCCTATTTAGCACCATGAGCGCTTAATTTTTTTTATGGTGCACTCTAGTGTCCGTTAGAAGAACTAAATTATTGAGAGAAGGAAAGGGTTCATATCTAAATTAGTTCATCTATTCACCACCAGATAGTGCTTATGAGTTTTTCCCAGTGAATTACGATATATCTGCCAATGAAAAGTACCAGGCTCCCATACTAACCAAAGAATTCAGTTCACAGTATCGACTGCTTCAAATGCGTGTCAATGAACGGCCGTTTCCCAGCGTGCGATGACCCCTTCCATAACAACCACTCCTTGCAAATGCTGGAGTCCCCGTGTATGGGAGGGCGCAAGGGTCGCGACGGGTTATTCCCCGCTACTTCTTGCATCAAAATCGCGGGGGTTTTTGGTAAGTTTACATATTTTCTAAGAGCCATAGCGACACGATACATCAGCGATCAGCGATTTTGCGTCTGCATCGCAATTTAGCAATCTATTCTACACACATCGCAGGTCGTGGGTTCGATTTCCCCCTAGGACATGCATGCATAACTCATAAGTACATATGTCCTGAGTCTGGGTGTAATAATGTATTTAAAAAAAAAGCGGTTATAATTCCGGCCCTGATTCTGCTGTTTACAACTAGTCTCACTGTGTCTCTTTCTAACAAAGAACAAGAAAAGGATGTAAGAAATTTGGTTCTGTCAAATTAGTCCAATGCTTGTTTTCAATATTTTAGTCGCCATCTATCGCAGTTACGTCTAAATACCCGCAAATTAAGACGGCAAAGACATTTGACAGCTTTAGTATGTTCTATCCTTTTTCAATAATGTTCGTAAGAAAGAGATGTGATGTGACTAAAATTAGTTTAGTGCGATTTACAACAGTATCGGCACTATTATCTAGTTTCCATAGTACAAGCTCTGCTTAGTTTGGCATTAGATGACCGTGTTTGAATGAATATCCCTGGATATTAATTTCAGATGACACAGGGGAATCAATAACGGTCCGGGGATGTGGCCTCGACTCCGGGACGGCCACTACTGACACTGAAATTATAAGGATGTCACACTGTGGAAGGTTCTACTACAACGACAAGTGAGATTATTTTTAAGCTGGCATGTTGCAAATATCCATACCAAAACGCATCAAAATCATATTTTTTTTATACCTCTGAGGTGGCAAACAACCATACGGCCAGCCCGATGGTAAGCAGTTACCGTAGCCTATGGCCGCTTGCAACACCAGGGGTATCACTCGTGCGTTGCCGACCCTGAAGAAACCGCTTCACACTATTTTTGAAGAACCCCATGCTGTACTCCATTGGGTGCACCACGGCGGGGAGCTCATTCCACAGTCCGAGCGTCCGCGGAGGAAAACTCCTTTTAGCCCGCACAGTTCGAAACAATTCTGGTTTCAATGAGGATGGGACTCCCCGTCGATGGCGAGAGTTGCGATGGTGGAAGCTAGCCGTGGGCATCAAGTCGAACAATTCCTTAGAACACTCTCCGTTGCACAAGCGGTAAAACATACATAAGGAGGCAAAGTCTCTCCTCAGACTGAGGGGCTCTAAACCGCTTGTGAGCTCGGGATCGTGGACAATTCTGGTGGCACGTCGCTGAACCGAGTCTAAAGGCCCAAGCTGGTACCCAGGTGCTCTCCGCCCATAGGTTTTTTTTTTACTGTTTATAGGCCATGTGTTTGACCGCAATCTCACCATGGTAAGTGATGATGCGGCCGATGGTAGTAAGCACACAAAGCCTAGAAGGAACTGGCTCTCAAGTGCACACTGTCGGAACACACCGAAAGGTGCTTGGCGACAGATTTTCAACTTGAGGGTGGTAGCCAGCCAGGCGGGTACTACAAAGTACCCTACCACCGTGCTATGGTTTCCTCACGATGTTTTCCTTCACCGAAAGCTCAAGCTCATTGTAGGATTCGAACCCGAGACCTTCGTCTCGGTATCCGACGTGACTACCACTGAGCTATCATCGCCTTCACTTCAGGTGACAGCAGTACTCCATATGAGGCCGGACTTACGACTTATAAAGTTGCAGCCTTTGCCCCGATGTGAAGTACTGCCTCGCTCTGTTGAGCACTCCAAGCTTCGCATCCGCAGATATTTAAAAAAGAAGGTTATTTCAATTGATTCATGTCCTCTTTTCCCTCAGATACGTACACGGCTGCCTTCAAAGCTGCAACGACGCCGACGCCTGCAACTTCTCATACAAAATAACACCGTATCAATCCATCATATCTTTACTCACATATTACGCCATATCTATCATTTTTAGGAGCTAACAGAGACAATTATATTAAAAACTACGTATTCTTATTATAAGACTAGTTTAAGTCTAGACTTATAACCATTTTCTTATTTAGTTAGGTAAAACGATTGATGGTGACAGACTTTCAGAATCAGGCGGACCGTATTTGGTTTCTTATATTAATATGTATTTGACGGGCCAGGGCCGGGCCCTATGATAATTATTGACAATCGTCATCGTTAGTAAACGATCAACCTTTGTATGGTATTGACATTTCAAATCGAAATATCACGTGATTTTTAACAATCTCTTATGTCAATCCCATACAAAGGTTGATCTGTGTGTGTGTTTACTAACGATGACGATTGTCGCAACCATCTTGTCTAGGGGGGCTGATGGCGCGGTTAAGACTCTGGTTAAGATTCCACCTATCGCGCCGCAGGTCATGGGTTCGATTCCCACACGGGACATGCATTTGTGTGAATGAACATGTCTGTATGTCCTGAGTCTGGGTGTAATTATGTATATTAAGTATGTATTTACAAACAAAAGTATATGTATTATATCAGTTATCTGGTTTCCATAGTACAAGCTCTGCTTAGTTTGGGATCAGTTAGCCGTGTGTGAGGAATGTCCCAGGATATTTATATTATTTATTTATTTTAATATCTGCTTGGTTCAAAGAATTTAGTTGTTTATATAAAAGTCATAATGCCTAATAGATTTTGTAATAATAATACAATATTTTCTACAGACTAACGATTCCTAATGTTACTTTCTTAACTGTGATAATTTTATCTTCACTATTTTACAAGCTTCTTACTGTAGTTTTTATAATTTATTTACATTAATTAATTATTTAATTCTAAGACACTTAAAATTTTCTATAGAGATTAAGTCGCGCGACAACAAAAGTTTTAAAAAAATATTTAAAAAAACTCGTTGTCAGAGGGTAACGATCCCAGAATGCTGGCAGCATTGACACGTTTGATGGCAATGCTGATCAAAGAGTATAGTAACTATCCAAAAAGGAAGCCGATTCTCTGACCGTAGTATACGCCAGCATTCTGTACGTGGATTACGTAACTTTATTGCAATGAAATTCTGATTGAAATAACCTCTGAATCGGTAGAAATATTACAAAATCGGAAATGGTTCCATTCCTAATGAACCACTGTTTGTATTTGCAGTTATCAGAACTTAAAAAAGTTACCAGAAAACCGCTATATTGAACCGATTTCAATTCGAAAATGATTGAAATTTAGTTACGTAATCGCCCCACTGGTCACGAGATGCTCTGACCAGACCAGGGCCCCTAGACAAGATGGTAGTCGACAATCGTTAACGTTAGTAAACGATCAACATTTGTATGGGATTGACATTTCAAATCGAAATATCACGTGATTTTTAACAATCGCTTATGTCAATCCCATACAAAGGTTGATCGTTTACTAACGTTAACGATTGTCGACTACCATCTTGTCTAGGGGCCCTGACGTTTCGATACCTATTTCACGATAAAGAAGTTATTTTAGTTAATACACATTTTTGTGGTTTATTCTCGACTGTATCTCCGCAAAATGTAGTTATTCAATTGTTTAAAACTACTTAGTGTGAAAAGGTAAGAATGGTGCCGATTCTGTTGTAAATCGCACTAAACTAATTTTAGTCACATCACATCTCTTTCTTACGAACATTATTGAAAAAGGATAGAACACTTTTAAAGCTGTCAAATTGTCTTTGCCGTCTTCATTTGCGGGTAAAAACACGGAACAAATTTTGATGACGACTATATTTATGTTGAAAACAAGCAATTGGACTAATATATTTCCGGTAAATGAAACGGCAACGGTTAATTTGTCAGCTTTAAATATGTTCTATCCTTTTTCAATAATGTTTGTAAGAAAGAGATGTGATGTGATTAAATTAGTTTAGTGCGATTTACAACAGAATCGGCACGTCTACACTACATAAAATAATTAGATATATCATACATATTCAATGAAAACATAAAGTAATAAACGAAAATATCATGTTTATCATATATAATTTTTACAACTGTTTATACTAATTATAATGTTTTCTATTAAGCTTATTAAACTTTGTAAATAAGAAACGTATTTATTATGATTTATCAATTTATTAAAGCAATACAATAATAAAAAAAATATTTTATTAAATCTTTCTACGTGCGATTTTGCGACTTTTTTGCCCTCGATCGCATAGCTAAATCGCACGTCTACGTGAAATAAATTAGATGGCGAATTTTTACTACTAGCTATCCCCCGCGGTTTTACCCGCGTTTCCGGGATAAAAAAAAGTAGCCTATAACACTCGGGGATAATGTAGCTTACTATTAGTGAAAGTAGTTCTCGAATCCGACTGGTACCTAGTTCCAGAGATAAAACGTCAGTTTTCCATTTATTTGTAGTTTCGATAGCTTGAAATAAAAACGGCCAAATGCGAGTCAAATCTGACTCGAGCACCGAGCCTCACCGAGTTAATTCTACTAAAAAAAAAAAATTTAAATCTGTTTATTTCAAAAAAACTTACATTTAATTTTATAAGGTACTTAGGGGTACTTAAAATCTTTGATTTTAAAGATGTTTGCTTTTTTTTTTTTACTGCACTTGTGTTTGCCACTGAATACCTCTCTTCTCATTTTTTTGTATGCGTTGGGGTATGGTTTGGTAGAGTAGAAGTTTATATATAAAGATATGTATTTCTTAATACGGTGTGTGTGTAAGCTAAAGAGCTTGTTTTTTGATTGAATTGAATGCGCTAATCTCTGGAACTACCAGTTGGATTTGAAAAAATATGTTTGCGAACTAATCACAATATAAAGTTCATAGACAATTAATAGCATACAAACAAACCTGTGCCACAAACACATTATTGTCATAAATTCCCCGCCCGCCCGTTATCATTTGAAAGATAAAAATAATAGTCGATAACTGATAATTAAAATAAAGGTCCGCTCACATTAAGGCTACAGAGCGACTAGAAAGGATGACCAAAATTGGTACCATACCATGCGTCACGATCAAAATTGTATTTATAGTAATGAGGAGTTTTCTTATGTTACCTCTATGCTCAATTCATCAATTCCGAATCTTTTATAGAATTAAATTGTATATTGATAACTATTTTACCAAAGAATATTGTAATTACGAAGGATCTGCCGAGAATTCGAAAAAAAAAACCGTTAGATATATTGCTTTAGTTTTTTTTAGTGTATTTTTTTTAAGAAACAATAAAAACAATCAACTACGTTACGTATCGCCAAAGATGGTGGCGCGGGACACGTGACGTTTAACCAATCAGCGCGTTCTGACGCATTCAAGTATGTTGCCAGTTTACAGTATGACGGTTTGACTACGTTAGATTATAAACTATCGAAAATGAATACGTTATATTGTAAGCAGTATGGTACAGTTCACAATATATCGGGGAGTTTATAATCTCACTAGGTAGATTATGAATTAACGGTTTTAACATAAATACGGTGACATACCCATGAGCATTGTCCTTTTTTGATGCAACTTTCTTAATCTGTCAGCGATCCTACAGTATCGCCTTAATGTAAACGAGCCTTAAAAATTAAGATATTACCTGATCCAATTGTTTTGCACTCATCGATGCAATTTATTGTGAAAACATAATAATATTTCGTAAAAGTGTCTACAAAGATTTACTTCGCTTTTAATAACGTAGAATTAGTGTATGTGATGATGTGGATCAGTACTAAAATACTTCGTATGTCGATCATAGATTAGAGAGAATGTTTTGGACAAAGGAGGTGAGTAAGAAATGGGAGTATGGCCACAGATTAAAGTTGGTATGGCAGCAGTGTCCGTTTTAGGAAGTGAAGTGATTAACCTCTTTGTGAGCTGTAAACCTCGCGAGTCTCGATATAATTATCGAATCTGTACCTTGAGTGTAAAGAATTAACGCATACCATCGCGTTTTAGACAAATTAGTACCAGAGTGTTCCGCAAAACGCTGTGATATTTTAAATAAATGTTTGTAGGACATAAAAAACTGCCCCGTCGTCGCGCGGAACCCGTGACTCTTCAAAAGAAGAACTAAGAATGGTCTTGTTTTCTTGTATGCCGTCTTGTTCCAGTGCAATTGCATGATCTATGTACAAGTATCAAGTAATAAACAGCCTTACAAAATAGCCTTTTGTATTTCTGACAATGTAGGATGGCTGGGGCCCAATTTACATGCTTTAAAAATTGTTTTTTTTTTATTATAAATTTATCAAATCATATCAAGCAAAAATCTATCGAAATGAATATAATGAATGTTACGTACAATTATGCAAGCTAACAAAATATTCATTCCTATTTCAGGCGTTATATCAATAGAAGAAAAGACCTAAAGAAGGAGTACGATACATTGGACAAAAAATTGGCAACATGCGAACATGGCAACTTTTACGCATAATGTAGATAATATATCAAAAAAGATAGCGATGAAACATATAGAAGCACAATCTAACATTAAAAGTGAAAAAAGTACAAACAAAAATAAACAAGACTTTAAAGAGAATGTGGAAGATGAAAAACAAATAAAGACTATCGTGAGGGATAGTCTAATTAAATGTAATCAAGATGCAGGAACATCGACGTCACTAGATACGTTTAAGAAATCACACAAAAATAATGTTGCTAAGGAAATAATACGGGAAGGAGAAGATATACCAAAGGCGGTTATAAAGAAAACACAGAAAATTAATAACTTGGTGTACCAAAAAAGACCTGGTACAGCAGGTGTCAGCGGACAACTTTATGAAACTAAACTTCTTAGCTTAGTTCTGTTAAGAGCTCTAAATGATAAGACTATTGAAGAGTTTTATTTAGGCACAAACATAGGTGGTATAGGCGCACTAGACGATATATGTCTCAGATACAAATCTAAGGAGAACAATAAAAATGTAATCATATTCATACAAGCGAAACATAGAAATGATGTGGATAAGGGAAAAATAACATTGAAGGATGTGCAGAAGAATAATGGAGATTTTAGCCTCGCCAAATATTTTGATAGTTATTTACAAATAAGAGATAAAATTACACCAACATCAAGGGATGTTATGTTCAAAGGTGACATGAATGACTTAGATTGTTATTTTATAATCTACACGCCAGTAAAGCATAATATAATTAAAGATAGTATATGTTTTGAAGAAAATAATAGTGATACAAGTCAACATATAAGAAAGCTTATTGAAACTGATACTCGTGGAGATATTTTTCAGTTGAAATTTGATGACGTTAATTTTTTAATAAATGATTTGATTGAAAATCGCATCAAATTATTGGGAAAGATATTTTTAGATTTAATTTTGGATGATAACAAGATAATTATGGACAATGAAATTATTAAACGTTATCATGTCGTCCTTGCACATTATGTTATTGAAATATCGGATGATATTTTAGAAGGAAGTCGTAAAGGTATATTTCGCCCAGATTTTTTTAATAATCACGAAAAGTTTATTGGCAAATTCAGGGAAACGTTGTACGGTGAAGTGATTAAAAGAAGACCACTGCATTCAGAAGATGACGTTAGCCTTAAGTTTTATAAAATATTTGAATGCCAGACGGCCGAAAATATCAGTAATGTGATTGGAAATCACATAGATTACGATGAGAAAAGTAATCGATTTATACTGATAGATAAGAGAGAGATAAGCGTTAAGAATTTTGGTTATCTTTTAAAAGATAAACAAGTTAATCCCTCTATTGTTAAAGATGCTATTGAAATTGCTGGGAAGAAAATTCTGTCAACTTTAGAATTTAAGTTGCCAATTTGGTTTGGTAACAAGGACATTGCAGTTAGAGGAAACGCATTAAAAGTTGAAAAACGATTGGATTTTTTAGCGTCTGAACTGTTTAAGTTATTTAAGAATAGTACGAGTCATGATGGTATACACCTGATTGAAATAAATGATAATATTGTTGGTCCAAACAAGTTATTAGAGAAAGGCGTTGTTGAACAAAATGGTGGATTAGGTAGTGCTGTTGGCAATCTACTAATTATTGATAGATACACAAGTACACTCAAGTTTCACAACACCGAATCGTTGCCGACAAACGCTAAAACAGTATGGGAAAAATTAAAAAGTAAAGCTAGTGAAAAAGATTTAATTAGATGCAGATTTAAGATTTGTATACTTGGTTTCCCTACATTATCTTTTGTAGATGATTCACAGGAGAAAAAACTCTTAGAAGACTTTGTAAGTAAACTTTGGTACTATACGAGACAAGCTAAAGAAACTACTGTCGAAGACATAGTAAAAAAAGAAATTGATAAGCATTTCAAAATGGAAATAAATACTACACCTATATTTCGCTTGAAAACTAACGCCATCTTTTTGAAAATCCATGATGAAATACAAAAATGGTGGTTGCAATCTGATAACATTAATTATTTCAACCAAAATACTGATATTCTCAATCGTGCAATGCTAGATATTGTAGATAATCCAATTAGCACTATGTTTAATCTTATCTATGTAAATAAATTGAAGACTTTTGGAATTGAATTTGAATCAGATGCAATTAAATCGTTGAATTTAGATACATTTACATCAGGTCTTCTTATTATTACTACAGATTCAAACATATTGACCGGCGCAAAGTTAATTGAACATTTCAAAAACTCACGTAATCACGTGTTTGTGGATTTTAATTACATTTTAAGTTTTACTTTGCATACATTAGATAGTATTCTGTCAGAATTTGAAAAAATACAATTTGAAACTTTGATAATATCGTTGGAAGTGACAAACAATGATGAAATTATTTTTGAAAAACTGAATTATTTTCTAAATAAACTGAATAATGACAAGATTATAATTGTTACTACAAAATTCCAATTGGAGTTAAGTAATAGTAAAAAGAATATTGAGTTAAGAAATGATAAAACTAATCTAAATAACCTCTCTCCCATATCACGTCAGAAAATTTTAAACGAATCAATGGTAGTATTTCAAGGTGCAGAAGTTACTTTAAAAGCAATAATTGACGACGAATCTGAATACTTGATTACGGCGGATACCTTACGTAAACTTCTTAATAAACAAGTTCTTGAGATAGGAAAACCTCTGACAACATCAAATTATGATAAGATAGAACCTTTCTACGTTCATAGACATTTAAGTCGTGAAGAAAATTATATAAGTCATATCGATCTAGATAATGAAGGTGCATATGAACAAGAGACGTACCTTGATGATGATTATATGTCTCACAGTGAGGAGCCAATTGTAAAGTCTTATGAAGTAAATTCCCTTAAAGATCTCAAAGATGACATTGTCGTCGTCACTGCAACACCTGGTATGGGAAAATCAACATTATTAACACATCTGTCGCTAGAAACAAAGAAAATATATCCTAATACATGGATAGCGAGGATAAACTTGTTAGATTATTCGAAGCAGTTCAACAAATGGCAACAAAATAAAACTATTGTGGATGAAAAAGAGACAATTAGCTTTTTATGCAGAGCAACAACGAATGCAAATAATAATAATGAATTGGAATTTTCAGTTATAAATAACGAAATAGTTCTGATAAGAGATAATATTGACTCAGAAGCTCTACTAGAACTAGATTTATTTTTTCACTGTTACAAAAATGGTAAAATTATCTATTTGTTTGATGGATTCGATGAAATCTGTCCACATTATGAGAGAGAAGTTATTCAGCTCATGAAGGCTACCGTCAATATCACATTTGCAAGTTCTGTAGAAAAAAATATTAAGGCTTGGATTACAAGTAGATCTTATAACAACGTGAAACACATTATTGAGCGAGAATTCGGAAAGTCCTATACTCTTGAACCACTTAGCAAAATAGAGCAAAGAATTTATTTGGAGAAGTTTTGGAAAATTAATATGAATCTGAAATCCTTAAGTTACGAACAGTTTGCAAATATTGATAGCTTCATAACTTACATGAGGTCTATTGATAACAAGGAAACCCACACTATGGCATATGTCAAGTCAATAAGTAAACCCTTGCACAACATGTACGTTGCAGCTGTGGAATATTTTCGAAATGAAATTAAATCCATTCCTCTATCAGAAGATTCAGAAATATTTAGACAAGCATGGGATATTGATACGACACAACCGCTTATTCTCAATGAATTATTTAGACATAAGAAAAATGTTACAAAAGCGCTCAAATTGTCTGGGTCACCTCTACACATGCACATAGCCGCAGAGTATTTTCAAAATGAAATCAAACATAATCTTTCAAGTGACCAAAATAACAAATGGGATTTAGATATGAACACGTTCGCATTCTATGAACGGTTCCTAGAAATGAAACTAACAAAAATACGATTCGAGGAGAAAAATAAAATAGACGTGTGTAAACCAGACAACAAAATACTACATGATAAAGAACGTAAAGATTTTATCGAGGAACATAAGAAATTAGCATTTTATGCAATATTCAAAGATTACAATATTTTTAATGAATTGATAACCGAAGATGAGATACAAGAAATAAAAGACATGGTAGACAGTTTGAAGTTTGCCAATGAAAAAACAGGTGTAATAGATTGTGTAGTCGATGACGTACCGAGATTCGTACATCGAATTTTCGCCGAGTATTTTGCGATCGAGTACGTTTGTGACTTAATAAAAACTGCTTTTTCACTAAAATGTTTAAATAGGCTAGAAATTATATGGAAATTTCTTTTCTGCGCCGTAATGACAGATGGGGCTATAGGTGCCTTTACCATATTCAATCATAAGTTAGCGAATAATGATAAACTAGCATTTTTTTTAAGAAACGCTGACACTAATAAGGCTGTTTATGATTTGTTATCAAAGCAGACAAGTGTTGATTTTAATGAAGACCACTCCATGTTTGATGATGAGGTGTATGATTCTTCATATTATAGAACTGCGTTAGATGTCGCTGTAGAGAATGGCTTAAGCGAGACTGCAAAATTTATATTGACGTGCGTTGAAAAACATTTAAACAAAGATAATATGAAATATTTTGTGTGCGCTCTTACAGAAAATAAACTAATACATTCTGCGATTGCGCAAGGCTTTGATGATATCATTGATATTATATTTAACAATCTTAGAAGAATAGATGATTCAAAAATGTATACAGTCTTATTCGACAATGATTTTTGTTACGGCATTTTTGTTAATATATTAGACAAGACCAATGCTGAGATTATTGCGGATTTGTATTCAACTTATAATCACAGAATTGACTTAAAAATTGTATCTTTTCACGCAAAGATTTTGGAAGAAATTTGTAATGATGAGTTTACGCGTCAGCACGTTCGTATACCCCAAGATTTTTTTACACTTTTCCGCTAGTGTTATATTTTATTCCTTACTTTATATATACCTATAGCTTTATAAATAGTTTGTGAATAGAATCGATTGTAATATTTATAATATTAGCTCATGATTGAATAAAAATAGGATTATGTAAGAATTAAGTTACTTGAGATTTTTTATTATTTTTAAGAGCAAATCTGTGTAAGTCATCTAATATATAAGATTCTTGAAGTCAGCTAAAGCTTTCACAGATTATCCTTACAGTTTTTTACAAGAAAACCAACTAGAATTGGGCTACAGAATAGGCGCTTCTTCATTGGGGCGACACGACATGACATGCCGTTGCCGGCGGCGACATTTCGTCGGGCGACACCGGCAGCTACGTTCTTCATTAGAACGACACGACACGACACGACGCGGTAATAATGTGTCGCGCGGGGGCGCGGGCGGCGCGTCCACTCGCACACCCACATGGAAGCTTGCGTGTGTACACAACACATGCATAAAGAGCCGCCACGGCACCAGTCGGAGACTTGCTGCCGACATGTCGCCGCCGTGTGCCGCCAGTGAGACAGCGTGCAGTACAATCTCATAGAAATATGCATCCACTGATGTCGTAGACGGCTGCCGTTGCCGTGCGGTGTCGTGTCGTGTCGCCCAATGAAGAAATGCTCAATGGCTGCGGAGTTCACAAAAATAACACACTACTATAGATAGGTACTTTGTTAGAATATTATTTGAATATACTTTTCTATTATTAACTTCATCAAGATTTTGATTTCCTCGTTACTCTTTAGATACTTTGTAAATTAAGAAATCAAACACCACCGATATTAGTCTATAAAACCTGTGATAAAAGTCATGTTCTACTACAATAGTCATTGTACTAAAACTCTTCACGGACTTTTTGGAACAGCTTGAAAAATCACGATACACCGCGAAACACATACTTAATTCATTTAATTCATTTCACTGGTGCACATGGATTGATCTTTATTGGATAAAATACCACCAATAATATGCAATAAAATTCAAAATACACGTATTTAACAAAATAAAAATGAAAACGCAACGTCACTCTGCAAGTTCCCGCCAAAAAGTCCTCATTGGAACGTTTTTTTTATTATTTTTAATATTTTGGCGTCACACGGCTTGTGTATTTTGCCATTTTCCAGTTATATTATAAATTCTAGTCACAATAAATCACTTTCACTTAGTCCTCTGTCAGTCACCGTCCATAAAAGTCATGTTTTAATACAATGGTGGTTGAACTAAAACTTTTCACGGACTTAGACAACTTGAAAAGGCACGATACACATGATTCATTTCATTTCACTTCACTGGTGCACATGAATTGATCTTTATTGGACAAAATACCACCGATAATATGCAATAAAACTCAAAATACCCGAATTTATGAAAATAAAAATGAAAACTCGACGTCATTCACTCTGCCAGTTTCCACCAAAAAGTCTCATTGAAACTTGGAAAGTGAACCGAAAAAACAAAATAAAACTGTCATATTTTTGTTTATTTTTTGGCACTACATGACAACACACACATGTTAATGTCACTCATATGTCAATTAATTATAGATGAGCGAGAAGTGTTATTTTATTTATAAATACAATGGAATTACCAACTATAATAAATGTAAAAAGTGAGAAAGATTTAGAAACTGAAAAAGAAAATCACTTTTTAGATTTTCATTTAGACATCAAAATCGAATCGGAGGCTCCACAAATATTAGAAGACTACGACTGGTGTATTGAAGATGAAGTCTTAAGTCCCGCGAATACGGATACTTATCGTGAATCGGGGGATTTTGAACAGCTGACACAGTTGCTAAAACAGCAATGCACAAGATGTGATAGATATTTTGTTGACAGGTAACTTCTTTGGTTTATGCTACCCTGGTACTTTGCCTCCCTCTATTGAAGAGTATGACATACGGGCCGGTTCTTGAGGCAAGTCTGATTCTCATCTAGATCTCATTATTGTGACGAACATAACTGTATGTCCTTAGTCTGTATGTAAAAAATCTTTATATATAAAATTCTTCTGCACGTGTGTATGTAACTGAACTCCTAAACGGCTGGACCCAGCTCGGTCCAGCCGTTTACCCTGGATGGTTTAGATTCACAAATCAGCCTGGCAGATGGCGCTGCTGTCGATGTAGGGTAGGGTAGGGTAGCACCACGCGAACGAAGTTGCGCCGGGCAGCTAGTATATGTATATTATTATGTTGTATCCAGTCATAGTAAAAGCTCTGTTTAGTTTAAGCTCAGATGGTTGTATGGTGAATGTCCCAGGGTATATACATGGGCAGGTACAATTATTTATTTATTTAAAGACGACAAGCTTAGGTTTATTCAAATAAGGTAGCAAACAAGCATAGGGCAGGCAGACCTGATGGTGAGCAGTTGGCATAGACTATAGTCGCTTGCAACGGTATTAGCAGTATTACTTTTTCATCGCTTTTGAGTTCCACTAGATGGTTACCGCAATGCTCAGAAGACAAGTGTATCATTTAAACGTTCAAACTTCATTGCCGAATCAGATTTTTTAACCAACAAACCTGTGCGTCAAAATATGCAACTATCAACATTTGATCTTTAAAATTCTTCACAGGTATTCTCTACTTCAACACAATTTAACACATTTAAAAATCTACCTAATCCAATGTACATACTTGTTTAAGTATAAATGTACTATCTGCAATATATTTTATAATACCAAAGATAAACTGAAAGAGCACACAACGGTAATTCATGGATCAAAATATAACATAGAAGCGAAATATAATAAGAGTTTTGATTTAGAAACACTCTGTGACGCAACATCTGAAGATAAATCTTTGAGTAAACAGAGAAATACATCAGATAGTGATGAAAGTTTATTAGTTACAAAATCACTTCGGCAGAAATGCAATGAGAGTTTTGAATTAGAAACACTATGTGACGAGACATTTGAAGAGAAAACACTGAGTAACCAGAGCAATACGTCGGATAGTGATGATAATTCTTTAGTAACAAAATCACTTCGGCAATGTACAGAATGTGGTAAAATCTTTACGTACAAATCGTGGTTTTCACACATGAGAAGTGTACATAGTAGTGCTAAGAGCATATGCCAAATATGTAAAAAGACATTCAAATGTGACCGTTACCTTCGCAGACATATGTTATATGGTCATGGTAACGTAAAACCTAGTTGGAGGTTTCATAAAATTACTGATAATATAGAAATTAAGTGTGAAAAATGTCCCGCAGTGTTTGTTAATAAGAATTCGTTGAAGACACATACAAGAAACTGTCATACGGAAAGTGTTGAGTGTAAATTATGTAAGTCAAAGTTGAAAAGTAAAAGTTATTTGTTGGCGCATATGCGGAGAGTTCACTATGATGATGGGAAGGAACACAAATGTAAAATGTGTGAGAAGAAGTTCAAATCGCCACGTTACGTTAAAATTCATATGAAGAATAAACATGGGGTATGTTAAAATAGGCTATAATTGCTAGTTTACCCCATAGGATGTGAAACCCAATGATATTTAACAAAAACACTTTTTTATATAGGGTGTAACGGAAAGGGTATATACATCCGAAGGGGGTGAAGACTACATCAAGTACAGACTCTCTAAAAAAAAGTTTCAGCTCAAAATAAGTTACTTAAAAAGTCAAACCAATTTTTTCAATTCAAGTTTATTGAATTACAATCATAACCAACATGTCACCGGTCAATGAGGGTCATTATCATTTTGCGTCCCTTACTAATCTAATAATATATATAAAATGCTTTTGTGGGTACGTAAATACGCAGTTTTCTCAATCACCACCAACCCCAATCAACTTCCCGGTGGGGTGGTAAATACCCCTTGGTCTCCAGGTAGTAAGGGAGTTTGGTCGCGGTGGGTGGAAGGGGGTGGTTATGAGTGGCGAAAATGTTAAAACATATATTGCTGTCCTTTTCTAACGCATGAGGACTTCTGAAAAGATCTCAAAATTTCTGGAATGGTCTAGAAAGTTCCAAAATGTGTAAAACGGTTATAATCGATCTGGAATGTTCTAGAAAGGTCAATAAGAAAATTCTAGAGTGAATGCAAACTATTATAATCGATATAGCATGTTTTGAGAAAGTTCTACAAATTTCTGGCTTCATCTAGAAAGTTCCAAAATGTCCAAAGCTGTTATTATCGAGTTAGAATGTTCGACAACGTTCTAGAAATTTCCAGAATGATCTGGAAAGTTCAAAAATGAGTGCAATTTATTATGATCGAGAGTGTTCTAGAAATTTTCCGAATGATCTGGAAAGTTCCAAAATGAGTGCAATTGATTATGATCGATTTAGAATGTTCGAGAAATTTCATGAATGATCTAGACAGTTCCAAAATGAGTAAAACGGTTATAATTGATCTGGCTTCATCTAGAAAGTTCCAAAATGTCCAAAACTGTTATTATCGAGTTAGAATGTTCAAGAACGTTCTAGAAATTTTCCGAATGATCTGGAAAGTTCCAAAATGAGTGCAATTTATTAGAAGCGATTAAAAATGTTCGAGAAAAATCTCGAAATTTCTAGAATGATCTAGCAAAATTCCAAAATGTGTAAAACGGTTATAATTGATCTGGAATGTTGTAGAAAGTTCCAAATTGAGTGCACTTTATTATGATCGATCTAGAATGATTGAGAAAGTTCTAGAATTTTTCCGAGTGATCTGGAAAGTTCCAAAATGAGTGCAATTTATTATAAACGAGTTAAAATGTTCGAGAAAGTTCTAAATATTTCTAGAATGATCTATAAAATTCTAAAATGAGTTCAATTTATTATAAACGATTTAAAATGTTCTAGAAAGTTCTTTTTTTATACCATTAAACATGCGATGTATTTTAACCCGAGCAACGCCGGGTTTTGCTGCTAGTATTAATATAAAATGTTATCTTCCGCGATCTGTGCGCCTCGTACCAAAAAAGTGGATTACTGTAATGTATATACAGTTTCCGTTACACCCTGTATAAACTTTGTTTAAACAAAGCAATTCAAAAGCAAATACCAAGTAGGTATTTGCTTTTTATATGTACTTAACTTTTTTTTTGATACATTAATTTACATTGCCGTGGAATGGAATGTAACGGTAGCTTCAATTTCACCTCTGCGCGAATTCGCGGAAATGCTCGAGAATTCTCGCGACTGCGCCTTGAGGATTTAGTTGAGAGACGCTTGTCATCGCACTACCGATCAACCGACTCCCAACTTTCCGCGGATTTCACAGACGGCGCTAACAGTCGCTAGGGGAATGCTCGAGATTGCGCGAAAATTCGCTGGAAGATGCGCGACTTTTTTTTGGCTCGTATCTAGTTTGTATGTTACACAATTCACATAAAATTCATTATGCTATGTATTATGTATTATTTAATTTCATTACAAACAGTCGCTTCCGTTCCGCGGCAATGTAAATTGAGCCTAAAGAGGGGTTGATAGCCCGAGGATAAAACCAAATATGGTGGTGGTATTTTTATAAACTGTTGACTTTTGTTTATCTTTATTAAATTTAAAAAGGTAGGCCCATTTTGTACTTGAAGCAGACAAATAAGAATGTTTAGTTTTGTTTTTGTTAGTTATAAACACAAGATAAAATACAAATTGTTTCTCCTTTAAACTGTACAGTACCTCTACCATGAGTTTTCTACACTAACGTAATCTACACACGCTAGCGACTACGGTGAATATTTTGTGTAACGAGCACCGCCTCTAGTGGACACTTTTGGAAGCATTTCATACAAAATGTTTCACCGTAGTCGCTAGCGACTGTAGATTACGTTAGTGTAGAAAACTCATGGTAGGGGTACAGTTGTTTTATTTTACTAATTATACAAACACTAATATGTGGCTTGATGGTAAGAGGGTACTGGAGATAGACTAGACGCTTGCAACACCAGGGGCATCACCTACCGACACCAAAAATCTTTTTACACCATTAGTGTTCCTGCGGTATTGTAACTGGTCCAGCCAAGTCAAGTTTTGGCACAGCGTGTACTCCCAACACCACTTCTAGATGTGAAGATAATATTTTTCCTTGTGTCAATGCCCGAGCGGTACTCCTGGTGTTGCAAGTGTCGGTGGGCTACCCGCTTACTATCAGATGGGCCGTTTGTTTACCTTAGTAGTATAAAAAAACCGGCCATGAGCGTATCGGACTCGCACACGGAAGGTTCCGTACAATATTAACTAATTGTGCTACGGAAACAAAAAAAATATCCATTTTTGTATGGGTTTTAATTTTATTTCATTATTATTATTTGTTGTTGAAATATATATTATCTAAAAATTGCAGTTTCTAACTATTACCGTTCATGAGATATAGCCCACTGACAGACAGACGGACGGACAGCAGTCTTAGTAATAGGGTCCTTCGGGTACGGAACCCTAAAAAGCCAGGTATCATGAATAATTATGTGGTGTCATGAAACAGTCGATAGAGCGACGCGTACCTACATCCTACTGTCTCGTTCACTCACATGGGCAACAACACGTACTGCACATATAATGAGGTGTGTTGCACTCCATTCGATTCACATATTTTGAGTTCAGTAAAATAACAAAACAGTTTAAGCACTTTTACTATTTAATTATTTACATAATAGTACATTTTACATAATCTAAAGTTAATCTATCAAGTTAGCTTAAGCCCTGAAATTAGCATCAAAAGGGTACTAAACTAACATTGTCTCATCCAATTACAAATGGCATATTTAACTGATTGGCTCCTGTTTTAACCACAACCTCACCATGGTTAGTGATGATGTGGCCGAAGGTGGTAACCACATGGCCTTGAAGGGAACAGGCTGTGAAGTGTAGCTCATCTTACTCATCAGCTTGGCAACAGAATTACAACTTGAAGGTGGTAGCCAACCAGATAGGTACTAGAACTGACAATACTAGTTTAGCTTCGAAAACCATTGCAAAGGTCATTTGAATCCTACTTACTCAGTGAAGGAAAACGTGAGGACTGTGGTAGGGTCTTGGTAGTACCGCTGGCTGGCTACTGCTACTACGGCAGCTGAACTGGAAAGCCAGTTACTTTCTAAGCTTTGTGTGCTCACCACCTTCGGCCACATCACCACTTACCATGGTGAGATCAACGCATGCCCATATAAACTCATTCTGCAGTCTTCAACTCATCGCTTTTGCTCCCAATCCTCTGCTTTTCAAATAATATCCTCAGTTGTTCCGTAGCAGATAACGGCAGCCTATCATTTGCTCCAAATGCTGGGTCTGGTAGTTCAGCGGTGTTCAATTCAGGGTTCTTGTAAGTAAACGGAGTCCAGGGTCCCTGTACGGATGGGTAGTCAGTGTACTGGTATTTCCTTAGACGTTTGGATGCAATGTCACCTTGCTGTGTGCGTAGTAGTTCAATCCATTTGGTGATTTCGGGATGTGTTTTGTTTGTCATACTCATCCATACTCTGTCGCCGTTTACTGTAACAATACATAGAATAGCATAAAGACGGGTTAACTCATTTAAAATTGACTGGGGAAGTTCCTCACACCAACTTACAGAGATTGCAGAACAATATTTTAATGTGGTGTTGTGTTCTTGGGAGAGTAGTAACCAGACCTCCATTAGGAGGCACTGTACTGCCAGCGGTGTTGTACCAACATGCGAGTCATATTCCTGATGTGTTTGTCAATTAGTTGCATTTTCATACATTGATTAGTTGCTAATAGAATAGTGTTCTACATTGTACAATATTTATTGATTTTGAGGTTGTTTAATTTTTTACCATGTTGAGTTTCTTGCCTGTTCTTCTTAGTTGAAGGCCGACTAACTGGTGGTAACTTCAGTAGCTTTGGCCTTCATAACTGCCTTACTTGGGCCTAAATTGAATATATGGCTTTGATTTTGACTTTGAGCCCTTTGGCTTGCGGATAAGGCATGCATGTTCTATAACTACTTATGAAAAAAGAAAACATTCCAGGAACTATGATTCATGTGCCTACACTGATTCAGGGTCGGATTGGTCATATAGTTGAGGCGGCATTTGCCAGCCTACCCCTACACTACGCGGGCCCCATACGGGCCTCGTGTTCAGGGCTTGCCGCAGCCAGATGGTAGGTAGGGTACGGGGCCCGCCTCTTGCGACCTACATATAAACTAGACCGCGCGACATACTTATAGAGAAATTAAACAGAAAAAAAACCCGATAGTATTTCATCTACCATTATCCGGGCTCCAAGCTTGTGGGGAGCCACCCGGGCCTCCACAAGTTCAGTCCGACCCTACACTGATTGAATTATTGTTAATAGTAAAACTACATCAGAATAAATAAGTTTTGAGGGTGACTTTGAAATGCTTAGTCAATACGTACAGTATTCACCAACAATGACAGGCCCACGGTGTCTGCGAGGCTTGAGGTAGACCACCACACCAGGGTTCTGCTTGGCAAAGTCCACTAAATCTTGTTCTATGAAGTCCCTGGAATTTGTAATGGTTTCTTAAAATTATTTGACGGTTGAGTTGTCACGGTTGTTGAACATGCAAGCGTGAAGCATGAGCAAAGCATCTCTTTTTCAGCTTGGGCAAAAATATGTCTGCCAAGATGTCCGGCAGTTCTGCTCTACAGGTCACATTTCTCAACCGATTCTCATGAAAGTTTGTGAGCAGTTTCGGTAAGGCAGCAGTGGTGTGGCTATGGTAACCGCTTACCTTCAGTTGGGCTGTATGGTATATAAAAAATGTGTTCTATTTTTTGCTGTTTAAGTATAAAATCCTGTAAAATGCCTATTAGTAGTCTTTCCAGCAGTTTTACTTATAAGATGACACCAGTCGATGAAGCATACAAAACTGCATCTAGTGGTAACATCTATATGATCCAGCCATTAAACATTTATGAGATAAAAAATAAGTTCAATTTCTTTTTTCTAAGTTTTCTCCATAGTCCCTCTTACACCACCATCAAACTGTCAGTATTGTACATTACATGACCTATATAAAGCAATTCATATTATAGAATTTTAGCTGTCCTCTGCGGTGTCCTAGTAGCCTATGTCTCTCCATATTATAGGCTAACTGCGTGCCAAATTTCATTGCAATCGGTTCAAACGTTTCTTCAAGTTCGTACGTTCAACAAACTGCAACGACAACTGCTTTAATCATTAATCTTTACAGTAGACTTGGTGTTCTCAATCAACTCACTTCTCAGCTGTTAACTATGAGATAAATAACAACCTACCTGATTCCGTGGCTGGCTCCATGACTCTTACAGAATTTCAGTACGATCCGTTGAAGCTGGCACACGTAACGACCGACTCCGTTCTGCAGCGGCGCCCGGACGAAGCCGGGAGTCATAAACAGGTTTCTCGCGGACATTTTGAGTTATAAATCGTTGTTTTTAGGATTTATTTACGTAAGTTGCAATACCTACTTGTAATATTTTGAGGTTAGATTGAATGACACTGACAGATTGTTGTTGTTTATAATATTCGCCAAAAGGCAGGCAAAGGTCTGAGCCATACAGCCTAAGACACTGACAGACAGTTGACACCTGTCATTTATTCGTTGTTTCTTCTTATTTTTCAAGTTTGGCAACCGAATCCAAATTAGGGCTTATTTTTGCCAGTGTCGAGTTATATTATAATTTCCAATCACAATAAATCACTTCTACATAATAATAGCCCTCAGTCTGTCCCCGTCCAGAAAAGTCATGTTTTACTACAATGGTGGTCATTGTACTAAAACTCTTCACGGTCTTTTTGAGACAACTTGAAAAGTCACGATACACATAATTCATTTCACTTCATTGGTGCACATGAATTGATCTTTATTGGATAAAATACCACCGATAATATGCAATAAAACACAAAATACATGAATTTTTGAAAATAAATACGGAAACGCAACGTCACTCTGCAAGTTTCCGCCAATAAGTCCAACCAGGGTCCTTAATCTGTATTTTAACTACTGCCTTGGTTGGATCATTGGTTCATGTTCATACAGACAAAGAAGCAGATATTTTATTGAGAAAAAAATGAAGAAACAGCTTGCTTATCATCTCTCTATCGAACTAAAGGTCAATTTAGAAGTGTTTTAGAAGTTGTTAACACCTCAATACGAACTAAAGTTATCTAATAGTTTGCGGTGCAGCGGAGTCAAAGCAGAATTAAAAAAAATACCAATTTCGAGTCAGACTCACACACGCATGGATTTAATATACAAATAAATTCATGCACACACGAAGGATTCCTCCTTTTTTCTTAATTTTTTTATTTTATTTCAATTTAAGTGGCAATAGAAATACGTTATACATTCTGTGAAAATTTAAACCGTGTACAGATGGTAGGTACCATGAGTGTTGAGCATAGATGGGCAGTAGTGGGGGCAAGCTCGCGCATGTACACTTTTGGCCAAATCACAGTAGCCAAATGAGACGCGAGAATCCAATAGACGACGAGCATCGACTGACGAACCAATCGTGTGCAGCTCGGCGCTCCCCCCTTCTTCATTCCGCCAAACAGACACACAGAAAATTAACTACTGCACAGCTGTCAATCTGTGCTCAAGACTCGTGAACCATACTATACCTATTACGGTTAATGAGATACAGCCTACTGACAGTCAGACGGATGGACGGATAGCGGAGGCTTAGTAATAGGGTCCCCTAGGGCACCGTTTGGGTACGGAACCCTAAACAAACAAATAGATATGTCCAAAAATTAACTTCTTTTTCCTCCTTTCTTCGTTTTACTTAAGGACCTGTAGTTTAGAACCTACCTATACTGGTTAGAAACTAAAACCCCTGTATAACATCCCACTGCCTTCACAAAGAAAATGAGTTGTTCAATAAAATAAATATTTATTGCTTTAATATTTTATTACAAAAAATAATATTTACAGAACGAACGATTAAATACAACTTTATCATAGGAGTATTATACGTTAAACGAATGCATGAGATTTCCTATGATACCTCTATGGTCAAAATACCTGTCAAATAGTGAACATAAGGTTCAAATTGATTCAAATTATCAACAGTTTAACAGGTATTTTGACCATAGTGGTATCATAAGAAACCTCCTCAATTTTACTAACTCATTATTTACTGTTTAAATTATATTTAAGGCCTTCATTAATAGAAAAAAAAGCAAATACGATTGATTATTTGTTATCTTTATTCAGATTTTAGTCCATAATAAAAGTACAACCAAAAAAAATTACTCGTGAAATGAGTGTGCCATTAGTCGATTTTTACAATAGCTCATTGTTATGTCAACGATAGTTTTAGTTCCTAATTTTTCCGCAACATAGTAAAGTCATCGACTTATTAATTATATATATCTCAATGAGTAAAGTCTTTAATTTTTCTGGTTGGAGTTTACATTGTATGTAGGAATAAAAATAACAACATTTATTTAATTTTATAAAAAGTGTAAAATTTAAAACACTGAATTACGAATTCGTTATTATTAATGATAAATTAAGAAATATATTATTATATTAATATTATCCGTGAGTGTGAGTGAAATATCATAACGGATATCTATATCTATTAATATATTATTTTTCGTATACAATGTTGAAAATGTACTTACTTTATTTACAGGGCCTTAAATAGGCATGTATACTATTTCCATTTACGAAAAAAACTAATCTACTTTTTGTAATTTGACCAAATCAACAAAAGTGAAAAGGCTTTTTTTGTAAAAAAAAAGCTGAACAACAATCAGGCATTCTTACTTTATGTACATCTTTTATCTAGAGAGCTTTTCCGTTGTCAATTGAATGATCACGTGGTTTACCCTTCTATTACAACGTCAAAATACTATTTAAAAATAAAAAAATAACTAGCTATCCCCGCGGTTTCACCCGCGTTCCATAACATACCATACAATAGGCTATCTGTTAACGTGATCGTTCGGTAGTTAAGGAGCGAAAGCGTAACAAACAAACTCACATTCGCATTTTAAGGTTGCACTCATACTTGGATACTCTTTCACTTCGGTGACGCTACTCTATTATACTGAATTAACAAAAGAGTACCTATAAAGTATTAATACTTTTGAAGCTATTTTCAAAACAAACGATTCTGAAACGACAACATCAAGAAAATCTTCACGAGAAAAATCCATTATTTCTATCAAACGCTGCACTTGAGAGTCGATTTCATTCTAGACTATGATTTTGTACGAAAAAAAATTTCCTCGCGATTTTTTCTATTTCGTATTGATGCCTACTTAGTCGAGTGACAGAATCGATTGTAATGAACTGTCAAAACTTAGTAAAATTTTACACAATACGTAATTAAGCCTAACTACTCCTTATTTCTTTCCTCCAGCTGTTTTATTCTAGTTGGCACTTGGACTGCGGGTAGGTCGACGCTTTTGGCGCGACGGCGGCCATTTTGATAGTCTATGGCGGATTGGCGCGCTTGCGGCGGTATTGGCGTCAATTCGGATAGAGTTAGCCGTTTCCGGATAGGCTCGGGAGTCCTTAGGGATCCACCTGTGGATATTTGATTAGAGTATTTTTTTACATTAGATTTTTTTTATTAAGTGGGAAAGAAGATTTTTTTTTTATTTTTATAATTTATGCAGTAAAAACAAACTAGTAAGTACTTTTTATTAATAACACAATTCATAAAATATATTCAGTAATTATCAAGGAGTTTAGGGAAATAATTAAGTAATTATTGTTATTGGTAATGTTAAGAAAAGACGTAAAATCAAATAAGATATTAAAACTTTTTGTTTAGCGGGCGTCTATGAATTACATGACCATTATGTTAGTAGTGCATCAAGTAAATTTTAGCATAAAATAGGAGCATCTACCATCAATAATGTCACGTGATTATAGATTCTCTCTTAAAAGTATCAAACTCCAGATTAATAGAAAAAAACTAAAAAAAAAAAACGACTTCAAAGTGGGTAGGTACTCAAAACTGTTACTTAGTACTTCTTTGAAACCTGTGAAAAACAATCTGCGGAACTATTTATAATTTCGCTGACTTTAAAATGCCCATTTTGAAGTCGGTTTCAAATTAAAGCTTGTTTCTTTTTTATTGGAATACGTACAGTCTGTCAGCACACATGATTTTTATAATAAATAACAAAAAATGCAAGATTATAAGCTAAAATGTAAAGATCATGTAGAGTTATGAGCAATGAAGGTTTTTATTAGATATCTCATAAATTATTGGATAAAAATTGTGTCATACATACATTTTGGCACAGGATTTTCATACCTAATGCTTTGATATTAATCACGTTTTTGCACTGCAAAACTCACTTTATGTTTCCACTCGTAAGATAACTGTGTGTCGATTATTGTTTCAAAAGTGTGTTTGATGTGTACAGGCCGATAAACTAAATCTGGCACGTTCATGCGCTTGTGTAACAGTCTGTCCGTCTCTCTCGCGCGCGGTCAAGTTTATGAGTATGAAGGAGACAGTTATTGTTTTACTGCTCATAAATGTAGAATGGTATTTTTTTGCATTCGTCAGTTAGAATTTACTGACCGATTGGAATTAATGTAATAAAATTACCTGTATCGTGAAATTGCATAAGTATTATTGTGAACGTGAACGTGCCAGTTTTAGTTAACCTTGTACCCTGTAGTAAATAGTGTGTCTAACATAATACTCAAGTGTATTATGTTAGAGATAGTGTGGGAAGAAATGTTGTCTAGTTCAAGATTGTTTTGTTGGCAAAAATGGCACCAAAAAGATTGTATCAAAAGTGTGTTAAAAACTAAGCCTCTTACTCATAAAACGTTAGGGTAACGTAAATAAAGTCAATATATGGTCATTGTTTAATAATGTGACATTATTTACGTGACCATTTAAACAGTATATTAGTTAAATAGCGCCATCGAACAAATAACCCAAAGAAGCGCAATGACGTTCATTTTGGTTGAAATATATTACGCCAATTTCACACCGCCGACAATTTTAAGAGAGGTAGATCATAGCGTTTATTCGCTCAAAGAGCAGCTCGACTGGGGAAGTACCTCCACCTTACAGAATACCGCAGCCAAATAACTTTATGTTGTGTAATGTTCTGTTCCTGCGCGTGAGTAAGGTCGCCAGAGCTCATAGGGGAGGGGGGAAAGGTCGGTAACGCGTGAGCGATGCTTCGTGTATTGCAAGCGTCCATATGGCTACGGTAACCGCTTACCATCAGGCGGGCCGTATGCTTGTTTACAGACTTAGTCGTATAAAAAAAAAAATGCGCTCTGATTGGCTCAGTCAAGGACACATGAGCTCCGATTGGCCTAGTCAAAAACACACGATGCAGTGATTGGTCCTTACTGTTCAAATTCAGTGACAAATCACTGAGTAGTTGCGGAATTTGATTGTTCAGTATTACTAGTCTTAAGGGATATTTCCTCGATGAATAGCGCTTTATGAGTAAGGGGGTATGTTGACAACTTATGCCAATGTATGTCTAATGAGACTAGTTCACATTAACAACAAAACACTGCGTAAAATGCATGACACACCCGACATACACGTAAGGAATATCACACAGAACTCTTGCTTTTTGCTAACAAGTGATACCTTCCGAGTGGAAACCGTGCCAATGGTAAGTAACCTCCTCACCTATGTACATGTGTGTTCACATACCCTTGCGGCGCGCGGCGGTAGCGACTGTACCGGCTGTGGTGGGAGCCTCACTGGGTTTAGATAATGAACACTCTTCGGGAGCAACTCCTTCGCACCCATCTGCGCGAGTACGGGCCCCTAGTTTTGGTGAACTGTGGGGATTGGTTTATTTATTTAATGGCTCAAAGGGGACTTTATTCTATTAGTATGTGGTATGAAGTGTAAGGAACTGCGGTCTCAAAGGAGCTTCCTTCCGCGGACGCTCAGATTGTGGAATGAGCTCCCTGCCGTGGTTTTCCCAATGGACTGCAGCATGGGGTTCTTCAAAAAGGGTGTGAAGAGATTTCTGCAGGGTCGGCAACGCGCGGGTGACTCCTCTTGTGTTGCAAGCGTCCATAGGCTACGGTAACCGCTTACCATCAGGCGGGCCGTATGCTTGTTTGCTACCTAAGTAGTATAAAAAAAAGGAACAATCTCCATACTTTCAAAAATGTCCTCTAAAAAGCGTTAAATTGATGACGCTACAGCAGCAACAGGGTATAAAATGACGCTAGCCCACAGCGCTAGCCGTTGTTTACGGTGATAGTAGATACACTGTAATTACAGTAGATTTTTCGTATTTTCTCACCATCTACTGTTTTGAAGTCTGCGGAAAAACTCAGCTTTATCTCGCCACACTATACTCAACGTACTTCACTGTGTCAACAACGTCTAAATTGATTGCATACTTTATAGTTTCTCTAGTGCGATTCTGGAGGAATTTGGAACAAATCAAAATCAAATTCATTTCCCTTACCTCTATACTCCATATTAATGTGGGTTTAAAGTAGAAAGTAACATGGGGCTTGATTGATATTTACTAGTAGATTTTTTGAACACTTCTAGGACATGATTTAGTAGCTGGCTTGAAGGACCAAACTTATCCGACTTGAAGGACCAAATCTGTCTGGCTTGAACGAAAAATCGGTCTGGCTTGAAAGACCAAACCTATCCATCTGAAGGGCCAAAACTATCTGGCTTCGAGGACCAAACCTATCTGGCTTGAAGGACTAAATCTATCTCGCTCGAAGAACCAATTTAAAAAATAACTAAACATAATAAATAAAAACATAATGTTTGATCAACGTTGCCAATTAGTAACTCACTATACCTTTGTTCAACGAGTATTTTGGTGAGCCTGGCAACTTCGCCCCTCAAATGGTGCAGCTCCTTGTCCTTGGCCCTAGATTCTTGCTCGGCGGTGCGTTCTCGAGACGTGAGCCGTGCTCGCATGTCGTCGAAACTGTAATATGGAAATTGTGATATAAAATTAATTGCAGAGAAGATTTATTCCTTAAACCAGGGTATGCCTTAGGTACAATTTAGGCTAATTCGCAGTATTGAGTTTAAACTTCTACACTAGATTCATACCTAAAAATGTGTCCATTAAAACTTTTCTTATAGTATCTATTAGGGGAAGACCATGGGAAGACACTTAGATACAATAACAAACGGAAGAGTTTTGTTTGTTTATGCTAATCTCTGGAGAGGTCGGACTCGGAAAAATATTTCAATGCAAAGCAACATTATCCCCGAATATTATACTTTTCATCCCGGGAAAGCGGTTGAAACCGCGGGGGACAGCTAGTTGATGAAGCTAAAGGTTTTGCACAATTTTCACCTTAGCTCTCATGTATTTTTCCAACTTAATTTAAGAAATTAATCCAAAAATCCTACTTCCTCCTTCTATTATCATAAATAAATGCGAAAGTGAGTTATGTTAGTTATCTCTTGAAGCCTTTTATCCCAGAAAAAAGGAACATGACGAGATCCATACATTGATTTGTACATAAAAATAATTGGACTGTTTCACAAAAACCTTAAACCGACTTCAAAGTACACTAAGAAGTAATCAAATCCTGATCTGATAACAATGGGACCAAACGGGAAGCGTACCCTTTCAAATAAAAAAAGAATTTTCCAAATCGGTTAATAAATGACGGAGTTATGAGGTAACAAACATAAAAAAAAAAAAAAAAAAATACATTCGAATTGAGAACCTCCTCCTTTTTTTGAAGTCGGTTAAAAAAACATTTTAGAGGGTCTTCAATTATTTCCAATGTTGAGATAACATTACCAGCAAATATTTTATAAACCACGCATAAAAAAAATAACAACATAACGATTTTGGTAGCGATTCGCCGGCATGGCATAGAATTTCGCATTTTTTCCCGGGGTTCTAAAATATTTTAAATGCCTCAAGTTATTTCTTAGGCACCAAGGATTTTTATAACGCCATTCCATCGTTGCTATTATTTTTGTACAAATCTCGCCATGATTCTTTGATCCCTTGAGAAACGGGTAAAATTCTTTTATAAATATTGTACTTACAGTTTCCTAAGACACGCGCATTTTCTTGTGAGATGTTCAATTTGATCCTTAGATGCTTTCTCCACTTGCTTTATCTTTGTCGCGTCTTCTGACTTCTTCTCTCTTAGCTCTCTCTCCCTCGCCAGTGCCTCTCTGTTAGTCATTGTTAAAGGGGCCCAAATATTATGGTTTTAATTGGATGTAAAACGTTTAGTTTTTGCAAGTTGCGGCTGAATAGCCTCGTGTCTAGAGTTATGTCTGTTTAAAAAAAGGTGTTGAAAAATTTGCGCGTGTTCACACGCATGACTCTGAGGTTGTGTGTGTGTCTTTATAAAAAAGAAAATGACCATCAACAGTTACAATATATTTTTTATTATTATCACACATTTTTATATAAAATTAAAAAAAGATTAGGTATAATGATCAACAGTTTGAGCACTTTTGAGATTAACATAAATCGTTAAGCATAATTGACTCATGACTTAAAAAACTAAAACCTGTAACTGTCCTGTAACTTTTAGTTCAAACATAAATTGTTTGATAAGTATATCAGATTTTAGACGGATTGAAAGACCTTTTGGTGAAAAAATTTGAAACTGGCAAGCACAAAAAAATAACATATAATATCTTACATAGATACATGAAACAGATAATGAAATTGATGTTTAAAATACAAAATGTACTGACTGATATAACTTAATGATAACACGAGGAACATTGACTAGATTCGTTGCAAAATATAATGTATAATGAGGATCGAATGATTTTTATGAAGTCAGTCCAATTTGGCAGTATTATAAAGTATAAAACATTTTATCAATTTTAGGTAAAGCTATTGAACAAATTAACATGAATAGGGACGCAGAAACTCAGATGGCAGCACTAACGCTGACAGTGGCGACACTTACGTTTGAAATAGGTACTAACGCTGAACTAAACTCCCCTCGCGTCATGTAATTAATTTGATACAGATCGGTTAACTAAATCTGGCACGTGCAACACATTAACACGTCGCGCTTGTGTAGTGTCTGTGAATAAGCGCGCGGCGTTACGTCGCACGCTTGCGCATCATGACAAGTCTGTCCGTCTCACTTGCGCGCGGTCAACTTTATGAGTATGAAGGAGAAAGTATTTTTTTTTGAGTTTGCTACTGTTCATAAATATAGAGTGGTCTTTTTTGCATATATCCATTAGAATCAACTGATAGAAGCAATAATGTAATAAAACATACTGTATCGTGACATTGCAAATGTGTGAGTACTGTGAACGTGCCAGCTTAAGTTAACTAGCCTGTACGGCGTGGTCATACTATGCCAAACCAAAGGGGTACAAAGTCTTCTCTTTACATATTAATATTTAAGATTTTGTTATCTCGAAAGTCTAGAAATGTGTAATAAACACTTAATTATTACTTTTAACTTTATTTCTGTTCCTAATGATATTTAAAAAGAACCAGATTACAAGCGAGAAGGTAAGCGCTGCTAGAGCGAGATGGATGCAGCCGGTGACCGCGCATGCGCCAATCACCGTGAGCAGCGCGCCGATTGTGCTGCAGCTGTTGGAATAACGCCATCTATTGGTAGCTGTCGGTACTATGTACAGCACATAAGTCAATCTCTGAGAGTCAAATCTCATGTAGAGTTATTAAAAATACCTTACGATTTTGTCAATGCTTCTAGACCATAGATATAGAATAATAATAGAGCGATTGTACTAGAGTAGATGCCGTGGGCACAGAATATGTGCAACGCTGCCTGACAACGAACTGCGCGTTCATAGTTTGAACGACTAAATACATATAATTAATGCCAATTCTCGTCTTTTATCGATACTTTTACCATATCATACGATATGAGTTTCTTGTCATTTGTTCTAGTAAGTTTTTCTGTCAGTAAATCACTAGTGTACAAACTGCTCACACTTCGCATGTTGTTTTTGCTATCACTCTTTTAATATTCTTTCTCAATGCTTCTGACTAATTACTGATATATGCAATGTTCTGAGATCAACTTATGTGATGGTATACTTAAAAAAAACCTTGACAAACCGTGCTGGCTTTTTAAATAAGCGGTTCTTTGACCATAAGAAAACAATGCTGCTAATTCAAAGTCTACTATAAACTTATCAAACGAGTCTTATTCATATAACTTCTCTAAATAAATTATTAAGGGTCTCAGTCAGTGAGCTTTATATTTATAATACTGCCTTTTGGACTACCTATCCGAATGATTGTGTTCATGTTATGGTGTCCTAGTACGTGTGGAATGGTAATGAGTAATTAACTACAAATTAATCAAATTAAAGTATGACAAATGATATATTTACAGATGACAAAATTAGAGACAACGATAAATTTTGACATGCAATCTTGGTAGCCAAATTCGTCCAAAAGACAATATTTAAGAAAAATATGTTATTTATTAGTTCTAATTAATAAACTAGAATCTTCAACGAAAGCAACTGGTCTAAGACCAAATAAAATGTACCAGGAAATCAGTTTAGAAAAGAGGTTTGATTATTTAAAGGATCAGATTTTGCTACCAGTCATGATTGGATGTAAAATTTTAATAGTTTATAGCTAGATTTACTACACAGTCATGTTAAGATACAATTAAAGTTAAAACTGATTTTGAACTCTTTACTTATCGCTCAAAGTTACAAAACTCACCTTATACAACGTGTAACGGAAAGGGTATATTTATCCAAAAGGAGTGAAGACTGCATCAGGTATAGACTCTCTATAAAAAGAATCAGCTCAAAATAAATTACTCAATAATTCATACCAATCTTTTACAATGTAAGGGAAGGTGTTCAATAAACATTAGATCATTTTATTTTACAAAACCCTAAATAAAAATCCAAAATCAGAATTTAACTTCATCGCAAATGACTGTGAGCAACTACATAACATGCAAGTACTATGATATCATCCATATATACAAATTTCGTTTTGCAGTATGAAATGTACACTTACCTCAATTCTTGCTCAGTGACTGCTAATGTCCGGCCACACGCAGCAGCTTTAACTGCTAGATTGTCAAAATCAAGCGATTTCGATTGAACTTGGGATTTCAACTCTGTAATATAAATTTGGTAGAAACCATTTATTAGGTCTAATATGAATAAAAACTTTGAAGAATGAAAATTGAAGATGACGAATGACGAAATTATTTCACAAACATTTTCAATTACTTTCTTATTCATTCTTCCTTTCCACTATAATTTTACAGAAATGGTAATACATTAAAGGAAAAAACGTCAGTTTTCTGGTTTCGATTACTATCGAAACCAGAACCAAACTAAGCAGAGCTTGTACTCAAACTCTGCTTAGTTTGGGATCAGATAGCCTTGTATGAAAAATGTTGCAGGATATAATGATGTAAAAAACCTGTCAAACTGTTGATAATTCGAACCAATTTGAACCTTAAGTTCACAATTTGACAGATACACACGGCTACAGATCAAGCTATACACATCTAGTATAAGCTGACCTCCCATTGTTCGGAAATCCTATACAATGCGAGATCAGCTTATACTGGAAATGTATAGCTTGATCTGTAGCCGTGTGTACCTATTTGAAGCATAAAGGTATCATAAGAAAATTCCTCATTATTAATGCAACTATTCTTAAAATAATTAAAATAGCTGCTTTGAAAATTACGACAAATGGGCAGAATAAAACCTGATTGTCACTGAATTAAAAATAGTTGTAATTCCCAAAATTTATTGGATACCTTCGATTTCTTCTAGCAATTCTTTTTCCCTCTTAACTCTGTCTTCTTCTCCCTCCTGCCGACACTCCGTCTTCATTCGCGAGAGGCAGCTCTCTTTGTCGATCATGAACTGCTCCCATTGGTCATCTGAAATGTTTAGGGTAAATTGGATAAGTTTGCGTTTTGATCTGGCTTTCAAGTTTCACATTTAAAGGTGATTTTAATGAACAGCTTCAGAAAATTAAACAGTACAATACAAACCCATTTCCTGACGATGTTGCTCCTTCAACTTATTGACTTGATCTAATCTGTCTGCTATCATCTGCAGTCTGGTTGTATCAAGCAACTTCTTAGCTTCATCAGCCGCTGTTGCCGCTTGTTCTTCTACTACCCGAAGCTTTTCCGTCCATTCTTCTATTATGCTTGCTGTAATTTTAGTATATATTTACTTAGACGATGCATAGTTACATTAGTTACTCAACCAATATCTAGCAAATGTGGGCTTTAAATTGTGGTAGATGAACGATGTAATAGACTATAAGTTTTTTATTTATACCATTAATTTGGCAAACTAGCATACGGCCCGTCTGATGGTTAGCAGTTACCGTAGCCTATGGACGCTTGTAAGCCTAAGTGTGATTTTTACCCAATGTGAAGTTATTTACGTGACCATCAGTAGCCATTGACTTACAAAAAAATCTGGACGGAGCGTCGCCTTATACGAAAGTAAAACCAAGCAAGTATGCCAGGTGGTCTGGTAAAGACAAGCCTATTACAACGATAGTATGCCGATCAGTTCTCATTCCACATTGAGACGTTGATAGTGGAAATAAGCCTCTGTATCACTTGTGCCTGCTTGACTACTGCTTTTACTCACACGTAGGAAAATTGTGCTTCAATTTCGTATAAGGCTACGCTCCGTCCAAGTATTTTTGTACGTCTATGTCAGTAGTTTACGCTGTTTAATTAATATTAGTAACGCCGTAATGGTACAAACCTTTCTCATTTTCAAATTTCTCAGTGATCTGCTCCATATTATTAGCGTAGTTGATATCAGCTTTATCCAACAGATGTCTGAGCTGCATGACGTCCCAGTCGGCCTTGCTGTTCGCCGCTGCGATGGCGCGCTCGAATTGGGCCTCTTTATTCGCTAACACCTCTTTCAGGTTTTCAAACTGGAATTTTAAGACCATGATAGCTCAGTGGTAGTGACGTCGGATGCCAAGATGATGGTTCTGAGTTCGAATCCTACAATGAGCTTGAGCTTTCGGTGAAGGAAAACATCGTGAGGAAACCATAGCACGGTGGTACTTTGTAGTACCCACCTAATACGTAGTTTGAACGACTAAAATACATATAATAAATATTAATTTCTCGTTTTTTACTGATACTTTTACCGAGAACAATATGACAAGGAATCCATATCGACATTTTGTCTGATTGTAAATCAACTAGTGAATGATATATATGTGATTGCATTTATATGGAAACTGCTCACACTTCGCACAAGGAAACATTGAATGCTATCATCATCCTAATGTCCCACTGCTGAGCACAGGCCTCCTGCACACAAATCAGGATGGGGGTGAATGGGTAGATACTCCACCACGCGTGCCCACTACGGATCGGTGGAGGTAGGCTAGTGGGCAACCTACTGCTGGAGTTTTCAAGGCGCCTAGGAGGCCTCCAACTAGCTTAACGACTGATATCACACCAGGACCAACGGCTTTACGTGCCTTCCGAAGCACGGAAACGCTCGATTTGAAATACCACTTGGCGGTCACCCATTCAGATACCGACTACGACTGTGGTAGCTAATTCAAAAATTCAAAAATTCAAAATCATTTATTCAAATAGACCTTCGCAGGCACTTATGAAAAGTCTGACTCTAATACCGGTTCGGAAGGTTGCATTTTCTGAGAAGAGCCTGCAATAAACTCAGCAATTACTCTTTTCAAAACAAGCTTAGATTCATTACATAATATTTACATTCTAATCGCACTGACAACAATTGCGTGCCCCGGCGCGGCGGCAACAACTACAAAGTAGGATGAATCTATATTTAATAAGTAAATGGCAAACTTAAGCAGACCAACCCCCACAAGCAGCACCTGTTCACAAGTATGACGCGTGTGGCAGCCATCGCCCTCTTCGCTATATTAGAGGGAAGTGAGCGACAATCATGCTTCACCAAGAGCGCTTCAGTTAACATCACTCTATAATATTCTAACTCTAAGAACAAAAGTTTTAAAAGATCGTGACTCACCCTCGTAGTAACCTCCCTGAGCTTCCTATCAGCGTTCTTCGCGTCTTGCTCAGACTCAGCCCTGAGCTGAGCGAGCGCGTTCCTGGTGCGGTCGGCGTGAGCGCGCTCGAGCGCCGCGCGCGTCGAGGCAGATGAAGCCGCCTGCTCAGACTTCAGCGTCTCTATGCTCTTGCTGTGCTGCTGTTGGAGCCGCGATATTGTCTGGAAGGTAGTTGCTTATAGTTTATGATGTCCTGGTACTCGCTGTAATCAATTACTCGATAATATCTAGTTGGTGATTCATGGCTATATCAATGCTCTTCTGTGGCGTTATCTGGAAGGTGGAACCTCATACTTTATGTTGTCCTGGTACTTATTTCTCACTGAAAGTGAAAGTTTGGAAGTGTTGGGAGACAGGATATTATCTGGAAGGTAGTTGCTTATAGTCTATGTTGTCCTGGTACTCACTGTAATAAATTGCTTATCAAGTTGAAAGTTCGCCTAGATATGTTGTGGAAGGGATATTGTCTGGAAGGTAGCGCATAGTTTATGTTGTCCTGGTACTCACTGTAACGAATGCTCCTGGTTTACTTTACTATTTCTGTTCGTAGATATATTCAATATTTATCCTTGATGTTTGCGGTTGTGAATTGATATTTGTTATTACATTTCTCATAATTAGTGTCAAATACCAATCCACACTTGAAATCGGGCGATATACAATTAAACGCAGCTTTTGAAAAAATAGTAAATTGTAAACCAAGAGACGACAGCACCTATTTCACATGAGATGTTTTAGAAAGGATTTCCCTTAATTCATCCCATAAGTTGGCAAAATAGGAAATGGCAGGGCGGAAAGCTAGCATAAGAAAACACAAAAACGACTTAGCTTGGCTCCAAATTAAACACCTACCTGCAAATGCACCTCCTCCTTCTCCTTAACGATCCTACTCTCCCGTTCCAACAGCTCCTTCAGTCTATGCGCCTCTAGTTTCAACGCCTCCTCTCTGGTCTCCACTTTCTGCAGCTTCAGAGTTAGAGCCTGGACCGAGCGCTGCTGTTCCGTGGCCACTCCTCGCAACTGCTGGAGTTCCGCTACGTGAGATGGAGTCGGCTTTGGAGCTTTTTGAAGCTGTTCTACAGTTTGTGTCAGCTGTTTAAAAGAGAAGTAAAGCTATATTGATATTTAAGTAGAGTTACGTTAAGAATCTTTTTGGTTTGCAGGATTTGACCATATCCTTAGATAGGAAAAAAGCAAAAGCCCTGATTTTCAGCAATAAAATGGCTAAATTGATCGCTGTATCTGCTGAGAGAATTTCGATAGTGCGAGGTAGGTTCGTAATTTAATAATTGTCATGATGACACTTTATTTCTTTGTATGTATTGACAAACGTCCCTCGTCACTAAAATACTGGCCCCAGACCAATAGGTATATATAAAAAGCGTCAATTAGCCGAACACCCCTGGATCAGTAGACTAGATTTGTCTAGTGGGGCTGATCATCAGGTCACGAATTAAAGCACACCATCCGTCTTCCTCTCCGCCTACACTTTACGATTGTGTCCTCATGCAAAACTTTGATGTGGCGTCTTTAAGGCGTATGATCTCTGTTACCTACTCGTACTATCCAAAAGCCCTATCAACTTCCCCAACGGAGAATCACAGTTTGGCTAAATGTACTCCTAGAATCCGAACCAAACTTAATGGCGGCTGTGAAGTGCGCTGCGAGCCGGCTTTGCGCAGGTACAGTCATCTCGAATGTACCGCATACCTTCGTTTTCACTACTGCGCAGCGTTCCGCGGCTTATATCACAGCCACCAATAAGTTTGACTCAGTCTGTACCTAACATAATGCCGAGTTGGAGGACAAAGTGGCAATGAAGAATGTTCACTAATTTTGAATTTTAGCTCATCGCATTTTCTGTAGAAAATAAAAAATATATGTGAAAGAATTATTTCAATACGACAATTACTTTCCGAGATATAGAATTTTTAAATGAGCGCGCGACGCCGGATTCGACCGCCCGGTACTTGATGCGTGTGACGTCATGTTTCAGCGCTCGCTCAGTCCGTCGCGCTCTTTTTCTCTTGAAAAATCTTATTCCTTGGGTTTATAAATTTGAAACTTAGCACTATTACTTATTTAATCAAATAATACAGCTTCTCATTATTAGATTTTTAAAACTACCCCTAAAAGGGGGTTTAGGAGGTGTTAAAGTTTGTATGGAATAAACCTACCGCGCGGTCCGATTAACTCAAAACACGGTTTTAATTGGGTTTCGCGAAAATCGACCCCTAGTAGGGCAAAAAGGGGTAATAATGTTTTAAGGGGAGGATTTTACTACGTCTGTATTAACTCAAAAATTGGAATACATTAGTTCCTTTTGTAGCCTAAGAAAGGATTTTAGAAATTCCATCCCTCCATCCAGTGGGTAAAGAAGAGGACGTAGGTAAAACGGCGGGGCGGAGTGTTAGTTTAGAGATAAAATCAAGGCTTATTGTTTTGAAGATCGTCAGTATAGTGAGAGTCTGCTATCTACACATTATTCATTTATAGTGTGCATTATTTTGGTACCCCCGCAGTTTCACCTGCGCGTACCTACAGTTTGAATTTTTTGCGCGGAACCCCGTTATTATTTTTCTAAAATAAAATTAGCCTAAGTTCCTTCTTATAACATACGCTATCTACCTGTGATAGTCTCCTTAAAATCGGTCCAGCCGTTCCGTAGGTTAGGACACAGATTACTAAATATTTACTACGTAAGTAAGGAGGCCGGAACAAACTGTGTCAAATGTTTAATCCGCATGCGAAGACGGTTACTATAAAAATAAATAAATAAATATCCTGGGACATTCCTCACACACGGTCATCTGATCCCAAACTAAGCAGAGCTTGTACTATAGAAACCAGATAACTAATATAATACATATACTACTTTTTATTTGTAAATACATACTTAATATACATAATTACACCCAGACTCAGGACATACAGACATGTTCATGCACACAAATACATGTCCTGTGTGGAAATCGAACCCACGACCTGCGGCGCGTAAGGTGAACCTTAACCAACTGCGCCAACTGGCCCGTATAACAAGAGTATAAATAGGTACAGATAAAACATTACTACTTATTTGTTATCTATAACGTAAACTTAAACCGTCTTATTAATAAATAAGGTGTAAGTCAAGTATAGTTAAACCTAGGATTAAAATATATCCGTCACTTTCTAATGTCATATAAACAAAAAGGGCTAGAGCATGGCTGGAGCTATCTTAATACCTGGGTGTTACAAGACTGACTTACACCTTATTTTTTAATAAGGGGGAAAAGGTTTGGTAAGTACCTACTTAAAATTAATTCTTTACGGTAAATAATGCAAAAAAAAAACAAATTCAAATACACACACAGGAAGCATGTGCATTCTTACTTACTCCTCGCTTTTCAGCGGCAACGGAATCACTATTCGTCGATAAATTAATGGGCAACTATAAGGCTATCTATTTTAATCCTTCATGATTTAATAAAGGTTTTTTTGTATTGTAATGACCTTGATTAAGAATACACACACTATGAACGTAACAGTAGAATAATTCACGGATGAAACAAAACACTTTCCCCTAATATTATAGCGCAAGGACCGCTGGCGACTAACGCAAGTGAGCGGAGCGTTACAAGATGACGTCACACTGGGGTCACGTGACTGCTAGTGGGCCTCGATATTTAGGGAAATTTCAAATGTCTGTAAAATCATAACTACTTGGTTTTTTTTAATGAAACAAAAACTAGTGTATTTGTATACATAATGGCTCTACTGTTACAAACTTTCAAGCGATTTTGCATACCTAGTAACATTCCTCATTGTGACTTATTTCATTTTTCTCTACTGACCGTAACATGGTTACACGTAGAACTCGATTCTAGATGGCGCCAGTGATTTTATTTTTTCTGGAAGCTTCTTATAGTTTATGAAAATTAAATGAAAATATATTTATTTTGAAAAATACACACAACACTACAAAAATATTATAAATATGAAACAAATAAGTAGCACATTGACAAAAAAAAGCAAAGAGTAGTGTTGTGTGATATCAAAATTGGTCAGCGACTCAGTATTACACTGTTATCCCGAAAGCACTGCCCCCCTAGACAAGATGGTTATGGACAATCGTCATCGTTAGTAAACGATCAACCTTTGTATGGGATTGACTTAAGAGATTGTTAAAAATCACGTGTATTTCGATTTGAAATGTCAATCCCATACAGTCTTGTCTACAGGCCCTGGTTTTCAGTCGTTGCCATTAGTGACATCACGCACAACCGATATATGATATCCTGGTACTCAGTAATGAAGTTCGTTACGTTCTAGCCCCCCCCTGGGTCCGCTAGTGTACTGACCTGTTTGTTCTCCTTCTCTGCGTCCCTGGCTCTCTTCTCTAACTCCCTCATCTTCCACTCGCAGTCGGCGAGCATGCGCTCGGAGCGCGCGGCGGCCTGCGACCGCGCCGCCTCGTGCGCCCCCCGCCATTTCGCTGTATTCGCTTCGGATGCTGCTAGAGCCTGGACAATTATCATCATCAGCTTAAACTGTCCCACTGGACTTTTTGGCGGGAACTTGCAGAGTGACATAGCGTTTTCATTTTTACTTTCATAAATTCGTGTATTTTGAGTTTTATTGCATATTATCGGTGGTATTTTATCCAATAAAGATCAATCCATGTGCACCAGTGAAGTGAAATGAATCATGTGTATCGTGACTTTTCAAGTTGTCTCGAGAAGTCCGTGAAAAGTTTTAGTACAACAACCAGTAGTAAAACATGACTTTTATGGACAGTGACTGACTGAGGACTATGTGAACGTGATTTATTGTGACTAGAACTTATAATATAACTGGAATATGGCAAAATACACATGCCGTGTGACGACAACAAATTAAAAAAAAAACTATCCCACTGCTGAGCACATGCCTCTTGCACACAAATGTGGGTGAAAGGTTGTAGCGATGCGAACTCTCCTATTTCAATTATTGCTTCTGGTCACAAATACTATGTCCAAACTTACATGTTATTCAATTTTAAAATTTTGGAATATTCTTATTTTCAAATTTTTGAATGAAGAATGTCCATCAGACATTCATTCAACTAGGTCATTATTGAGAACCAACTCATTACAAGTGGACCTGTTGTAAAGTGAAATAAAAGTCAATGTTGATATATTTATTATAAAAGTTTAAATTTCCTAGTATTATATTTAATGTGATATGTTTTACCAGTGCATCAATTTAAAGATTTAACATAAGTACTAGAACCCAGCTGGGGTAACTTCCTTGGTTTCCTATCACCACTTCCCTGTATTCCAAATGTTCTCTCAGTAATAATACAAGTGTTTTATATCATATTTTCTTTGTCATTGGCCCTGATTCTGTTGTTCATAACTAATTTTAATCTCTCTATGTCTTTTCTTTCTTGGAAATGTGGTGCTGGCGACGGATGCTGAGAATAAGCTGGACTGCGCATCGTACCAAAGTCTCCATATTAAAAGAGCTCCGGATTAAACAAAGACTTTCGTCGATTGTTCAGATACGAATCCAAAAATTTTTCGGACATGTCACCCGTAAACATGATTCTATGGAGAGGTTGGTCATCCAAGGTCGAGTTGAAGGCAAACGTTCGCGTGGTCGGTCTCCAACCAGGTGGCTTGACCTCATAAAATCTGCCACGCAATGTACGATTACCGAATGTTCCCGAAACGCCACAAACAGGAAAAAATGGAGAAACATTGCAAATGCAGCGGTCATGCGAGAAAGGGACAATCCATGACCACGACCACTGCCAAGAGTGCACGACTAAGAAGAGAAGAGTCTCTTTCTAACAAAGGACATAAGAAAAGGATGTAAGAAATTTAGTCCTGTCAAATTAGTCCAATGCTTGTTTTCAATATAAATTTAGTCGCCATCTATCGCGGTTACGCCTAAATACACGCAAAATAAGACGGCAAATATTAATTTGACAACTTAAAATATGTTCTATCCTTTTTCAATAATGTTTGTAAGAAAGAGATGAGATGTGACTAAAATTAGTTTAGTGCGATTTACAACAGAATCGGCACCATTATTGTTACAGTTTATTTTTACACTTTATTTTTACACAATAAACTTTATAGAAGACAGTCATAGCCTTCATTTTCTTCAACTGCATTATTATCTGATCTACTACTTTGAATGCTCTTGTCGTAGGCTGATAGTTGAGCTGACAGCCAAGCCAACCAACCCACGTCGTGACAAGGTAATGGGCAGATACTCCACACCGGGCAAATTGGTATATGGAGTATGGGAAAAGTATGAATACTAGGTATTGTCAGAGTACATGAAGCTTTACACTTGCTTGTAATCTTACTTACTACCCCTCACATCATCATCAGCCTATAATGTCCCACTGCTGAGCACAGGCCTCATTCCAAATGAGGGTGAAATGGAATGGGCATTACTCCAATTAAGTGATAACCGGGACCAACGGCTTTACGTGCCTTCCGAAGCACGGAAACGCTCGATTTGAAATACCACTAGGTGGTCACCCATCGAGGTACCGGCAACGACGGTGGTAGCTTAACTTTGCCGATCGATTAAGAACGGCTAAACATGCTACACCACGTGCGGTTTTTTTACCATCATACAAGATTCAGATTCAGATTCAGATTATTTATTTTATAAGAACATGGTATTTCGCAGTTGTTATGAGTATAATAATTATAATGTACAACATCCTGCCACTGGGGGCGTACAAAAATATAACATACATTTAAATAAAATTACAATTTCACAATAATTAATATTACATTCTTAAATAATTTGTCGTAAAATATTATACCTATTTATCAAAAACTTTATCTTTTTTTTGTCAATGTTATCTTCAAGCCAAGAATTCTTTTTTTTTCTTCACCTGATCGTAGAATTCGACGTTACCATCGCTTTTGTTTGAATAGTATTCGCTATAAACCTCATTCAAATGTTTTGAATGGAATTTTTAAAAGCTTACCTCCTGTGCTTTTTGTTCCTGAATCAGCTTGTCCTGCTCCAACCGATCCCTGTCCCGCTCTAGCGCCTGCACCCTCGACTCCAGCTCTGCTCTGTGCGCGAGAGCATCTTCCAACTCTGCTCTTAGTTGCCGGAGTGATTCATCTGAAGTTTCATAATTTCACATCATTTAGATCGATTTATTTCCCACGAAAAATATTTATCTAGCCTACTGAATAAGGTGGCTCATTACGTGGGAGACAAGAAAATATTATGGTGTTATGTTATGAGCATTTCCCTGCAAAACAATGACAAAAATGCCTGAGGGAACCCGACCTCGATAGACAATGACTGACCGATTATATTGTCGCCGAATATAGAGCATTCAGAGTTCAATACTGAAACACACACAAGCTACAAAAAGTCGCTCATGACTTTCCTTTTCCTGGATAATTCTATTTAGTTCGTCATTTACATTATCAAAAAATATTAGGCACGTATTTTTTCTTTCGTCAATTAAACAAAAAATACGAAGATTTCGTTCTTGGTTCGTTGAAGTTGACGCCAGTGGTACACTTTTCCGTAATACGTATCCAATATTTTTTGATAATCTAACTGACGGACTAATTAGAATATATTTCCCCCAAGAAACATCCCTATTATCGCGGCTACAAAAAGTAGCTCGTGTGCGGGCTCCATTGCTGAGTTTTTTATCGTCAATGAACCGCTCGCGCTGGTTCGATCGATGTTCGCTGAGAATCCATCGTAACGTCCATAGCCTTACCAGGGCCGAAACTGAATAAATCACGTTTGAGTTTAATTCCCATACTGTTCACATTCACCAATAGCAAGATTCAAATATGTGTTGAATAAGCAAAATTATCCATAAAAGCAAAGGTAGCATAGTCTGCCAAATCACACTTAGTGGTTAGCTTCAACTATGGCTTCAGTCTCCCGCCTTGTTAGGGGTACTTTGAGACTCAGCAGTGGAAAATGGATAAATACAAAGGATAGGGGATATATATCCGAAAGAGGTGAAGACTAAATTATAGACTCTCTATAAAAGGTTACAGATCAAAATAAATTACTAAAAAAATCATACCAAATTTTTGCTTTTAAGTTTATTGAATTAAACTCGTAACCAACGTGTCACCGCTCAATGACGGTTAATATCTTTTCACGTCACTTGCTATTATTATTACTTATAAGATTATCTCTTTCGCGATCTGTGCGCCTGGTACCTACCAAATAAGTCGTGTCCTTTTATGGATGCTGGCTGATGAAATAACTCACCGTTTCGCCTTTGTAGCTGTTCAGCCAAATCTGCAGAACAACTCCTGGCTGCTGTCAGTTCCTCTTCTAATGATCGACTCCTCTGCCTTACCAGTTCTGACTCCTTGTAAGCTGCTGCTAGCTCGCATTTTAGCTCTGAAAGAAAAGAGATTTTTGAAAGATTGATGAGATTTTTTATAGACCTTCAGATATTTTGGGGAGGGCTGGAGGACTTTGGAGAACTCTGACAAACGTCAAAGTCACATGTTTTGATATGAAAGTACAGATACCGGCAAACTTATTGGCACAAAACGTGAACTGCGCAGAAGCCAAATTATAGGTCTATTTGGTGGTGGGGTGCGGGGACCGGAGCGGGGGCGGGCGCGCGTCACTCGGACGGTGCGGCGCGATTGGTCGGGTCATCAGTCGACCCGTGTATTTCACATTGTGTCTACGTTCCGCTAAATCCCGTGTACACTTGCGTGCAAACTAATTTGCTTTTGTTAATTTTATTTGTTGATTTATTATTGTTGTTTGTTTTTGTTATTTTAACTGATACAATGCGTAACAAAACTTTAAAAAGCCAAACTAGGAAAATTGTTTACGACGTATACTGTTATATGAAAAATCAGTCAACTAAACAAGTGGTGAAACGTACTGCACAAGCTACCAACATTTCTTCAAGAACCATTGCACGTATAGTGAAGGAAACACAAAACTCGGAGTCTCTCCACGTATTCAAAACACCAGGAAAAAAAAGGAGAGGAAAGAAGAGGGTAACAGGCGTTGATACGTTCGATCTTTCGGTACTTAAAAGATGCGTATACAATTTCCACATCACAAATAAAGAACTGCCAACCGTAGAAAAGCTAAGACAAAAACTAAAAACAGACATTGATTTCAACGGATCGGAACGGAGTTTACGGCGCGTTTTAAAGCAACTCGGATTTAGATGGAAAAAGATGGAGAATAATAGAAAAGTATTAATTGAAAAGTCCAATATTAGATTACTACGAATTGAATACCTCCAACGACTGACTAAGTATAGAGAAGAAGGCAGACCCATCGTGTATACTGACGAGTCATACGTCGACTCTTCCGACGCATCTACCGAGTCTGATGGATCAACCCAAGGACTCAAAAAGCCCATTTCTAAAGGCCAAAGATTGGTCATCGTTCATGCAGGTTCCGAATGTGGATTTATTCCTAATGCACTACTTGTATATAAAACAGGCAGTCCCCACTACTATAACTTGGACTTTAATGACTATGAAAAGTGGTTGCGAATCCAATTGATTCCAAATTTACCCCCGAATTCAGTGTTGGTAATTGACCACAACAAACAAACTGATCTTGCCCCAACTGCTAATTCAAAGAAAGCAGATATGCAACAATGGCTTAAAGACAAAAACATTCATTATGATGAAAAAATGTTAAAACCTCAGCTGTACAAGCTTATAAAACTTCACAAAGAACAATATAAATCTTTCAGAATCGATAATCTTTTGGCAGAACATAACCACTCGGTACTCCGTTTGCCACCCCATCATCCAGATCTGAATCCCATAGTGATGATAGGGGCTGATATTAAGGGATATGTCAGTAAAAAAAATGTTAGCTTCAATTTAAACAAAGTCAAGGAACTTGTTATTGAAAAAGTGGCCGCAATGGGCGCCTGCGAATGGGCAAAGTCATGTCAGATAGTAAAAGAAATTGAGGCGGAGTACATGAAGAATGATCACGTAGTGGATTTACTCACTGAAGAATTTATTATTTGTCCTGGTGACGATAGAGATTCAGATTCAGATGATGATAACGATGAAGAAGATAACTTCGACGATGATGATGATGATGATGATGATGATGATGTTGAAGATGACGATCATCATCAAAATCATCCTGCACAAAGCACCAGCTCTGCTTCTCTTGATTTCAAATTAGTGGAAGACATATCAATGTTACCTTAAGCTTAATCATTTTTTTTTTAATAAATCTCTATTTGACAGTTTATGTATTTTATTATTTTTTTATAACTTCAGATTCGTTTTCTGACGTAAACAGTACAGAATAGATTCATTATCATAATCATTCATTATGTTATTAAAGTTATTTTTTAAATCTTAGTAACATTATAAAACACTTTGGAGCTTCCTTCCGCGGAATCAGACTGTGGAATGAGCTCCCCGCTGTGGTTTTCCCAATGGAGTACAGCATGGGGTTCTTTAAAAAATGTTGTGAAGAGATTTCTGCAAGGTCGGCAACGCGCGAGTGTTGTGTTGCAAGCGTCCATAGTCCACTTACCATTAGCCGGGCCGTAAGCTTGTTTGCTACCTTAGTAGTATAAAAAAAGTAAGAAATCAAAATAATCTACGAGTACGCGACTTATGTTGCTCGCCAGTGTACTACCTGCGTTAACCGTTCCCCCACTACGCTCAAACTGTGGCAAGAAGTTTGCCGGAGGCCGGGATCTTATTACCAGGCGCTCATAAATCGTCAAGAGCGTTCAATAACAAACATCAGAAATCTAAAATTAGTGATTTGCGTGTTATTCACTTCCCGTAATTAAATGCTTTCGCATTTTCACATTATTTGTCAGGGTTAAAAATAATCACATGATATTCCACTGAAATCTGTGCAATTAATTTATTTCTCTGCTGTAAAGAAAGATATCTTTGCCTTTTTGTCGAGTATGCGTTCCTAGTTTTAATGAAATCACGCTTCTTTTAAAAATCATCACTACAATCTTATGATTTCCTGGTACATTGACTATGGTTTTCAATCATTTAGATTAGATACCTACCAAAAATAACAAGCTCTTGGCTCTGTCTACAAGCACCTATTGCAAGGCATAATCAATAATTAATTTATTTGATTGGTCTTGGTCTGCTGCGCTACAAAATACTGTATCAATGACAGCGATAGGTCCCACGCGCTAGTGACACCAATTGATGGCGGGCGGGATGTGATATAGTAGAAAAATATACCAGAATATGACTTATATATATACCTAGTAGCTTAAAAATAAACAAAAATGTTCCTAAAGCACTCAACGTGAATATAAACACAATAATTTCATCGTTTGAAGAGTAACAAGATATTTGTGGAAAGTATTATAAACAGTGAAAGTGAATATGGCAGGAAAATGTATTCACGAAACAAACAGAAATAACTCAGCACATGGGAGCAATTACTGGTATATTTTTAACATTCACAAGGTCATTTGTCATTTACGTCATTGTAAAACTGTTGAATTTCTTTGTCTGTATTTATTAGCTTTCTAGAAAATACGACGATAACAAAGTATAAGTTGCGAACACAGATATACATCTAAATAGATGCCGCGAGTGTGTGTACTTCGCGTGTCAAAATCTGTGCAAAAATAGGGCACCATGTTCTTTTGAAACTGTTTCGCGCGGACAGGGAACTCGCATGCGGCTGCATGTCCACCAGAGATGTGTAGCGAGGGATGTGTTTAGCTGACAAATAGGATAGCTACATTTTCACGTTAAAAATCTAATGCCAGCCTAACTAAGTCGATCTTGTGACACTATGGTAGTACAAAAAAAGTTACACGTTTGGTTTTCATAGGGATGGAGGGACTTGCGTTATCTATTTAGATTTATGTGTGTGGTTGCGAAGTAACTATTTAGTAATCTGTGGCCTAAGATAGAGGACACTGGCCCAGAAGAAACCTTTTTACTCTGACCTTGAAAGTCATGGATTGTAAGAGTCAGGAAACACAGACGCCGAAAGCATGAGTTATTCCTTTGGAATTATATTATTACGGGTGGAAATTATCCCGGCAGCGTCTTGTGGCGTAAGAAAGGGGATGGTAGAAACAGGATGACTTATATTACATACAAAATATACAATGAATTGTAGCAAAACAAAAGCGGCGGATATAACTCGTAGAGCCAGTATCTGAAACGACAATAAGCAGGCCACATGCGGATAACCAATGGGGAAGAAAGATTCTCGGATAGCGACCACGTATATACTCAGTGGCGGCGTAAGGCGTCGGCAACGTGGGCCACCGCCTACGGCCTCGCGACCCAGGGGGCCTCGCGCCCCGAAAATTTATGCAATACTTAAAAGCCGCGAACGCGTCAAACAAATTGTATAATAAGTATATTTTTATTCAGTTTACCAACATTAGTTTGCGTTGCTATCGCCAGACTTCCCCGCCGCGTGCCGTCAAAAGCTGAGGATTCCCCGTTCTGTTTGTTTAGACATAGATAACTGAGTTGTAAGGAAAAGTTCTCTAACAAAAGTAGCAATTTGACGTGTCACATGAGCTCTTGGGCTCTCGCTTTTACGATAACTCGTATTGATTTGTACAAGCGAAAGGGTTTGTCGTATCAAGAACGCGTAATCACATTAACCTACTAAGTCGCGCAAGGTCCGTACGGGCCTCGCGTGCGCGCGTTCCGTCGAGTGTTCGTCTTCTTGCGCTGGCAGAGGGCCCCGCAAAATGAATCTTGCCCACATAAAATTTAGGTCTTACGCCGCCACTATATATACTGGTGCAGTAATTACAACAATTAACAAAAAATTACAAAGGTAAGTTGATTGTATTGTAACCGAAGACAATGTACACCCATCCATGTGTCCAACGCATATAGAACGCTGGCTCTCAGCCAACAAGCCCGTCGTGTCATTGTATTGGAGAGTGTGTCATTCGGCAAACTTGTATAGTATAGGGATGTGAATTAGCCGACAAATATCCGACAATGGTGCTGATTCTGTTGTTTACGACTAAACTAATTTAGTCTCACTATGTCTCTTTCTAACAAAGAACATAAGAAAAGGATGTAAGAAATTTAGTCCTGCAAACTTGTTTTCAACGTACATTTAGTCGCCATCGAAATTGGTTACGTCCGCAAATGAAGACGGCAAAGATTAATTTGACAGCTTTAAATATGTTCTATCCTTTTTCAATAATGTTCGTAAGAAAGAGATGTGATGTGACTGAAATTAGTTTAGTGCGATTTACAACAGAATCGGCACCATTATGTCACTGATCCTAATTCTAATAAATTGAAAAGTTTGTATGAATGAGATTTGTGAAGATGTTTAAGATATTTGTTACTCTTTAACGCAAAACCTACTGAACGGATTTTGACGAAATTTGGCACACAGATAAAAGATGTTATGAAAAGGGAAGTACTACAAAAATAATAGTAATAAATACGTAATCTGTGGAACAGGCCCCAAGTATCTTATAAAAGAACTCCCTTCATTTTAAAAGCCAATTTTTTTAAACTATCTTAAATAATCACTAATTTATGATTTTTCCGTACTTTCCGTATTTTAGCAATATGATGAATATCCGCATTTTATCCGAACTTTAGTAACATCCCTAAAATTAGTACATAGCAATACTGTAAAGTGTTGAGACAAAAATGATTTCTGCGCTGGATACTTTGTTTATACGATTTTTGACTGAGCTGGTACTGTCGAGTGATAAAGTGAATGTAATTTTTTTAAGCATCCGTAATAAAATTTTAATCGGCAATGATGCTGATTGTTTTGTTTACATCTAAACTAATTTAGTCTCACTATGTCTCATTCTAACAAAGAACATAAGAAAAGGATGTAAGAAATTTAGTTCTGTGAAATTAGTCCAATTCTTGTTTTCAACGTAAATTTAGTCACCATCGAAATTGGTTACGTCTATTTACCCTCAAATGAAGACGGCAAAGACTAATTTGACAGCTTTAATGTTCCTTTTTCAATAAAGTTTGTAAGAAAGAGAGATTAAAATTATTTTAGTGCAATTTACAACAGAGTAGGCACCAATATACCAGGTCTGTAATGCTATATCTTAGTTTAAAGTTAAGAATGACTGTTGCCAAAATAAAAAACATGTAAGTAATTCAATTTCGTTATGGTAAAATATATTCCTGCTTATTACGTGAGATGGTTCATAGAAAGACTATCAAAACGTCATATATCATATAGTCGGTTTCACAAGACATGTGTAAACCTTTTTTAGTAATAAGGGGGTTTATCTCTGGAACACGGCTAAAGCTCGGGGTTGAAACGTTTAGTTCAGCTACCGTGGAACATACACGTAATAACCACAGATATAAATCTAAATAGATGACGACGTATGTATTCGCGTTCCAAATGCTGTGCCAAAAGGGAGAGCATAGTGCAATGCTCTTCTTTTGAAACTGTTTCGCGCGGACAGGGAACTCGCATAAGGCTGCATGTCCACCAGACATGTGTAGCGAGGGATGTGTTTAGCTGACAAATAGGATAGCTTCATTTTCATGTTATAGCTCTAATGCCAGCCTAACTAAAGCGCTCTTTTGACATTATGGTAGGTAGAAAAATAGTGGCACGCTTGGCTTTCATTCGGATGGAGGGACTTGCGTTATCTATTTAGATTTATGTCGGAGGTAGATACAAATACATAGACTGGTAAGAATGGGAACTCACGTTCTATCTCTTGATCCTTAGCTTCTATTTCTTTCCTGTAGGCGGCGAGCAGCTCCCTCGCTCTATCTGACTCCCCGCATCTTGAGTCTGCGAGCTCTGTGAGCGCCGCCACCTGTGTTTGGAACTTGTTCTCATTGTTCACCAGGGATTTCCTGCAAAAATAATACGTATTTCTATTGTGATACAGTTTAAAGTAACGTGATCATCTCGGATAAGCCCAATATTATCACACCGCAGGACCGGGGTTCCTGACTGGGGACCTGAGCCTCTGAGTCTGGTTTCTATCATAGAGCAAAGGAGTCCCGCGCGCGGCGCGCCCTTATAATATAGAGTCAAAATCAATGACAACTCGTGGCCTATGAATGAGGAGTTTTCTTATGATACCGCTATGGTCAAAATACCTGTCAAATCGTGAACTTAAGCACAGTATTATATGCATAATGGTAAAACTGTGACTTAAGGTTCAAATTGGTTCGAATTATTTATTTATTTATGTGAATATGATATGATATTTCAACACAACTAAACACTTATGATAATATTCTGATATGTACACACGGCAACACATCAAGCTATACATTTCCAGTATAAGCTGATCTCGCATTGTACAGGATTTCCGTACAATGAGAGGTCAGCTTATATTGGAAATGTATAGCTTGATCTGTAGCCGTGTGTACACCAATTATAGATGTGTACAGCATTCGCCAACGTGTGTACAATAGTTAGTATTTTGGGCATAGACGTATCATAAGAAAACTCCTCATTTGTGTCACTTATTATTTTTAATATAGCTATATTTTTAACGCTTCACTTTGTTTATTTATAATCACTGGTCGTTTCCCACTGATATTCGAGACGCACACTCGCGAGGCGCCGACAGAATATCAGCGTTGAGGTACCCCACCTCAACATTAGGCTGAGTCGGCCGCCTTTTTCTTCAGATACGCACAGATTGGATTTTTATTTATATTTTAATTTGCTGTTGTAACGTTGCACTTGCAAGTTACATAAATAAATATAAGTATAGTTAGAAAACCTTTAATAAAACTTAATTACACTTAAATTAAAATAATATTTACAACTTATTCTAAAACATAATTAAATATAACCTATTAAACTAATAAAACCTAAAAATCTAAATACTTAATAAATATTATTGTACGGAATCTACAAGTACGTATTAATGATGATGGTTCCCGCACCTACGCATCCCTAACAAATCTAACGGGTTTGCGAGCTGCGCCGGCGCGGCGGCCAACGCCCAGTCGTTCAGTTCGAGAATTCTCCACGGCCAGTGCGCTTTGAGACTTCACAGGTGACGGCTGCGTCACTTGCTTCGAATTTTGTATCTAGTTTAATATCACGTGGAATCCCGCTAGGGTAAGTTCCCATGTATTATCTATCTGATTCTCCATTGTAAGGTGTTCTAGTTTTCTATCTTTCCTATCCATGCTAGCGCTGCTTCCTTTTTATTGTTTGTCAGGGACACTGTAACCTAGATTCAAACCTACCTACACAGTTGCGCAGCAAACGCTTTAGCCTTTTGTTTCTGGCCTTCCAGGATTTACGTCTACATTTACGCCTACCTTGCATCTACCTATGCAGCTTGATAACTAGCTGTGGAACGCTGAGGGACCTACCTCCTGTACTGCCTGCCTGGACTACCTACTCCCGCTGACATCCTGGGAGCTGGACCAGACCGAAGCGAAAACTGAAGCTGCTACTTCCACCTTAGTTCAGGCCAGTGTTCCCCCTGTTAAAAACTGTACCCCCTGTGAAATCTGGACGTGAGGCGGCCACAGAATTTTAGACAATTAAATGTTTCATTGGACTAATTTCCATTGTTTCATTTAATCGAACCCTACCTACCTATCTGTTGGCGTCCCCCTAAGGGACTTGCCACAGTGGCGCTCTTTACGTGTGTTTCTAGTGGCCTATTCACGTCTAGATTATTCCAGAAGTCAGCAGCTAGTACAATCATCTATCTACCTACATATTGTACTGTGAACGTGAAGGTGACATTGCAGAATAGCGAACTGGTACGTACTATCTTATTTTATTTTTTTATGTGACCGCTTACCCTGATTTTTTCTTTTCTCATTTTTCATTACCTATCATTGTTAACTGCTACGTATTAGTATCTTCCTACTAATTGTGTTAATGATTGAGTAATTTTGTTATATAGTAACTATTTGAATATTCTAAACCGTTATTATTAGTACCTACCTACTGATAATAATTAATATATGCTAAAACTAAATTGTAAAATTAAATCTATTGTTTGTTATACGTAACAGTTCGCATACCTAAATTCATTCATTTCATATCTTTTCGTTTCTTTCATCTTTTCGTTTTCATTTCATTTTCATTCATTCAAAAAAAAAAAAAAACATTTCAATTTTAATTTTATTTGCTTTGACCATCACCTAATCGTAGATAAGCTTATTTTCTCATCTTGTAAAGAACACCAATCATTCATTTCTCATTATATTCATTAACTACTTAAGTAAATCGTCTAGTTAATCATGGGAACTCATACTATTAAATTCTTTTTGCTAAACAAAAACGAATTAACCTACGAAGTACTCATTAGAGGCGAGGAACCTGCATCAACCGTACTTGGATTACGTAAACAAATAAATAAATTAACACCGCTTATACCTACTTCTGATATTTGTGAATCTGGAATCGATCCGGATATTGATATTTCTGGCGTTAGCACTTCCTTAAGTGAATTTACATCGCGAGTTAAATCGTTAGAGGAGAAGTACGATTCAAATCTCTTTGAACGCACTAGAGCGTTGGGTAATCATCTATATCACCGTCTAAAAAGAATAGATTGCACGGACTCTAAACATTTAGAAAGAGTGAGGGCTTTGTCGAAAAATGTTACGAACTTGATTAATAAAATTTTTACTATTAATAAATCGGCTAATCCGATTCCTAGCTGTGAGCCTGTTGTAGACGTTGAACAGACATCGTCGTCGCTAGACTCTGTACAAAACGTAACGATACATTGTGACCGCTCGCATTTAAATGATATACAAAAAATAAAATTTAACGGCAAAACGTGTGTACATGCATTTGTCCAGAGAGTGAACGAGTGTAGTACTGCTAGAAACATATCGCCTTCTAAATTAATGAACTATGCTACGGAAATATTCACGGACGATGCGTTACATTGGTTTCGTAGTATTAAAGACAGTGTTACTACTTGGGATGAGTTAATTTCTTTACTGATTGAGGATTTTAGTCATTTTGATTTCGACTACCGGCTATTGTCTGAGATACGAAACAGAACACAGGGTGATTCTGAAAATATTACTATATATTTTGCTAAAATGTCTGAATTATTTTCCAGGCTAACTAAAAAGATTTCTGAACAAGAGAAATTAGACATCTTAATGCACAATATTAGACCGTGTTACTCTAGCGTACTAGCTTCTAATTCTTCAACTATCAATTCTATCGATAATTTAAGAACCATTTGTAAGAACTTTGAAAAAATTCAGTCTTTGACTTCTCAATTTAAAGAACCTCCTAGAGTGTCTACTGATACGTTAGCTCCTGATCTAGCATTTTCAAAAACGTCTGAACCTAGTACTAGCAGATCTAATACATATAATCAAAATAGATACAATAGTTACAATTCTAATAAATCTAATAGTAATTTTTACAACAAGAAATATAACTATAAAAATCAACCAACAAATAATACTAATTATTCAGGTGTAGCTGCTATTGCTTCTTCTAATTCTAATACTAAAAATGTTTTCTGCCCTCGCTGCCGTAACTCTGAACACTCTTTGAAGCAATGTAAAGCTGATAGGTTCCCCATTTGCTTTAAATGTGGAACAATGAATGTCACTTACCCTGAATGTCCTAAATGTAAATCTCAATCTAATTCAAAAAAACTAGCTACTGAAGATTGCTGTAATATAAATGAGGTAAAAAACTTAACTAAAACTACTGATTCTACTAAAACTAAAAATTTTGATGAAAAGGATTGGAAAGCCTGGCTTTCAACTATTAAAATTTTCTTTTCTAGTTATTTCATTACAACAATCTTCGATAAAAAACCTATTGATGATGTTCGTCCTTACGCGGCTATCCAAGTAGGCGACAAAAACCTCTGCGGTTTACTCGATTCTGGTTCTACAGTAACTATTCTAGGTAATAATGCTCATCTAAATTTAATTTCACTAGGTCATACAGTCATTAATAACGATGTTGTGAGAACTTTTACTGCTGCTGGTGGACAAAGTATGGTTTCTATAGGATACATTAATCTTCCAGTTACTTTTGAAAACCAATTTCACTTACTAAAAGCATACGTTGTTCCGACTGTTAAATCAAATTTAATTCTAGGCATTGATTTTTGGACAAAATTTAATCTATTTCCTAAATTTTCAAATTCTATATCTCTGCACGATGCTACTAGTTATGATGGTGATGTGACTACTGTAACTGATGCTAAAAGTATACTACAGTCCTATAATGAACTAACTGAATGTCAGCGAGTTACTGCTGATAACATTATAGAACAGTTTAAAAATATCTCAACTGAAAAACGTGGTTTAGGTAGAACTAACTTAGTATCACATACTATTGATACTGGCGATGCCTTACCTATTCGGCAAAGATACTATCGCGTTTCGCCTGAAAAACAACGTATCTTATCTGAACAACTAGACGAGATGCTGTCGCTGGGTGTCGTTGAGGAATGTGAGAGTCCATGGTCTTCACCTGTATTATTAACTCCTAAGAAGGATGGCAAGCTCAGATTCTGTCTAGACAGTCGTAAGCTAAATTCTGTTACGAAAAAAGACGCATATAAATTACCTTATATTTCAGAAATTCTAGATAACCTAAAAAATGCTAAATACCTAAGTAGCATAGACCTATCTAAGGCCTACTGGCAAGTGCCTATTTCTGAGAATGATCGGAATAAAACTGCATTCTATATTCCTCATCGTGGCACCTTTAGATTTGTGACTATGCCCTTCGGATTGACAAATTCTCCCGCTACTCAACAAAGACTTGTTGATACTCTTTTCTATGGGCCTGAATTTGAAAACTCAGTCTTTGTATACATCGATGATATCGTCATATGCTCGGCTCAATTCGAAAATCACATTTCCCTACTTTTAAAAGTAATTAAGAAACTAACAATGGCTAATCTGACTATTAACTACGAAAAATCCGTATTTTTCCGTACGGAACTTAAATATCTAGGCTATGTTGTTGATTCTAAAGGTCTTCACGTCGATCCTAATAAAATTGACACCATTTTAAATTACCCTACTCCTACAAATAAAAAAGAAGTAAAAAGATTTCTAGGAATTGCTTCTTGGTACCGTAAAGTTGTCCCTAAATTTAGCTCTATTGCTGGTCCTTTGAATAAGCTAACTTCTACTAATAAAAAATCTAATCCTTTTCTTTGGACTACTGAAGCTGAGGAGTCTTTCACTAAACTCAAAGAACTTCTTGTATCTGCCCCAATCCTATCATGCCCTAACTTTGACCTACCGTTCGAAGTACACACTGACGCTAGTGACTATGGTGTTGGAGGATTACTAACGCAGACTATTGACGGAGTTGAACATCCTATCGCCTACACTAGTAGAACCTTGACAGGTCCAGAGAAAAACTATAGCATCACTGAGAGAGAGGCTCTTGCTGTCTTGGTGGCTTTGGAACACTGGAGATGCTATCTCGATAATGGTACTAAGTTTACTGTCTATACAGACCATTCAGCACTCAAGTGGTTTCTTAATCTAAATAACCCTACTGGACGCTTAGCTAGATGGGGTGTTCGTCTATCTGCATTTAACTTTGAAATGAAACACCGTCGAGGTGTTGATAATATTATACCGGATGCTTTGTCTCGCGTTTGCCAAATTTCAGCCATTGATAATAATCTAAACACTACATTAACTACAAATGATCAATGGTATCTAAACATATACAATGGTTCTCAAAATTCTCCTACCTCTTTTCCAAACTACTTAGTCAAGAATAATCGTTTATTTCGCTTCATGAAAACTCATCATCCTCTAAATAAAGAGTTCGAGTGGAAAGAAGTTGTTCCTGCAGAATATAGAACAAAAATTATATCTGAAAACCATTCTGAACCAACCGCTGGTCATTTTGGTATTATTAAAACTTATAAGCGCATCAGTCTTAGGTACTACTGGCCTGGTATGCACGCTAACGTAGTAACAGCTGTAACATCCTGTGATACCTGTATATCACATAAACACCAAAACCACGCTGCCTTAGGTGAAATGGGTCGGCCCAAACACTGTTCGAGACCTTTTCAAACTATAAGCATAGATTTAGTAGGACCTCTACCGCCTACTAGAAAACTAAACTGCTACATCTTAGTCGTGACTTGTTGTTTTAGTAAGTATTGCTTATTATTTCCAATCAAGCGCGCGACTGCAGAAATTGTTACTAAGATCTTAGAAGAACAAGTATTTCTAATACATGGCATTCCTTCTACTGTGATACTTGATAACGGTAAACAATTTATAAGTGCTACGTTAAAACAGATGTTTGAAAAATATAAAGTACCTAAATTACACTTCACTCCTAAGTATTCACCTCATGTTAATACAGTTGAACGCTACAATAAGACTGTTATGACTGCTATCTCCACATTTATTTCTAACGATCAACGTATTTGGGATCAACTTGTACCAAAAATCCAATTCGCTGTGAATAGTTCTGTAAACGAGGTAACAGGCTACACTCCTTCCTTTCTAGTGTACGGGCGTGAATTAGTTACTTGTGGTTCACATTATATCGATACTGAGAACGATAACGACGTCAGCTTTCAACCTCGAGATTCCTACGCTGAGAATATTGGTGTGCTTTCTAGTATCTTTAATAAAGTACAATCACTACTACTACAGGCTCATAGTAGGAATTGTCAACAATATAATTTACGCAGAAGACCTGCTGAATTTAATATTGGTGACGTTATCTGGAAAAGGACTTTTTATCAAAGTGATAAAGACAAGTATTTTAATAAAAAATTAGCTCCTAAATTCATAAAATGTAAAATCATTGATAAAAAGTCTCCTCTGGTCTATGAATTAGCAGATATGTCTGGAAAACTACTAGGTTCCTGGCATATCAAAGATATGAAACTTATTAACTATAAATAATAAAATAAAACCTATATACTAGCCTTAAAATTAGATTAAAACTATTACCTAAACTGTAGTGTACTAAAGAAACATAAGTATTTTAGTACACCTAACTTATTGTTTGAGTATAACTTAAAATTTACTAATTATACTCTGTTTGTAAGGATCTCAAGTCATTAATAGTAAGATTTGATGATGTTATGAAAGAAGATGGTATGATGCGTGAAGTATAGAATGTAGTCTGTGAGTAATGATAAGTTTAGTATGAAATAATAGGTAGTAGTCGGATTTTGCAGTCTAGTATGCAAAATCCTTCGTTTTTTGGCGGGGTACTGTAACGTTGCACTTGCAAGTTACATAAATAAATATAAGTATAGTTAGAAAACCTTTAATAAAACTTAATTACACTTAAATTAAAATAATATTTACAACTTATTCTAAAACATAATTAAATATAACCTATTAAACTAATAAAACCTAAAAATCTAAATACTTAATAAATATTATTGTACGGAATCTACAAGTACGTATTAATGATGATGGTTCCCGCACCTACGCATCCCTAACAAATCTAACGGGTTTGCGAGCTGCGCCGGCGCGGCGGCCAACGCCCAGTCGTTCAGTTCGAGAATTCTCCACGGCCAGTGCGCTTTGAGACTTCACAGGTGACGGCTGCGTCACTTGCTTCGAATTTTGTATCTAGTTTAATATCACGTGGAATCCCGCTAGGGTAAGTTCCCATGTATTATCTATCTGATTCTCCATTGTAAGGTGTTCTAGTTTTCTATCTTTCCTATCCATGCTAGCGCTGCTTCCTTTTTATTGTTTGTCAGGGACACTGTAACCTAGATTCAAACCTACCTACACAGTTGCGCAGCAAACGCTTTAGCCTTTTGTTTCTGGCCTTCCAGGATTTACGTCTACATTTACGCCTACCTTGCATCTACCTATGCAGCTTGATAACTAGCTGTGGAACGCTGAGGGACCTACCTCCTGTACTGCCTGCCTGGACTACCTACTCCCGCTGACATCCTGGGAGCTGGACCAGACCGAAGCGAAAACTGAAGCTGCTACTTCCACCTTAGTTCAGGCCAGTGTTCCCCCTGTTAAAAACTGTACCCCCTGTGAAATCTGGACGTGAGGCGGCCACAGAATTTTAGACAATTAAATGTTTCATTGGACTAATTTCCATTGTTTCATTTAATCGAACCCTACCTACCTATCTGTTGGCGTCCCCCTAAGGGACTTGCCACACTGTTTTATTATTATTTGTGTGTTTCTGGATAAATAAATACATTTCCTTCAACCAAGTGCGAGCGGCCATCAGTTTATTTTATTAGCATTGCCATTTAAAAAGATTGCAAATAATTCTAGTGTCTACTTTCGTAAGACATACTTTACGTACATAATATTTATATAAAATTGCGATTAGATAGTTTTTTTTAAAGGTCTAAAGATTCATGATGTTTCCACCTCGTAGACAATTTTACTTCTTCTTCAAAAAAACTACACCACAGAAAAAAGCGTGCTCTTAACAAAATTAATAGCAACAAATAACTTTTGCGCGTGTCTGTACGCGTGAGTGAATGTTCGTATGTGTGGGCGACCACAGCTGACCGGCCAAGAAAAATACCTGAACGAGATATTAGATAAGTAGGTAAATAGTTTACTTTGACGAAATTATGAGTCACATTTTATTTACTAACTCTAGTTTTCTGGGTTTCGTTTTTCTAAATGTTTCTTTGAATTGGGTGAATTTCAACTAGTGTTGGCCAAATCGAGAGAAAAAGTTTATGAACGCGCGTAGATGCATTTTTAGTGTGTTGGACTATGCGTCTTTTCTATACAAACAGAGATACTTACAAGCAATGTTAAGAGACGCATTGACGCGCTACGCTGCGTGGTGCGTGGCAGAGTGATAACCGCATTAGTTTAAAAAAAACACGGCCTGCTTTACTGCGCCAACCCAGTCTTGATTATAAAGGTTAAAATCTGGGAAGTAATGTTAAATGAAAATCTCAAGAAAAGGTGAGTTTTTAAGAAAATACTAGTTTTTTTTAATATTCTGTAGTTTTTGAACTGTGACTGTGATATTTACTTTTTTTTAGCGCCCGTAGTGTTTTTAAGCAATAGTTTTCATCACATCTCTTTCTTAAAAACATAATTGAAAAAGGATAGAAAATATTTAAAGTTGTCATTTTAGTCTATGCAATCGTGCATCGTCATTTACATAGTCGCACAATTCACGTAGAAAAAAGCAATACGACTAGTTTTCTGACACTCTTTTCTGTTCTTTGTTAGAAAGAGATAAAGGGATTAAGTTAGTTGTAAACAACAAAATCAGCAAATGTCCTAAGACAAGACAGACAAATAGAATTTCATTTTTCAAATAGTTAACAAATCAGAGTTTAAAAGCTACCAGGGAAGCATGAAACTCAGCGACCTCGCCTAAAACCAACCCGGATTTCCAGTACATAAAATCGATAATTCTAGCCGATTAGCTTGTAAAAATATTCCAGGCAATAAATCCAGGCATAAACACAGACTGAATACCAGATACCGCGCGGTATGCCTAGCACTTGAAATATTTGAATCGGTTTGTAATCAATTAGTTATTTTGGTAGCATATGCTATACTATGGTTTTATGTTCTTATGTATTGAAATGAGCTCAAACGATAGATATTATTGATTCAATCTGGATTTAGATAACTCAGTTGGAAACGGTTCCTTTGCTATCAAAAATCTATGAATCTATACTCAGTTCAAGTTGTATTTGAAACCGGTGTAGAGTCATTTATTGCTTTATCAGGGCCTAAAATTGAATAAATACTTTTTTAATATGAATTTGTAAGAGGCGTCCGGTTTAGGCAACATTTAAAATAAAAAAAAAACGTGCGAAAATGTTCCCGATACATTTTTCAATTGAACACGATTCAAATTATCTCGATAAAATTTGGAGAGAAATTTTGAAATTGGAATTGTAAATAATCGTGTTTGACTTTCGTAGTTCACAGTAATTATAACTGGCCAGTGTCTCACAATAGGTAGGTAAATAAGATGTAATAAGAACTTTTTTCGCAAACCTTTCTGCATTTGCATTTGAGAGCCAGTTACCTATTTAGTTAATTATTTATATTCGACAACCAGATTTATACCATATAACAGAACCTTTTAAAATAATTTGTATGGATTTAAATAAAGCTTTATTATTATACTGTAAGTAAATATTGTACATAATGAAAGGGCAATTCATCACGTTCGCACAAAGGAAGCTTGCTTATTTTAATATAGAGAACAACATGTAATACAAATAAATCGTGACTAAGTTTCAATCGACGTCCAACGCAAGCGCTCGTGCGTCAAATAATATGGCGGCCTTCAGATGTCGAAAAGCACGTGAAAATTGACGAAAAGTATCTGGGGGTCTGGGCGTACTTTAACATCCATTGCCCCTGAGCCAATTTGCGTTTTTAATTTAATTTAATTCATAATGGATAGGACGCTAGTGTGTTAGTAGACTACCAAAACTGTCAAATCTGTCAATTTTGACTCTGATAGTTCATTGGAATACAATTGTAACAACAGACTTGGGCCCCTGTTTAAACCATAGTTTTACGCGTTTGGGGAAGAATAGGGTAGCTGCTTCTTTCATCCTAGAAATAATAGCCAATATTCAAAATCGGAACGGTAGGTAGCTTATCTGTGACAACCAGTAAACTCTTCTTTATTGGATGGAAAAAAATTGCCAAGACTTTTTGGCGGGAACTTGCAGAGTGACGTTGTGTTTTCATTTTTATTTTCATAAATTCGTGTATTTTGAGTTTAATTGCATATTATCGGTGGTATTTTATCCAATAAAGATCAATACATGTGCACCAGTGAAGTGAAATGAAATGAATCATGTGTATCGTGACTTTTCAAGTTGTCTCAAGAAGTCCGTGAAAAGTTTTAGTACAATGACCACCATTGTACTAAAACATGACTATTATGGACGTTGACTGACTGAGGACTATGTAAAAGTAATTTATTGTGACTAGAACTTAAAACATAACTGGAAAATGATAAAATACACAAGCCGTGTGACGCCAACATCGTAAAAAAAAAAAACAACATTTCAGTTTTTATAAAAATGCTAATAAAATAACCATGCGGTGTTTCTTGCCCATCCAGATCCCAGATTATTTTTACAATCCAACAATTTTATTGAAATTGCAAAGGATATTTTTGGAGAAAAAGGAGCAAATCAAGATTGTTTTTCACAGAATAAACAAAAAATTTAAGAATTCAGTTCGAGAAAATTGATAATGGATCTCACATGTAATGCGAGTTTCATGAAATTGTGAATGTCACTGAATTATCGTAAGTATTAAAACGATGACAGTTCAGTGGTATTGGCGTCAAATACCGTGGTCGTGGGTTGGAATCCAACAATGAGCTGGAGCTTTCGGCGAAGGAGAAAGCGTGAGTTACTCTTCGACTTTTGTTGTGATATTTGAGGCATGTTCCATCGGGAAATAATTTATCAGGATGGTACCTAACTTCTTTCTACATATAACTATGTCGACAAACAAGCATATGTTCTGCCTGGTGGTAAGCGGTTACCGTAGTCCTATGGACGCTTGCAACACATGGGGCAATACTCACGCGTTACCGACCTTTCCCTCCTCAATGAGCTCTGGCGGCCTTCGTCACGCGCCGGAACAACAAAGTTATTTGGCTACGGTGTTATGCGACATCGTGTATTTGAAATGGTCATAGTAAATGTAAATACTTATGTTTCGTTATAGCTTTCGCCCTGCAATTTCACTGGGTTTAATCTAGGTTCCTCCTCTTCTAGGCTTTGTATGTTTACCACATTCAACCATTACTCTTAGGTAGCCGGTACGAGCGATAATCACTCGGCGAATATCGCCGCGTTAACCCTTTCATTACCAGTGTCACTTATAGGCAAGAAGTATAAAGCCCGTGGAGTGCGCGTCGACACGATTTTATTTCAAACACAACTCACCGATTGCTATGGGGGAACCGATTTGATTGGCAGGCGCAAAGGAGACTGGTGGCCATTTATAATTTGTTTGAGTTTTGTCATCGGTTTTGATTATTATTTGTATTAGAAATAACAGCAAACGTAAAAGGGGACTGGTCTGCGATGCTGAGATTATGGGTTCAATTTTGAAAAGGAAAGAGGTTATATGATTTTAAAAGCTAATTTTATAAATATTTACTGGATTTTGAAATTAATAAAGATTTGAGTACATTTCTTCTATATTCTTTTTTGGAATTTAATTGTTTTTTGTAATAAACCTCCGTCTGTTATCAATGGAATTAACGAAAATTAACATATGCACTAGAAATCATATGTTTGGCGAGTGCGGTATCTCCGCACGCGCTCTCCACGGGTTTTATACTTCTTACTTGTAGGTGACAGAAGGTTACTAAACTTTCGTGTGGTAGTAATAAAATAGTAAGATTCTGTCACCGTGACATTGGTAATGAAAGGGTTAACGCGGGGCGATAGTCGCCGAGTAATTATCGCTCGTGTGCGGGCTATTATTGCGATTCGAATTTGAACCGCAATAAGAGAACTGAATCTAGTTTTGTCAATAAATATAGCATTTCGAGTCCGGGCGTTCCGAGTGCTCCGAGTGTTCCGGGTGCTCCGAGTGCTCCGGGCGCTCCGAGTGCTCCGAGTGCTCCGGGCGTTCCGAGTGCTCCGGACGCTCCGTGTGCTCCTGGCGCTCCGAGTGCTCTGGACGCTCCGAGTGCTCCGAGTGTTCCGGGTGCTCCGAGTGCTCCGGGCGCTCTGGGTGCTCCGGGCGTTCCGAGTGCTCCGGGCGCTCCGTGTGCTCCGAGTGCTCTGGACGCTCCGAGTGCTCCGGGCGCTCCGAGTGCTCCGAGTGTTCCGGGTGCTCCGGGCGCTCCGGGTGTTCCAAGCACTGAACCACATGTCAGTGTCAATATTTCTGTGGGGAGCTCTGAGGCATCAATCATGAAAACTGTTGTTTTTTCTGACCAAATTGGGGTCAATTTTGGACCAATTTTAAATAATCGTGTGGATCAGCCAGTTATTAATTATTGTATGCCGGGAGCTTCCTATACAGATATAATGAATAAAATTGTAAGTACTAAGTTTGACAAACAAACCACTGTTGTGATACTTATAGGAAATGGTTTGAACGTGAAATTCAAAGAATTAATTAATAGTTTTGAAACATTCCTCAAACTAAAGGTGATGAATGTTTTTCTATGTGCTTTGCCATACTCCGTCAACTATACGGATAAACAAAATAGGTATATATTGTTTTTGAACAATTTTATATATAGTTTGACATGTCGTCATAGTGACGTTTTTTCTTATTTCGACACTAATAAATTTGTTAGTGGACTAAAATTTACTGGGGACTCATTGTTTATGCCCAAAAAATGTAAAAACTTGATTGCTACACTGATAGCTTACAATATTAACACGGTTATAGCTAATATAACTAAATGTAGCCTTAGTGACAAAACGGTATTGTCTAGTAGTACTAATAATACTGTGATTAGTTGTTTAAACTTGTAACTCCGACAACAGAGAAGCATACTCATGGCATTACTTTACTACATCAGAATATTAATCGCTTCTCTGGCAAAATACTTGACGTTGAATTATTATGTGATGAAATCAGAATCGATATATTATGTTTTACAGAAACGTGGCTAAAACCAGACAGAATGCTTTTTAATGTAAATAACTTTACTGTTGCCAGTGCGTACAATAGAGTGACTGCTCAGGGTGGCGGCACCCTCATTTTGCTAAATAGTAATATTAAATATAAGAATCGTACTGATATTACTTGTCATTCTGTGGAACGCGTATGCGAGGTGGCATGTGCAGAGATTGAAAGCTCCATTATTTTATGTGTGTATAGACCTCCTGCGTCAAATTTTACTTTGTTTTGTTCCATAATGGAACAAATACTTAGTAAATTATCAAAATGTAATAAGTCAGTAATTATTTGTGGTGACTTTAATATTGACATCCTAATACCCTCGTTAGATAGAAATAATTTTATTACGTTATTTAAATCATTTAATATGTCTCATCTATTTAATGAGCCCACGAGAGTGACGGCTACTACTTCCTCTTGTATTGATAACATAATAACCAACAGTAACGTTTTAGAGAAGTCAATAATAAGTGGCGTCCGTTCGGATCATTTGGCCCAATTAGTAAAGTTTCCGTGTAAAAAACTTAGTTCATCCGTAACGAAAACATTTAGGTCAGTTAATAAAACAAGATTAAATAATTTCAGCGTCAATATGGATTATAAAATTAGTAACACTACATATACTTCTGATGATCCAAATGTAAACTATGAAAAAATATTTAAAGATATTTGCAACGAATTTAATGTATCTTGTCCAATCAAAACTAAGAAGGTAAATAATAATAAACTTCAATTCTGTAACTGGGCAACTAAAGGAATCAGGAAGAGTAGGGATAACATGTATGATCTTTACCATCAGAGATCTTACAATAGTAATGAAAACTTTCATATATATGTTAGAAACTATTCCAAGATATTTAAACAGGTTTGTATTCGAGCAAAGGCCATCTACATAGGCAATAGGGTAAATAGTTCTAATAATAAAATTAAAACAGTGTGGCAGATTATTAATACAGAGACTGGTAAGAATAAAATCAAAGATAATACTTTTTCTCTTAAAATTAATGATACATTAATCTCAGGTAAATTAGAAGTAGCATCTGCTTTTGAAACTTTTTTCTCAAATATACCTATGGAGGCTACTAAAAATCTTGCTTCGTCTTCCACGTTAGCAGAATCGATTTTACAGAATAATTTTCAACAAAATATTCCAGACTTCGCATTCACCCAGGTTAATGACTATGACATTATCACGGCTTTTAAGTCACTAAATATGAAAAATACAGAAGACTTATGGGGTTTGTCAGTTAAGGTTATACAGTCAATTATTTTCAATATTGCCCCTATTTTAGCCCTAATTTTTAACCAATGTCTCGAACAGGGCAACTTTCCTGACTTAATGAAATACAGCAAAATTGTTCCAATCTTTAAATCGGGATGTAAAAACAATCCCTCAGATTATAGACCTGTTTCAGTACTTCCTGCATTAAGCAAGATTTTTGAAAAGATTGTGCTAAACCAAATGTTAAGGCATTTTAATAACCACAAGATACTCCATGATGATCAGTTCGGTTTTACAAGAGGTAAGTCCACTACGGATGCGGGAGCTAAACTTATTAAGCATATTTTTCAGGCCTGGGAGTGCTCACACGATGCTATTGGTATCTTTTGTGATCTCTCCAAGGCATTTGATTGCGTAGATCACCAAACGCTAGCTCTTAAACTTAAGTTATATGGAATTCGCGGAGTGGCCCTCGATCTTGTGGTTTCCTATCTTTCAGGGCGCCAACAAAAAGTAGGAATCAATGGTAGTGTGTCATCGGGCTCCTTAGTCAAATTAGGCGTACCTCAAGGCTCGATTTTAGGCCCATTTCTGTTTCTAGTTTATATAAATGACCTACCTTACATGGTGAAAGAACTATCAGATGTCGTTTTGTTTGCAGATGATACGTCTCTGATATTTAAAGTAGATAGAAAAGACAAAGACCTTTTAAAAGTTAACCACGCTCTGGAAACTGTGTCTCAATGGTTTGCTGCCAACAATCTAATGCTAAATTCTAAAAAAACTAAATGTATAAGATTTTCATTACCAAACGTACCAAAAGTTGATACCAATGTTATTGTGGACGGTACTAAACTTAATGTAGTAGATAAGACTGTTTTTCTTGGTCTGACCATAGACTGTAGATTGCAGTGGGGTGCTCACCTGGAAGCCTTAGGTGGTAAACTGAGCTCCGCTGCTTTTGCAGTCAGCAAAATAAGGCAACTGACGGACATTAATACAGCCAGATTAATTTATTTTGCATATTTTCATAGCCTTATGTCTTACGGTATTTTGCTGTGGGGTTCTGCCGCAGACTTGGAATCAATTTTTGTATTGCAAAAAAGAGCAATTCGCGCCATCTACTGTTTGGGGTCTCGCGAATCTCTGCGAAAGGTATTTCCGGAAATTAATATATTAACTTTGCCCTCTCAGTACATTTTTGAAAATATTATGTATGTTCGTAAAAACATTAATTTGTTTCCAGTCAATAGTGATTATCACGATAGAAACACTAGAAACAAAGACAAAATAACTGTGCCTAGATTTAGATTAGCTAAAGTAAATAAGTCCTTTCTTGGGAATTGTATCCAATTTTACAATAAAATTCCTCATAGCGTGACCAGTATGTCCTTTTTTAAATTTAAGGAACATATCAAAAAGCGGTTGTTGAGTAGGGCCTATTATAAAGTGTCTCATTATATTGACGACAAGGATGTATGGAAGTAGCTTCTCTCTGCACCTGCTTCACTTAGCAGCTAGTTCAAGGTCCATTTTAATTCTAAGTATGCTATTATTATTATAAGTTATCTTTTTTTTATTTTTTGTTTAATTTACAGATTATTACTTATAGTAATTAATTCAATTTAATGTTTTTCATTTATTTCTAAATTCTTCAATAGATTATGTCTGTCTCCTTAATTGTTATATTTTCTATACATATACCTAAATGATATTTAGTATAAACTTGTCAATAGTCACAGTGATAACAAATTGCGTGTTTAGTAGTTTCCCTTTAGTTTATTTTTTATTTCTAAGCCAGACTTAAGTAAGTCATGCTCACTTTAAGGCCTTTGCTTGCGGCGGCGTCGTGTGACGGGTCGCTCACTTCCCTCCAATATGGCGAGGAGGGCGATGGCTGCCACACGCGTCATACTTGTGAACAGGTGCTGCTTGTGGGGGTTGGTCTGCTTAAGTTTGCCATTTATTTATTTACTTATTAAATATAGATTCAGTCTACTTTGTAGTTTTGCGGCCGCGCCGGGGCACGCAATTGTTGTCAGTGCGATTAGAATGTAAATATTATGTAATTAATCTAAGCTTGTTTTGAAAAGAGTAATTGCTGAGTTTATTGCCGGCTCTTCTCAGCAAATGCAACCTTCCGAACCGGTATTAGAGTATTAGAGTCAGACTTTTCATAAGTGCCTGCGAAGGTCTATTTGAATAAATGATTTTTGAATTTTGAATTTTGAATTTTGAATTTATTTGTATGTCAATGGTGCCGATTCTGTTGTAAATCGCACTAAACTAATTTTAGTCACATCTCATCTCTTTCTTACGAACATGATTGAAAAAGGATAGAACATATTTTAAGTTGTCAAATTAATCTTTGCCGTCTTATTTTGCGTGTATTTAGGCGTAACCGCGATAGATGGCGACTAAATTTATATTGAAAACAAGCATTGGACTAATTTGACAGGACTAAATTTCATACATCCTTTTCTTATGTTCTTTGCTAGAAAGAGACATATTGACATTAAAATTAGTTTAGTTGTGAACAACAGAATCAGGGCCATTATCAGGCATTGCACCGAGCCGCGCTGCCTGTAATATTTTGGCATAATAAATGTTGACTACCTTAGGTTTTATGTATGGTCTGAATAACAGAACGAGATTCAGAAATAAGCCTTATGTCCAGGCCCCTCTTTACTACTCTGTGCAAGTGCCCAAGGCCCCGCGATCGCTGGGAACCTAGTTCCTGTCACATCACCAGCCGATAACCTTTATCACCAATAAATATATTTTTGTGTTTAATTAGACTTGCCTTTGAAGTGATTGACGATTTTGCTTATCTCAAAGCTAGAAAAGTATCTCTTCAATCGACATGATTTAGCCGCCGATCCCACAAAGAAGAGTTCTAGAGTTCCGAGTTCCGAGTTCTGCATACCGCGTTGACTGTAAACTATGTGGGGCCTTTGAAAGTAAAAAAAAGTGTATGATGTGCGATCAGTAGCGAATATTGCAGAACTCTAGATTGCTTGCTGTGTGCACAATAGTCAACACGGAATGCAGTACTCGGAATTCCAGAACTCTCCCTGTGGGATCGGCGCGGCGGCGGCTAAGTTTAATAATCTTTGCCTTTTGCCTATTTTAATAAAATTGTACTATGTCATAGCCATAGAGGGCCCCATTAATAATGTGCCCAGGGCCTCCAATACGGTTATAAAGACCCTGCTTATGCCACAGATTCAAGTTTAAAAGTTCACTACTTGATTTGTGATTTGATTGGCGTTTTTAGCCTGTAGAACGAGAATCAAAACTTAAATCAAGTCTCAAGAATTCTGTTATTTAAAAATAAACCTTATGTCATATACGAAGGTTCCAAACTCAATTGCAGTAATCTTGATTCAAAACTTTGATTCACGTTTTAAATTTTATTACAAACCATAGACTGATCAAGGCGTAAAATATGGAAGCCATATTGGAAAATAGCCAGATAATTATTACGCTACAAGGATGAGTAGCAATCAAAATATATCATCCTATATAAAGTCTTTGCCTCAAGAGAATTAAAAGATATAAGCTAAACTACTTACTCATCAACTGGTTTGGAATCTCCCGGTTCACACGCTTCACTAAACTCCTCTTCTTCCTCTTCTATTTCAATCTCCTCTTCTATTTCTTCGATCTCCTCTATAATCTCCTCTTCTGTCTCACTTTCACTTTCACTCTCGCTCACTTCACTTTCAACCTCCAAACTCTTAACATCAGCAGTCAAGTCATCACCACTTTCGTTTTTATCACCGATTTCTATGAATCCACTATCACTATTGTCACTCGAAATTCTTTTTAAACAGTCGTCTGGAGTGTCGATTTTTATTGTTACCGTATCACTATGTTTAACTTCTTCGACACTGATCACCGTTTTGTTCTCTTCCATGTCATCATCTCCTGGTACATCGTCGAGATATTCCTCCTCCTCGGATGTAAGCGATTCGAAGGAAGAATCGACTTCTTCATCAGTCTGTTGTTCACCATCATCAAAGATAATGTGTTTTCTAAATGTCACCTTTTTCTTGCCGTTATCTGATCTATCATCATCCGAACAACCTTCGTTATCAGAGCGCGGTACTTTCAAATTCGATTTCTTCGCAACGTTTGGTGATTCCAAATCGGAACTTCCTTCTCGATTCTGATCTGGTACATTCAATAATTTATCCAATTCGCCTCTAACATCATTTTTATATGAATCTATCGGGTTCGATCTCGTCTCGTCTATTGTTTCGTATAAAGGCTCGATTATTTCTCTCCCTCTATCGACTTTACTGTCCGCACCACCCATTTGTTTACTCTCATTTATTTCATCAACGGTGCAGTCTATACTCCTCGCGATCTGGCGCAGTAGTGCTTCCGTGTGTCGTTTTTCGTCCAAATTTGGTTCGTTTGTTACGTAGACTAGCGACACATGTCTGTCTGGCGTCGGTTTCGCGTATTTTTGCAGGACCAATGCCTTGACGAACTCCGCTGGATCGTCCGCGACCGCGTCGCCGTCCGCGTGCGCGTGTGTTATATTTTTGGCGGGTGTAGAGGCGGTGACGTCACTCGGCTTCAGGTCTGAATTGCTGCGCTGCAGTGTGACGGGCGTCTCTTTCTGCGGGCTCACGCGGCATGACTCGGTGCGCACGTTCCTCCGCTTGCCCCTGCGTCGTTTTCCAGCCATGATTTGCAATATGGCGCCCACTCCGGTCTTCTGGTTGTAATCAGTCTCGGGTATGAGTAGGTTCACTACATCTTTACGTATTGTGTTAAATTTTTCCGTCGTTATATCATTTTCGTTTGGTGGCGCGCGCGCGTCTAGCGATGTTAATTTGGTACTGTCGCCGGTCGGGTGTTTCCGCGCGGCGTCGGGCGGCGTCGGCGGCGCGTCTGCTTTCCCGGGTTTTCTCTTGAAGAAGTTGAACATGTTGGTTGGACGTTTAATTTGGTGGAAGCATCGTCCGAACGGCACGGAGTTGTGTTACCAACTGTTGGGAATATTATTGTGTTGCAATATTATTTATGTTTATGTTTTTGTGTGCGAGTTTAGTTTACGATGTTTTGGTTGATTTTTATATTTGTTCGTGCTCATATGAAAGACATCTTCGCTTAAGCCTAACAACGTCAATATCTTAAATTGACTTATTTAATTATCCCGTGACATTCTTCACACAGCTATCTGATCCTAAACTAAGCAGAGCTTGTACTATGGAAACCAGATAACTGATGCACTATGTGCAAAAACGAGAATATACATTTATGATATTCGTGGGCGGGAATCGAACCCACGACCCGCGGCATGTCAGTAAAGCGCCAACCGTCATGTCAATGAATGAAAGAAAAATTCTAGTTCCTAGTACCTTCTTGAGAGATCTTAAGTTTTACCGGGATACGATTATCCTATATGTTATTCCAGGTTATGATCTACCTGCGTGCTAAATTTCATCACAATTGTTTGTGCCGTTTTGGCGTCAATCAGAGATAACAATAATATAGCGGTAAATAATAATATAAAGAGAAAATATTTGTATTTTTGTTTCTAATAATAAACTCAAAAACGACTAAACCGATTTGAAAATTCTTTCACCAGTAGAATGCCATAATTATCACTGAGTAACGTATATTTTATATTCAAAATAATTAGTGATCCCTTCAAAAACTCCAAGAGGTCGCGGGTGGTCTATGTATAGTTTGTAACAAAATTAAATGCTTGACTTCTTGTAATATACTGAGAGGTAGAGCGTAACTTTTATTAGCTCAAAGAGCAGCTCGACTGGGGAAGTACCTCCACCTTACAGAACACCGCAGCCAAATAACTTTATGTTGTGTTCCTGCCAGGGTTGGATTCAGACCCCCAGAAAATTATTGTCTATGGAAAATAAAATTATACTACTTGTCGAAAACACTACGTTTCGCGTTTTTCGTCCAGTTTGTTATGAATTTAAATAAAAATGCATTTGGAAGGAAATTTTAGTTTTATTGTTATTGTACAAATCAACCGCAAGTAGATGTTTATTTCAGCCAATTCGTCAATCGGAACTTCGTCTTTGGCATTGACACGACATAGCATGTCCTCAGATGGAATAAATTCAATATACATTAGGTACATTTACTTTCTTTCACAGCATCGCATGAAAGTATCAGGAGTCAATAGAGCGATTTACTACAACTACAACAACGATTACAACTTTATTTCGTAATTAAAGTAATATTTTTTAATTTATTTCAACCAATAACAGTAGCAATCGACCTAAAGGTAAAATTATGGTATTTTCGCGTACTATAATGGCATTACGATACTACATACTACACATCACAAAATTATGATACAAATAGTATAATTATACTACGAAATCCAACCCTGGTTCCTGCGCGTGAGTAACGTCGACAGAGCTCATAGGGGAGGGGGGAAAGGTCGGTAACGCGCGAGCGATGCTTCGTGTGTTTCAAGCGTCCATATGCCTACCGTAACCGCTTACCATTAGGGCCGTATGCTAGTTTACCGAATTAGTCGTATGAAACAATGTATGCGTTCCATTTTCTATTGCGATGAAACTTTTCTCGTAAATATCACGTAAACAATCATCGAATCTCAATGACGCGAGCGAAGTGAGGAAACCATCGGAATATAATTAGTGTTGGCACCGATTCAAACTGTGGACCGAACGGTACACTAACCTTCCACCATCCTACTAGTTACTAGTACTAGTTTTGATAACTACTAACCTAAAAACATAATTCATCAGTTGACTCGCACGTCCTGAAATTTCATTTTTAGAGTTCTGAAATCATTTCAGTAGAATAGTGCTGATTCTGTTGTTTACAACCAAACTTTTAGTCTAACTATATCTCTTTCTAACAAAGAACATAAGAAAAGAATGTAAGTTTAGTCCTACCAAATTAGTCCTGAATGCTTGTTTTCAATGTAAAAGTCGCCATCTATCGCGGTTACGTCTAAATACCCGCAAATGAAGACAAAGACTAATTTGACAGCTTTAAATATGTTCTATCCTTTTTCAAAAATGTTCGTAAGAAAGAGATGTGATGTGACTAAAATTAGTTTAGTGCGATTTACAACAATCGGCACCGTCGATGTAAATATTGCAGGAAAAATAAAACGATGTCCTTACCACATTTTTTTCGAAATCATCAAGATTTCTTCACAAATAAATGTTGTTATGCGGTCCGGTTTTTTTCTACAGTATTATATTAGTACCAAAGAGAGAATATTATCCTAAACCAAGAAATTTTTCGTCTAAGGAAGGTCGGAACCCTGCCTCGATGTCAGTCAGACTCCAACTCCTGGCCAGTTTTTTTTTATACCACTAAGGTGCAAACAAGCATACGGCCCGCCTGATGGTAAGCGGTTACCGTAGCCTATGGATGCTTGCAACACCAGGGGCATCACTCGCGCGTTGCCGACCTCTTCACACCCTTCTTGAAGAACCCCATGCTGTACTCCTTTGGGTGCACCACGGCGGGGAGCTCATTCCACAGTCTGAGCGTCCGCGGAAGAAAACTCCTATTTATTTATATTTCATATATATTTAGCATTTTATATTTATTTATATTTCACATGTTGTAGGATAGGACACGCGAACCTCCGGACAACTAGACCTTGTCCAGGGGCCCAAGTCTGCTATTACAATTGTGTTCCAATGAACTTTCAGTAGTGTCAAAATTGTGACAGTTTTGGTAGTCTACTAACACAATAGCGTCATGATGACCAAAACTGTAAAATGTCACAATTTTGACACCACTGAAAGTTCATTGGAACCTCAGAAATATAGGTAGGTACAGTAGTACCCAACTAATATGGCTTACCGATGTACCTGCGCAGAAAATACATTTTCAAAGCGCGGGAAACGCTATTGGTCGGCAGCTGCCGCCATGTTAGCACGCGCCGTGCGGAGGGGCGTGACTTACGACTGAGACGGAACTAACAGCTGCTGTGTATTATGAACCTTATAGTAGTGATCTAAGGTTGATTGTAAGTTTTAAGCATTCTTTCGTTAATCTTCGGGGCCATACTTTCTTTTCTCTGCGAACGAAGATTCACGACGCGCCATATAAGTTGGGTACTACTGTATCTAAAGTCTGTGATTGGAACAAAATTTGTAAAAGCAAACTCAGACTCAAAAAGACCCCAAAAAGACCCCAGAAAGGACGAATTCGCCTCGATTTCTCGCGAATACGTTGGCGTCCAGAACTTTGTGATCATTTGAATTGATTGATTGAAACAATTGGTTTTAAAAGTTTTTAGACGATGCTTATATTTTTATATTTGATATTTATAATTTTGTTACAAAAACAAAAACCGGATTTCAGACGAATACCGGACGCATATGTGATCGTCTTTCCGTTATTTTCGAATGGTTCCATGAAGTAGTGTTGTGACACGTAACTGGAGATTTTCGAGTTTTTAATTATATTTATAATAATAACAATAATTTATTGTTCACAAAAAACGATATTACATAATACACGACGCCCTGTCGTATGTGCTAGTTATATAATAACTGTGTTACAGTTATATCTATGATATATTTTTTTATTAAATACTGATCGTTGGTGAGCGCATCACTTGACAAGGGCTAGACCCTTTTGTCTCTATGCGATTTAACATTTTTTTAAATGTCCATAGTCCAAATAATGTTTGAAGGGAAAAAAATGGAACTGACTGGATGACGCACACATATCTCCAACCGCAGGGTGTCGAAACTGCCACCTCTTAGGATGTTGCAGGCAGAGAGCACCAGAGCGCAAAGTTGATCATCCATGAGATGAACCGACCAAATTAAGTGCGCAATAGTCGGTCTCATCAACGACTGTACCAAAAGGGCAGCAGTTGGGAAAGAATTACGTGGCACGTGGCACGAATAGAGAAAGATGGAGAAGTCTCAGCAACAGCCGCAATATTTGTCAGGCTATCCATAACCAACCACTCCGCCAGGAGTAAGAAGATGACCACTGACTGTCAAGAGTGAAATGTACAAAAAAGGGGCTAAAAGATGGAATCAAGGGTGATTTGGAAAGCTAGTAGTAAGCATAAAAGTCAGAGTTACTTGTCACGTAGGCTGTCAATAACTAGTTCGAAAACAAAGTAATTCTAGGTCAATCAGTAGTAATATAAACATTTCATCAACCACGTGGCTCTCCACGCGCGTTTCAACGCGTAAGTGAAGCGTGACAGGTAATAATAGATCAATTAATTTGGCACACTTCTTATTTATTTGATGCGATGTTTTTTATTAGTTTACTATTTGATAGAGAGGTCATGTTTTTTTTCAGTTTTGTTTTGATCGAGTAGATTTTTTATTTTAACGTTTGCAAACAAAAGTATCCTTCTAAAATAATTAATAAGCTTTATCGGTAAGCGAGCGCCTCCAGGCAAACTAAATTACTGGCGGGTATTTTGAATTATATAATTATAACACATCATGATAATATTTTGATATAAATATTATAGATACAACTATCTAAAGATATTTTTTTTACTAAATACAAAAAAATCTAATAAATAAAAGTAAATAAAATACATATTCGCGACTCATTTCTTTTATTTGAGAACGACTCTTTGGTTTGAATTGAGCTAATAATAAAATAATATTGTTGTAGTTTGTTTAACGTTGCGTTTAAAACAACTCATTTTTGATTATTCTATGAGTAGTTTGTATTTTCCTGCTATGGTTTTACCAGCGTAAGAGGAACAAACAATCTCTTTCGCATGTATAATATTATTATTGAATTAAATAAATATCGATAAACGTCAAATCTAATCATCGATAAGTCAATATCGACAACGTCACGTCACTACACTTTCACTGCGCATACATTTATATTTAGTCAAGCCAGTGACCTTTACTTATGTCTATTTTGATTTTGTGCGTTCGTATGTATACTATACAAATATAGAAAACTGCGCGAAATGAATAATTGTACAAGGGTTAAATAATTTAAATTGAGTTTGGTGCTTTGAACATGAACTTTATTTGGAAAAAAAGTTTAATAAAATAAAATAAACTATTCCCGCACACTCTCTATCTCCGATTAGGTGGACATGAATATTGTGATATTTCGTCATTCATGGACAAAGAACCTCATATAGGTACATATTACCCAACTCCAGAACCGAAAACAGGACCTCTGTGTCTAACCGAGCTTTTCAAAGTCCGACCATTAAAAACCACAAAATACATTTCGTGGTGAATAGTAACTTCTTAAAAACTTTGATATTTTATAGTCTATGTAAACTTATAAAAAGTTAATGGTTCTCCACTAATGGATTTGAATCTATAAATCATTATTTGAATGCCATTCAGTGTTCGATTGGAATAATGCCAAAGTATAACTCCAGAATGCTTATGATGCCCTGGTACCTACAATAGAATAACTAAACGTACAGGGAAAAATCAAAATGTTTTCTGATTTTATACTTTTATTTATTGTTTTTTGGTTTTTGTTTAGCGATCTATCCACAACAAAGTCACACAAAGTGTTAATTTGATGTTTGAACTATTGTTTTGTCATTTCGATAAAATGTTAGGGAAGTCAGGGACATCCCTAACATTTCCAAATTACCACAGAGGCGCTACATTGCGTATTGATGTATAAAAACATAATTTTCTATACTTTTTCTTCTCCTCTAGGCTTTATGTGCTTAGCACTTTCGACCAAATTACCATTACTCAATAAAAAAAACATAAGCTAACCATAGACGTTTTCAGAAAGCTTTATAATCACTACAAATATACTGGTGAAAAAAAATTACTCTACAGGAAGCACAGCGCCTCTGGAGGAATTTTCATGAAAATATTTTCTCCATTTTTTTTATAAACGTACCAATATAAGATTCTTGAAACGTACCTATATGCGACAGCAAACGTTTACTAACCACAGACATATAATATTTATAAGTTACTAACGCATTTTTTTACACACATCTGCACTTGAGAGCCAGTCTCTTTCTGGCATTAGCTTATTATGTTTACTACTTACTGAGGTCATTTCAGTCACATGCAAATAAAAACTTTTTTCATTTTTAAAACGATTGTAATATATTCAGCAACTTGGTTTTCGCTTTCTTTATTTTATGTTTTATTCTAACAGTGATAGAACTGATTTAGAATTTCTTCTTGTAAGTACGCATAGAAGTTTGTGATATTTTTGAAATATTATGTCATTCCGGGCGTGAACTGTGTTTCCTAAACTGTCAAATTAAAAAAATAAGATCACAACATTGAGCTATTATTACTACGTATAGAGAAGCTATCATAAGCAAAGGTTATGTCCCATTTTTTTAGAGTCAACTAAAGTTCTCTTTAGCCCTGAAACAATAATTAGTCATCCAAGTAGACAGTAGAAACTCGTAGCTCTATCAAAACGCTTATAAGAGTAGTTTTCTCGCAAACGCTGTGATTTTCACGGCGCCTACGCGATTCGTTCGTCGTTCTACAACGGCCACACTTGAACGGAACATAGTTGTGGTGTGTGGCGTCTTCTCTATAAGTACGTAGTAATAATAGCTCAATGGATCACAATGTAATTTTATGACACTAAAGCATTTCTTTTTACGATTCCCTTTTTGTAACGGTTTTTAAAATTGTAAACCGATTTTTTGTTTACGAAATTTTGTCCACCGAAAGCTATCGTATTCGAACTTACGTCCTTCACAGATACAATAAACGTCAATGCGACAGAAGGAACTGGATTTTAGAAACGTTACAAAAAATACTTGGAATTTCAGCGAAAGACGCACGACACAACTTTTATTTTTAACATTGACAGCTCCGAGAAAAACAAAACAAAAATATAAGCGGAAATGTCTTCGAACTCTCAAAGGGAAGGAAGAAATCAACTGCATTTAACGTATTCTCTTAAAATAACTGTATTTCATTAACCTGAACGCATTTCCGGAGTAGGTAATAAAAAAAATGACATGTCACGGTTTGGGCTCTTTGATTTGGATAATTAAGTCTTCATTACCTACTTATTGATAAAATTCTCTTTATTGAGACAATTTCGCGTCGCTGTGTAAAAAGTTGTAAAAAGTTTGTGTACGTTTTTTAACTTTATGTTGTGTTCCTGCGCGTGAGTAAGGTCGCCAGAGCTCATAGGGGAGGAGGGAAAGGTCGGTAACGCGTGAGCGATGCTTCGTGTGTTGCAAGCGTCCATATGGCTACGGTAACTGCTTACCATCAGGCGGGCCGTATGCTTGTTTACCGAATTAGTCGTATAAAAAAAAAAAAAAAAAAAAAAACGTACGATAGCTTATTTGCAGACTTCAGAATTTAGAACACACAAAGCTTTGATAAAGTCAATAAAACTAGAACAAAAGAAGTGTTGGTCCCATAGTAAAAGTTGTTCAGCATGACTAATCTAACATAGGTTTCGAAAATATGTCATCTAGAAATCTCCACCCAGTATATTATGTATGTAGGGTGACTGGTAATTAGTAAACGATACTTAGACATGATTGTACTCACGATAACAAACAACTTTCACAAAGATATAAAGAGATAAATAACTAAATTAAAATTGGCAAGTGTCAGAAACGCATTGTCTCGGCGACTGCACTGTAAGCATAATTTTTGAGGATGTAATAGGGGAACCCGGGTCAAACAACGGAAATAACCCTACGGTTAAAACGATAACCAGTAAAACTTACATACGACTTCATAAGCGGTTTTTATAAAAACCAATTAATTCAAACACTCATAAAACTTGACCTCAAAATCACTTAACTAGTCCCCCGACCCGACCGCACCCGGCTTTACTGTTACATAGATTTATATTCAAATCTGTCGATTATGCTGTTATATTTTATGGGTCGTTTGTAGCTAGTTTTTCTAAAGAATTTGACTACATTTTCGAACTGGTCACGGATTCTTGAAAACCTGATAAGAAAACGAGAAATTTAACTAATTTATTATGAATAAAAATACTTCCTATCTATTGAAAATATCGTGAGATGTTTGGGAAAATAGAAATTCATATAATTTTGGTAAAATATAGGTAAATAATTAGATAAGTAGTAAGAATGATCCTTATAAATTAACCCTTTCGTTCGCTCATAAAAATAGGTTTTTTTTTTTTCATTTCGCTGGTTGGATTCCCTGTACAGGAATGTATCAAGTTGGGGGGTCCTTTTACCTGATTGCAGCGAAACCAAATAGAGGGTAATATTATTAGTAATTTTTACTTTCGCACGTTCGGAGCCCTGTAGCTCAGGGGTATACGGTCGTGACCGGCCAAATATTTACGCGTCCGGCCTGTCCGGCTTTTGTCAGGCTTCATGACAAGACAACTGACAAGACAAGCAGTAAATAATAAACAATTTAAATTAGTATTAGAGTTCTTTATTATCTATGAAATATTGTCCTGCTTTTAGAACATATGTCCGGCTTTAAAAAAAGGTATGTTCATGTTTAGGGCAAAATGTACAACCAAATTAAGCGCCCAGACCGGCTTTTGTGTTTTAAGTCCTGGCAATCCTAGCCCTGGTGGACATTCTCATTAGATCCTCGTGTTCTCATTTTTTATCTCTCGTATTCCACAACTCTGCTAGTGAATGTGTTGCATGATTTATTAGTCGTAGTAGATTAAAAAAAACCGGTTTAAATCGTATCGGTCAAAACATTACGGTTTCGTAGATATATAGGTCATTTCGATTTCATTAGAAACTTGGAATAAGTACCTTATCTGTTTTATAATCCAATTATGAATGTATAGATTATTTTATTACTTTGTCTTTGTTAGCTATTTGTACTCATAGCTTTTATAGCTTTCACGATAACTTATCTTTTTACTTGAATGTATAGAATGAAAGTAGCAGCTTTTACAAATTTCCCATGTTGTTTGCACATCATTTCCAACCTTATTCTCAGGTCATAAGCTTTCAAATATAATTTGGACTATTTTATTGATATAAATCAATATTAACTACTAATCAGATATCAACCAAAACATCGTAAAAGTAACTTTAGTCCACAATAAAAATAATAAAATGTGTTAATATGTTTACCAGAAGTGTGTAAAGAACACTAATAAATATCACTTCCCGAAACAATCTGTTGTTTATAAACACAATAATTAAAGTGTCACAGCCACATTGTTTTGTTTACAATTTACACACGACAACGTATCCGAACGCGTAAACCGCCGGCGGGAAAATTTGACAACGTCATTTTCACTTGACACTTATTTTTTTTAATGTTACTTTTTTTGAAAATGTTGTAACCGGTTTTTTAATTAAGGAGGTTATTCTCGGTTGTCGCGTCCGCTCGTCAGTTAGCGGTCGTGAGACTGGACCAAGAATCGAGTTACTGGGTCGTAAATAGAAAACTTATTTGCGTTTCGTTGTATCGGTTGCGGCTACGTTTTGCATTTCAGGCGCAACGGGGGCATTCGTGAGTCATCAGAGCTTGACGGGGATGAATAACTTGGATTTCATATACTTAATACAAAAAAAGTTAAATTAAGCGTAGCGTACTGCGTGCCTATGGTAGCCTGGTACGCCCCGAAAACCAATTTGACTCAACGTAAACCACCAGCTTTGCATTTATTTGCATTGAATATGAGTTATGCCTTAGAAATGTTATGCGTTTCATATCAAAAGTAGTTTGGCGGGTCGCCATAGCTACCTACTCTGCAATTAAAACTAAATGTTTATTACAAATTGTACATAACTACGAGTTAGCGCTTGCAGCATCAGGGACTGCACTATTGAAGCGAAATATAGTCCCACAATCTTAACTGGCCCGGTGGTCAAAAGAGGAACTAACGACGCCATTTTGAAATGTCAATCGCCATTGGTCACAGATACAGATGTAAAAATCCCGGAATTATACGTATAAAACCAAATGACCTTCGAATCATTCTTGAATTATTCTGAATTATACTCTCCTACAAAAATAAACATACTTTATTTTACACTTTGTGAAAACACAATTTGAAGTTTGATTTAATATTCAAATCAATATAAAGTAGCTAAATTACTATTAAAACTAATAAAAGTATGTAAACTGATAACCACCACCTACTGTTTTGTTTCGCTTACTCCTATTACAAACCTTTTGAGGTGTTTTCGTAAGTAAAGCAGTACAAAAATAAATAATTCAATTAAATTTGCTATCATTTAGTCATTGGCAGACTTGAAAAGTAGGTGGATATAAAACAGATTTTTTCTTAAATATTAAATCCTTAATAATATTTAACTGTATAGTGAAATTATCCGTTTTAAAAAATCTGTCTAGAGAATTTCGATTTTAATTGTGACTTTCTGACTGCTAACAGTAGGCAACACTTTGGTGAACCGTCGCATACGTACACAAAACTCATACACTCACGCGGCGCGAGAGTGTGCATTTGGCATTTTTCGGAATGATTCGGCGCCCAGCGGAATGATACCATATTTTACGAAATAAAACGATGTGAATTATACCATTTAAAACATTGAAAACAAAAAAGTGATTATCAACACAGTTTTAATAATAAAGTGCTTATTTACAGGTAGCATAGGCAGGTTACTTAACTAAAATTCACGGAAACCTTCAAATCACATGATACCTACCATACTTGAAGGTAAAAACTCTATAATTGCCCTTTAAATGCCTCAAAAAATAAAAGAAAATAGTTTTTATTATAAAAATCTCAGTTTTTAACTCTAAAGGAATTAAACGGCATTTTATGGAATAATACGGAATCATTCCATATTTGGAGAATAATTCCAATCGGAATGATTCGAATTATTCCGGGCTCACATCTATAGTCACAGAGAATATAAACACTACGTTCAATGGTTGTTTGCAAATAGAAGCTTCTTGGTTGTTTGCTCCACCAAATACGATAACAGCGACTCTCACAGAGCCACATAAGCTTTTGTGGGACTATAACTCCTTTGACATTATGATCTCCTGGTAATTACGAAGGTAAAAGTTGCGTACTGTCTAGAATAATTACCATAAAATGTTATATATAATTAAGTACAGTGAAAGTTTTAATTAAACGTTATTAAAAGTAACACGTTTTTGATTATAATATTTTACGTTTGAGGTCGAAAAATGGCTCTCAGCGCCTACTTTCTTGGTGTCCAAGCGCCTAATTGATTTAAGTAGGTGTTCGTAGCGCGAGTGATACCCCTGGTATTCTCGTATTGCAGGCTACAGTAACCGCTTACCATCAGGCGCACCGAATAAAAAGTAAGCAGTTCCGTTTTACCATAAGGGCACACGGGGCCTGGGCCCAGGGCCCTCACACTGACGGGGGCCCCGATAAGGCGATATATTCGTTTACACAATGTTTTTTTTTCTTTTTTAGGTAGATAGTAAGAATTACCTTCAATATTCTAAATAAAAATGATATCCGGACATTAACTCAGTTTTTAATTTTAACCAAAATAAAAACATACCAGAAAAATGTTTTTTGTTATTCACTTTTTTACTTTCCAACGGGGCCCCAAATTCGTGTGTGCCCAAGGGCCCCAGCATGACATAAGACGGCCCTGTAAGTAAATATAAGTACCTAACAAAAACCTCGCAGACAGAGACGGACAGATATAAGATTGACAACAACAATTTTATATTAATTGTTTCCAGCTATTCAAATTCAAAAAGTATTTATTCAATTTAGGCCTTAGGCCCTGATAAGGCACTTATGAACGTTAACAAAATGATTTTACACCGGTTCCAAATACAACTTGAAGAAGACTACATTTGGAAACGGATTCCTAAAAATACATTTTATTTTTGAAGTCATTTCTCTTTTTGTCACTTTTGGATGGATATTATAGTGTCTAAATGTACTTTTCGTACCACTTGCTCAAAAAAGTGACATTCTATGCCACAAAAAGCGAACATAACAATAGTCATTTTTAATCTGTTAAAAACAGGGAACGAAAATTGTACTGAATTTCATTCATCCTCTAGGGGGAGAATGTGATTTAAATTTGGAATACTTACCGAAATTTATACCGAACTACATCTGTGTTTACACCATTGCGTTTGTATATAAAGCATTATACATCTTTATGAATAAGGAATACGCAAATCAACTCATCAACAATAAATGTACCGAACAAAAATGTTACTCTCTCTATCAATAATTGCACCAATTTTTCGAATGTTAACTTTTACTTTTAATTGTCATTATATTTAATGAATGCTTATCTCATATTATTATTGTGTTAATTTTTTCGCAAATGGTACGAAAAGTAGAGTATTTTCCTCGGTGATAAAGCTGTCTTAGTCTTAGGTGAACTTAAATCCCTCGCTACACTCAGGACTCGTCTTAAATCCCTCGCTTCGCTCGTGAACTACGCTCGGGAGTAAACCTCGAGTCCTTCGTTACGCTCGCGATTTAAATCGTCACCCGCGACAGAAGACACTGCTTTATAATCTACTATTTCAAATCTCGACGAACTCACACCAACGAGCTTACATTTTATTGACTCGTAAAGTAATTCGAATTATAGCAAATAACAAGTATTCATACATAATAAATCATAAAAATCGGCCAAGTGCGAGTCGGAGTCAGACTCGAGGGTCCCGACCTTCCTAAAGTAACTATTACACCGTCCTATTTTTAGGATCCTAACTAGGTACCTAACTAGGAAATAGGAAGGTGTAATCGCAGTTAGAACAGCTTCTGCTTCCTAGTCAGAGCGATCCCAGTTAGGATCCTAGTTAGGATCCTACAAATAGGAAGGTGTAATAAGCACTTAAGAAAGCAAGATAGTGTAGTGTAATAAGTAGCTTCCTGTTTCCTAGTTAGAACCATCCTAGTTAGGATCCTAAAAATAGGACGGTGTAATAAGTACTTTAGACGTATTATTGCTGGATTGTTAAAAGCCGGACCGCATGATTAAGTTTGTTTGTGAAGGAGTTTTGAAGACAGACGGCGTGACGCCATAATTTTTACCTTTTTGGTTTGGAACCCGCCTGGCTACCAGCCTCATGTCGAAAATCAGTCGCCAAGCACCTATCGGTGTGTTCCGATAGCTGCACTTGAGAGCCAGTTGCTTCTAGGCTTTGTGTGTGCCAACTTCGGCCGCATCATCACTTACCATGGTGAGATTGCGGTCAAACACAGGCCTATAAACAGTAAAAAAAAAAAAAAAACCCTGCACAGATTATGACAATTTCTTAGGGTTGTAAGATCACTTTGATGTCCGTACGTCGGTCTATCAAAGAGGAAAGAAATTTGGATAAACTACCGATAATTTCGGGAAAAAAAATAAGTTTTTCTTTTCATCGGAGTTTTGCATTCGTGGTCTTTGCATAGGTATGTACTCGAACGATACGCCACGCCGGGAACGCGTGTAAATCCGAGGGTGAGAGATAGGCTTATAACTCTAGACGCTCTAACTCTACAAACCATAGTCAAAATATGTGGCTTGGCCGCTCCGCTACTACAAGAACTATTATTACAAAAAAGTAATTAAGTGAATAAATTTTCACCTTACGCCCATGTGACGGTAGCGAAACGGCCAAGCCACATATTTTGACTAAGGTGTAGAGTTTGTGAAGTTAGGGCTTGTAGGTAGCGGCTTGGCTCTACATGAGATCTGATAACTTCTTCACAGTGTGAGCCATGGTCTCGTCTTGGCAACATTTTATATGAAAATGTTTTTGGTGGGATCATTTTTACGGTTTTTAGAGGAACGTTAAAATATGGCTCAAATGATAAAATATACATTCATGTGCCAAATAAAGAATTTCGGTCGCGAATTACTGAAATATTTAAGCCATTTTGTTCTACCGTAGCCATACGGACGCTTGCAACACACGAAGCATCGCTCACGCGTTACCGACCTTTCCCCCCTCCCCTATGAGCCCTGGCGACCTTACTCACGCGCAGGAACACAACTTTACAGAACATAAAATTATTTGGCTGCGATATTCTGTAAGGTGGAGGTACTTCCCCAGTCGAGCTGCTCTTTGAGCGAATATTACGCTATGCTCTACCTCTCTCAAAATATTCGCTTTATTATATTTTTAATATAGGCTGCATGTCGATTGCGATCCATCTGCGCGCGTAACGCTGTAAAAAAAAAACTTGCTCGCCATTTTCATACATTTTTCGCTGTGTGGTTGATTATTATCCAAATAACTTCTCCAAAAACCTCGTATGATACGCGTGAGCATTCATCATTACAATCTCGCCTACCGCCTCGTGTGTATAATACAACTTTGCGCACTTGTATCATAATGTACTATTAATTGATTATAAAAAAAAAATGGTTTTACATGACAGACAAGCGATGTTTTTTTATTTAATGGCAATTTGATGGCAATGTAATTATTATCAGACGTTTTCATAAAAGTTTTAAAAATAGAATACTCTGGGTGGAAATTTAAAAATATACCTATTTTACTTGTAAATATCCTCTGATAATTACATACATTCCAATTTTAAAGATTAGTAGAAAATAGATTACTTGCGATAATTTGTACGCGTTATTTTAAAGATTACTTATCAATATGATAAAATATCAGTATTTATCAATAGCCATTGAGTTTCGATAGAGTACACACCGTTTTTTAGCTATATTTTTAATAAAATAATGGGTGATCTAATTATTGTGGATAATAGTGATGGCGTTCAAGTCGTGGATGGAGATGACGTGCAGGTATCTCCTCTATTTATATGGTCTCCTGGTACTTTTTACTTGCAGAATCCTTTCAAGGCTTTGTGTGCATCACCTTCGGCCGCATGATCACTGACCATGGTGAAATTGTAGTCGAACCAGTCCTAGTTCAGCGATAGTTTTAAAAAAGCTGATCTATTAATTTATTTAATTTAATTTTAATGGGGCCTAAGGCGAATGATTTCGCCACAAGAAAAAAAAAAAATACGTAGGTACAAGAAATGTGCCAGTGGAATATATGACTGTTAGAAATGGTTAGAAATCCTCTGGTAATCAATCTAGGTACTCCTTGAAACCGCCAGAAAAGTGGCCCAGACTCGTGCATTTTTCCACGTTTATCTTTTGCATACTGACGAAGTAAAACCAATGCAATAAAATGAAACAACAATCCTAATTGTAAAAAGCCTTGATGTGGTTTTTGCCATAGTCTTCTCGTGTATTAAAAACTGGTGCAACGGTGGTGGAATCAATCAATTGTGACCTTCATAATTGGCTTATTATAAGGGCTTAAATATTTCACCAAACTATACTCCGTCAGTGGTGCCGATTCTGTTGTAAATCGCACTAAACTAATTTTTGTCACATCTCATCTCTTTCTTACGAACATTATTGAAAAAGGATAGAACATATTTTAAGTTGTCAAATTAATCTTTGCCGTCTTATTTTGCGTGTAACCGCGATAGATGGCGACTAAAATTATATTGAAAACAAGCATTGGACTAATTTGACAGGACTAAATTTCTTACATTCTTTTCTTATGTTCTTTGTTAGGAAGAGACATAGTGAGATTAAAATTAGTTTAGTTGTGAACAACAGAATCAGGGCCAGTGAAGAGTTTTCTTATATTCAAAATAAACAGTTTGACAGGTATCATAAGAAAACCCCTCATTGTGAAGATTCTTTTTCACCAGTTCGTAGATAATAGCGGTGGAGTTCACGTAGTCGACGGCGACCACGAAGGAGTTCATATAGTCGACCATGACCACGGCGGCGGCGTTCACGTGGTCGACCATGACGGCGGCGGCGTTCACGTAGTCGACCATGACGGCGGCGGCGTTCACGTGGTGGAAGGCGACTATGACCACGGGGGTGTTAGCGTGGTCGAAGGTGACTATGGTGACGGGGGGGTTCATGTGGTGGACAATGATGGGGAGGGGGGGGTTCATGTAAGTACTAATACGATTTAGGATTATTTTGCAAAATGATGAACGTAAGAGGTAGGTGTTATTTTTTTTTGGCATCTTTTCCAATTTTCCGTCCCGTAAAAATCAGCCAAAAATCGCCCGTTAAGGTGGCCCTCTGTGGCCGGCGCAACTTCAACGCAAGCATAGTCTAAAAGCTTGTTGTTTCATCCAACGTAATGTTTGACTGCGAAAAAAGAGAGACAGTATCAGGGCCGTCGGTTATCAGTCGGTAAATTCCGCTGATCACTCGCGGCCGCTTCGCTAGGTCGTCATTCATGATTTCGCATTCATAAAACTTGTTCCAGGAGCATACTTCTTGTGAAAAAATCTTACAAGTTTGTGAAAAAAAAGTTAGTTATGTAGAATCTCAAATACATTTGCAAGCCTGGTATCTATATGTTTTCTTTACTTTTACAATTTATAGGTACATTAGATATGGCCAAAGTTCAAGCAAAAACGCTGTTTTTCGGAGGCTTTGACTGAATTTGTTTCACACTTTTTTTAAATTACGCCTAGATACACGGCTAGATATAGTGCACAAGATACTAATTTGTTCAAAACATCTAACGAAAAATGTTTAACAACGCCATAATAAGTACAGAGGTTTTGTATGAAAAGTATGACGAATTGAGTCCTCTTAATAAGTAATTTTATTTTGACAGGTGGTTGAATGAACAATCTCAGTTCCAAGAGGCACAGATAAACAATGTCCTGCGATGTGAAAATGGTGGGGAGGATTCAAAATAAACTCATTTTTTATTATTATAATTGTCTTATTATTTGTACCAGATACTACAGCAGTAACTGACCTTATCCGTAAGATACTGCGACTTAGGACTAAATTATGCTGGCTTTGATGTTCTCATGTGAGCAGTCTTTCGGAGTTAGCTTCAATATCGACTACAAGAACCGTGTGAACCAAGCTTGAGGTTACAGTGATGGAAAACATCGTGAGGAAACCGTCGTATGGTGGTAGGACATTCGCCTCACTGGCTAGGCCGCCTCTGGTCAAAATCTTTCGAAAAACACCTACCAATGATTTCTGGTAGTTGCTCTTGAGAGCCAGTTGACTTCTAGGATTTTTCATCAGTAACAAATATAAGTATTCCCCTGGTATTGTCTACAGACATCAATGCAGAAGTTGCCTACTGAACATCTGAGTAAAAATAATAGTAAATCAGAAATAATGTAAACGCCTACCACAATTACATAGCAAAATAACATTCTTGCATATTGTTAGTAGGTATTTGTAGATTGGAAGACGATGCGTTATCTCCAAAATTCTAAGTTATCTCTTTATATTCCAAATTATTTAAAAATAGTCATGCGATTTAATTTATTAAAACTTGGATTGTTAATTGCGCGAGTGGAAAAAATATATAAAAGTAATAAGAGAGAAAACTACAGTCATACAAAAAAAGGCGGACGACCATCTATGCGGCTCATGCGAAGGCGCTGGTACTGGCAGTGTGCAGGGACCAGTAAGTCTTGCTTTGTCCCTTCCCTTGCCGGTACAGTGATTTCTCTTCCATTTTCAAGACTCTTCAGGCTGAGAAGAGATTTTTTTCAGAGTCGCCGACGCACTTATGATATCCTGGTATTGCGAGCGTTTATAGGCTTGCTTAATAGTATAAAAAAAAATATGTATAGTTTGTTAAAAAACTTACCAGTAACTAAAAAACTCCGATAAATCCATGCAGTCGATTTCCCGTTTCTGTTCTGTGTTCGATTCGTCGGCGATGCCAGAGTCCACGTCCTCTTCCGAACTAGAACCGGAACTATCGGTTTCTATATCCGCACGACGCACAACACTCATCGCATACGAAAAGCGCGCTCAGTTCGATTTTTGAATTGTTGTTATTTTGACATTTGATGTTTACTCCTTTTGGTCAGTCTGGGGTTGTCAATTAATAAATTTTAAAGTCCACGTTTTTTTGGAAATATGAGCAAATAAAAAAAGCCATAATATATATTTTAATGTAATATTAAATAAGAACATAAATAAATGTAATTAGCTAGTCCGTCGCTTTTTTCAAACTTTATTTTCTTTGTATGCATTATTATTATTAAGAAATATGTTTCAATACATAGTTTAGTTATGAATACAAGAATATTAACCCCCTTATTCATAATCGATTTTTAACTAAATCAGTGTAATAGTGTGCCCCGTCTCACTCTTTGGATCACCAAATGTCACCTGTCAGATAAAGACTTCGGAAGTTTAGCTAATCAACGTTTGATAACTTTATTATGAATAAAGGGGTAAGTCTATAACATTGCTAAGAAATGATAGTCAGGTTGCCCCGAGAATAAATCTTATTTTGTGAATCGTTATTTTCCTAAATAAATTGATCGTACAAATCTGGCAGTGCTTAAATAGACTGACAGTTTTACAAATAGGCATATCAAAACTAATGCCAAATAAAATCATAGTCGTGCGTAAGCTTACAAATTGTTCGCTAATTGGTTATCACTATGAAATGACATTCGATTAATTGGTTTATTAATTTTAGGGGTGTTGCCAAATGTTAGCGTTAATTTATTGCGTTTAGAGGAAATGTGGTTGCTATAGAAACCATCTTGTTACTTGGCAGTGATTGACCAGTGATCATCTGCTTTTACTAACGAAATTAATCTCTACTCCTTTTGTGGATTGATATTATGACACTATTTTATATGAAATGTAATATCAAATATCAATCCACAATCTCAAAATAAAGATAGATCGAATCCTTATTCATTTTCGGCGTTATCGCTTATAATCAAAGCCATCGTGCAATTTAGAACCTTGCCTTGAACTAGGTAGTTAAAACCAGAAAGAAACTCATTAGGGCCTTATCTTTAATGATCTGAATATTTTGAACATGTTCGTTTTTAATAATATTGTATTTTTAAGAACTTACATAATTGTTAATTTTGATGATCACGTTTGAATTAAAAAATAGCAATTGTTTTTAACTGTTATAAAAGTCCGCGCCGACCTTAAACGAGCAGAAGGAGACGTAACCTATAGAGGCTACGTTATTTTGGTGATTACTCGACCAAAATAAAAACGCCTCGGTTATGCAGATGTCCAGTGCGGGTTTTAGGATAGGGCGCGGTGGTGAGACCGCCCAGAGCACCAGGCAAGAGGGGGCGCCGAAGACTTAAAATCTGATATTTGGTGTCAAACTTTGTCAAATTCTGGGAATAAACAATTATTTTCACTAGGTGCTGTCCAGCTATTGAGATATATATAAGTTTTTATAAGCTCATGTTTTGAAAAACTTCGGTTCAACCGTTCGGTTACAAAATTAAGTTTCTAACTATAGAAATTATCAATATTCTCTTACAAAAAACATATATCTGCTGTCAGGTTTTTAAAACAGTATTAACCATAGTGTTAGAATATCGGAACCTTCGGAGCGCTCGCGCGGATCAAACTCGGTGGGTGTGTTTTAAACTTGGTGGGTTTTATTTTATATGGGGTCTGTTTGCATGTAGCAGATAGGGGGCGTCGAAAAGATTTCGCCCAGGGCGCCGGTAGTGCTTAAAGAACACTGCAGATATCCTACATAAATTTTGAACCCAGCCTACTTCTTTGAAAACTATAAATGCAAATGAATTGGGAATTGCCAGAATGATAAGAAAGTTGGCCCCACTCATATATCAACGTTCAAGCATCACCATCGAACCAATCAACCAGGAAGAAAGGCGTTCAATCGTCCACAAACCAATTAATTTAGGTCGTTATAAATAAAGTGCACCGGTCCAAATTACAGCATAATGTCTTGGCTAACGTTACAACGTGTAAATGTCAGATGGCCACAACTGACTGTGCCAGCCAGATGAGTGAGATTAGAATTAATAACTTTGAGTTTCGTATTTCAAGGGGAGTTATGGAATGGGACAGCTTAGGGTCTCTTCGTTATCAGCCTATAATGTCCCATTACTGAGCACGAGCCTCCTTTCACAAATAAAGGTGAAAGGGAGTGACAGGGAAAGGGACTTGGGTCTGCTGATTCGATTTCCTATGAAAACAGCAGAGAGATCAATTCAGTTAAATATCAGAGAAGATGGTTTATTTATATTCTAAAACGTAGTTTTTTAAGAGAGGTAGTGTTTAGCTATTTTTCGCTCAAAGTAAATATTTCCACCTTACGGATACCGCAGCTAATACACGTGTGTCTGCGCAGGGACTCGCAATATTTAAATATTATAATACTACTATTATTTCAAGATGATATTGTAAAGCTTTCTCTTGTGTACCTATGTCTAACAAAAATCTAAATCTTTTAATATTATTGTCGATATGGCTAAGGGTTTAGGATCTGAGAAGGTTGAGTGTGCAGAATCCATTACTACTAAAGTAGACCAATGATTCAGCTTAAAAATATGTGCTAGAGCACCATTGACCTATCTCATTTAATATAACCTATATATTGTAGTTAGTTAATCCTCAGCAGACAGCGTGTGCGCGACTCAACATAATAAATGATCGCTTTGATCTATCATCTTATTGTCTGCCTAGATAGTTAGATCCTATAATTAAACAAAGCTGTTATATTGTCGTCGTACCTAAATCACTTTGGATGTCTGAGAACTTCTATAGTGACACTTATATGGGTATATTTGTATCGTGACGCCTCATCACAAAAATAACAAGTAAAAGTTATATAGGTATACTAACTGACTAACTGTCCCCAGTTTAACTTGGTTACTCGCAATAAAAAGTAAGCTTAGAAGTTCGGCGGTTTAGAAGTTTAGTCATGAAAAGGATAAAAAGGCAGGCCTACTCTGAATCTAATTGGGTTTTTTTTTGTTTTCTATAAGTTTATTATTAAATACAAAGAATTTATGACGAGGTATGCAAAAGTCGTTCGTTTTCTTCAAAATACTTTTTTTTTTTTTCTTTTTTATACTACTTAGGTAGCAAACAAGCATACGGCCCGCCTGATGGTAAGCGGTTACCGCAGCCTATGGACGCTTGCATCACCAGGGGTGTTACTCGCGCGTTGCCGACCCTGCAGAAATCTCTTCACACCCTTTTTGAAGAACCCCATGCTGTACTCCATTGGGAAAACCACGGCAGGGAGCTCATTCCACAATCCGAGCGTCCGCGGAAGGAAGCTCCTTTGAGACCGCACAGTTCGAAACAATTTTGGTTCCAATATGTGGGGATGGACTCCCTGTCGATGGCGAGAGTTGCGATGGTAAGTAGAATGTAGCCGTGGGCATCATCTTAAACAATTCTTCAGAACACTGTCCGTTATACAAGCGGTAGAATACACATAAGGAGGCAAAGTCTCTCCTCAGACTGAGGGGCTCTAGACCGCTTGTGAGCTCAGGATCGTTAACAATTCTAGCAGCACGTCGCTGAACCGAGTCTAAAGGCCCAAGCTGGTATCCAGGTGCCCCCGCCCACAGATGACAGCAGTACTCCATATGAGGCCGGACTTGCGACTTATAAAGTTGCAGTCTTTGGCCCGACGTGAAGTACTGCTTCGCTTTGTTGAGCACTCCAAGCTTTTTGGATGCCAGCTTAACCTTGTCTTCTAAGTGACTACGGAACAAAACATCGCTAGAAATGTCGACGCCAAGGATCCCAATGCTTTTACTGATGTTCAAGGACGTGTTCTGGAATTGTGGAGCTACAGCAAATGGGGTTTTCTTAGCGGTGAACGCGCAGGCTTGTGTCTTAGTGGGGTTGAAATGGACTAGGTTTAGTCGACCCCAATCGGAGACACTAGAAAGTGTACTCTCGATTTCAGACAACAGCCGTTCGCGGCTTTCCTCCACCTCGGAACGAGGGATATTAGCACGGCCCGTGTAATGAGCGTCCCCTGTACTGTCGTCTGCATAACAATGAATACCGTCAATAGACAGCATATCATTGATATGCAGTAAGAACAGTGTTGGGGACAGCACAGAGCCTTGCGGGACGCCGGCATTTATGTCCATGCTATCGGAGCAACTGCCGTCAACGACGGCTCTTATGCATCTGCTGGACAGAAAGCTGGCGACCCATTTGCATAGTCCCTCGGGAAGCCCGTATGCTGGTAACTTCGCTAGGAGACCCCGGTGCCAGACCCGATCGAACGCCTTTGCCACATCTAAGCTCACTGCCAATGCCTCACCTTGACTCTCGATGGCGAGAGACCAACGCTGTGTGAGATACACTAGAAGGTCACCAGCCGAGCGACTGTGGCGGAAGCCATATTGTCGGTCGCTCAACAAATCGTGATCCTCTAGGTATCTCAGGAGTTGCGTGTTGATCACTCGCTCCATGACTTTGGAGAGAAGGGACGTGATGGCGATAGGCCTGTAATTCGTCGGGTCCGATCTATCGCCCTTTTTGGGCACTGGGTGCACGTGGGCAGTCTTCCACGAAGACGGGACTTTCATTTTGGTGAAGGAAAGCGCGAAAAGACGCGTCAGTACAGGACACAATTCAGGAGCACACCGCTTCAACACCACTGCCGGTATACCGTCTGGCCCACTCGACTTATGGACGTCCAGAGAAAGCAATTCCCGCCGGACTTCCCGTTGGGTAATGCTGATCTCCGCCATGGAGATGTCACACCGCGGGATGGTAGGCGGTGTGGCGCCCCCGTCATCCAAAGTCGAGTTCGAGGCAAAGAGAGAGCCCAAAAGATCAGCTTTCTCCTTTGCACTATGGGCCAAGTTTCCGTCCGGCTTACGCAGTGGTGGCAAGGACGACTGGCAAAAGTTTCCTTCAGCAGCTTTAGCAAGAGACCAGAAAGCGCGACTTCCAGATGGAAGGCTAGTCAGCCTCTCACCAAACCTGCCGACGAAATCGAACTTAGCCCTGGCAATCATTCGCTTACTGAACCTCGAGGCAGCGTTAAATTCGCGTTTCGCATCAGAGATGTTAGGATCCTCACTAGTTCGGGCCGTGGTCCAAGCCTCATACAAAGTCTGCTTATTTTGTCTAGCATCTTTGCAGGGCCGATTAAACCACGGTCGTTTCTTCACCCCTGCAGCCACTAACGGGTTTGGGATATAACATTCCATTCCCGCCAGTATCGCCTCAGCGACGGCAGCTGCACAGGTGTCAGGATCATACTTCGCTAAAACAAGGCAAATTGATAAAAAAATCATTTGAGAATCTAAAATAAATAAATGCTGATCCGATGAATCAGTAACTAATAGCACTTGATGCCCACGGCTACCTTCCACCATCGCAACTCACGCCATACGGGGAGTCCATCCTCACACATTGGAAGCGAAATAGTTGCGTACTGTGCGGTTTCAAAGGAGCTCCACAGAGACTGTGGAATGAGCTCCGCCCCGTGGTCTTCCCAAAAAAGTCAGCATGGGGTTCTTTAAAAAGGGTGTGCAGATATTTTTGCAGGGTCTGCAACGCGCGAGTGATATCCCTGTTGCAAGCGTCCATAGGCTACGGTGACCGCTTACCATCAGGCGGGCTGTTTGCTTGTATGATGCCATCCGACAATTTTTGAATCAGCTAAATGTCAAGCCGCGCCATATTCATTTCCTACCGGAAAATCCAAATTACCACACTAAAAGGTAAATATAATTAACTGACAACACTGACTTATTTAATTTACTTTTTCAACTGTCACTTGTTTCTTATAAAAATACTTACATCCCAAAGTTTTTAATTATTTTCAACAAAATTACCTAATAATCAAGTTTTCGAATTTTAAATCAACTGTCAAATTAACACGTCGTGTTTCTTTTGAGTAAAAAGTTCACGTTTCGTTAAAGAAAATCCTCACTTCACAAAAAAAGGTTTTCATTAAATATTTTTGTATTTTTTAACATTTTTGTACGGTTATTACGCGTACGTTAGTTTTGTTTGCGCCCGGTCACGAACTGTGTGCGTTTTATTCGCTTTACATTGAATAGGCGACACAGAAAATGAGTGGAGTTATGTTACTGTTTGTACTTTTTCTTGGTGATTCTTCACAGTGGTATGTAGTAGCTTCGTACTCAAATTCAAATCACCTTTAATTAGTTTAGGCCGTGAACGTACTGCCGGTTCGGAATACACTTAAACTGAGAAGACTCAGAGACTGACTTAGACTGCAAAAACTCAGAACATATCTCCGAAGTTCGCAAAACTTTAAACGCGAAGAAATTTAATATTAAATAAAATTTTCGAAATTAATTTCTACCCATTTATACAAACTTATCTGACTTTCTGACCCGGTGGTCAAAAGAGGAACTAATGACGTCGTTTTGAAATGTCAATCGCCATTGGTCAATGATAATATAAACTACGTTCATTGGTTGTTTGTTCCACCAAATGCGATAACGGCGACTCTCTCACCGGGCCAGATTTGCTTGCCACAAGCAAATCTGGTGTACTTATTCATATATCATGAGGAAAGAGTCATAATCCGGAATACAATTCATATAATCCGGAATACAATTCATAGAATCTGGAATACAATTCTTAGAATCCGGAATACAATTAATAGAATCCGGAATACAATTCATAAATACTTAGGCCTCTCCTCCACTACAAGAGCTCACATTTTTTAAAAACACTTTCTTTCATATTAATTTATTGACTAAGTCTACTCCAAAGATCTTCTGTTCCCCCAGTAAGCCAAATGCGTCCAGCGTCTATTCTTACCCACGCGTTAATAGTTCGCTGCACTCTCCCTAACTTGTTAACATTATCAAACTCTTACGATTAGATATTTCATCAATAGAGTATAATTTTGTATCAAAGGTTTTCATTAAGTCATGTCCTTGTATAGAAATCCTGAGATACAAGATTTATGTAGATTTTGCCCTAGAGATGAATCACCGTGTCTACTAGGCAACCATAGCGTCAAGGAGTTTTAAAATCATTCTTTATGTAGGTACCTCGTGACATACATTCACGACAGAAATAAATCATTAAATAATTTCTATGAAAAACAATAAGATATTTAGACAGTGTCGATGGACGGCAGGTGAGGGCGCGAAAGATGTGGCATTGAAATTAGTTTTGCTGGCAATGTTATTTGTCAGCTGGTGTCCTATAAAAAAGGTCTCCTATCTCTTTAACTCTACATAAACTAGAACAATAACGTGTCAATATTGTTCTGGTGAATAATCTGCCAATACTACAAGAACTATTGAATAACAAAAAAGTTATGAACAGTGAATAAATTTTTCACCTTACTCCCATGTGACGGTAGCGAAACGGCCAAGCCACATATTTTGGCTACGGTGTGTAGAGTTTGTGAAGTTAGGGCTTGTAGAGTTTAAAGCTTGGCTCTACATGATTTGACAGTACGAGCCATATGTCTTGGCGGCAACATTTTACATAAAAATGTTTTTGGTTGGATAATAATTACCCACCCAATTTCACGAGAATAGGTTTAGAAATGCGACCAGATAATAGCTGGACATCCGGAAACATATCGGACATAAGAAAGTATTTTTGCCCACGCTGAAACGGAGACGCTTCGCTCGGTCAATTACGTAAGTACTAGGAACGCAAAAGATGTAGAAGTAAGCAAAAACTAAAGCTGGAACTTGTAGCAAAGAGTACATTACATTATAAATCTGAGAAAGTGGCTAGCTGCGAACGATATAATGTGAAAGCATAGCCTATGACAAATATCAAGAAGCTTTTGCGTAGCAAAAAGAATCTTGGAAACAATAACTAATTTCCACATAATAGAAGGAATAAGTATTCTCTTCAAGTCTCAAGCAATTCTCGATCTAGAGAAAGTACCAGAGCAGCATAAAATAAAGGATTGAGTGCGAGCTTCTATAAATATTAGTAAAGACGCAAGCCAAAGCCTGTCGCCTGACTTATTGATTAGATTTGTCATGTTTATATTTAGCGGTGCAGTGCAGTGGGTACAATAAGGGAGTGTCTCCACGAGGATTTTCCTGCAGCGATAAAATAACACAGTTCAAAAGAGATATTTGGCTCGACCCCCTCCCCCTCCCAACTAATCTCACGTGAGATTTTTCAAAACCTATGCGTATTTTTGGCGTAAATACGTTAATAATGCTTGTTTGTGTTGGATTTATTTAAAAACAATAATACTTTAGTTACCTACTTTTTTATTTTTTTATAACGTAGCCTAGAATCACATTGATAATATTGAACAATAGCGTAGGAAGCTACAAAAATTCGAAAATGTTACCCAGTGTTCTCGCAACTTTACGCTGTTTCTTGCGGAAAAAAATTACGTCATATTTGCCACGACCCGCCCTCTCCCCCACGTGAGATTGGATGAGATTCGGCTCGAGCTCGACCCTCTCCCCCCTAAACGCCTCACTTTAATATTGGACGCCCCGCCCCATTATGCGATTTCCATAACTCACACACGGGTATTGTCATTGTTTCAGTGTGTGCGGGACACTGAAACAATGACAATACCCTTTATGTTAAATGGGCTTGCCTTTGACCTTCGACTGACCCCATGGAGGAGTTATGACGAGCCGAGGATGTAGCACGCTTACCCATAAAAAGCCTATTCACTCTGGTCTTGAATACATCAAGGTTATAGGTGTGGTAGGTACACTGTGTTTGATGTTGTAGGATGAAGTTGGTCCCATAATAAAATTAGTCACATTGATGTGCACCTACATTCACCCTTGCAAGTATGCTCCTACTTCCTCCTCGTTCACACTGACCGGTTCTGCTCGTTCGGGGCCCTAAACACGGCATAAAGCCGGAATCAAACTACGACTCACTGGAAGGTTTATTTTTTACTGACCTCACATTTTTTTCATTTTTAAATATCTACATCATTTCGATGAAATAATCGCAGCGTGAAAAAGTTCCCTACCACCGCGGTATTGTTCCTCACGATGTTTTCCTTCACCGAAGGCTCATTGTAGGTTTGAACCCAGGACCTTCGTCTAGGCATCTGACGTGTAAATAAATAAACCATATAGGCTCAGAGTATATAAATACTACGTACATATAGGTAAGGTGGCTCGAACTGGGAGGGAATCAAACCTGCGACCCATCATAGATTTCCATAGAGAACAACGCCTACAGATTTCTTGTGTACCAGGCAGACAGAAATCACGAGGTAACATGACTAATAGAAATGTATAGCGTATCACACTTATTGTACAATATCCTTTAGCTTCAATGTAAAAACGACGTAAGTAAAAGCATAAATACGAGAATTTAGTTCCATGACTTTTCCGCGAGAGGCGCTGTTCCAATTCCTATATAGAGATCAAAAATCTCAGATCTATAGAAGGCAGGCAGTATATGGTCACTCGCACTTTGCCCTCCCTGCAGAAATCTTCTCATCCTCCTTGAAGGACCCATGCTGTACCCCTTGGGTAAAACACGGTAGGGAACAGTGGCGTAGCTTTCCCTAGACGGGCCTATCAAAATATGTTGGGGTCCCCTTCTACCTGACTGCATTGAAACCAAATGGAGGGTATTTTTTTAGTAATGTTTGCGTTTGCTTAGGCACGTTCGGGGGCCCCGTATTATTGACATGTCTGATACGGCGGTAGCTACGCCCCTGGTGGGGAGACCATTCCTCAAACAGCGTCCGCGATATATTTTACTGTTGAACGATTTATGGCCGTTTCCTATAATTTACGGACCGTTATCGGTTAAAATTAAGACATATCTTTACAGTAGTACCCATGATCCAAGAAAACATATACCATGGTAGTACCCAATTAATATGGCTTACCGATGTACCTGCGTAGAAGATACATTTTCAAAGCGCGGGAAACGCTATTGGTCGGCAGCTGCCGCCATGTTAGCGCGCGCCGTGCGGAGGGGCGTCACGCGCGAGTGAGACGAACTAACAGCTGCAGTGTATTATTAACCTTATAGTAGAGACCTAAGGTTGATTGTAAGTTTTAAGCATTCTTTCGTTAATCTTCGGGGCCATAGTTTCTTTTCTGTGCGAACGAAGATTCACGACGCGCCATATCAGTTGGGTAATACTGTACTAATATTGAAGCAAAGACCTCAAAGCTTACGAAATGATGTATATGCCCAGGCAATAAAAAACCTACCATTGGTAAACAAAACGATTCGTTTTTGTTTTGTTTTGTTTTTGTTGTGTTGTTCGAAACCGGGCATTCTTTCACGGGTACCAGCATCCTAATTCTAATATTATAAATGCGAAAATGAGTTTGTTTGTATGTTACGCCTTCACGCCTAAACTACTCAACGGATCATCATGAAATTTGGCATACAGATAGCCTATGGTATGGAGGACATAGGCTATTTTTCCCGGGAACGCGGGTTAAACTGCGGGGAACACAGTAACTTGGCACATATAATTTTGCTAAAAACATACTTTTCCATACCAAAAATAAAACAACAAATTTTATTTATATTTCTTTTTTAACATTTTTAATCTCTTCATCAACCTGTCCTGACAACTCGACCCTTTTCTCTTGTTCTTGTGAATCCTCAGCAAATGCCAGAATTTGACCGTTTTCAGTTCAAAAAACGATTTGCTACAATGGTCACAAGTCTGCCGTTTGCCTAACTCGCTAAAATCACCCATATCAACATATTGGTTATTATGTGTATTTTTCGTGAATGAATAGCATAAATCACATAATTTAACTATCCTTGCATCCCACTGCCGTTTATCTATGTAGTCCCAGTCCAAATTATTGCAATCCTGGGCGTGTTTTGTTCTCACCGGCTCATCTTCAAAACCTTTGCCACATCTCCTGCACTTATACAATTCGTGATAATTTTGTATGTGTCTGGCATAGTTTATGTATTTGAGCCCGCATTTTTTGCAGTGGTGTGTTGTGTGTTTTCTTATTGGCGTGTCTGTGTGTTTCTCTTCAATATGTTGCCGTAAGTTTCTGTAGTTTCCGGATATGTATCGCTCGCAGACCGGGCAAAGGGGCGGTAGGTAGGAACGTTTACGGCCCCTCATTGTCATGTGCTCCGTTTCGTGTATCACCAATTCGTATCTGAAATTGGAAATATCTTGGTAACTTATGTGTTCCTGGTACTTTTATTTTGACGTTATTTATGAGCACTAGCTGTACCCCGCGGTTTCACCCGCGTTTCCGGGATAAAAATTGGCCTATGTCCTTCTCCATACCATAGGCTATCTGCATGCCAAATTTCATGATGATCCGTTTAGTAGTTGAGGCGTGAAGGCGTAACAAACAGACTCACTTTCGCATTTATAATATTAGATAGGATTTAAGAGTACTGAAGCAAAAAGTTAAAAGGGTCCTCCGGCCGTCTGTCTGTCACAGCGCAATTTCAAATCGATACTTTTGGTTTCTTGGCAAAGAGAGCCGAAATGAGGTTCCAAAATGAAAAAAATAATCATTGATAACATTACAGGAAAAACCCATACTGCTATTATAAATCCGAAATAACTGTTTGTCTGTCTGTTACTCTTTCACACCTAAACCGCTGAACCGATCACGTTGAAATTAGGCACGCGAATAGTCTATGGTACGGAGAAGGACATAGGCTATTTTTTATCCCGGGAACGCGGGTAAAACCGCGAGGGACAGCTAGTGGAACGATACGAAATTTTGTTTTCGTACCACTTGCTCAAAAAAGTGACATTCTATGCCACAAAAAGCGAACATAACAATAGTCATTTCTAATCTGTTAAAAACAGGGAAAGAAAATTGTACTGAATTTCATTCATCCTCTAGGGGGAGAATGTGATTTAAATTTGGAATAGTTACCAAAATTTATACTTAACTACATCTGTGTTTACACCATTGAGTTTGTATATAAAGCATTATACATCTTTTTGAAAAAGGAATACGCAAATCAACTCATCAACAATAAAAATGTACCGAACAAAAATGTAACTCTCTCTATCAATAATTGGACCAATGTTTCGAATGTTAACTTTTACTTTTAATTGTCATTATTTTTAATAAATGCTTATCTCATATTATTATTGTGTTAATTTTTTCGCAAATGGTACGAAAAGTAGAGTATTTTCCTCGGTGATAAAGCTGTCTTAGTCTTAGGTGAACCTAAAGCCCTCGCTACACTCAGGACTCGTCTTAAATCCCTCGCTTCGCTCGTGATTTAAGTAATTAATATTAAAAAGTGACGCAAAATGATAATGACACGTATTGAGCGGTGACATGTTGGTTATGATTTTAATTAGCAAACATTTCATATGAATTTTTGGGTTCAAAAAAATTTCCAAATCATTTATTTCAAATAGGCCTTCGCAGGCACTTATGAAAAGTCTGACTCTAATACTCTAATACCGGTTCGGAAGGTTGCATTTGCTGAGAAGATCCGGCAATAAACTCAGCAATTACTCTTTTCAAAACAAGCTTAGATTCATTACATAATATTTACATTCTAATCGCACTAACAACAACTACTCGGCGCAGACCAGCCCCCACAAGCAGCACCTATTCACAAGTATGACGCGTGTGGCAGCCACCGCCCCCGCAGCTATATTGGAGGGAAGTGAGCGACCCGCCACACGACGCTGCCGCAAGGGTAATTTATTTTGAGATGAAACTTTTTATAGAGAGTTTGTACCTGATGTTGTCTTCACACGTTTCGGATAGATATACCCTAGCCGTTACTTGTTGCATAGTAAAATCTCTTCTTTATAAATATACAAAAAACTACTCACCTACAAGGGAATGTCATTCTACAAGATTTACATCCAAACTCGCCAGCAATCATCAACTCATCATAATGCACACTTTTGTATTCCTCGCTCGAAATCGGTTCCACAGTCACATTCTGCACATTATTTTGTCTATGGCCAAACCATGGTGCTTCAAACATCTCTATATTAACTTTACAGTCTGTGGTCAAATCTGTGAGCAAGTCATCTGATGCCAATTCTTCTTCAAATATCAATCTACTTTTCAATCCAGTATTGCTTGTATTTAGTGATGCTAATCCTAAGTCATCACATTTGACTAACGGCTCCCTTTTTACAAAGCTCTCTAATAAATTATGTATTTTTATCGGTGTGACATCGTGTGGTAGCGTGTGGTTATTCTGAAAGTATAAGAAATAAGTTTTTATTAATTTCATTTTTAATAGAAGCTTTTTTTGTTGTACTTGCATTGTCTTCCAATATACTAATGTGTACCAAATATCAAGTCAATCCGACCACTGGAAGTGGGTGAAATTTGACCCGAAGATACATACATTCATTGCAATTATATAAAAAAAGCCGTTGGCATGGTTGGTTTGGTATGACCCTACTATTGAGGAAAAAAAACTTTAGAGTATTAACAATGAGCCACCCAACTCTGCAACTAGTAAGTGCTTTTGCACTGATTAATAACAGTACCAACTAATCACTGCATCTTAATGTTTAATGTATCCTTGACTCAGCCAATCACGGCTGCCCCGTTTCAAAACATAGTAAGGGACACTTTTTACAAAAATCGTTTTATTGCATATTCTTGCTAACCTAATAAGTCCCTACCAAATACAACAACACCAGTTTTAAACTCACATTAAAGCGGATATATTTAAACATCGATACCTAGTAAGTGCACCATTCGCTGCCTCGTGACCACTTTAACCAATTCAAAACCTAGTAAGTCTCTGAACTTGCTAGGTTCTTAAATGGTAACTTAATCAATGATATTATAATAGAGATATGCTACCCTCATACTATAGTCTATTTCAAATAAAATGAGTTCGGTGACACATGGTATTTTATTAAATTTCTCAATGGTTAATGTTCATTTCGATATAATAAAGGAATACTATGATAGAGCTAGGTTTCACGAAATATTGTGAATATTATTTCAGAGTAATCAAATGGAATTTCACTAGATATTGGTAAAAAACCCTTGACCTTGACGACTCATCCTATGTGAAATAGAGTATAAGCGGTGTTCAGTTATTATTGAATTAGGTGAATGCGATAGATAATACGGAACGTATGGTACAGAAAGAGATAGCTATATGTAGCCGCTAAGCAAAATTACGACAATTGTCTGAATTTGTCTGCAACAATTAACGTGCGTTAATGCGATATCTACCTCTTTTTATTATAATATCATTGAACTTAATGATATAATACTATACTATGATAGAATACACACGTTATGAAACTAATTGCTACATGATACTTACTATGTAACAAAGTTAGTAAGGGGTTTAAAATATGTAATATACACAGGTATAAAAATATCCCATCAAAAACATTCTGTAAAAAACTAGCCAAGTCTCGATGAAATGTCTTGTTTATCTCTAAAAAGTAATGAAATCTAGACAAAGTCGTGCCAAGTCTAAGGTTCCTTACTGCGATTTCTTTATTATTATAGTTAATCTTGTGTGACTTGGCCTTTGAACATTCTTTATACGTTAGTGGGTACAAGTACAGATTGGTGCAATGGTGTCATGGAACACCTGGTTTTGTACCCTTGTGTTCCCTTCAATGGCCAAGTCACACAACATTAACTATAATAATAAAGAAATCGCAGTAAGGAACCTTAGACTTGGCACGACTTTGTCTAGATTTCATTACTTTTTAGAGATAAACAAGACATTTCATCGAGACTTGGCTAGTTTTTTACAGAATGTTTTTGATGGGATTTCACTTCTTTTTGTAGAAAATGAAGCGGCCCACCAAGTTGAATATTTTTTGTAAAGGCGGTATGTCGATATCTCTAATAGTTTGGTTGGGCTCTTGTGTTTTCTAATCAGGGTCACCGGGTACTCCAGATCTTCGATCCGGATCGATTATCCTAGTTTTTATAGTTTTCCCTTAATGTGGTAATTAAACCCTAACTCTGTACCAAATATCAGCTCTCTGAGTTTATGGGAAGTACTAGTTCTATTTTGATGATCATAAGTGAGTGAGAGAGTGAGTGAGTGAGTTTCATAAATGTGAAACTTTGCTTTCGCTTAACTTCGGAACTAAATGACCTACAGACTTGAAATTTTGAATTTTAAGTATGTGATTATAGCTTACTGGATGACGAAAATTTCTGCGTTCGGGTCTTATCCAGAGGTTCTCAAATAGGGGCCTGAAAATGCGGCGAAATGGTTCCAGTAAAGGATGGTACGGCAGTGTTTGCTTCGCGCTCGACTCGGCGGGGGCACTGCCGTGCCCCCCGATTTCTAGTACTATGTGTTCATTATTTAGTATTTTTTATAATCAATAGCATTTTTTTACCTAACATAAATACTTTTCATAGGCTGACCTAGTTTACGTTTATGCGATCTCCTGTAAAATTTCGTTTTAAGTCCTTACTAGGTTTTGAAATGGGGCCAGCCGATCAGAGAATATGTGTTCTTGACTTAACCAATCAGAGCACAAGGTAGGGAATTTGCAGAATAGATTTCAAACAAAATGAATGTCATTGCGCTTCTTTGGGTTCACCCTGCAGGTCGTGGGTTCGATTCCCACCCAGGACATGCATATGCACGAATATATCTTCACATCCTGAGACTGGGTGTGATTATGTAATATAAAACAAAAAGTAGTATATCAGTTATCTGGTTTCCATAGTACAAGCTCTGCTTAGTTTGGGAGCAGATAGTGTGTGAGGAATGTCCCAATTTTTATTTATTTTTATTAAAAAGTTAATAAACGTAAACTTACCTTACTAGGTTCACATTTGACTAAGTTAACATTATTAGTTATTCTAGTTGTATCACTGTGCTGTCTAAATGCATGCACGCGGAGGTCCTGAGCTGTCTTGAAGTGGAACAGGCATTCCGAGCATTGGTGGAGCTCTTGCTTTATCAGGGGTATAATTATATGCTTCCCTGTGTGGACTAGAATGTCGTATCTGTAATAAAAACAAAAAAAAAACATTTATTTTTCTTACTTTTCATAGACCGGCGTTTGACGACAATCTCACCATGGTAAGTGATGATGTGGCCGAAGTTGGTAAGCACACAATGCCTAGAAGGAACTGGCTCTCAAGTGCAGCTCTCGGAACACGATAGGTGCTTGATTATCAACTTAAGGGTGTTGGAGCCAGGTGGGTACTACAAAGTACCCTACCACTGTGCTATGGTTTCCTCACTATGTTTTTCTTCACTGAAAGCTCAAGTTCATTCTACCATTGCCTTGATGGTAAGCGGTTATAACTGCGTGCAAAATCAGGAGTATTACTAGGGTGTTGTTGACACATATAAAATCCTTCACAACCTTAGTAACACCATGCTGTTTGATCTTGGTATTTTATCATCAGAAAGCACAATCCTGGTAAACCAATGCTACAGGCTGAGACCAGGAAGGATTTTAACACGTTCTCTGCCAACGCAGTCAGTGCTGACCGTCAGCGAAGTTTCCCTTTAGGACTATTAAATCATAAATGTTAATATGAGATTTAGTTTGACAGCACTGCCCAACGGCCTGTAAGAATGAAACGAAAACCTCGTAAAATGCGGTCATCACTGACTGACACGGCTTGAACTGAAAGTCTATATGTCAACCATCACTGACCGCCACGGCATGGACAGGAAACTGCGTCTTTTTTCCCGGCATAGAATGTGTTAAGAAATTCCATCCCTAAGGGTATAAAATATGGAGTCATATTGGGTCTGTTCACACACCCATTTCAAACAAGTTGCAATAATCATAGTCATGATGAACTCATTCTATTCGCAAAAAAGCTATAAAATTCTTACTTATTATGAAACACTAAATCGCAGAATTCACATTTCTCCCAGGATTCTTCGTACAGGTTTTTTAAGTCTTCATTATCAGCTCTGTTATAAGACTCAATTTTCAGTGGTAAGTCATCCTCATCATCAGATCCATTATATGGCTTCACCACATCATCAGATCCATTATATGGCTTCACCTCATCCTCAGATCCATTATATGGCTTCACCTTCAGTGGTAAATCATCATCATCATCATCGCTACTTATTATGAGGATCTCTATGTCTTCTAATTCCATTTTACTGTAACATTCAAAACATCTTTTTAGTATTTTAGAATTTGAAAGACTGATGCAGCACCGACAAGGAGTCAAATTAAGTATGCAGTCTCCAACAGACTTGTAGTGACACAGTAGAAGAGGAACAGTATGTTGTCTTGGCAGTGGACTTGAGATAATCACCTATGCCCACTCTGTAGCGAAACAGGCAATATTGTGAAAGCAATCCACGCTATTTCTATGTAGCGTGTACTGAGTATACAAATAATTCGAGGTGCGTAGGTATAGTAGACTCCACGCGTCGTGAGCACAGATTAACAGCAGTTAATTTTTTCGGTCTGTTTGGCAGAATGAAGAATGGGGGAGCGCCGAGCTGCATATGATTGGTTCGTCAGTCGATGCTTGTTGTCTATTGGATTATTGTGTGTACTGCGATTTGGCCAAAAGTGTACATGCGGGAACTTGCCCCCACTACTGCCTATCTGTGCTCATCATTCGTGGAGTTTACTGTATTGTATGAGGTGTGTTTCGGCCATTTGTATGAAGATGACATACTGTCCACTTTTACTGTTGTTCTGCCTTGTGGACATATCACTGAAGAGCTAATTCAATTCTAGGCTATGATTGACATTAGTAACCATGGTGATAAGAGAAGAGAAATAATCAGCTCGTTAGTTAATTATATCCAATAAGAAATTAAGAAGTAGGAGGTACGCAACACGTCATACAACAAAATATAGTAAATAAATAATTAACTTACAACATGGTGGTAGACAAAGAAACAATGATGTAGAAAACAAAACTTGTGTTGAATTAATAAATGCATGCAGACACGTAACTGAGACCAGCCCAGATGTTAAAAAGAGAAAATAAACTAACCTAACCACAATCAATATTTTACATGCAAACAAAATCAAACATTATTATTTAAATATGGTGTCTAATAATCACCGTTTCTTCATTATTTTAGTTTATGTACGGATTGGATTTGATAAAAATTACTCTTTTTCATTTTCTAATGAGACGTTTTCATTCCATAGGGCGCATAGGTTTTTTTTTTTTTTTTTAATTATGGCAACCAAATCCATATTAATTCTTATTTCTGCTAATGTCAAGTTTTATTATAGTTAGTAGCCCTGATTCTGTTGTTCACAACTAAACTAATTTTAATCTCACTATGTCTCTTTCTAACAAAGAACATAAGAAAAGGATGTAAGAAATTTATTCCTGTCAAATTAGTCCAATGCTTGTTTTCAATATAAAGGACAATGGCGAAATTGGCCCTAGCTGCGTATAACGACATAATATATATCAAAAAATTGCTTTATTAAAGTTAAATTAAATAACATAATTCAATATTTTTCAGGACTAGCAGTATGTCTAGAAAATAGAAATATACATTTATATATTTTAGGCTGTTAGTTAAGCTGATTGTGATTTATTTGGAACGCACCCATAATGTCGTTCCATGTTCCTTTGAACGTTGTTCAAAACAACATATGTCCACAATGTTTTTTTTTATATTTGAAACATTTCTGTTAGTCATAATAATGATAAATAATTTTATTTTTAACAGAGTTTAGTTGAAAATGTCAAACTTTTTAACACTATAACACGATGACATATTTTTTTACATCAAATGAAACGCGTACGTAGTCTATGGTCAGCGAGCCCTTTGAGTGAAGTTGATTGATCGACTTTTGACGGGAAATTATAATATAACTCGACACTGGCAGAAATAAGTCCTAATTTGGATTTGATTGCCAAACTTAAAACTAATAAGAAGTTGATTGATTTGTCTGACATTGTGTGACTGTCACACAATTCAAAAGGTACTTTCTTTTTGTGCGCATTCCTTCGGTTTTTGGTTGACTCCTGACTACACCACGACCCTTTGCTTTTTTACGGATACCGATTTCTTTTCTACACGTGACTACGGCATTTGAATGGACCTTAGATAATCGACAATTGGCTGTATTATTTGGATTTGCATGAACGCAATATAAATCCACTGGCAGAATTCTTAGACAATATTGTCATTGGATTTTATTTTGATTAATAAAAACCTAAATAAAAATGACCTTGTTTTATTGAAAGGATGTGCATGTCCCGATACTTCAAAGTACCTACTACCTACCAGTAGGATATACCTACCTGGGTAAGTACCTATACTAGAAACAATTGTTAGGTACTTAAATAACATATTTATTCAGCATCTATCTGTCTCTATTGTCTACAAAACTAGTGTAAAATCATAATTAATCGCTTGGCTCGCGGTTAAAAATATAACAATGACATCAATTGTTATAATAGGACGCGCGTCCCTCGCGAGAACCAACGGGTAGAACTAAATGGATTTCATCCACATTTTTAAAATGTACTTATAATAGGTATATTGAACGTTACTCATTTGATACGACAAAATCGGCATAACCTATAAAACCTTTTAACTCAAATAAAAAAAAACTGCAGCTTTTTTGTTAAAATATTTTTTAGAAATAGCATAACAGTTTATTAATCTACCGGAATTCAACAGTGGTTGTCATATACATTACAAAAAAATGTAGGTCCAAGCATGTATGGAATCTCGCCATTCTCCTTTAGTCGCCATCTATCGCGGTTACGCCTAAATACACGCAAAATAAGACGGCAAAGATTAATTTGACAACTTAAAATATGTTCTATCCTTTTTCAATAATGTTCGTAAGAAAGAGATGAGATTTGACTAAAATTAGTTTAGTGCGATTTACAACAGAATCGGCACCAATACCTGTCAAACTGTTGATAATTCGAACTAATTTGAACCGCATATCCAATTTCTTTGAATTTGAACCTTATGTACACGATTTGACAGGTATTTTCAACCAACTCTATAAAACTCTATGGAAAGAAAACGTCTTAACAAAATGTTTGTTGAGTGGCAACATTATATGTGTCATGTCATGGCCAGTGCTGCCAATCGCGGGGAAAATCCCCGATTTGCGGGGAATTGAGGGTCGCCGCGGGGAGAGTGCGGGGAATGACAAAAATCGGGGAATATCAGGGAATCCAGACCAATTTTTTCGGTTGGCTAAACTATTTTATGTCGGGTATTACCAGTATTACTTACAATTAAAAATAACGTTCGGACTTGGCCGACACGGCTCGCCACTACATAACATAATTTTGAATGGCGACACCACTCAAAACTCTGCTAAACTATTATTTGAACATGTGATATTGTATTTCTAACACATCTATTTCTGTATAATGAGCACGTGACTCTAACTTTGTTTTGAATAGTATGGATGTAGTCTGGCAGTAGATGTAAGAGTTAATCTTTTATAAGGTATAATATTTCATAAAAGCTTTAGTATTAGTATATTAAACAAATTTTGTATAAAACAGTGTTTTTATTCCAAAAATAACATTTCGGGGAATTTGTGGGGAATGAATGAAAAAGAAGCGGGGAATTTCGGGGAATTGACAGCAATGATGCGGGGAATCGACTCTTTTTTTGTTGGCAGCACTGGTCATGGGTGACAGATAGTGGTGGGCGTTTAAACGATAAGCGTTCAACTAAGCAGTACTTTTTATAAAAAACGTTCGTTTCGTTTAAAATTTTAAATCTTTAAAGCTTTTTCGTTGAAAACTTTTTAGTCCGCTTTCGTCATTTACTAACAATTCTCACATAATGCCATGCCATCTGTTGATAACTTTTGACAACATTTCGATGAATGGGGTAGTTGTCGGTAATGTCGGTAAATAAATTAACACAGGAAGTCGATAGATGGCATCAATTGCTATGGAGTATTATAAAATGTGCAATGTAGTGAATATACGACTAAAATACGTATCATTTGCTTTCGTAATCTTTATTTGCATTTAGTAACCTATTTAATTTTATTCCATAATCTTTCAACGTAAAACTATACGACTTAATTACATATCATTTGTTTTTTGAATATTTATTTTAATTTAGTAACCTATTTGATTTAATCCCATAATATTTCGTTAAAAGCTTATTGTCGTGCGATTTCAACTTCACTTTAAGTTCAACGTAATAGACTTTATTTTAGTTTGACTTTATATTCCACTTTTTCGTTGAATGCTTTTTCGTGATTAGTTTGATTTAGTATGTCGTCGATCGTCGACTAAGCGTGAGTGAAAAAGTTGGTAGTTGAGTGCGCGAAGTCTTGATTTTTTGTTTTCGTGAACTAAAACTCTTTGTAAATATTATATTATTTTGTGTGATAATTGATGAATGGGTAAATGTGTACATTTTAAATAGTGGAGTGTAAAATAGTTAGTTACGTGTATAGGAAAGTAATTATAATTATATATTTTATTTTATATTAATAATACGTAAAATGTCGAGAATTAGCAATTCTCACATTTGGAATTATTTTGAACGCAATCAGGACAATAAAATCACCCGAGTGTAATATATGTAAAAAATTATTATAATATATAAAACAACGAGGGAAATTCATTGATTGATCCATTATTTGTTTCCAGAATCGTTTCTACGACACTTTTTGAAAGAGCAAGAGCCACGCGCTGCGCCGATATCACGCGTTTTTCAACGTAAAACTTCATTAAAGTTTCAACGTTTTCTTCCACGTTTAAGCTCCATAAATGAAAAAGCATTTTAAGTGAAAAGCTCTTTAAAAAGTCTGCTTAAAAAAATAAGCATAACGTTTAAACGCGTTGTCGAATTCAAGCCAGTGTTCGCAACCGTACGATAATTATCGTACACGTACGATAATTTCATAACTACGTACGATGTACGATGGTACACGACTATCGTACGCAGATTGTACGATAATTTCCATTCTGATGAAAAATTTTATGATTACTCAGATAGCCGATAGACCATAACAATTACAGTTGTTTTTTAGTGTCAGCACCATCTATTGGCTCATTTCTTTCTTAAGAAAATATTAGGAACACATGCTGTATCTTCATGGCGCAATTTTGCTACTGTCTTCCAATCAGTGATCGATATCGATATCGTCGTTCGATGTGGTGGAGTGTTGGCAGTTATTGTCTTTTCGAATTTGTATATAAAATATTAAGTTTCATAAATATTTGTGCAGTCTCTGTTCTCGCAAATATAGAATCTATTCAGTTAAACTTTTAAAAAATATGCTTGTTTTCATGTGTCTCTATCCTTTAACATTTTTTTCTTCATTATAAATTCGTGATGTTGGCGCGAACTATTATTTTTTTCCATTTAAAAAACCAGTTTACAAGATTTAAACATTTAACAAAACATTTGCAACATATTATTGTCACGTTTCATATGATTTTTTAAAGTATTTTAGTCATTTTCCTGATGGATACGATAATTTTGATCCATATACGAGCATATACGATAATTTTACGGCCCTGGTACGATAGCTGCCTGGCTTCAGGTTGTGAACACTGATTCAAGCCGTTATCAGTGTTGCCAACGTAGGCGATTTATCGCCATTTAAGCTACTCAGGACGAAAATTGGCGACGAAAAATTCAGGATGGCGACTGGTCGCCTTTTAGGCTACCTCAACGACAAGGTAATAATATAAGCCAAATCACAAATAATTAGCTTAATCGTAAGAAATATAGCTGTCCCTTGCGGTTTCACCCACGTTCCCGGTATAAAAAGTAGCCTATGTCTTCTAACAAACAAACATTGTTTGTTTGTTACGCCAGTGATTTGGCCAAAAGTGTATTTGCGCGAGCGTGCCCTCACTACTACCTATCTGTGCTCACCCACCACTCGTGCGTGCCTCATACTGTATCTGCTACATGCAGTGGAAATCGCGCACGGGTGCTCACGCGAGTGTATATTTTTCCAAATGTATGTATACTAATTTGTAGAAACTAACAAGCCCACACCCGGCGCTGGTACACGCCTAACGTAGCGGACACAATACTTTATTATTTTTTAATCTACATATGGAAATTTCAGTAAAATTTGACGAGGTGAGCAGAGCTCGCAGGGAACTCACTATGTTTAGTCATAAAGAATCAGGTCCTAGCATTCTGACAAGCAATTAGAAGTAAATTTTGATAACTTCTAGCAACTTGTGGATTGTGATAAATAATTTTGTTCATATTGTGACGTAGAAGCAGAACATCGAAACTTAAAAAAAAAAAATCTACGAAAACAATATTTTTAATGCCCTTTTTAGTTTCTACAAAATTCAGCTCATCAGCGTTTTTTTTCTCAGACCTCTAGTTCAGAATTTGCCCATACTGGCTAGAAGTAAAAAAACATCCTGTATATAATAACAACATCTTAATTTTATTCATAGGTTTATTGTGGCTTTTGGGCTACATTAGGCGACCTGCTCTGAAATTTGGCTATTTTAGGCTACTTAAGCTGTGAAAAATGGCGACATTAGGCCCAGTCACTGACCTCTATTATACAAGTACGCTGGACTGCATATTTCTTTCGAAATGACAGTTGTTTTTTGTGCCGAATCAAAGCGCCCCTCTCGAGCGTCTCGGGTACTATTATTGACATTTGTTGCAAATGGCTGTCGTGTTGTTTATGTGCGTCTCTAAGGATTTACGCAAAAATCACGAATAAAACTACTTTGTGCACGTTTTAGTTATTTCGTGTTATATTTCGTGATGTTTAAATCGTTTTGGGTATGAGAGTTTGCGTATTTTGTAAAACTCACTATCAAAAATGCAGTGGGATAACCTATCACAAGTAAGTGAATTTCATGGCTTTAAATTTGTTTAATTGCTTGTCTAAAGCTGTTATTACTATTTTGTTTTGAATAGTAAATGTTTTTATTAATATTTAGGTAAAATAGGAACTCCATATTCAATAAATATATAATGTAAACAAAGAAATAGGGCTGTAATGTTTCATATCGATAGTGGGTCGATACTTTTTATGGGAGTTTAATGTGTATTACAAAATTAGTGTAGTCAACCATCAGACTTGATAATCTAAAATATGTTTTTGGATAAAAGATTCAATGAGCGTTTTTTTTTTATTACGCCCCGTTATATTTTGTTGGGTTACGTATTGTTCACTGATACTTTTATCTAAAATTATTTAAAAAAATGGGTACCTTTAAACAATAACCGTTGAACTTAGCATCTTCAATTTTATTGTCATGGCATGCTATTATATATGTTATTTCTTTATCAGCATAGCGCTGTGCGACTCGGGCGACGTGACGACCAATACGCGAACGCTAGGTCGAAGATGCTTGACCAGATAAAAAGAGAAGTACCAGGACCAGTCTATCACCAGGATCTCATACGGACCTAAGAAAATTTCGATGAACTGCGCGAGTTAGCGCACACTTGGCACACAATCAGGTGAACATATGAGGAATAAGGCACATCTAGCTCAAGATCAGCTCGACGCGAAGTCACATACTGTGGCGTTACTTCCCTTGAAGGGGGTCTGAGAAAGGGACACATATAATTTGTAGGGAGCCAGCAAAGTGCACGCGTGAAAGAGCTTGATAAATTAAAGTAATTCTTTGTGTTTTTTTAGTAGTACCTTTCCAAGTGATCTACAGGAACATTTAACGAATGAGTGTTTAATCCGTACCTAAGCCGGTGCCCAAGCCTCAATTCATGATTCATTCATTCATTTCATCACAATTCATTTTTGTCATACTATTATAACATCCATACTTCCTTACTATAGTACAGTAGTAGGTACCCAATTAATATGGCTTACCGATGTACCTGCGCAGAAGATACATTTTCAAAGCGCGGAAAACGTTATTGGCCGACAGCTGCCGTCATGTTAGCTCGCGCCGTGCGGAGGGGCGTGACTTGCGAGTGAGACCGAACTAACAGCTGCAGTAACATAATACATGTACCTTATAGTAGTGATCTAAGGTTGATTGTAAGTTTTAAGTATTCTTTCGTTAATCTTCGGGGCCATACTTTCTTTTCTGTGCGAACGAAGATTCACGACGCGCCATATAAGTTGGGTAATACTGTATATACTTTTATTATAAATGCGAAAGTAACTCTAGTTGTTTGCATGTTACCTAACTACGCATTCACACCTTAATCGCTGAACCAATCACATATTATTTAAACATAAATTGTGCATGCAGATAGTATCGAGAAGGACATAGGCTATTTTTTATCCCGGGAACACGGGTGAAACCGCGAGGGACAGCTAGTATACTATACATATAATAAACATTTTTAGGCAAAACTAACCATTTGTTAGCTGTTGGACTGATTCCTCCTAATTGCTTCTACAGACAGCGCTTAACTGAGTTGGTTTCTGTGGTAGTGGAGCGGCGCGGAGGGTGTCTTCATTATGTCAAATGACAAATGAGAATTAAAAATGTATCGTGTATAGCGAGACAGTAATTATATCAAAATTCAAATATAACCCCCCTCCCGCACCGCTCCACTACCACAGGAACCTACTCACTTATGCGCTAAGTATGCCTGTAATATTATGAATACGAAAGTAAGGGTTATTTATTTATTAGTTTAGGGACTACAATATCTAAAGATTACGCGGACGAAATCACAGGAACAAATTATGTCGATAAATAAAAAAGAAAAATCGTTTTTTATCGATATAGACACTAAAATGTCCCGTCTCTACTATTAGTTCCGTGGACGCTCACGATTGCTATCAGCGCCAAAATGGCGAAAATCAAATGGGTTCAATAAAAGGTCGATGATATACTGTCCAGCGTACTTGTATAATAGAGGTCAGTGGGCCCAGTGCTGTTGGCAACACTGGCCGTTATTCCCACTTCTAGTGACAGACAGGCTGGCACGGCACGTAGGTATTTGATAAACAGGTGATAAATAAACAGTTTATAGCCGAATTTAAATTATTACCTACTGTATTCACATTTAATTGTGTAATACTGTGTTGATGTACATAAATCTATAACTTTTATAGCATTCGTTTTTAAAGATGGTAAGTTTTCAAAATGTAGGTATAGTATAAATTGAAATTTTTATAAGTACGTGGGTCTCGGTACTCGTCATAATAATTCTGTTACTTACAGGAATTAAAAACGTTTGCTGAAAATGATTTTGATCCCAAAAAGTGGATCAACAAGGCTTGGAGCTCCAGTGGGAATCAGGAAAAAGAGGTAAACACACTTAACAAAAATAGTTGTAGAACAAACTGCTTATCACTTATCTACAAAGTAACAACACACTGAAACCAGAATTGTTTCGAACTGTGCGGGCTAAAAGGAGTTTTCTTCCGCGGACGCTTGGACTGTGGAATGAGCTCCCCGCCGTGGTTTTCCCAATGGAGTACAGCATGGGGTTCTTCAAAAAGGGTGTGAAGAGATTTCTGCAGGGTCGGCAACGCGCAAGTGATACCCCTGGTGTTGCAAGCGTCCATAGGCTACGGTAACTGCTTAACATCAGGCGGGCCGTATGCTTGTTTGCCACTTAGTGGTATAAAAAAAAAAAAAAAAAAAAACAATAACGCCAAGTATTTAAATACTACGCATATTAAGAATCAGCTTATTCCATTCGCTTGGCCACATTATCACATACAATTCCACATTAGGTGCGTTCGAATTGGGGTACGGTAGCAAAAATAACAGTCAAAACTACAGTGCCAAAAAACAATCACATGTGGCATTCGATTTGAAATGTTGTGGGCGAAATTGCCGTTTTGAACTGTTTTCGTTCACCGTTCGTTTTGCTTGGAAACAGTTAAAAACGACATCGTGAACTGCAAATTTTAACCCACCTCCGAGGCAGGGTAGTTTGTGATCATATTTTGACATCTTTGAATCTGACAGATAAGTTTTGGCTGATAATTCAAATGGGAAGCGAAAATTATAATTTTTATATTAAAATTTGATAGAACCTAACAGGCAAGAGAAAAATTGTCAGATTAACTTTGTTTATATATTAACTGAAGGAATAAAGATAGGTTGAGACAAGTGACAAGCAGGCGATGAGCATGCAAATGTAATTTTTGTATCTAATCATTTGATTTGGGAAAAATCGTTTGTGGCAAAAGTTAACGCTAATTTACAAGCTCCCGCTACCATTTTAATTAAGCTTTTAAAACTTTAATAACTTCGTCATTTGTTGATGGAGTTTAATAATCGAAAAAACATTATGCTCAGAAATGTTATGTGCTTCCTCTGTAGTAATCAAAAAGTTTACTTTTGATTATGTGAATGATCCTCATTGTATGATATTTTATGACTTAATGCTGCTTTAAGTAATCTATGGTTCGGTTACTTATTGTTAATAAGAAGGCCCTCCAGAGAGGCCATCTCATCTCAGAGTGAATAGGTTTCATCTGGGTACGCGTGTTCCATCTTAGGCTACAGCATCGTCCCTTGTGGGCTAGTATCATGACATTAAGAATTTTTCTATCTTTCAGGTTTTTGTGGCAAATACGGTGACAAGACTTCAGCTCTACATGAAACAACTGACGAATTCACTGGATGAAACTACAACACAAGTAAAACCTTATTCTTTAATACTATATTAACATATTCGTATATATATTTGGAATAGGGCTGTTTATGGAATCCTAGTACCTAACAAGGCCACAATACCATAGAAATATTATTGTAATGAATTACTTGAACAAAAAGTCTACCCTATTGTAACTTGAGTACTAGGGTACCATAACTGAATAAAGCTAATACGTACAAACTTATTCCCACAGATAGTGTCATCAATTCCCCGCATCGTTCAAGATGCATCAGCTCTCCAAATTGAAGGAGCTCTACTCCAACAGAAGCTGTTGTCACTGGAACAGAAAGTCCAGGGAGTGGAGGAGCAGACAGGCCATTCTATTGAGAGTCTTCAGAGGATTGATCAGTTGAAGAGTCGATTGGAGGTAAGAAGGTAGACCTTCAGAACTTAATGTACTAGGATATCATAAATAGAGAGGGCTTTGCTAATGATACCACATGTTAAGAACTCTGGCCTTCAGATTTCTCTTCAGATGATGATGAGGAGATGAACGATTCAAGGAGTAGATAGACCCTTCAGCACCAACAAGTACCAGGGTCATATAAAAACCAGGATTTATAAATAAATGTTTATATTTTTATGATAATTTTCAAAGAATAATCTTAGATCTAATACCAGGCAATCATGAGATTTGAAGAGTTCACATTTAGAATTCGTAATTTCTTTCGAAGATGGCCAGATGACCTCAGATATAATCCTTACTTGTCATTCCAAAGTCCTCTGAAATACCAGGCGAACATAGAACCCAACAGGTGAATCTTTACAGAATGCAGCATCAGCACTCCGCGAAGCTGACAAGTGGGCTGCCTTAGCAACATCGCTAGAAGATATCTTGGAGTCAGGAGTACCGACCCAGGGTGATAAGTTGGCTGAGCTGTCTGAACAGGTCGCCGCCATGACTGCTAGTCTTGAGGTAGAACTAATGAGTTGTTTTGTTTCTAAGTAAAACCTGTATGAAAAAATTGTCCAAAATAAACACCTCCTATTACTTATGTTACCCAGGTACTAAGCGACGCGCCCGACTATGAAACCAAGAGGTTGCAACTGGAAACATTGTACAATAGACTGGAGGCGGCAGTAAGTCCACCACTTATAGAAGCGCTCACCCAGATGGATCCTGGTAAGAGATTTCATTCATTGATAACTAATTCAAATAAAACTAACCTTTCTTTGAAAGTAATGGTGGACTTAAGTCCTTGTGGAATTAGATATAGTAAATGCTTTGCCGTAATGTTTCAAGCTTAGGTCCACTTGTATTAACCTGGGTAAAAAAATTAACTATTGAACCCGAAGCTAGCGTTCATAGGCTACGGTAACCGCTTACCATCAGGCGTGCCGTATGCATGCTTGCTGCCTTAGTAGTTTAAAAAAAACCTGCACATATTGTACTAGGCTTACACGACCGCTCAGGAGTGTATAATACCAGGCATTAGGTACAGTATGAGGCACGAGTCGTGAGCACAGACAGGCAGTATTGGGGGCAAGCTCGCGCATGTACACTTTTGGCCAAATCACAGTAGTCAAACGACACGCAAGAATCCAATAGACGACGAGCATCGACTGACGAACCAATCGTGTGCAGCTCGTCGCTCCCCCCTTCATCAAAATTCAAAATTCAAAATCATTTATTCAAATAGACCTTCGCAGGCACTTATGAAAAGTCTGACTCTAATACTCTAATACCGGTTCGGAAGGTTGCATTTGCTGAGAAGAGCCGGCAATAAACTCAGCAATTACTCTTTTCAAAACAAGCTTAGATTCATTACATAATATTTACATTCTAATCGCACTGACAACAATTGCGTGCCCCGGCGAGGCGGCAAAACTACAAAGTAGACTGAATCTATATTTAATAAGTAAATAAATAAATGGCAAACTTAAGCAGACCAGCCCCCACAAGCAGCACCTGTTCACAAGTATGACGCGTGTGGCAGCCATCGCCCTCCTCGCCATATTGGAGGGAAGTGAGCGACCCGTCACACGACGCCGCCGCAAGCAGAGACCTTAAAGTGAGCATGACTTACTTAAGTCTGCCTTAGAAATAAAAAATTACTAAAGGGAAAATACTAAACACACAATTTGTTATCACTGTGACTATTTACAACATTAGATTAAATATAATTTATATGGAATAGAATATAACAATTAGACAGACATAATATATCGATGAATTTATATCAAAACAAATAAACGAAGAACATTGAATTGAATTAATTACAATAAGTAATTATCTGTAACTTAAAAAAAAAAAAACATAACTTATAATAATTATAACATAGGTACTTTGAATTAAAATGGACCTTGAACTAGCTGCTAAGTGAAGCAGGTGCAGAGAGAAGCTACTTCCATACATCCTTGTCGTCAATATAGTGAGACACTTTATAATAGGCCCTACTCAACAACCGCTTTTTGATATATTCCTTAAATTTAAAAAAGGACATACTGGTCACGCTACGAGGAATTTTATTGTAAAATCGGATACAATTCCCAAGAAAGGACTTATTTACTTTAGCTAATCTAAATCTTGGCACAGTTATTTTGTCATTGTTTCTAGTGTTTCTATCATGATAATCACTATTGACTGGAAACAAATTAATGTTTTTACGAACATACATAATATTTTCAAAAATGTACTGAGAGGGCAAAGTTAATATATTAATTTCCGGAAATACCTTTCGCAGAGACTCGCGAGAACCCAAACAGTAGATGGCGCGAATTGCCCTTTTTTGCAATACAAAAATTGATTCCAAGTCTGCGGCAGAGCCCCACAGCAAAAGACCGTAAGACATAAGACTATGAAAATATGCAAAATAAATTAATCTGGCTGTATTAATGTCCGTCAGTTGCCTTATTTTGCTGACTGCAAAAGCAGCGGAGCTCAGTTTACCACCTAAGGTTTCCAGGTGAGCACCCCACTGCAATCTACAGTCTATGGTCAGACCAAGAAAAACAGTCTTATCTACTACATTAAGTTTACTACCGTCCACAATAACATTGGTATCAACTTTTGGTACATTTGGTAATGAAAATCTTATACATTTAGTTTTTTTAGAATTTAGCATAAGATTGTTGGCAGCAAACCATTGAGACACAGTTTTCAGAGCGCGGTTAACTTTTAAAAGGTCTTTGTCTTTTCTATCTACTTTAAATATCAGAGACGTATCATCTGCAAACAAAACGACATCTGATAGTTCTTTCACCATGTAGGGTAGGTCATTTATGTAAACTAGAAATAGAAATGGGCCTAAAATCGAACCTTGAGGTACGCCTAATTTGACTAAGGATCCCGATGACACACTACCATTGATTCCTACTTTTTGTTGGCGCCCTGAAAGATAGGAAACCACAAGATCGAGGGCCACTCCGCGAATTCCGTATAACTTAAGTTTAAGAGCTAGCGTTTGGTGATCTACGCAATCAAATGCCTTGGAGAGATCACAAAAGATACCAATAGCATCGTGTGAGCACTCCCAGGCCTGAAAAATATGCTCATTAAGTTTAGCTCCCGCATCCGTAGTGGACTTACCTCTTGTAAAACCGAACTGATCATCATGGAGTATCTTGTGGTTATTAAAATGCCTTAACATTTGGTTTAGCACAATCTTTTCAAAAATCTTACTTAATGCAGGAAGTACTGAGACAGGTCTGTAATCTGAGGGATTGTTTTTACATCCTGATTTAAAGATTGGAACAATTTTGCTGTATTTCATTAAGTCAGGAAAGTTGCCCTGTTCGAGACATTGGTTAAAGATTAGGGCTAAAATAGGGGCAATATTGAAAATAATTGACTGTATAACCTTAACTGATAAACCCCATAAGTCTTCCGTATTTTTCATATTTAGCGACTTGAAAGCCCTGATAATGTCATAGTCGTTAACCTGGGTGAATGCGAAGTCTGGAATGTTTTGTTGAAAATTATTCTGTAAAATCGATTCTGCTAACGTGGAAGACGAAGCAAGATTTTTAGTAGCCTCCATAGGTATATTTGAGAAAAAAGTTTCAAAAGCAGATGCTACTTCTAATTTATCTGAGATTAATTTATCATTAATTTTAAGAGAAAAAGTATTATCTTTGATTTTATTTTTACCAGTCTCTGTATTAATAATCTGCCATACTGTTTTAATTTTATTATTAGAACTATTTACCCTATTGCCTATGTAGATGGCCTTTGCTCGAATACAAACCTGTTTAAATATCTTGGAATAGTTTCTAACATGTGTATGAAAGTTTTCATTACTATTGTAAGATCTCTGATGGTAAAGATCATACATGTTATCCCTACTCTTCCTGATTCCTTTAGTTGCCCAGTTACAGAATTGAAGTTTATTAATTACTTTCTTGGTTTTGATTGGACAAGATACATTAAATTCGTTGCAAATATCTCTAAATATTTTTTCATAGTTTACATTTGGATCATCAGAAGTATAAGTAGTGTTACTAATTTTATAATCCATATTGACGCTGAAATTATTTAATCTCGTTTCATTAACTGACCTAAATGTTTTCGTTACGGATGAACTAAGTTTTTTACCCGGAATCTTTACTAATTGAGCCAAATGATCCGACCGGACGCCACTTATTATTGACTTCTCTAAAACGTTACAGTTAGTTATTATGTTATCAATACAAGAGGAAGTAGTAGCCGTCACTCTCGTGGGCTCATTAAATAGAAGAGACATATTAAATGATTTAAATAACGTAATAAAATTATTTCTATCTAATGAGGGTATTAGGATGTCAATATTAAAGTCACCACAAATAATTACTGACTTATTACACTTTGATAATTTACTAAGTATTTGTTCCATTATGGAACAAAACAAAGAAAAATTTGACACAGGAGGTCTATACACACATAAAATGATGGAGCTTTCAATCTCTGCACATGCCACCTCGCATACGCGTTCCACAGAATGACAAGTAATATCAGTACGATTCTTATATTTTATATTATTATTTAGCAAAATTAGGGTGCCGCCACCCTGAGCAGTCACTCTGTTGTACGCGCTGGCAAGAGTAAAGTTATTTACATTAAAAAGCATTCTGTCTGATTTGAGCCACGTTTCTGTAAAACATAATATATCGATTCTGATTTCATCACATAATAATTCAACGTCAAGTATTTTGCCAGAGAAGCGATTAATATTCTGATGTAGTAAAGTAATGCCATGAGTAAGCTTCTCTGTTGTCGGAGTTACAAGTTTAAACAACTAATCACAGTATTATTAGTACTACTAGACAATACCGTTTTGTCACTAAGGCTACATTTAGTTATATTAGCTATAACCGTGTTAATATTGTAAGCTATCAGTGTAGCAATCAAGTTTTTACATTTTTTGGGCATAAACAATGAGTCCCCAGTAAATTTTAGTCCACTAACAAATTTATTAGTGTCGAAATAAGAAAAAACGTCACTATGACGACATGTCAAACTATATATAAAATTGTTCAAAAACAATATATACCTATTTTGTTTATCCGTATAGTTGACGGAGTATGGCAAAGCACATAGAAAAACATTCATCACCTTTAGTTTGAGGAATGTTTCAAAACTATTAATTAATTCTTTGAATTTCACGTTCAAACCATTTCCTATAAGTATCACAACAGTGGTTTGTTTGTCAAACTTAGTACTTACATCATTTCGCCAAACAGACCGAATAATAACGTGCTCAAGACTCGTGCCTCTTACTGTACTAGGCATACATGACCGCTCAGGAGTATATCTAATCCCACAGAGCGTACAGCGACGTACGTGTCCCTATTCGTCTCCAATATAGTACCAGGCATTAGGTACTAGGCATACATGATCGCTCAGAGTATAGTACCAGGCATTAGGTACCAGGCGCACATGGCCGCTCAGGAGTGTATCTCGTCCTACAGAGCGTACAGCGACGATAGTACCAGGCATTAAGTACTAGGCTAGGCATACATGACCGCTCAGGAGTGTATTACCAGGCATTAGGCACCAGGCGCACATGACCGCTCAGGAGTGTATCTCGTCCTACAGAGCGTACAGCGACGATAGTACCAGGCATTAGGTACTAGGCTAGGCATACATGACCGCTCAGGAGTGTATAGTACCAGGCATTAGGTACTAGGCATACATGACCGCTCAGGAGTATATCTCTACCCATAGAGCGTACAGCGACGTACGTGTCGGTATTCCGGGGCATGTCCCGCACGATGTCGGTGTGCCGCTGCTGGCGGCGCGCCGCAGCCGCGCGGCTGGCGGCGGCGTGGCGCCGGCGGGACTCGCACTCGCTCGCGGCACTCACTAGGTTACTCGCTGGGGAAGCTAATAAACAGGTAAAACGAGTTAAGACCACAGACATAAATCTAAATAGATAACGCAAGTCCCTCCATCCGTATGAAAACCAAGCGTGTAACTTTCTTTGTACCTACCATAATGTCACAAGATTGATTTAGTTAGGCTGGCATTATATTTTTAACGTGAAAATGAAGATATCCTATCCTATTAGTCAGCTAAACATATCCCTCTTATCCCTCAGTCTGAGGAGAGACTGCCTCCTTATGTGTGTTCTACCGCTTGTACAACGGGGAGTGTTCCAAGGAATTGTTCGACTTGATGCCCACGGCTACCTTCTACCATCGCAACTCTCGCCATCGACGGGGAGTCCATCCTCACACATTGAAACAAGAATTGTTTTGAACTGTGCGGGCTCAAAGGGGTTTTCTTCCGCGGACGCTCAGATTGTGGAATGAGCTCCCCGCCGTGGTTTTCCCAATGGAGTACAGCATGGGGTTCTTCAAGAAGGGTGTGAAGAGGTTTCTTCAGGGTCGGCAAAGCGCGAGTGATACCCCTGGTGTTGCAAGCGTCCATAGGCTACGGTAACCGCTTACCATCAGGCGGGCCGTATGCTTGTTTACTTAGTGGTATAAAAAAACATCCCTCGCTACACATCTCTGGTGGACATGCGGTCGCATGCGAGATCCCTGTCCGCGTGAAACAGTTTCAAATGAAGAACATTGTGCCCCATTTTTGCACAGATTTTGACACGCGAAGTACATACACTTGCGGCATCTATTTAGATGTATATCTGTGGTTAAGACCAAGGGGCCAACTCCTTCTCAATATTCGGGGCTAAAACGGAATCTAAAGGAATAATGGTTTTTTTTTGTGGAAATCACTGCAGTTTATCAATTCCGAATCTTTTAATAAATTGAATTGTATATAGTTAATGAGTGACTTTTACAAAATGAAACTATTGGAATTACGTAAGATCTGCCAAGAATTGGAAAAAATAATTCCATTATCAATATTGCTTTAGCTTCCTTTTTAGCCCCCGTTAATTGTCTTTTGTCCTTTTTTGACGACGGATGTGAAAAAAGGATGTAAAGTAAGGATTATTGTAAGATTTGAAATTATCCAAACTCAATTTAAATTAAACAAGTTCAATAACTTTTTCTAAATTCAAATGGTAATCATCCACATCTAACAGGCAAATATAAAATGCAGGATATTTTTCATGACTTATCGGTGTTGCTCGTATTCCAATTTTGAATTAAATGTTCAATTTTTTCAAGTTCATTAACCCATGCATTAACCTATGTTCGAAATTCAATTTTTGAATATTGTTCCTGCCGTCAGGTACCAGGCAAATATAAATACAAAGAAGCAATAATGTCATTATGAAATGAACCTTAACCGTCTGGTAATAAGGTTCAAATTATTATTACAGGTCGACTGGTTGACAAATGTATTGAAATCAGAGACGCCTCTTGCAGAACTTATCAGATTGTACACTGATCTGCTACTGTCATTGGAACCATCGCCTACTAAGGTAAGGTGAACTACACCTTGAGAATGTCATTGAAAATTGAACCCTATTTGCTTACAATAGCAATGTATTATGGACCTTATAGTAGTGATCTAAGGTTGATTCTAAGTTTTAAGCATTCTGTCGTTAATCTTCGGGCCCATACTTTCTTTTCTGTGCGAACGAAGATTCACGACGCGCCTTATCAGTTGGGTACTACTGTAAAGGGATTCGAAGATTTTGGCATACTTGTCGGATACCGTTCGAAATCTTTGGGGTCACTAATACAAAAAAAAAATTACGGATGTCTATGTCTTAAAATGCCACGTTACTGAGTATTATGCAAGAAGAGATAGCACTTTACAAACACACACAAAAGAATTATATTTGAAATAATTGGACTGTTTTACAAAAAACTTAAACCGACTTCAAAGTACACTAAGAAGTAATCAAATCCTGATCTGATGACAATGGGACCAAACGGGAAGCGTACCCTTACAAATAAAAAAAGAATTTTCCAAATCGGTTAATAAATGACGGAGTTATGAGGTAACAAACATAAAAAAAAAACATTTGAATTGAGAACCTCCTCCTTTTTTTGAAGTCGGTTAAAAACAAGCCAAGCTCCGATAAAAAATCTTCAAACTGTTTCTTTATTTTCATTTCAGGCAATATCTGAATAGCGAAATCAATTCTAGAAATTTCTGTCCCCTTTTCTAGGTAGTAACAGCAAATCTAAAACTCTGCTCGACTCCTGAAGAGGGTATAATGCTGTTGACAGATTTGAAAAGAGATGTAGATGAGTTTATCAGTTGCATTACGGTAGTAATAGACGCGCCTAGACAAAATAAAGGTAAGATAACAATGGTGCCGATTCTGTTGTAAATCGCACTAAACTAATTTTAGTCACATCACATCTCTTTCTTACGAACATTATTGAAAAAGGATAGAATATATTTTAAGCTGTCAAATTAGTCTGCCGTAGATAGATGGCGGTTAAATTTATATTGAAAACACGCATTGGACTAATTTGACAGGACTAAATTTCTTACGTCCTTTTCTTGTTCTTTGTTAGAAAGAGACATAGTGAGATTGAAATTAGTTTAGTTGTAAACAACAGAATCGGCCATTCTCATATACGTAATATTTCTCCGTCTATCCGTAAGTGTGGTTATAACTCGAGAACTAATGCACTAATTTTGATGCGGTTTTCATGGTTACCTAGTTATTAGAATCATAATGTCTTCTAAGTGCTTGCGAAGGTATATTTGAGGGTATACCGTGGAATGAGCTCCGCGCAGGGTGTGAAGAGATTTCTGGAGGGTCGGAGCGCGAGTTATAACCCCTGGTGTTGCAAGTGTCCATAGGCTACGGTAACCGCTTACCATCAGACGGGCCCTATTTTTGTTTGCCACAATAGGGGTATAAAAAAATTGAATAATTTTGAACTTTTCTTAAAATAGGTCTGGGTCTTTGGGTTCTGTAATCATCACAGTCATCTTAGTGCTCCGATGTACCAGGAGTACATGAACACGAAGTGATGTATTGATAAACAGATTATTTTTCCCTGTGATGACATTATAAGATATGACGTCATTTTTCTCGTATATGTTATAAGGACACAAGTACCAGGCGATAATAAACAACAAGAGGTGTTACAGAGACGCTCCTACCGGCTACGATAAGGGAACTGGGCAGGGCTGCGTACGCGCCCCTCCGTGAACTACTGCCCAAGTATACTGAGCTACAGTCTCAGTTACTCTTGGGGAATATTAATGATCCCCAGCTGAATCAGGTACCTATATCATTCTTTTAAATTATAGATATCCATCTGACAGTTTGACTATTGAAACTAAAATTGTTTTTAGGGTACCCAAACGGTGCCAAATGGGACTCTATTCATAAGATTCCGCTGTCCGTCCGTCCGGCCGTCTGTCTGTCAGTGGGCTGTATCTCATGAACCGCAATATGAAATGTTCACTGAATGTGTATTTCTATTGCCGTTATAACAAATAATAAAATTAGAAATTAAAGGGCCTACCCAGAACAATTGAACTTTGATTTCCGTGAAAATAAAGTTTCTTGTATGGGCGCCCCATACAAGAAACTTTGTTTTGGCGTTTTTTTTTACATAGCAAAGTTGAGTTAGTTAATATTGTACGGAACCCTCCGTGTGCGAGACCGACTCTCACTTGGCCGGTTTTTTTATATAATAATTATTTTCACGCAAATCAAAGTTCAATTGTTCTGGGTAGGAATCGAACCCGGTCCCAGGATTTATAATCAACAATTCGTTGTTTGTTTGACCGCAATTTTGTGGTAAGCACCAGTTTTGGAGGTTAAACTGACAAAAGTGTTGATGAGGTACAGTCTTGGTTCATCACAATTTATTGGTTCATCACCGAAATTCTTCACCATGTACTAAGCACACATGAAAGGGAAGTATATCGACTTAAATATCCCTGAATATAGAAACTACCTATATTTTTATTCAATCTTTGGGACCAATACGTAGCTAACCACTTCGTAATTTATGAGAACCTAGTACATTTTAATGATAAACATTATTTAAGTGATTATTGGACCCAAGGCAAATAATATTTTTAGTTCTAGTTACCTCTTTCCATGTACTAGGAGGCCATAACTGTTGAATGGTATATTTGTAGGAGGATCTTCTAGAACATTCCAGAGCTCTGCTGTCCATATCGGAGAGGTGTGAAGGGTGGCTCGCAACAGCTTACAACAGAGCTAAGCTGATCGCCGGCCATGCTGTCTTTCCGTTCTACATGCCTTCTATTGAGGTATGAACTATTTCGTAATTATTATTTTGTGCAAATTGCACTAATCTCATCTCTTTCTTTCGAATATTGTTGAAAAGGGATAGCCAATATTGAAAGCTGTCAAATTAGTATATGCCATTCTCATTTATAGTACAAAGTCGCGAACAATTGTCATAGCGACTAAAATCTCGTTAAAAACAAGCAATTAGACTAATTTTAAGGATGTTTTATGTCCTTTTCTTATGTTTTATGTTAGAAAGAGAAATTTGCACTATAGTTTTACTACTCATTCTATTCCAGAACTTCATATCAGCTTTGTCCAATCAAATTTCATCGCACAGCCGTCGCATAGAAACCGCCTTCCTATCCTCAGTTACTGCTGGTCAGACCACTGGAGTGCTTTCCACCACCTTCCCGGCTTCTCTGGTGCTGGAGACAGCTACCGCTGTACTGCTGGATACCCTCGCTGAACGACAGAAGATCGAGAAGAATGATGAAGGTGAGAACGCTTCGATTTAATGTATGCCTGGTACTTTGTGAAATTAGATGAAAAGATTATTGTGAAGGAACATTGCTTCGCTTTTATGTTTGCCTGGTACTTTGTAAAATTAGGTTCTAGGTGAAAAAGAAGTTGTGAAGGTAACTTTCAAAGATAGTGTAATATAATAAAGTACCATTGCTTCGCATTTATGTTTGCCTGGTACTTTGTGATATGCAGAGATCCGGGTTTCGCACATATCGGCAGATTTGACAGAATTTTCCGTTTATATGAAAGGCTCATTGGCTGTTCTTATTCGGTCTGCAAAAGCTAAGCTTATCATATTTTGATAACGTGTAGAGTTTGTTAAGTTAGGGCGTGTAGAGTTATAAGCTTGGCTCTACATGAGAACTGATAACTTTTTGGCAGTGTAAGAAAATATGACGTCATATCTTATAAAGTCATCACAGGAAAAAAAAAAATTATCAATACCTTCGTGTTCATGTACTCCTGGTACATCGGAGCCCTAAGATGACTGATGATTACAGAACCCAAAGACCCAGAGCCTCTCCACGACTTGCCCACATTGCTCCTGGAGGCCGAAGCCCGACAGCGGCTGGCTGGTCTGAGGGCGGAGCCCTTGGCCTCCGCTGGCGGACTACGAAGAACTAAGGAGCAACTCCGGGGGTTGGCGCGGGCTATATTGAGGAACCCCGTTGAAGCGCAGTTGGGTATGGGAATTTTCTTCTATTCATATATTTTAAATTCTCAAAGATCACAATGTGGGATCACACCTACACTCATACAGCGACCATAATCAACGAGCATCGTGCCGCGACTGCCGAACTCGCTCGCCAAGTGTAGACATCTCACACCCCCCTTGCGGGCGGTGGGGTAACCTTACCAAGGCCGGATGGCCCCTTGTAGGTGGGTTGTTATTTTCGCCACGTGTGACGACACGTGGGGCGTTGGAGTTATTGACGACTGCAATGATGATTCTTCTAGACCATGACGTCCAGTGTTTTTCACGTCGCCGCGGCTGCCTGCCTACCGGTTTTTAACCAGCCGGCGGTTGCCATGCGGCGACGACTTGTATGGTTTTTCCCTTATCTGTGGTTTATTCTTCTGCGTTTTCCGCGGGGATTAACTCCCGCGGGTACGCTCTGCCTTCTGGTGGTCGGGCGTGCAGCGGCGCCAGATCCCGAATGTGAGGGAGGCTCGACGCGTCTGCACGTCCGAACATGTTTGCAGCTAAGCGTGACACGAAGTTGTCCAGGCTCTCTATTTTCAGATCCCGTGCGATCACGTCGTTTCTTAAGTAGCGCGGAGCGCCGACGATGGTTCGCAGGGCCAGGTTTTGCTGCCGCCTCATGTTCTCTTTGTTGGACTTGCTTGCTAAGGCGTACCATGCCGGCGCTGCGTATGTTAGACGCGGCCGCACGTAGCCTTTGTACACCCCCAGCTTGGTGCGCAGGGGGAGGATGTTGGAAGAGAGCACTGGACGTAGTAGTGCTCTGCAGGCGCGTACGTCACTGATGACTTTCTTGATATGGTACGTCATGGTCAGGTTGCGATCTATCACTACCCCGAGGTATTTCGCGGTGGGCGACCACTCTATTTCCTGCCCTTGTAGTGTGAGTTTGGGTGGCGGGAGTCTTGCCGAGCTGACGAGCAACGCTTGCGTTTTCGCCACATTCACTGACAATCTCCAGGTTTTCAGCCATTCTGGCAGTGCGTCTAATGCTTTCTGCATTTTAGACGCGGCGTGTTTTTTGTTCATTGACTTCGTGAAATACGCCGCGTCGTCAGCGTATAGCGCCAGCTGCGTGTCATTCGCAACCGGGATATCGTCAGTGAACCAGGCGTAACACGCTGGGGAGAGGCAGCTCCCCTGCGGTACTCCTGCCTCTATGCGTCGCTCGTCTGACCTCTGGTCTTCGACCGCGACTTGGAATGTTCTCTCATGTAGGAAGGATTCTAGTGTCTTCACAACTCGGCGTGGAGTGGTCGTCTGTGACAGCTTGTAGAGCAGCCCACTGTGCCACACACGATCAAACGCCTTCTCCATGTCGAGGAATACTGCTACGGCTTGTTCTTTCTTGTTTCTAGCCGTTGCAAAGAAGTGTAGTACCCTCGACAGTTGGAGTGTGGTTGAGTGCTCGGCCCTGAACCCGTACTGTTCTTGCCGAGGTTGGATGTGGGGAACTAGGTGTCGCAGCAAGAGCTTTTCGAACACCTTCGAGATTGTTGGTAAAAGTGTAATAGGCCGGTAGCTTTCTGCTTTATAGGCATTCTTCCCGGGCTTAGGTAGCATTATGACCTTGCCCAACTTCCAAGGTTTAGGGAAGAGTCCCAGGCGCACTATGCCATTGAAGAGGCGCGTCACTGCCGCTAACATACGCGGTGGGAGACGACGCAGCGCCTCATTCGGAATGCTGTCTGCACCCGGGGCTTTTCTTGGTTTAGTATCGAGCAAGGCTCTTCTCACCTGCCCGGGCGAGAAAACTATCGGGTTTTCATCGTCGGCCATGGGTGTTGTGAAGTATGCTCGAAGGTGTTGCTCAATTGCTGCAACGTGGTCGTCTTGGTCGGTCGGGTTGGGCCGAAATTGGCGTTCGAGCGTGTCGGCGAAGATCTGTGCGCGGTCTGCTGCGCGATACCTCGGGGTCCCGTCGTTTGCTTGTAGTGGTCTAATTGGTACTGGAATGCTTGCTAGTTGACGACATAGGCGATGTACGCCTGTCCATCCCTGTTCATCCACGGATTGGACATGCCGCTCCCAGCTTTCATTGGCGTCTTGTGCTAACATTTTGGATATTTTTTCTTTTAGCCTGTTTAGACGATTTTTTAGTACTGGGCAACGTAATTGTTGCCATCTAAATCGTAGGCGCCGTTTCTCTTTAATTAGGCTCATAATGTCGGCTCTAATTAGAGTTCTTTTTCGGGCCTGTTTTGTGCTCGACGAGGCGTCTAGGGCTCTTTGCATTCTTCCTGTGCACTCGTCTGCAAGTCTGTCTATATCCTCTTGTGAGTTAAGTGGGAAAGCTGGCATCTGCTCGCTCTGTAGGTTGTCAGTGAACTGCGTCCAATCCGTGGTGCGACGTGGTACTGTACTGCCGCATCTTGTTGGAGGTTCTGTGAGGGTGACTAGGACCGGCAAATGATCCGATCCCATTGCATCGTAGATAACTTCTTGAGTGAGCTGGCAGTTCAACTCGCTGTGAATAACGACGTCGATTACGTCCGGGGTGTACGAGGCCACTGTTGGGTAGTGGGTCGGTACCTCCGGTCCTGAGACATAATATCCCGATCGCTCGGCGTCATCAAAAAGGATTCTGCCGTTTATACAAACGGTGTTTGAGTTCCATCCCGTGTGTTTGCAGTTTAAGTCGCCCGCTATGAGCGTATTCACTTGTGCATCTAACATAAGTTTGATGTCTCCAATGTGAATACGCCCATGCGGGGGGCGGTACGCGGCGTAGATTCTGAGCGGTGAGTTTCCGACATTCAGTTCTACGCCTAATCCATACATTGACTGCAAACTCACGGGCGGTAGCGGCTGATGTACTACACGACGCTGGACTAGAACTGCCAGCCCCCTTTGGGTTGTTTAGGTTTCTTTCTGCGCGTTCGGCGCCTCTTCTTTTTCGGCTGCTGCTGTCCCTCTTGACGGGAGCGTGCGCCGTTGGCTGGTGCCATCAGGCTCCCAGTGGCAGTCTCAGCAACTTGTGCCATCTGTACGCGTCCACCCGTGGTGCGCGCGACTGTGCCAGCCCTTTTGTTGCGCGCCTCTCTTCTAAAAACGGGGCACGACAGGCTGTTGGCGGGGTGTGTTCCCCCGCAGTTCACACATGTGGCTGGCTCTTCTTTGGGGCGAGGGCATTCCTTCGCTGGATGGTTTCCTCCGCACCTCACGCAGGCTAGGGGGCGGTGGCAGCAGTGCGACGAATGCCTAAATTGTTGGCATCGGTGGCACTGCGCCGGCCCGCTCTTCCCTCTCCATGCTTCGATTTTCACACCGGCCATACAGAGCAGCTCATCAACTCCGTATATGGCCGGTATTAAGTCGGGTGTTCTCTGGAACTGTGCATAGAATATGCAACCCGGTCTTCCTTGTCTGCCCTTTATGGGGCGGACATACTCGGGTTCATATCCCAGGTCTCTCAATTCTTCTTCAATGTCTGGTGGTGGGGTGTCGACTGGTAGTCCTCGGATCACCGTCTTGACACACCTCTCTGCTGGCAGGGAATACGAGAACCAGGAAATTTTATCTGTTTTCTCTAGTTCTGTAAGGTACTTCTGCACCAAACGAAGTTCATTCTCATCTTGGGGCATGAATCGTACGCCTTTTCCAAAAGGACGTGCGCTCGGGGTTCTTCCTAGTTTCTCCTTCAGTTTCTTGAAGTGAACTACCCAATTCGGCAGGTGTTCCACTACTAGGGGTGGGAATTTAGGACGAGTTGGCTTCTTTACCCCGTTTGATTGGGGTGCTTGGTGCGCTGCACTAGTGCTTCCTTCTGCAGGTACACTCTCAACCGGTGTCTGTGTAGGCATCGGGAGTGGCGGCGGCGGTAGCGTCTTCTTCGTTTTCTCAGCAAATGTTGTTGCTGGAAGCGGCGGACGTGGCGGGGGCGATGGTCGCGTTGATATTGAGATGTTATCGGGAGGCGACATACTAGTGGCGCCTCTTGCGGCTGCACTCGTAGTTGGCTGCTCCTGATTGGATGTAAGGTTGAGTTGTCTCCCTCTCAGCCTTGGATCCCTCTCTCTCTGTGGAAGCGGGGCGGGAGATGTTTCCCTCTCTCTCACTCCTTGGTCGGCGTAGGCCGAGGTTTGTTGCAATGCTGGTGGTGATTCCTTATCACATAGCTTCTTGCTGGGTTCTTCTTCCTCTTCGCTTCTATCCAGCTGCCTGCTACGTGGGCGGCGGCGTGGGTAGTTCGTTGAAGGGAGAGTGACATCGGATGTGGCAACTTGATGTGCTTGCACTTCATCCTGTGTAGAAAGCTCCGGCGAGCCCCGTAGGCGTCGTCTGCGTTGCTCGCAGTCGTTTGCTATTGCCTGCAACGCGCTGTCCGAGAGCAGGCCAGTTACACGTAGTTTGGTGATCATCACCAAATCTACCTCTAACTCCGCCCTCGGAGAGCGCGCCCCAGGAGCAAACAAGGTCACCGCGGCGGGTGCGACCTTCGCGTCGGAGCCGCCCTCAACGCTGCGGTCAGCGGAGGCGGCATCGTCGGGGCTTGCCGGGTTGGGTGGTGAGGGGCGGGGGGGGAGGTGTGGGGAAGGCAGTGATGCCAAAGACCCACGCTCCCCTTCGCTGGACACGTCCTGCTCAGAGTCGGACATGCCTGGTCTTAGATAGATAGACCGTTCATCGCTGTTAAAACAGCCAGTTTGACACTATGTACGCCTCGACCCCCACACCCGGAGATCCCTGCATAAAGCAGACCGAGGGTGGGGGTGGACTCAAAGTGCCTAACCGGTAGTCTCACAAGGGGCTTGATGTTCCCCTCCTCTCCGCTCAGTTAAGAGTTTTGAGGGCACCGACACCGGGAACGTCTTCAAAAAGACGTACGGTTCGGAAGGTGTGGCCTGTCCGACGTCACAGGCAGGACGTAACACGAACGATAACACTCTGCTAGTAGTTGGCGTACTTCAGGCGAACTCGCGATGTACTGCGCAGCTATGTTGCTCGGTGGACGGTCTAAGCACGTCTGCCGAACTCGCTCGGAGCGGCCGGCTATATTTATATACACGCATCTCTCTCGCACATGGTCACTCGCTCGCACAATTCACTCGTATATTGATGAATGCTTGTGATTGGTCAATTTGATAATTTTTACTTGTTGTCTATGTACCTGGTGTAAATCAAAATTTGTAAATATAAAACGTGACATTTTTGGAAAATATAAGCAGCTTACTACTCGTATCGTTTGTTTACCTTATAACCTGAAAGTCCTCCCATATTTGGTGACCCGAAGAAAAAACTGAACAGCACTGAAAATGTCTATGGAGAACAAGATCACTGGAACCATGGCCGAATCACCTATGGATCTCGCTGCCGTCTCAGTCCAGTCAAGACTTATACCATTCTGGCAAAATTATCCAGTACACTGGTTTATCCAGTTCGAAGCTGTCATCGAGCCGCTGAAAACAAGCGATGAAAACAAATACCGATACGTTCTCGGCCAACTTAAACAGACGGATCTTCAACATCTCACGGACATCCTTATCAAACCTCCTGAGACTGGAAAATATGAAGCCATCAAGAAACGCCTACTTTCAGTATACGAGCAATCAGATATCAAAAACTTCAAACATCTGATTAGTGGTTTGGAGTTAGGCGACCAAAAGCCTTCTCATCTTCTACGACGTATGCGTGAGCTTGGAGGCACCATGATTACAGAAGATGGAATCAAGATTGAATGGTTGAACCAATTACCAACTCAAGTACGAGTCGTCCTGTCAGTGAACACCGATTCATCGCTCGATACGCTAGCCACCATGGCTGACAAAATGCTCGAGTACTCGGAATCGACACCCATCGCGTCTATCTCAAGATCAGAACCGCTTACCACTGCCAGCACGAGTAAACAGCAACCAGCACCGCCTACTCAACTCGACGTTCTCGCAAAACAAATGGAGAAACTCACACTCGAAATTGCAGAACTACGAAGCAGAGCGAGCAGACCACACTATCGTCGTCCCTTTCACTCTCGAGCCCGCTCAAGAACAAGTTCGGTGAAGAGAACCAACGATGGTACCTGGGTCTGCAGATATCACTATAAATTCGGTGATAAAGCGAAGCGCTGCGTGTCCCCGTGTGCAAGAAGTCAATCGAAGTCGGAAAACTAGCAAAAACACTGACTGTGGCGGATGTTGGTGTTGCTAATTCAAGCAACCGCCTGTGTATTCACGATCGCAACACTTCACAACGTCTCCTCGTGGATACAGGAGCCGAAATATCAGTTTTGGCCGCCACAAACATACAGAAAATGAAACCAATTCCGAGCGCCTACAAGTTATATGCTGCAAACAATTCTCCGATCAAAACATATGGTGAAAGAAACTTGTCACTAGATTTTGGTCTCAGGCGCAGTTTTCGTTGGACATTTGTAGTCGCCGAAGTGAAGACATCCATATTGGGAGCCGACTTTCTACGCCATTACAAGCTGCTAGTCGACCTTCATCGCAAGAAACTAATTGACAAGATTACTGACTTATCCATCGATGCCATTGAAGTCACATCCACTGAGGGAAGAATTTCAATGCTTTGCGACAATCAAGCTTACCACGACATCTTGAAGCAGTATCCAGATGTTCTTCGCCCCATGTCCATCAAATCACCATGCAAACATGACGTCGTGCACCACATCGAAACGACAGGTGCACCTATCTGCGCACGAGCACGACCTCTGCCGCCGGATAAATACAAAGCTGCGAAAGAGGAGTTTGAGCGTATGATGGAAATGGGCATCTGTCAACCTTCAAAAAGTCCTTGGGCAAGTCCACTTCACATCGTCAAGAAGAAGGATGGCACTCTGCGTGTCTGTGGTGACTACAGACGACTTAACGCTGTCACACAACCAGACAGATATCCAATACCACGCATTCAAGACTTCACGTACCAACTGCATAACAAGAATATCTTCTCAAAGCTCGACTTAAAAATGACTTATTATTGGATTCCAATCTCAAAAGAGGACGCACAGAAAACCGCAATTATAACTCCATTTGGGCTATTTGAATTCAACTGTATGACGTTTGGATTAAGGAACGCAAGCCAATCTTTTCAACGATTCATGCACGAAGTTCTTCGAGGCATTGAAGATTGTTATTCCTTCGTTGATGACATCTTACTCTTCAGCGAAAGCGAAACAGAGCACCAAATACTTTTACATCAAGTTCTCAAGCGCCTGAACGAGTATGGAGTTGCATTAAATGTCGACAAGTGCGAATTTGCTAAGAAGAAAATAACGTTCTTAGGCTACGAAGTTACATCCGATGGCATTAAACCCACTGAAGACCGGATTACAGCCATTTCAAATTATCCACAACCCAAGACAATCATCGAGCTACGTCGTTTCCTGGGAATGATCAACTTCTACAGAGATTGTTTACCCCGCCAAGCTGACTTACAAAACGAATTGAATAAATATCTGCATAATACGAAGAAAAATGACAAGACACCTATCATATGGACACCAGAAGCCATGTTAGCATTTCAAAATTGCCGCCAAAGCATACTGGAAGCTACAACTCTGATGCATCCCATTCTCAATGCTCCACTCAGCATCATGTCAGACGCATCTGACCATAGTCTCGGCGCAGTACTTCAGCAACAAGTCAACAACATTTGGAAGCCGTTAGCATTTTTCTCGAAAGCTATGAACGACACACAGAAAAGATACAGCGTGTACGATCGCGAACTATTAGCTATGTACACTGCAGTGAAACACTTCCGTCGTCTCATCGAAGGCTGTGATGTTAGCATCTACACGGACCACAAACCACTTTCCTACGCACTGACGAAATCTCCAAGCAGCAATGACACACCAAGACGTGAACGTCAACTTCACTTCATCAGTCAATTCTGTTCAAACATCGTGTACGTGCAGGGAGAAAAAAATTCAGTCGCTGACGCATTGTCCCGTATTGAAGAAATACAATGCCCTACAAGTTTCAACTACGAGAAGTTATCAATCGACCAACAACACGACGACGAGTTAAGAAGCTTAAGATCGCAACCAAACTTGAAATTTGTTGACGTCACACTTCCTGGCGTCGAACAACCAATCACCTGCGAGCATTCAACGCCTACACTTCGACCGTACGTGCCGCCGACACATCGCTACGCTGCATTCAAAGCGCTACACGATCTTTGTCATCCCGGCGTACGAGCAACAAGAAAACAAGTCACTTCGAAGTATTTTTGGCCATCGATGAACAAAGATGTGAGCACCTGGGCTAAAAACTGTATCAGCTGTCAGAGAGCAAAAATTCATCGACATGTCGTCACTCCTCTTGGAAGTTTTCCGCCGTCTCAACGCTTCGAACACATACATGTTGACATAGTCGGACCTCTGCGACTGTCGCACGACTATCGTTACTGTGTGACTATCATAGACAGATTTACCAAGTGGCCAGAGGCGATACCTGTATCTGAAATCACAGCTGAAGTCGTCGCAAAAGCAATATACGAAAACTGGATTGCAAGATTTGGCTGTCCTCTTCGCATATCAACCGACCAGGGCAGGCAGTTTGAATCGTCCTTATTCAAAGCGCTTATGAAAAAGTTTGGAATAACAAGAATACGCACTACAGCTTTCCATCCTCAAGCAAATGGACTTATTGAGCTGTTACGGACAATGACGTCCATTAAAGTAAATTGTTAGGTTTAGGTATTTAGATTGATAAGAATGAATTTCAATAACATATGTTAAGGATCCCACAGCCATGATAAGAATGATAAGAGCTTACGACTACGCAAGCTATTTATAAACTCGGTGGGCGGAGCTAGCGCTCTGATTGGTCGACGCATATTTTAAAGCAATCAAAGGCGGCAGTACCGAGCGAGAGCCGTTTGCTCATTCGGAGCAGTAAATAAGCTTATGTACATGATTTTCTCGACCATAAATTGTTGTTTTGCCATAAAGCCAGCCCTATGTGGTATTGTTTGGGCTTTATATCTTTGTTCTCAAAGATACTAGGGTGCCGAATTCATATGAAAGGCACGTAAGGATTCACAGGTAAAAAAGTTATGGGCACTTGAAAATTGTTTTCTTGTATTATTGGAATAAAAAGTAAATGGATGCCCTAGCCTATTGTTACATTGTTAGATTATCAATAGGTACTAAGATATAAGTGAAAATGTAAACTTTTTTGTAATTCTGTGTATTTGATTAAGTTAAGTGTAATGTTTGAATTGTAACTAACTTAGGTACTTTGTATTAATGCTAAAGCACTATAGAAATGTATAAAATTAGGTATTTTTACATAATGTCGAACTTGACATGTTTTTAGCACCGGATCACCCTTGACCGTTTTCTCTTACATTGTAATCTGTCGGATAGGGACACCTACGTGGAATAGAGAGGGATGTCATTATAGTTTGACAAAGATAACTATATGGGTTAGAGGAGTGTTTCCGGGAACTGAGGATACGAGTAGCGATTTTGTCAAGGAAATTTAGGACGACGCTTTGACTGACCAATAGCGTTTGACCAGGGATCAGGTGATGTTGCTGATTTGTTCCTATTGGTCAGTTTAGTGTTTTTTACTCATTATCCACGTAATATGTCTGGGCGTGCTAAAAACATCAAGTACTAATGGAAAATGTATGCAAAATGTTCCGTGTTCCATATTTGTTCCCTGTTCGTAAAGTATTCGCTAAGATTATCACAATTGTCATTAAGTACCTACTGACTGTTTAGTTGTCCTTGTAATTTGTAACCTATGGAAATACAGTCTACCTTGTTTTAAACCTTGGAAGGGAGTTTTATTGAATCTGGAAGAGTAGAACCCCACAATTTGGTGGTCCATCGTAGCCGGATTAACAAAGCAGTAAAGAAGAAAGCGATTGCGGACCACACCCCACAATTTGGTGGTCCATCGCATCCGGATTAAGAAACCAGAAGCAGAGCGATTGCAGACCACATCCCTAAGTTAGTGTGGTCAATCGCTAGCACGAGAATTCGACGGCCTGGTGGCGGGCATTTGGGGTGTCGGGCAAGAAGTTGTGCTTGCACGGCACGACCACCACCGGTCCTGGCAGGGCTGCCAGGGCAGAACGAGTCTGCGAGTTCTACGTGAGAAGAACACCGAACGGTGCGACGACTGAATAGTCAGCGAGGCAGAGCGCTGTATTGGTACAGCGCCTTAGGAGCGTCGGGCAACAAGGCGTACGGCGTTCAAAGTGAAAGTGACAATTGTGATAGTTTTAGGGTTCCGTTCCATAATTCGCCGGGGCCACCTATGGACTTTTGTGTGGCGGCACCGTCGAATTTTTTTAGTGCGTAAATTTAATGCGAACACGGTTCCGTCCGTGGCTCTGATACATTCGACCACCTCACGGTGTCAAACGGCCGGTGTTCAGAGTTAACGCCTATTGTAAGGCGGTGTGGTGTGTGTGCAGCACCACCAGTCCTGTTTATAGCGCTCCGGGCGCGGACTGAAATAGCACACTACGCCAGTAAGTGAGTAGCTCGGTGCGGGGGCCAGACTGCAGGCACTGCCAATGGGGTCGGACATTCCAGCCGACTTCCGAGCGCCCCGTATCCTTGTACTCTCCTCTGCTGGGTAGTTCCCCCTTATACCTATCCTTACATTTCCATCCCTGAAGGAGCACATCCCGGCTGGGTCCGGGCTCTCCTGACGGATTGATAGGGACGATTAGGGAAGTAGGGTAATTTGACCTATAATCGGACCCCATAGGAATAGGGTATTTCAGTCAAAATTTGGCCAAGTAGGGTAATTTAGTCGGGATTCGACCAAGTAGGGTAATTTCGCTGAATTTTGGCCAAGTAAGGTAATTTTGCTGAAATCGGGCCGATTAGGATTAAGTTAGGTTAAATTAGGATTTAATAGGTTTTATCGAATTTTTTATTTGTAATAATTTTTTAATTAAGTTTTTTCTATAATTCTTTTTTTTATATTTTTTTTATTATTGTTGTTGGTTAATTGTAAAATATGACTACGCCGCGAAGCCCCATTCAGACGCGCCGTACGGGTTCGAAAATGCAAAAGATCTTTGAAGATCCTCCCGCGTCTCCGTCCACATCCAACGCACAATTTAGTTCAATTCGCGATTCCGGAACCATTTCAACCGCGATGACTACCGTACCTTCCGCGACAGTACCTACCGCGACTACACCCGCCGCGAACGTACCTACCGCGACAATACCTACCGCGATTGATCCATTCGCACCGCGTCCGACCGTTGCAAGGAGTACACGCGCTCCGTCGGTACGATCGCAACAATCAAACGCGAGTACCATAGTCCGGATTAGGCAAGCGGAATTAGAAGCTGAGGAACGGTTAGCCGATATTCGCCGTGAAGAACTACAATTGCAAGCAATGCTTATCAAGAAGCGTCTCGCCGTCGATGTGGCGACAATTAGAGATGAAACGGACCGGGAAAGCATAGGCGCCGAAGAAAACATAGAAACCACGGATAAGGTTCGCGACTGGTTACATGAGAGTGCAATACGGGGGGAGTCGGAACAGCGTATTGACACTGAACACCGCGCGCCGCCGCAACAATTTAAGGAACCACTTCCTCGTTTAGAATATACAACGCCGCGACGTCCAAGGTCACCGACACCGCCGCGACGGCCAAGGTCACCAACCCCACCGCGATCGAAAGAACGTGCGATCGATAGACTGGCCGAAGCATTTGAGCGTATGACCAGGGATCGGAGGCCGCCTAGGCAAACGCAGGATTTACCCATCTTCAGTGGTGCAGCAGGCGAGTGGTTACCTTTTAAAGCGGCAATGAAGGAATCGACAACCCTTCATGGTTTTACACCGATAGAAAACCTCGCGCGGCTCAGGAACTGCCTACGAGGCGAGGCCCGTAAAGCGGTTGTGGCGCTCCTCCATACAGCAACAGAACCAACGATAATAATGTCAACACTCGAACAATGTTACGGCCGCCCAGAGTTAATTATCGATCAAGCACTTGATGAGATCAAGAAACTACCGCGATTGGGAACTTCTGCCGAAGAAATTAATAGTTTTGCCATCAAGATGCAAAACATAGTCGCGGTAATAGGGTGCGTCGATAAGAAAGGCTATTTACAGAACCCATTAATGGTAAGGCAAGTCCTGGAAAAATTAAATACACACCTGCGCTTCAGGTGGAATGACTATGCCGAAATCCATGGTTCTGGCACGGAGCCTGAAATCGTAACATTGTCAAAGTTTCTTATGTGGGAAGCGGATAGGGCCATAAGGCATTCATATGCAGTTAAGGGTACCGGCGGACCCATGCATAGTGAAACAAAACGTGATAGCCCATACCGAAAGAAAGAACCCACTAAGAGAGCACCCGTGTATGCGACCACAGACACACAAACGAAAAAGAAAGTGTGCTTCTGCTGTGGGTCAGAGCATGAAACGGTTAAGTGCAGTAAATTAAAAGCAATGGCAATACCCGAACGATGGTCATGGGTTAAGGAAGCGGGTGTTTGCTTTCAATGCTTAAATAGTAAGCATAGAAGGTTCGCGTGCAAAGCCAAACGTTGTGGCATTGATGAGTGTCGTAGACCTCATCACCCGTATTTGCACTCAAAGAAAGCAGACACACCGATGCAAACTGATGAACCGGTCATAACGGCATCAGCACACGCATCAGACGAGGACCATCAGGTATTTTTAAAAGTGTGTCCTATTGTAATCAAGGCGCACAACGGGTTAGACTTGAACACATACGCATTATTCGATGAAGGTTCCACAATTTCATTAATTGACGAAGAGACGGCTAACATCCTAGGGGCAAAAGGTCCCATAAGAGGATTACACATTCATGGAGCCACCTCTAGTCAAAGAGAACCGAATAGTCAGGTCATCGACCTGCAGCTGCGTGGGAAAGGTCAGAAAGACCTCCATACCGTTAAAGTTAGAACAGTAAAGAACTTGGTACTGGGGAGTCAAACAATAAGTCGCGATGTATTACAATTACCACATCTTCGTAAATTGAAGCCAGAAGATGTATGTTACGAATATGGTAGGCCACGCATACTAATAGGCGCGGATAACTGGCATTTAATTGTGACACGAAGATTGTTGGTAGGCGAGCGAAACCAACCAGCAGCATCGCTAACGCAGCTGGGTTGGGTAATACACGGACTTGTACCTAGGAACGTTATTAGTACGGAAGATAACGTTGTGATGCACGTGCGCACATCACAAGAGATCCAACGTGAAAGAGATATCGAGCTGAACGAGCTAGTGAAAGTGCATTTCGATATAGATGCACTAGGTATCTCACACAAACGGAAACTTATCGCGAAAGATGAACGTGCTAAAGCAATATTTGACAACACGGCAAGTGTAGTAGACGGTCATTACGAAGTTGGACTGCCTTGGAAGAATGATAATGTCACATTACCACCAAGCTATGATATGGCTATGAGCCGGCTGCGGGGTATAGAGCGAAAGATGGACAAATCATCACAGTTCAAAGAGGCGTATACGACACAAGTCAATAGCCTATTGAAGAAAGGCTATGCGGAAGAATGCCAGAAAGATCATGCAAACGATCAACGTCTGTGGTTCTTGCCTCATTTCGCCGTAACGAATCCAAACAAGCCGGGAAAGGTTAGGATGGTTTTTGATGCAGCTGCACGCACCAATGGCATGTGTTTAAACGATGCTCTGCTCGACGGTCCCGACTTGCTCCAATCATTGTATGGCGTGCTGTTTAGGTTCAGAGAAAAAACGATCGCGATAACGGCGGACATAAGAGAAATGTTCTTGCAAGTGAAAATAAAGCCTCAAGATCGCGTAGCCCAACATTTTCTCTGGCGGGGAGACAACAGAACTGATCCACCACAGAAGTATGTGATGACTTCGATGATATTCGGTGCGTGTAGTTCGCCATTTATGGCACACAGCGTGAGAAATAGGAACGCGTCCGAATACGAGAAATCGCATCCGCTGGCATATCAAGCCATCACGCAGAACCATTATATGGATGACTGGTTGGACAGCTTCGAAACGGAACAAGAAGCAGCCCAAACGATGGCAGAAGTAAGGGAAGTCCACAGTAAAGCAGGCTTCGAATTGGCAGGATGGAGCTCCAATTGTCCACGATTACTAGAATCTGTCCCCGACGATTGCAGAGCATGCGCTCCAAAAGAACTCGGTGCAAACGCACACGAATATGGAAAAACGTTAGGAGTTTTATGGATCCAATCGAGCGATGAACTAGCGTTTAATACCGCGATGCCCCGAGTACCCGAAGAGGTCAAGAATAAATGGAGAACGCCTACGAAGCGAGAAGCATTAGGAACTGTAATGTCGATTTTCGATCCGCTGGGGTTGCTTAGTCCATATACAATCACAGCAAAAATAATGTTGCAAGAATTGTGGAAAAAGAAAATCGACTGGGACGACTCTCTGCCCGAGGAGGAAGCTACGGTATTTAGTGAATGGCTCGACGATCTCGAGTACGTAAGCAACCTCCGCCTGCCACGATACTATGGTGGGCAACATAGCGACAATGTACAATTACACGTATTTTGCGATGCAAGCGAACAAGCGTATGCCACGGTCGCATATTGGCGTTATAGGGATCGCGATAAAGGCATAAGAATTGTAATGGTCGCGGGAAAAGCTAAAGTCGCTCCAATGAAATCTCAAAGTATACCGCGTATGGAATTGCAGGCTAGCTTAATAGGCGCACGATTGGCATCGGCAATCATGAAACAGCATAACATTAAAGCCAAAGTTGTCCTATGGAGCGATTCCAAAACGGTACTTCATTGGATTAGAAACGACTCGGCCAAGTACACACCGTACGTGTCACATCGTCTGAGTGAGATCGCGGAGCTAACGAGCATCGACCAATGGCGTTGGGTGCCAACGGCACACAATGTCGCCGACGATGCAACGCGGTCGGGTAACACTCGGTTGAAAAGCAGAGATAGGTGGTTTACGGGCCCACCCTTTTTGAGGGAACCTGAAGATTTGTGGCCACAGGAAACCAACTTAGAACTGACTCAAGACGATGAAACCGAAGCACATATAACGCATGTCAATACGGAACCAGCCCTTGTCGATTTTAAAAGGTTCTCGTCTTACGAACGTCTATTAAGAACCATGGCTGTCGTATTAGCGTTCATTGACAAGTGCAGACGGCGTGCTACCGGCATAACCGCGAAACACATTAAGGAAGCTGAGCGCGTGTTAGTCAAAGAAGCGCAAAAAGATAGTTTTGCAACCGAATTACAAAAGCTTCACAAAGACAAACACGTCGATCGCTCGAGTCGCTTGCACAAGTTAGATCCCAAAATCAACGAAAATGGGATTCTCGTGTTAAACGGTCGCATTAACGCAGCTACGGTGCCAGATTGCATGAAGGAACCGCCCATACTTGATGGTGCACATCCTTTGGCACAGCTGCTTATTAAGCATGAACACACGAGCCAGAGTCATGTAGGTAGGGAACAGATCGTCAACACCCTGCGACAAAAATATTGGGTATTACGTTTAAGGCCAATGGTAAAGACGATCCTACGGCAGTGTGTTACATGTAAAATGCGTAGGGCAAATCCGGCTATACCAGTAAAAGGTAATCTACCACAAGTCCGTCTTGGTACACACACGAGACCGTTCTCTCATTGCGGCATAGATTGTTTCGGCCCCATGTGGGTGGCAATAGGCCGACGTAGGGAGAAGCGTTGGGGTATGCTCTTCACTTGTCTCGTCACAAGAGCCATTCACGTGGAGTTAATAGCCAGTTTAAGTACCGATTCTGCCATAATGGCGTTGAGAAGGATGGCGGCACGCCGGGGATGGCCGCAGAAGTTCCTCTCGGATAACGGCACCAACTTCCACGGCGCTGAGGTAGAATTGGGAAAGGCTTACCAGGAATGGCTGCCAGAGATGCAGAACTACACTCTTGGCAAACAAGTGGAGTGGCGATATATTGACCCGGGCGCACCGAACCAAGGCGGAGCGTGGGAACGCATGATTAAAACCGTTAAGTCAGCGTTGTATATGGTATTGCATGAGCGAGCTCCTAAAGAGGAGGTCTTGGCCACATTAATGGCAGAGATTGAGAACACAGTAAATTCGCGCCCACTCACACATGTCCCAGTAGAGCCAGATGACGCTGAGGCGTTAACGCCTAATCATTTTTTGTTAGGAACAGCGACTGGACTACCGTTTGTAGGGGAATGTGAGGTGGCGGATAGGCAGACATGGCGTGCTGCTCAAGCTCTCGCCAATATGTTTTGGGCTCGCTGGGTTAAAGAGTATTTGCCCACGTTAACGCCGCGAGGCGATGTTAGGAAAAATTACGATAACGTCAAAATTGGTGATGTCGTTATCATAGCGGATGGATCATTGCCACGTAATGTTTGGCCCCGAGGCCTCGTCGAACAAGTTTATGTAGGGCCTGATAACGTAGTTCGAAGCGTGGATGTGCGGACGCGCGGGGGGATCTTTAGGAGACCTGTTAGGCGTCTTATTGTCCTGCCCATTGATAAGGGCTGCGAGGTTCTTCGCCGGGGGGAGAATGTTACGGACAATGACGTCCATTAAAGTAAATTGTTAGGTTTAGGTATTTAGATTGATAAGAATGAATTTCAATAACATATGTTAAGGATCCCACAGCCATGATAAGAATGATAAGAGCTTACGACTACGCAAGCTATTTATAAACTCGGTGGGCGGAGCTAGCGCTCTGATTGGTCGACGCATATTTTAAAGCAATCAAAGGCGGCAGTACCGAGCGAGAGCCGTTTGCTCATTCGGAGCAGTAAATAAGCTTATGTACATGATTTTCTCGACCATAAATTGTTGTTTTGCCATAAAGCCAGCCCTATGTGGTATTGTTTGGGCTTTATATCTTTGTTCTCAAAGATACTAGGGTGCCGAATTCATATGAAAGGCACGTAAGGATTCACAGGTAAAAAAGTTATGGGCACTTGAAAATTGTTTTCTTGTATTATTGGAATAAAAAGTAAATGGATGCCCTAGCCTATTGTTACATTGTTAGATTATCAATAGGTACTAAGATATAAGTGAAAATGTAAACTTTTTTGTAATTCTGTGTATTTGATTAAGTTAAGTGTAATGTTTGAATTGTAACTAACTTAGGTACTTTGTATTAATGCTAAAGCACTATAGAAATGTATAAAATTAGGTATTTTTACATAATGTCGAACTTGACATGTTTTTAGCACCGGATCACCCTTGACCGTTTTCTCTTACATTGTAATCTGTCGGATAGGGACACCTACGTGGAATAGAGAGGGATGTCATTATAGTTTGACAAAGATAACTATATGGGTTAGAGGAGTGTTTCCGGGAACTGAGGATACGAGTAGCGATTTTGTCAAGGAAATTTAGGACGACGCTTTGACTGACCAATAGCGTTTGACCAGGGATCAGGTGATGTTGCTGATTTGTTCCTATTGGTCAGTTTAGTGTTTTTTACTCATTATCCACGTAATATGTCTGGGCGTGCTAAAAACATCAAGTACTAATGGAAAATGTATGCAAAATGTTCCGTGTTCCATATTTGTTCCCTGTTCGTAAAGTATTCGCTAAGATTATCACAATTGTCATTAAGTACCTACTGACTGTTTAGTTGTCCTTGTAATTTGTAACCTATGGAAATACAGTCTACCTTGTTTTAAACCTTGGAAGGGAGTTTTATTGAATCTGGAAGAGTAGAACCCCACATGAGCGTTGGCACCGCACTCTCAAAGCATCGCTTATGGCGAGAGGCGCAACTACCAATTGGAGCGAAGAAATACCTACAGTACTACTCGGTTTACGCACGGCGCTTCGGGCTGATAACAATTTAAGCCCAGCGCTAATGACGTATGGATCGACGCTGCGCATGCCATCCGATTTCTTTGTACCTACAAAATCTACATTGGAAGATGCCGAGTTCGTTCGCCGCCTGACCGATACGATGACGTCACTCGCACCCGTACAGCGCTCACCGATAGCTACTACTCGACCTTTTGTGCATAAAACGCTAAGTACCTGTACGCACGTTTTCATCAGAAATGACACCGTTCGAGCACCACTGATACCACCTTATGACGGACCGTATCCAGTTCTACAACGTCACGAGAAGTACTTCAAGATACAATTACCGAATCGCATTACAGTTGTATCGCTGGACAGACTTAAACCCGCATACATATGTAACGAATCTGACGCACTGACTGCAAACATTTTACCAACCAGCGAGCCAGACAGAAGTTCTACGTGCACATCACTCCCCACTGCAACTGCGAAGCAACCTTATGTGACGAGATCAGGCAGAACAGTCAAGCAAACCGTACGCTTCACTTGAAGGGGGGTACTGTGGGATCACACCTACACTCATACAGCGACCATAATCAACGAGCATCGTGCCGCGACTGCCGAACTCGCTCGGAGCGGCCGGCTATATTTATATACACGCATCTCTCTCGCACATGGTCACTCGCTCGCACAATTCACTCGTATATTGATGAATGCTTGTGATTGGTCAATTTGATAATTTTTACTTGTTGTCTATGTACCTGGTGTAAATCAAAATTTGTAAATATAAAACGTGACATTTTTGGAAAATATAAGCAGCTTACTACTCGTATCGTTTGTTTACCTTATAACCTGAAAGTCCTCCCATAACAAGATTATTTATTAAATCAAAAATCAAAAAGTCATTTATTCAGTTTAAGCCCTAGTAAGGCACTTATGAACGTTACATTGGTACATACAGTTGAATTTACCACCGGTTCGGAATACACTTGAACTGAGAAGACTCCGTCAAGAAACTCAGCAAGGTTTTTTTTTGTGGAAGATCTTTTAATATTACAGCTTTTTTCCCAAATTCTTATACAATATTGAAACTGATAAAAATATTTTCCAAAGATCATTTCAAGACATCAATTTTTTAAGTGTAGACTTCTTTAGCGTTGTTTTGCACTTTTTGTGATGGGTAAAAAATGTTAAACTCGCATCAGATGTCACGCGACCCTGATCGAAAATTCGTAAGACGGAGGGAGAGTAATTGCAAATTAGACTGTATTTATACTGGGGTTATGTTCAAATTCTTATAATATTCTGTAGCTAGCCGGAAGGTAGGTAACATTTTTGTTCCCATTGTAATTTAATAAAAAAATCTTATTCAAAAGTATTATATGTACATGTATCTTGAACTAGCTTTCCCTTGTATAAAAACACTATGTGAAAAATGTCTAGTTTCAAAAATGCACAACGTTAATATTCAAGTTTTCACTTCTGCCGGCACTCCCGGAGTGCAACCCGTTGTTTTTTTTATTTTTCAATTTTTTTATGAGATTATATCATAATTATTTGATTTTATTTGGTGTTATAATAGAGGCATGTTTTCTTTTTACTTATCATTATTGTAATCCCAACTAGGAAAACTCATTTTATAAGCTTTTTATAAACTTGCAATGTATGTATGTTTGGGTCAAAACTTGCAGGTCGAATTTCACCCACTTCCAGTTTTCGGATTGACTTCATATTTGCTATACATTAGTATATTGGATGACAATGCAAGTACAGTAGTACCCAACTAATATGGCTTACCGATGTACCCGCGCAGAAGATACATTTTCAAAGCGCGGGTAACGCTATTGGTCGGCAGCTGCCGCCATGTTAGCGCGCGCCGTGCGGAGGGGCCTCACGCGCGAGTGAGACGGAACTAACAGCTGCTGTGTATTATGAACCTTATACTAGTGATCTAAGGTTGATTGTAAGTTTTAAGCATTCCTTCGTTAATGTTCGGGGCTATACTTTCTTTTCTGTGCTAACGAAGATTCACGACGCGCCTTATCAGTTGGGTACTACTGTACAGTCAATAAAAAGTACAGTCACCAAAAAAATATTTTATTAAAAATTAAACTTTTTTGAACAGTTTTCGCTAGTTTATCGACGTCGAATTGAAGAAATCCTTATAGATTTTGTTTTTCAGATAAAATTCCCCAATTGCCTGTATGGAGCAACAATGACGCCCTATCGACTGATCTTCCAGACTTCGCGCTCTCACCACAAGAGTATATCACTGAGGTATGTCAGAATACTCCTGGTGTTGCAAGCGTCAATTGGCTACGGAAACCGCTTACCATCAGGCGAGCCGTATGCTTGTTTTCTAGCTAAAATATAAAGCCCACGTCCTAGAAATGTTACGTTGTACGATTTTGCACTTTAAACTGCCTGCTAATAAAATTCTTTTACAAAAAACTTAAACCGACTTCAAAGTACACTAAGAAGTAATCAAATCCTGATCTGATGACAATGGGGCCAAACGGGAAGTGTACCCTTTCAAACAAAAAAGAATTTTCCAGATCGGTTCATAAATAACGGAGTTATGAGGTAACAAAAAAAAGATTTGAAAACCTCCTCCTTTTTTTTAAGTCGGTTAAAATACAAAAAGCTATTGACTCGAGGCATAATCGTAGAACAGGTAGATCGGACTTTTTGGCGGGAACTTGCAGAGTGACGTTGCGTTTTCATTTTTATTTTCATAAATTCGTATATAATGAGTTTTATTGCATATTATCAGTGGTATTTTATCCAATAAAGATCAATATATGTGCACCAGTGAAGTGAAATGAAATGAATCATGTGTATCGTGACTTTTCAAGTTGTCTCAAGAAGTCCGTGAAAAGTTTTAGTACAACCACCATTGTAGTAAAATTGACTGACTGAGGACTATGTGAAATTCATTTATTGTGACTAGAACTTATAATATAACTGGAAAATGGCATATACAAGCCGTGTGACGCCAACCTATTAAAAAAATTAAGAATAGAAAAAAAACAGGTAGATTTTACTGGCGTTTTCTAACTAGCCTCATTTCTTTTCAGATCGGACAATATTTAATGACATTACCACAGCATCTCGAAATGCATTTATCTGAGAAACAGGCGCCATTGCAGTTTCTATCAGAGGTAAGTTTTTAGCGCATTTCCGTTAAAACGATGATATATTCGTATATAAAACAAAATATTGGACACGCATTTTTGCATTATCAAATCATTAAAAATTGACAAAGATAAATCGCGTCAATTTCAGGAGTGGGGCTCGTGACGTCACTTGTATGTGAAAAGCGTACCATGGCGTGACGTCACGCGGAACTTCAACACACGATATCTTCGTAATTTTTTGTTTAATTGACAAAAGAAAAAATACGTGTCTAATATTTTTTGATAATGCAAATGACGGACTGAATAGAATATTATTATAATATAAGGCGATGATAGCTCAGTGGTAGTGACGTCGGATACCGAGACGAATGTCCCGGGTTCGAATCCTACAATGAGCTTGAGCTTTCGGTGAAGGAAAACATCGTGAGGAAACCATAGCACGGTGTACCACCCTCAAGTTGAAAATATGTCGCCAAGCACCTTTCGGTGTGTTCCGACAGGTGCACTTGAGAGCCAGTTCCTTCTAGGCTTTGTGTGCTTACCACCTTCATCACTTACCATGGTGAGATAGCGGTCAAACACAGGCCTATAAACAGTAAAAAAAAAAAAAAACCTATATTTTTATTTCAGGTTTGTATTCACACATGCGAAGTATATGCAGAAAAAATATTGAATATAAGGAATATGGACCCACTTGGTACCAAGAGGTGCCTTACTGATATTGGTAATTATTATATACTACTAGATGCCCGGCGCGACTTCGTTCGCGCGGTGCCACCCTACCCTGTGGTGCTACCCTACCCTACCCTACTCTATCTAAACCATCCAAAAATTATCCGCCATTTATTGAATTCATTTGTTGAATAATTTGATAAATAATAAGTTTAGTGCATTTTTTAAAATAACACGGTAAAATAAAATGAAGAATCCCTCGACCGATTTTGTGCAAACTTCACATACATCTACTAAATAGTCCGAACAAAGCCTAAACATTTGGTTTGGATAGGTGAGCCCGTTCTTGAGTTATAAAATTACAACGGAAAGTGGCATCGAGTTTTATACAGGTCGTTGTTTTGGTCAGCGACGAGCGACTCAGGGTCGATAATACAAATGATACTGGTGCTAAAAAAAATATAAAAAAATACTTTATTTTTTATAATAATAAAAATAATATTAATTGGAAAATCATGTAATGAGCTAAAATGTAGACGTAATACTCAACGGGAGTGCGAGGGAGTAAAGGGGTGGGGCGATGGCGGCTTGCGCCTAGCTCTAGTCTGTGCACGTGCCTAGTAACCATACTTTGCGGTAATTTTATTTCATATTGAATAAGGTATTACTCAATGCATTTACAGTATTTAATGGAATTAAGTCCATTTTTGGAAAATGTATGTTTTGTACTACCGCTCCTGGGTCGCTTGTCGCTGACCAAAACAACAGCCTGTATATTTATATAATCTTTTTCACATAGGATGAGTCGTCAAGGTCAAGGGTTTTTAACCAATATCTAGTGAAATTCCATTTGATTACTCTGAAAATAGTACTCACAATATCTCATGAAACCTAGCTCTATCATAGTATTCCTTTATTATATCGAAATGAACATTAACCATTGAGAAATATAATAAAATACCATGTGTCACCGAGCTCATGCTATTTGAAATCTACTATATACTACCCCGCTTTCCCGGGATGAAAAGTAGATTACACAGTAAAAAAAAAAACACTGAAAACGGGCCTTTTGGTTAAGATTCCACCTATAGCACCGCATGTCGTAGGTTCGATTCCCACACTCGACATGCATTTGTGTGCATGAACATGTCTGTATGTCCTGAGTCTGGGTGCAATTATGTATATTAAGCATGTATTACCACAGACATAAATCTAAATAGATAACGCAAGTCCCTCCATCCGTATGAAAACCAAGCGTGTTACTTTCTTTGTACCTACCATAATGTCACAAGATTGATTTAGTTAGGCTGGCATTCAATTTTTAACGTGAAAATGAAGCCATCCTATTTGTCAGCTAAACAGATCCCTCGCTACACATGTCTGGTGGACATGCAGCCTTATGGGAGTTCCCTGTAAACGCGAAACATTTTTGCACAGATTTTGACACGAAGTACTTACACTCGTGTCATCTATTTAGATGTATATCTGTGGTATTTACAAATAAAAAAGTAGTTTCAGTTATTTGGTTTCCATAGTACAAGCTCTGCTTAGCTGTGTGATGAATGTACCAGGATATTTAATTGAAAGTCCTCTAACTGACAGTAAAAGTCCCGTTGAAATCAGTTCAGCCGTTTCAGAGTCAAGTCTTTTATACAGGGGGGCTAAAAAGGAAGCTAAAGCAATATTGCTAACGCAATTCATTTTTTCGAATTCTTGGCAGATCCTACGTAATTTCAATATTTTTTGGTATACTAGTCACTCATTATATACAATTCAATTCAATAAAATATTCGGAATTGATGAATTGCAAAGATCTACCGATCTATCTAAATTTGAAAAAATGAATTGTGTTAGCAATATTGCTTTAGCTTCCTTTTTAGGGGGGCAGTTTCACCCTGTAGCCGAATCTGATTCAGATTTTTAAATTGGGTAATTTTTTTCTAGTGTACCTATCAAGCGTGGTTGAAGACCTTGGAAGTAACATAACTCCGGCTTTGAAAAACCTGGAGAAGTCACTAAGAGCTGCGACACCAAGCCATGTCGCTGAATAACAAAATTGAAAGTGAATTTTCTAGCCAGTGAGGGCAACTTCTGAACTTACAGGTCTTAGAGAAAAACGCTGAAGGGAACCCCGAGCTATATTTTGAAGAAAATAAAAATGCCATTAAAAAAAATGAAAAAAAAGTTTTTCTTTTTCTGCTTCTACTTCACAATACGAACAAAATTATATATGACAATCTTAGTCTGAAGTTGCTAGAAGCCTGTTAGAAGCTTGTTTGCCACCTAAGTGGTATAAAAAAAAAAAAAAAAAAGAATTTCGAAAAAAATGTTTTTTTGAAAAAATTCAATATCTTCGAAAATCCCATTTTTTTTTAAAATAAATTTTAATCGCATTTTAATTTTCTTCAAAATTCAGCTCGGGGTTCCTTTCAGCGTTTTTCTCTAAGACCTGTAGTTCAGAAGTTGCCCACACTGGCTAGAAATAAAAATTCGCCCTGTATAGCAAGAGTTGGTTCACTGTACATTGTTATATTAAATAAAAAGATTTAAATCGAAAATAAGCTTTTATTTTCATATAAAAATACTTAAATTGTAAGTCTTATTACTAGGTTAACATAAACTAACATTGAATGTTATTCATAAAGTAAATGTCATTTTAACTCAATTAACATATTTTGGTTCTACACAAAAACGACTACATCAAGCCAACTCAGAAAGTAAAGCATTGTCTATAGTTTTCAACAAATCCTCAATTACTCTTAAAATATAAGTGAAAAAAAAGGCACAGAGGTTTTAGGCAGTTAAAGAGTTAACAATCACTCTCTCTGATTATGTTAGCCTGGTACATGGGCTTGCAAACTGACCCCCTTAATTATCGTTATTATCTAATAAACTGATCAAGATCAAACAATTTGACATTATATAAATGATTATATTGTGGCGTCATGGCGAGCTCAAAATGCAACTAAGCAAATTGAGTATCGCGTAACGAATATAGCCGGAGCTCGTCAGTCGCTTACATCCCACTGCCCTGTCGCGTTGCCTATTAAATTCTTGTAAAACTGTGTTAATGTAATAATATAAATTTGGAGTCAGAAAAACTTATTTTATTTATTGATATCCACTTCATCTGGTACAATTCGTATAGAACTATAATTCCAATTTCCGGTAAATAAAAGGCCAGCCACAAGTGTAGTTAAAGTGGTAACCACCGACGAACAGTAACCTTGTGATATAATATGTAATTACAGCGTAGTAAGCGACTCACGGAACCGGCAGGGCAGGACTTAAACGCGTAATATAATAGTGGCAATATTGTGCAAAGATGACTACAGTGCCCGGAAAAATGACTGTTCCTGGTGCGGCTGGTATGCTCGGCACGGGCAGCGCCGACCCGGAAAAATCAACGTGCAGCGTGACAGAAGGAGTTTCACAGGTAGCAATGGTCACGGTTCAAATGAGGGTACCGGAATTTTGGTCAGATATGCCAAGATTATGGTTCGCCCAGTTTGAATCCATAATGGCACCGCAAAAGCAGAGTGACAACACAAAATTTGATATGGTAATAGCAAAATTAACTAAGGAAGCGCTGAGACAAGTCAGCGATCTGTTACAGTCTCCACCTTCAGCTGGGAAATATATAGCTTTGAAGGAGCGATTAATGATGGTATATGAGGAAAGCGCGGAAAAGCAGTTCCAGAAACTTGTGAGTGACATGGACCTAGGTACGCAAAAACCATCACAACTTTTGCGTAGGATGGCGGATTTGGCGAAGAACTGCGGCATCACCGACGATCCATTAAAAAAACTGTGGATAAACCGCTTACCACCAAGTGTAAGGGCAGTTTTGACGGTGAGCGGAGATACTAAATTGGAAAATCTTGCAGCAATAGCAGACAAGATTTTGGAAAATCTGGGAAGTGGCGAGATCGCTTCCGTTTCAGCAGCAAGTACTTCGACATCAACGAATGACAATACGGACATGGTGAGCTGCATGCGTTCATTAACCATGGAAGTTCAGCAGCTACGTAGTGAGGTTAATTCAATACGGTCACGTGGCAGGAGTTTTGGACGAGGAGACAGGCGTTGGTCACAACACAGATACAGGTCCAGGAGCAAGTCGGCACCACGACGAGCTACAACCAGTCCTGAATGGTTATGCCGATTTCACTATCGTTACAAGGAGAATGCTAAGGCGTGCGAGACACCATGCAATTGGTCCAGCATGCAAAAGCATAAGGAAAACTAGGAGCGGTACTATCAGCGACGGTGGATGATCTTACCGCTGGAAACCACCGATTGTGTGTAAAGGACTTTACAAGTGGCATTACGTATCTAGTGGACACAGGTGCCAACGTATCCGTCATTCCCGTGAGTAAAGTTAATATTCATAAACATAAGAGTGAGTGTAGTTATAAGCTTTTCGCAGCGAATAACACTATGATTAAAACCTATGGGGTAGTGAACCTTGAACTTAATTTAGGCTTGCGTAGGAATTATAAGTGGACTTTTATAATTTGTGATGTCAAACAGCCCATTATAGGAGCTGATTTTCTTAAAACTCATCAGTTAATTGTTGATTTGCATAACAAAAAATTGATTGACGGTCTCACCAATTTATATAGGAAAGGATCTATTATTAGGTATGATGAACCTTCGTTGACAAGTATACAAAATGATAATCCATATCGAGAATTATTGGAGGAATTTTCAGAAATTACTAAACCGATTTCTTACAGAGAACCATCAAGTCACAATACTTTACATCACATTGAGACTACAGGTCCTCCCGTTTTCGCTCGTGCTAGACCTTTACCTCCACAGAGATATAAGTTAGTGAAAGAGGAGTTTAGATTAATGCAAGAATTAGGTATTTGCAGGCCTTCAAAGAGTCCTTGGGCCAGTCCTTTGCATGTTGTTCCTAAGAAAGACGGACAGATCAGACCCTGTGGTGACTATCGTGCACTCAACGCGATCACGAAGCCAGACAGGTACCCGATCCCAAGACTGCAGGACTTTACTTATGGATTAGCAGGCAAGACAATTTTTTCTCGTTTAGACATTAATAGAGCCTACCATAATGTTAGCGTAAGTCAGCAGGATATAGAGAAAACGGCAATCATAACCCCGTTTGGTTTATTTGAATTCCCTAGGATGACGTTTGGCCTACGAAACGCCGCTCAGACGTTTCAAAGGTTCATGAACAACTCGGTGTTACAAGGATTAGATTATTTAGGAAATCATGGCGACAGCAATAACAAAAATTCATATTTGTTTTGCTACATCGATGACGTCATCCTGGCTAGTGATGACGAAATTCTGCATAAAGAGCATTTAAAACAGGTTTTTAAAAGGTTTGAACAGTTTGGAATTACTATTAATTTGTCTAAATGTGAATTCGGTCAATCACAGATACAATTTTTAGGATACGAAGTTTCTACAGAGGGCATTAAGCCATTAGCATCGAAAGTTGACGCAATTCAGAACTACCCAAGGCCGGAAACCGTTGAGCAACTTCGACGATTTCTAGGCATGACAAATTTTTATAGGTTACATATAGCACACGCCGCAGAAATTCAAGCGGAACTTAATAAATTTTTACATGGTGCTAAGAAAAAAGATAAGACTAGGATCGATTGGGATAGTAAGGCTATAGACGCTTTTGAGCAATGCAAAAATAGTTTGAAAAACGCCGTAACATTAACGCATCCAGAATCAGAAGGTCCGTTAACGATTATGTGCGACGCATCAGATAAATGTGTCGGAGCTGTTTTACAGCAAAGAATTAATAACGAGTGGAAGCCGTTAGGTTATTATTCCAAAAAACTTTCAGAAGCTCAGCAAAAGTACAGTACTTATGACCGAGAACTTTTAGCTATTTATTTATCGATTATTCACTTTCGTAATATGATAGAGGGACGACAGTTGACGATTATGACGGATCATAAACCTCTTACATTCGCATTTTCTAAAGTAGGTACGGATCGCGAAACACCAAGACGGACGCGTCAGTTATTGTATATCAGCGAGTTCACAAGCGATATACAACACGTAAGCGGTAACGAGAACCCCGTTGCTGACGCATTATCACGAGTAGTTGAGTCTATTGTTTGTCCAAGCGTTATCAATTACGATGAAGTAGCGCAGGCGCAGGAAAAAGATAGTCAAGTTTCACACATGTTAGCACAAACTGTAGGTAATGTATCACTAAAGAAGCTACATTCGCCGTTGTGTAATAGGGATATTTATTGCGATATTTCAGGGGATAATGTAAGACCATACCTACCTTTGGCATTCCGAAAATTAGCTTTTGATACAGTTCACAACATTAGTCATCCAGGAATTAGAGCCACGAGAAAAATGGTTTCGAAACGATATTTTTGGCCTGGTATGAATAGGGACATATCTATATGGGCAAGGTCATGTTTACAGTGTCAAAAAGTAAAGGTACAACGACACACAGTGTCGGACCTAGGTAGCTTTCCACAAGCGGACAGGTTCGAGCACATTCATGTAGATATTGTCGGCCCTTTACCTACATCTAAGGAAGGTTATCGATATTGCGTGACGATAATAGATCGATATACGCGATGGCCGGAAGCTATACCAACAACAGATATTACGGCAGAAACAGTAGCCAAAGCGATATACGAAGGTTGGATTTGCAGATTTGGTTGCCCTAGCAGATTAACAAGCGACCAGGGTAGACAGTTTGAGAGCGATCTATTCAGTAGTTTAATGAAAATATTAGGTATACAAAAAATTCGCACTACCGCGTATCATCCACAGGCAAATGGGATGGTTGAGAGATTGCATCGTTCTATGAAAGTAGCAATAAAAGCTCGTTTGTTAGATAATAGGTCATGGGTTGATGAGCTACCGACAGTCATGTTAGGACTTCGCGCAGCTAGCAAAAGTGACAATAATGTAAGCACGGCAGAATTAGTTTTAGGACACACGTTGCGTCTGCCTGGCGATTTTTACGCGTACGACGTAAATACAAAGGTAAGTGATCAACATACTTATGTAGAGCAGTTAAGAAAAATATTGAATAGCCTAAGACCACAGTCGCGAGCGACTAGCGATTCGAGGAAAATTTTTGTTCATAAAGATTTGTACACTTGTCCATTTGTGTTTTTAAGAAATGATATGGTACGGAAGCCACTAACACCTACATATAGCGGCCCATACCAAGTCCTTAATAGGTCACAAAAATATTTTCTTATCAAAATTAGAGATCGTCAATCAAACGTCAGTATAGATAGACTTAAACCCGCATATTACGTAAACGATGATAATGCTTGTAATAACGACAGCACAAATTCAGATAAAAATGTAGATGTTAGGTCAGTGGAGCAAAACTCGCTACCGCCTATCACTAAAACTACGCGCAGTGGTCGCATAGTTAGGCAACCGGTGCGTTTTTTGCTCACCTAGACAAATAATTAGTAGGTCAATCAACGATTGATATATTGTGGAAATAATTTAAGAGAAACATTAGTCTTAAGAAGCTTCACTGCAATACATTTATACAGTAAATAGTTTTATTGTAAAATCGTCTGTTGAGATGGGAAACTATCATAACAAGGAAATTATAGCCTCAGCTCAAGCTTCAGTTGTAGAAGGACAGCAACAGCTCGAGAGTAAATTAAATTACTTCGGCATTATACTAATTGCAATAGTTGTGATTTTAGCCTTGTTTTTATGCTACGCAATCCGGAGTGGCTATGTAAGCCACCTACGTGGATGGCTTAGAAAAGAAGTAAATAAAATAGCGTCGGCCGGTGGTCAGCCCGCCAACGCTTCAGTCGCTGCACCAGCAGCAGGTTATGTGTGAACGAAAAGTGTAAATTATTTTTTATTTTTTTGTTTATGGTGTTTACCTAAGTGAATTGCAGTGAAGTATAATTATAAGTGAAATATAAGTATAAAGGTAAATATGTACTTAATGTCCCAAAAGAGCGACACATGTTATTTTTTTCTTCATGATATTTTTATTATAGTTTTGAAATATTAAATGTGAAATAATGAAATGTAATGCAATGTACTCGTCACGTATGGTTGTCATTGTATAGGTACGCAGTAGAGTAACAATGATACCTGATACCATGCACTTATCAGCATTCATATTATGAATTGAGCGACTTGTAAGCATGGCTAGGTACAGTCGGAAACATAATTGTTAATTTTTTATTTTACTTGTGTGTATTAATTTTTATTTAATTTTTTTTACTTTTGGCAAAAAAAATCAAATAAGAGGGGGTGTGATGTGGCGTCATGGCGAGCTCAAAATGCAACTAAGCAAATTGAGTATCGCGTAACGAATATAGCCGGAGCTCGTCAGTCGCTTACATCCCACTGCCCTGTCGCGTTGCCTATTAAATTCTTGTAAAACTGTGTTAATGTAATAATATAAATTTGGAGTCAGAAAAACTTATTTTATTTATTGATATCCACTTCATCTGGTACAATTCGTATAGAACTATAATTCCAATTTCCGGTAAATAAAAGGCCAGCCACAAGTGTAGTTAAAATATAATGTCAAATTGTTTGACAATGACAGCAATGTGACGTTATTTATTTGACCATTTAATCAGATTAGTTAGAGCAGTTGTGTAAGGCCGTTACTAAATTACTTCGAGAGGCAATGTTAATTATAGCTATCCCTTCCCCTCTATATGCTGTGTGAAAGGAATAGCAATAGAAAACTTCGCCGAAGCCTAAGTGTGGCCTAGTATTTTATGGTCACCATGTCATGACAATCTTTGTTATGCCAAGACATGATAAAATTCAAAGTGTATATCATTTTAAAATCAACATTAAACTAAACCACAATAGGGTGTAAGATTGATTGAAGCCTTTACAGTCGTTTGGAAGTAAATAAGCTCATGTGAAATCAAATGACCATTGTACAGAATTTAAGCAAGTTATGAAAACAGACCGAAGATTTTTATACTGATAAAAAATTAAGAGATCGTTTGGAAACATAGGTTAAAATATTCCACAAAAAAAAACTGTTTTGGTGACTGTATAGTATTTACATAGAATTCATGTCATATGCCTCTAACATTTTTAGGTATCAAGGATCAAAATTGTAATAACTAATTTTTTTAATATGCTACCCTGTTTAAACTAAAACTTTCATAAGGTCTTTTCATATGAGATTAAATCTAGAATTACAAATCACTTAAAAATTGGTCATTAATTAACCAATTTTTATTTATAGCCCAAAAAAACAATAATAAAAAAATTAACCTTAATTTTCAATTTTACTGTTTACATACAGCATGTTATTTTTCTCGTTTTGTGCTGTTATTAAACCAGTCTCAAGAGACAACACATTGAAATTAAACTTATAGCCCCTTATTAAGTCTAGCCCATTGAGCTAGACTACGTATAGAGAAGACACCACACATCACAACTATGTTCCGTTCAGGTGAGCCCATCGGGCCACTTGTTGTTGTAGAATGATGAACGAAACGCGTAAGCGCCTTTATTATCACGTTGTTTGCAAGAAATACTAAAAGCGTTCTGATAGCACTATGTGTTTCTACTGTCTGCTTAGACAAGTAATTATTGTTTCAGTGCTAAAGAGAACTTTAGTTGACTCTAAAAAAAATGGGACAGGACCTTTACATATTATAGCTTCTCTATATGATACGTAGTAATAATAGCTCAAATGGTCTAGCCAGGTTTTAAATATATACAGTAGTACCCAATTAATATGGCTTACCGATGTACCTGCGCAGAAGATACATTTTCAAAGCGCGGGAAACGCTATTGGTCGGCAGCTGCCGCCATGTTAGCGCGCGTCGTGCGGAGGGGCGTGACTTGCGAGTGAGACGGAACTAACAGCTGCAGTGTATTATGAACCTTATAGTAGTGATCTAAGGTTGATTATAAGTTTGAAGCATTCTTTCGTTAATCTTCGGGGCCATACTTTCTTTTCTGTGCGAGCGAAGATTCACGACGCGCCATATAAGTTGGGTAATACTGTACGTCACTTTGTAAACGTCATATTATTATGACAAAAAGGGTCAGGACAGTTTTACAGCTTAGCTTTAACCATTTCATGTAATAAGATAGAGATTAAACGCATATTGTCTTTCAGCTGTCTTCAAGTCATCTTACGTTAAGTTTACCCAAAGAATAACTTACTACTTACTCTAACTACTTTGTACAAAGAACATTGGGTTATCAACTAATCATCCCACATCTCGTGATTGGGATCAGTTTCCGGAAGGTACTCCTTCTGTAGAATAGGTTTAGGTGTTGTAATTTTTGCTATAACCTTCTCCGGCTTATCTTTGGGGAAGATAGCGTCTTTTGACGGACACTCCTGTATGTGCATTTTTATTTTGTCCATGGGATATCTATGGGTAGCATTGTACGGACAGGCTTCGTAGTTGGGGTAGTTTTTTTGACACTTGATGATGTGGCCCTGGAGCCGAGAGCGGGGGACGCGGTGAGAGGCGACGTAGGGGCAGCCAACGAAAGGGTCATCCATTGCTGAGAATCTAAGAAAAAACAAGCTGTTTAATTGGGTAAGTTTTTGATATTTTTTGTTACCTTAGATAGCATAGATATAAAAAAACCTAGATGGAGCATCACTAAGTGTACTTCATTTTGTATAAGGTGATGCTCCAAGATTTTTTTGTACGTTTATCATAACCTTCAGTCAATAATGTTCCACTGCTGAGCACAGGCCTCCACCACGCATACTCACTGTGGATTAATGGATGTAGGCTAGTGTTCAACCTACTGTTGGAGTCAAGCTACCTAGAAGGCCTCCAACTAGTTAGAATATCACAATTAAGTGATAACCAGGATCAATGGTTATATTTAAAAAATGTAACCTTGCTGAGTTTCTTGCCGGATTCTTCTCAGTTGAAGGCAGAGTTCCGAACCGGTGGTAATTTCAGTAAATGTGATCTTCTGGGGCCTAAATTGAATAAAAGGCTTTGACTTTGAACGGCTTTACATGCATGCTTTTTTTCTTTTATATGACTAAGTCGTTAAACAAGCATACAGCCCGTAGCCATATGACAACATATAAAGCATCGCTCACGCGTTACCGACCTTTCCCCCTTGCCCTATTATTCTGAAGCACTATTATAATAGCTAAACAAATTCAATTGAAACTCTGTGTCCGTCTATTACTCTTTCATGTCTTAACCGCTGAACCGATTGAGATGAAAGACACACAGATAGACCAAGAAGCAGGATATAGATTACTTTTTATCCCGAAAACGAAGGTGAAACCGCGGGGACAGCTAGCTAGATAATTCATCACGTCTTGGTAAGCATATAGTGACACAGGATGGGTTGAATGCTGGTGGCTAAAAACCGTAGACTAAAAAATGCTGATGATAATGATATGTTTTATAAAAGATAGCTTGATCTCTGCGACAGTTGTTTGAGTCATATGAAAATTAACCTTATAGCTTTACAATAAGGTTCATCTGTTTAATCTGTGGTTGATTTGATGATGACACAGATAAACCTTATGCTAAAGCCATAAGGTTAATTTTCATATGACTCATACAACTGTCGCAGAGATCAAGCTATCTTTTATAAACCATAGTTATTAGTCTCGAAATAGGTTAGAAAAAACAATATGGTCACACTCAAAGTAATACAAGTGTACAAAAGACAATTTTATATCAATTCTGATTGTATACAATTATCCATAATAATATTAAAAACGCGAAAGTTTGTATGTATGTTTGTTACTCTTCCACGCGAAAACGACTGAACGGATTTGGATGAAATTTGGCACACAGGATACTTTTTATCCCGGGAAAACTTACGATCCCTCGGGAATGCGGGTGAAACCGCGCGGGACAGCTAGTATATTATAAACATAGGTATAATTCTTCCTTTGCTTACCAGTGGTTTGAACTTTTTATCGGAATTTCTAAGATTGCTTTAACTTTTCAGTTTTCCAAGAAAAGCCGACTCTCCCTGTTGTGTTTACGTTTGTTACATTACCTACATACAATTTGCAAATTTAGCAATTTGAAAAGAAGCAGCATGAAATAAAAGAATGAATGAAATGTCAGCAGCGTTGCCAGAGTGACTTCACGATAGAATACGCACAGCACCTAATAATAGTACGAAACCACAGTATTACCATCTTACAGTAGGAAATCGCCTTTGATGTTGGGCCGTGCCGCCGTTCGTATGAGTACCAACGTTGTCACGAGCAAATACGCAAGGGTTGTCACAAAAAAGAAAATAAAATAATTATATTGTTATGATAATGTCATCATTTATTTATGAGTAATAAACATTCACATGTCTAGCACTGGACTTATCTAAGCGCACGGCAGTGTGCACGCCAAGTTCCTACACCACCGCACGTATTAGTCAGACTTTCCATGAGAGCGTGCGAAGATCTATTTGAATAAATGATCACACCAAAAACATAAATGTGAACATTGGAGCCAAGTTCAATATTATGATAATTATGATGTAATTGTCGACTTCACCGACAAAAGCGATTACGCTTAATACCGTCTCGTGTGTACCTATCAATGCACACGTGTGTCATACGACATCTTTCAACACAATTGCGAGAAACAAAAAAACTTGGATGTATGAAGTTGATTTTTTGATATGGAAAATGGCGCGTATTTTATTTTTTCGCGCGCCGCATTAGCTTTGCGCCCGCAGGTCGAAACAAGGGTGAACAAAATCGACATACAGCCTATGTTAAAAATATAATAAAGCGAATACTTTCGTATTTATAACATGACTTATTGTGAATTGTGAATAATTGTTTTGACTTGTTTTTTTTTAATTCAATGGGCTTGCGTTTGGCCACTGACCCGCCCACGAGGGACGATGACGAAGCCTAAGATGGAACATGCTTACCCAGAAGAAACCTATTCGCTCTGTCCTTGAAAGGCATCTGGCCTAGATTGTAAGAGTCGGGAAACACAGACGCCGGAAGCCACTCCCTTGCTGTACGCATTATAAATGTGAATGAAAAATGCTGTGTCCGTATTTTCGGTATGACTACAACGTACTGCTGAAAATTTTCCCGGCGTCTAGTGGTTCGGTGTAAAAAAAGGGATGGTGGAACAAGGTTTAACAATTCATTTAGTACAAACTTAACATAATAATCGGGATTTATCATAAAACTGTGCAGTAATGTTAAGTAAAAAGCACTAGTGTGTAATAATTTGCATTATAATAGAAGTGTGCAATAAATGTCACTTTACGAGCTAGTGTGTTTTAAACGATTTTTTTACTTTTATTAAATGCCGAGCTACCAGCAAAATAGATCCCAATGAAAAGCAGCTTAAAACCCGTGTGGCCGGTGTTGTGGGAACTTGGCCTACGCACTGTCGTGCGCTTAGATTATCGGGATGGGTGAACGTACGAAACACTCACTGCGCTAGTTCTATTCGCCCTTCAATCAGCATAAACTATAAACTTCCTCACTGCCGGGGCACAGGCCTACCTTCTATACAAGGCCAAATGGGCCATCCATACTCTGATCACAAGGGTCCAATGCAGGTTAGTGACTGACCTCACAACCGTAAGGATTTGGCGGCCCAAGATTTGGCTTTAGTACCCTTACGCGGACAAATCAGCGAGCAAGCTCTCAACCGGGAATATTTTGGTACAATGTCACAGCTTATATTAATGACAAATTCAAACCACTCTCACTTTTGGTAGATACTATTTACTACGACAAGGTACCTACTAAAATGTTAAGCTACTTCTGCGTTCGTTGACTGAACACGCAGAATAAGTTATATAGGTCTAACTACAACAGTATAATTTAAATCAAACATATTTTAGACTACATATTGCAGGTATATAGTAGGTGGGAACCAGCGTTGCCAGACGTCCCGATTTTTAGCCCAAAATTAAATCTCCCGCGCGAGACAGGCCCAGTCCCGCTTTTCGAGGATTACTCGTCGGTGAAATTGAAATCATCGTTGGACGTAGAAGTGGGTAATTGTAAAGACACCACTGCTCAGAAATGGTACCAGCTTTCCTGCGACAGTGGTGTCGCGCCAAAGTGCGCTAAATGTCACTGAGAAGTACAAAAATCAAACTTCTAGTTCTAGTCAACGCAATCAAAAGATACGGTCGTATATGCCGCATATTTTGACGCCCGCAAGGGAATCAAACCTAAAGGGTACTTCCCGTTAACCTATAGAACCATGAAATTTGGCAAGAAGCAATTTCATGTAGCACAAGTAAAGGAAGGAATCCGTAAAGCGTTTTGTAGTTAGGTACATCATAAAAAAAATTACGACATAATCGGAAGAAAACGGAAAAATCTTCGTGACTCTACTCCCGTGATGAACGAACTATATACCTACATACCTACAAGATTATCCGGAACCCTCGGTACGCGAGTCCGACTCACACTTGTCCGGTTTTTTCAGTATGTCCCGCTTTCGACGATAGAATCCCGCTTTTTTTACTCTATATGGTTCAAAATCCCGCTGTGGCCGAAAAAAAATCTGGCAACGCTGGTGGGAACTCATCTTACGAAATTATAGGAATAAATTACCTCGCGTCACGGGGAAATCTATGAAATTTTAAATCTCTATTATATTTCGTCGTTGATTTACAGCCGTATACAGAACAGTTTGTCTGTGACATTATAATATAGGTACACTGAACCCTGAGCACGGAACAGTACCTACAACATTCACAAACAAGAACGCGTCAACCTTTCGCGGACGATCGAGCTAACTAAGCGGTGTTAGCTTGGCGCGGCCGGGCCGTCCCGACACCCCGCGAGTTCCCCTCCGTTGCTCTGCGTAAGTACATTCGTTGCGCAACTGTATGTGGTAAAACTGTGACGAAACTTTACTTTTGAGTACGCAGTGAATAAAAAAATATTTAAGTAATTTCTCAGATAAAGTAAGTTTATTATAAGTAGATTTCAAATAACATGAGTTCGGTGACACATGGTATTTTATTAGATTTCTCAATGGTTAATGTTCATTTCGATATAATAAAGGAATACTATGATAGATCGAGGTTTCATGAAATATTGTGAGTACTATTTCAGAGTAATCAAATGGAATTTCACTAGATATTGGTAAAAAACCCTTGACCTTGACGACTCATCCTATGTGAAAAAGAGTATAATTGCATTTTGTAAGTGCCGTTTGCACACCGAAACCGAAGAAACCATGAAATAACAAAAACAAACCAGCAAAACCACAAATAGTAACACGTGTAGACTGATGAATCATAGGACGAAACATGGAATACAAAAGAAACAAACTGGGGCGCTAGTGCTGAAACTTGCTTTACAGAAAATAAAATTATTAAACTTTATTATTTTGATTTTGAAAATTAGTATTTTTTGGCTTAAAAATGAGGAGTTTTCTTAAGATACCTCTATGGTCAAAATACCTGTGAAATTATGTTACTTAAGGTTCAAATTGGTTCAAATTATCAACACTTCGATAGGTATTTTGTTCATAGAGGTAAAATAAGAAAACTCGTCATAAAATAGTACGCAAATTGGCGGGAGAGTACCTGAGAACGCTACCTAATGAAATAGTACGCAATGCGTACTAATGCGTACCCTAATGGCAACGCTGAATGTCAGTGAAGCAAAGACTACTTCATGTTGGCACGTTGAAAAAGTATCGATAGTTTTAATTCGATATATCGATATTTTTTGCCGATATAGGTATGTTGGAGTTTTGATATAAAACCTCTAATTCGTACCTTGTTCTATAAAAGCTAATTCTGACATTAGAATAGTAATTATAATATTGTACTTTGATGTCTGTCACTATATAAAAAAAACGAATTTGCTTAATTCAGTTGTTCATTCAATTTTACATTTTCTATATATGTTTCTCATTGAAGTCCTGCACCATAATAATATCAATATATCGATACAAAATATCCAATATCGAAAATTGTATCAAAAGCGATATATTTTTTTATTTATCTTACTAAAGTCACTAGAATCCAAAACCGTAAAGGATAGGAACGAACAGAAAAAAGTAACTGTATTGGGAACTGACCAATTGGGTCAGACATCTGGCGTTTGATAACTATTAATAGCTTACAAAGATATCGTCTTTGCATTAGTATTTGTGATGACTAATATTATTGCTGCCTCATCAATATTATAATTATTGCCGAATAAAAATAAATACTAATAAAAATACCACCATTTTTACTGAGATTTTTGTAAAAAAAAAATACTATTGGTATTATATATTGAGCTAAATAAACTATTATTAAACGCAAAATCTTATGAAAATGACTGATAAATTGAAATTGTTTCCTCGATATATCGACGTCGATATTGATATTTTAATAAATATCGATATATCGATATTTTTTTTCACTTTCGATCCCTACAGTGAAGTGAAACTGAATGAAATGAATGAATATCTCTATGGCGTTCAAAAAGTTAATAAGTAGGCACTTACATATTAATTTTTCATGGTACTTTTTTCATTTATCACAAAAAATCACACATTTTTTTCAGATGTTCATAATTTTGTTTCATTTTATTGTTAAATTACGAATCATTTTGAAAGAAATATCTATATTTTCGTTATTTACCTACGTTAACTAAAAGTGAGTAAGTGACTGCTGTCATCGCTGTCATTTCTCATTAAGTATCAGAACGTTCTCCTCTTCCACATCACGTTGATATTTATATTTAAAAATTACCTACGTTTTCTTCATAATATTAGCAGTATGAATACATCTAATAAACGCAAAGATAATATGGAAGGTAACTAGAGCTTGGCTATACAAAAAATAAGTTTTCTTATGGTAAAAAACTAGCTAGAAGATTCGCAACTTTTTTCGATATTTCAGATGATAAAAAACCTAAAAGAGTGAAAAAGGTTTGCAGTTACGGTGATAATTGCTATAGAAAAAACCCAGCCCACTTCAGGGAGTTCAGCCATCCACATTGTAAGTACTTTTTTAAAGTTTAAAGTACTTATTATAAGATCTCACATAAACTTATTTTACCTAAATATTTTTATGTTTGATCATATTAGTTGATGACTAGAAGACTACGCCACAGACTATGTCGGACATATTCTCGCTAACAAAAATCTGTGTTTATGGAGTCGGCCACCTCTTACGCACACATTGGCTATTCCGTGGGAAACTAGACTGTCGCCATTTACACAGAGCCGATTACGCTCAACTAATGTGTGAATGTGTGCGTGCCGGCTTGTACGTACAGCGTGGTGGCCGACTTGATTGACACAGTTTTTTGTTAGCGAGGATATATCCGACTTTTTTTAACATCCTTGTTATCGTTTCATATTTTTTTCTCCAAAGCTGCCTAACTATGAATTGAATATATGAAGCAAATAAATTCTTATACTATATCTAGCTGCCCAGGGAAACTTCGCTTGCGTGCTACCTATACCCTACCTTACTCTCACAACTTTCTTATTTTTTCCATAACAACTTTCTACAAAGTATTAAAAAACTTTAAAATAAATTGATGAAATCAGTAAAGTCAGGGGGATTGCTTTAGAAATTGGGATCATTCGTTTTTTTTTGGCGGTGAGTGGGAGGTTGGGACGGGAGGGGTTCCCCACTCCCTCCCTGAAGTGCGGAAAGAAGTAATTTACTGAAATTAATTTTGTTTAAGTTTTGTAAATCAGTGCTGATGGTACCTACGTGCCACAGCATATGCTGAGTTGGGGTCCTTTTTGGCATCACACCACAAATATCTATGCTATTTCTTTTTTCTTTTGTGGCATATCGTAATTACAAGCTTTTGTGTTTTATCTTGTGTTATTTCTTTTTATTTTTATTTTAAGCTTTTGTTTTTGTTGTTTGCATACTTGTAATTTTTAATTTTAATTTTTGTGATGTCAATTAAAGCTATGTCTATTGTCTATTGTAAAACCTAACAAATTGCCCCGAGTCCCTAACCTAACCAACTATAGTCGGAGTGCCCAAATTGGTTATTATCATAAGTACAAAAAAAATGCATGACAGGGAACTAGCTCTCAAGTACTAGAACATAAGGTACAGAACAGATTTTCAACATAAGGGTCCCGGTAGGTACTACAAAGTAAAGTACTATACTCTTTTACACATAGGATGAGTCGTCAAGGTCAAGGGTTTGTTACCAATATCTAGTGAAATTCCATTTGATTACTCTGAAATAATATTCACAATATTTCGTGAAACCTAGTTCTATCATAGTATTCCTTTATTATATCGAAATGAACATTGAGAAATTTAATAAAATACCATGTGTCACCGAACTCATGTTATTTGAAATAGACTTTAGTATAAACTTTTTTTTTATTGTTCAATAATTTTGCCTTATCACCCTGACACTGACAAAACTAGTACTACCAGTACTACCACTTATCATATGCCTGCCTATTCCCAATCATTTGGGTCGGCGCAATATTATCATGTAACCAAAAGCACAGAATACATACTGTAAATGTACAAAAGGTTCACTCTGCAAGGATATTTAAATAAATTGTGACAGTAATACGACGCAATAAAGTGCAATTCAGATTGCATTTGCATGCTTAAGATTATATTCACATAACTTTAAGCTGCACTTGAGAGCCAGTTCGTTCTAGGTTTTGTGTGCTTCACCTTCGGCCAAATCATCACTCACCATGGTGAGATTGTGGGTCTAACAGGTCTATTCACAGGTCAAAAATGTAATCTGTCGCCAACCACATCTTTGTTTCTTCTTGATTCTTTTTGTTTTTGTACTTAAGAGCTCTACTCTCCTAGGCTTAGGTTTAGTGAGTACTCTAACGTGTCCAACACATTCTGCCACATCATCCATCACCAGAATAGAGATGCAGCCTGGGTAATGAAATTATAATTCTGATTATGTCAGATTATTAAAACATTATTGTACATGTATTTTTTAAATTTTTTATAAAAATGTATAGACATAAAGCGTCAAAGTTCGGGAGTGGGACCTCGTGACGTCACTTGTTTGTGAATGTATACCATGGCGTGACGTCACGCGGAACATCAACACACCATATCTTCGTAATTTTTTGTTTGATTGACAAAAGAAAAGTTACGTGTCAAAATTTTTTCATATTCAATCAGAATTATTCAAGTCAATAGCAGCCTATTCGTTATTATGGTCTAACGCAAAGCTTGTTAAGAGTGCGTATAAAGCAAAATAACAATCTTAGAATTGAAATTTAACCAAGTAAATAGTATTTAAATGAAAAAATATTTTTATATGGGTATTTTCATTATATACGCGAGGGTTCTGCCTGAGCAAAAACATAATGGAACGAAATTTCCTCGATAGAAAAAAATCACAAAGCTACCTCTAATAATAACGAATTTTCGGTTTTATTCGTTCATGGTGTATCTAATTAAGACAAAAATTCGATAAATAATATCACTAACATATGACCTAGGGCTGCTACTAACGATTTATTAAAATATTCTATACTTTACGAGTTATTTAGATAAAAAGCGCTTAGTTCATTTTTGTTTCGCGGAACACGCTATCTCCATCTCATCTCCACGCGAAGATTAGACATAAGTTTGTTTCATCTGACATTGCCATATTTTTCTGGCTTGGTACGCACTCTTAAGTTGTTGCTAATGCCTTGCAGAGTTTCTCGACGGAATCTTCTCAATGGTCTGTATTCTAGAATCATTCTTCAATTCAAGTTTCTAGTCGACATTAAAACAATTGAATTTGAAACCTGCACCAATGATATTAGGTTTATTTTCGATTAACACGATCCATTCTTGTGATCTCGTTGTATTTTTTATTCTTTCGGAATACACGTAGGCATGTATTGTATTTATGTGTATTCCGAACCGTTGTAGAGTGAACTGTAGCGTTCAAAAGTGCCTTATCCTTTTTTATTTTTCGTGGGGAAATCCTCATAGGATACCCGACAGCCCCGGGGGCAGCGGCCAGGTTATGCCGGACTTGTACCGGCTAAAACCCCACGGTGGTCGCCATCTGCGCTGTAGAGGGGGGCGGGCTCTCGTGCAGATCGCGTACCTGCTCATCCCTTTACGCGTGGCGCTAAGATAGCTCGTCCCGGGGGAAGTGTGATACCTCCCCCCATCACCCTCGCTGTGCTATCGCACGATGAGTCGTGACCACAACGACCCATCGTCCTCCTTGGGGTCGCTTCTGGGTGCACAGAGCCCCCACCCTGATTGCCCACGACCCTAATAGCCCCGTTTAGTCGCCTTTTACGACAGGCAGGGGAACAACGTAGCTGTTATTATAAGCCCCAGCTACAGGGCAGGAGGGCCGCCACGAGGCACGTCTGCGCCTCGGCGGCGTCGTCTCCGAGCGGGATCGGCTCTCTCCCGATCCCGCTCAGCAGCCTCCTTCTGGACCATTACGGTCTCACAGAAGGAGGCTACGGCCCTCCACGCTGTATCCCCGCTCAGCATTGCCGACACGACTCCTGGCAGGGAGAGATTCCGCCCGATCAAGCCGACCAGGATCCGCCGCTCAGGTTCCCACGCAGGGCACACTGCGAGCGTGTGCGATGCGGAATCCTGGTCGCTTCCACCGCAGTGGAAGCAGGCCGCCGTCGCCTCACGTCCGATCTTACACAGATAATCACCGAAGCACCCGTGCCCGGTGAGTATCTGCGTGAGTCTGTAGGTGAGTCGTCCACCTTGTCGCTGCATCCAGGCCTCGAAGACCGGCAGGACTGCTCCGACGATGCGTTTGTGCGAATAACGCTCCTCCCGGAGCCTCGCGCGCCACGTCGCGAATGCGATAATTCGTTCCTGCCTTTTGATCGCCTCTTCTGGGTCGCCTCCACCGCTTTGACGGACGATGCGAATTCGGTCATAGACCATCCATGTCCGCCAGAATATCAAGTGGCGGAAAGCGAGGTAGAATTGTCGCCGCCTCAAAGGATACTGTGCGATATCCTCGTACGATCCGTGTGCCTTATCCTGGCCTATATAGAACAATAAACGAAAACACTTAATTTGTACAGAAATATAGGCATCTTTTACAATAATAAGAAGGCGATTATAGCTCGGTGACTATCTGCTGACAATTTATGGTAGCCTGGTACTTATATATTTTTTTCTGTTTATAGGCCTGTGTTTGACCGCAATCTCACCATGGTAAGTGATGATGCGGCCGAAGGTGGTAAGCACACAAAGCCTAGAAGGAACTGGCTCTCAAGTGCAGCTGTCGGAACACACCGATAGGTGCTTGGCGACAGATTTTCAACTTGAGGGTGGTATCCAACCAGGCGGATAGCTCAGTATTAGTGACGTCGGATGCCAAGACGAAGGTTTCGAGTTCGAATCCTACAATGAGCTTGAGCTTTCGGTGAAGGAAAACATAGTGAGGAAACCATAGCACGGTGGTAGGGTACTTTGTAGTATTCTATTGGACCATGAGATTGCGGTCAAAAACAGGACAGATAAGTAGACTGAAAATAAATCAAAATATACGAATTTATACAACAAATATCCGGGTTTCTGGATTTCTTTGTTCCTAAAAATAGCTCGAGCTCCCAGGTATCCTAGGCACCCGGGCATCAGGTTATGAAATAAATACAGGCCTACATCCGGGCTATCACTATGCAGTCTGCACTTGCGCGCATCCGAATATTCTAGAACATTTACCAGGGTCGTATTTGGAAGTCAATAATTATTGACACATAAAATACTTTTTTTTTGTTATTATGAAAAGAACTTGGCTTAATAAAATGCTATTTATCTAATTGACTGAATAAATGGTTATGTAAATAACGGCACATTTTTTGACAATAAGATGATCGATAAATATGTGGCAACTTAAACAGTGTTTAAACTGATATTATAAAAAGGTAAAATTTGTATGTAGGAGGTAATATCCAGAACTACTTTCACTAATAGGAAGCTACATTATCCCCGAGTGTTATAGGCTACTTTTTTTATCCCGGGAACGCTGGGGACATCTAGTAAAGTTATAGAGCACATCCCCGTGTGAACCGATGTATTATGATGTAGTTTAGCGTTCTGGCTTGCATTTAAAAAACTTCGACAAAAATATTTTACGATTACCTAAAAATTCTCTTTTAAAATTGTTGGGCGGCCTTATCACTAAAAGTGATCTCTACCAGGCAACCTTTCTCTACCAGCCCCCCTAGAGTCGTCAATCGTTATCGTTAGTAAACGATCAACCTTTGTATGGGATTGACGATAAGAGATTGTTAAAAATCACGTGATATTTCGATTTGAAATGTCAATCCCATACAAAGGTTGATCGTTTACTCGATAACGATTGTTCACAACCAACTTGTCTACTGGCCCAGGCTACCTTATATTGCGCACACAGAGGAGAGTGAGATTTGGCATAAAAGTAAATTACGACACATTGGTGCTGATTCTGTTGTGTACAACTAAACTAATTTTAATTTCACTATGTCTTACAAAGAACATAAGAAAAGGATGTAAGAAATTTAGTCCTGTCAAATTAGTCCAATGCTTGTTTTCAATATAAATTTAGTAAAATAAGACGGTAAATATTAATTTGACAGCTAATATTCTATCCTTTTTCAATAATGTTCGTAAGAAAGAGATGAGATGTGACTAAAATTAGTTTAGTGGGATTTACAACAGTATCGGCACCATTGTTTGACAATGACGTAAAAATATTTAAAAATATAGTAAATTTATTTATTTCTTTATTCAAATTCATTTTTTTAATGAAATACTGTTTTTTATTAGTAATTTTAAAATATTTTGATGATTTCTAAATACGTCCCTGACGTGAGCTCTATTGATTGCCCGGGGGACAATAATTGCATCAGCTATGCACCTGCGCGGGGTATCTGTAACCAACCTATATAAACACCCCTGGATCCGGTGATTTATTACTTCCCTCCGGACACCAGTTGCTTCATACCACCCGCGAACAATTCGAAAATGTGTTTTAACACAATTCCTTTTAGAGTCAAAATGCAATGCATCAAATTGCGTGATTTCGCCGCGGATAAGTTTAATCGAATACCGTTTGTTTTAAAAATCGGTTATTGTAAAAACGGGTTAATTTATATTTGAACAGTGTTTAATTTTATGCGAATTTGGGTGAAAAATATTTGTCTACATTTTCTGTCGATTGAAGAAGCTAGCCTTAAGAATTATTATGATTAATTTTTACCTATAAATTATGACAATGCAAGCGAACTAAAGCTCTTGCGAAGTATTAATTAGCTGTCGCGAATAAAAAAAAGCAGCCTATAAAAATCAAACTATTTGTTGCAGTGGAAGCGATACTGGACGACCATAAGCCCGGCGGAGACTACCCAATACCTCAAAAGTTCGGTCTTCAAAGACACATGATAACGGAACAGCTTGATGTCATCGTTGAGAAACAACTGTACGTTCCGGTGAAGAATGACCCAGAGCAAGCGAGCGCTAGTTGGTAAGAAACAAGCAATGCTAATACCCCCCCCCCCATGACAAGACAAACAGACTCGCGCATGGTTTCTAATAATTGATTTACACGTACCGTCGATATTTTCTGCGCATGCTCAAGGTTCGATAATTCTCGCGCATGCTTGATTATAGTAGCGCACGCTCGATAACACTCGCGCATGCTCGATAATACTTGCGCATGCGCGATAATTTCGGCGCAAGGTCGATAATACTCGCGCATGCTCGATGACTCTTGCGCATGCGCGATAATTTCGGCGCAAGCTCGATAATACCCACGCATGCTCGATGATAAAATTTAAATGGAGTTGTATGAGTTTGATAGTTTGAGTTTATGTTGAGAGTTGAGTTTAGTTGAGTTTGAAAGATGAGTTGAGAGTTGAGATTGAACTTTTGCGGTATGTTTGAGTCAAATCCAAGTTGAGTGTGAGAGAGTGAGTTGGATAGTTTGAATTGATGTTATTCGAGTTTGAATTGAGTTTAAGTTTAGTTTAAGAGTTTGAGTTGAGGGTGAGTGTTTGAATTGAGTTTGATAGTTTGGGGTAAGTTTGAGTTAGTTTGAGTCGAGTCCAAGTAAAGTTTGAGTTATGTGTGAGAGTTTGAGTTGAGATTTAAATCTTCACTTGAGTTTGAGAGTTAATTAGGTGTCCGTTTGAGATGAGTTAGCGTTGAGTTGAGTTGAGAATGAGAGCACGAGTTTAGTTGAAGAGTTTGAGAATTTGAGTTGAGGTTGACAGTTGTTTTTTTATACTAATAAGTCGCTAAACTAGCGTGCGGCCTGCCTGATGGTAAGCGGTTTGATCTTTCTGACTAGTTAGTTAGTTATTCGAGTTTGAAAATTTGAATTGAGTTTGAGTTTAGTTTCAGTGTTTGAGTTGAGTTGAGTTTAGTTTAGTTGAGTGTTGAGTAGACTCGGCAACGCGCGAGTGATACCCCAAGCTTGCAAGCGTCCATAGGTTACGGTAACCGCTTACCATCTGGCGGGCCGTATGTTTGTTTGCAACCTTAGTGGTATACAAACAAGTTTGGATTATGTTTGAGTTGTATTCTATTAGAGTTCGTGGAAAGTTGAGTTGAATTTGAGACCTTGAGTTTAGTTTGAGTTGAGGTTGAGAGTAAGTCGAGATTGGAAGTTTGAGTTGAGTTAGAGGTAAGTTTGAGTATGAGCTGACTGTCAGTTGAGTTTGCATAGAGTTTGATTTGGGTTGAGTTTGAGGGTTTGGGGTAAGTTTGAATTGAGTTGGTGTTGAGTTTAAATCGAGTGTGAGTTGAGGTTTAACTTGAGTTTAAGAATTTCATATTTCTAGATGTATGTATGTTGCACATGCTTGGTTATTTGAACATTTTTAGCAAACAACTATCGCGCATGCTCAATGAGCCGCCATCTTGGGATGCTCTGAGATATTTCAATCGTACAAACATATACACACCCCCACACCCCCACTGACATATACACACACCCCCACTTACACATACACACACCCCCACTTACACATACACACACCCCCACTTACACATACAAACACCCCCACATACACATACACAAACATACACGCCAATCCCCTCACACACACACCCATCTTAAATAACTGCGCACCTGAAGCGGGTATCTAAATTTTTTTACGTGGTTTTAGTTCTACATCAAATATTACGGCATCAAAAAAACAAGAGGATTCAAAAAATCTAAAGGACACCGTTAATAATTCCAATACAAAATCCCTTGATGTACCTAAAACAACTGAAGCAAGAAAATCACCAAAATTACAAGACAATTCTATAAAAGTTTCGAGCAGTAGAAGTAAATCACCCACAAATAAAATGGAGGCGACTGGGAGTAGAAAAAATGGTATTTATTAACATTTAGTGTCATTTTTGAGACTTAAATATGGACCCAAAATAAAATAAGGCATAATTTTCAGACTCGGACTATCGGCCAATAGTACAGCCTACTCGACGGGCAGAAGACTACCTCAACGTGGTCCGTCCCAAAGGCAAGATGGCTGCCAAGCACGCAGCCAGCGCCCCCTACCACATATTTTACACAACAATCACAGCGGCAAAGGAAACACATTCGCAAGACTACTCTATTACATTCCTAGGTATGTTTACAACTTCTAGACGTTATGGTGCCCTGGTACTTTTTTGAAGGGTTCGTTCGTTTTTTATCATCCCAAATAATGCGAAGGAGGGGGGGGGGGGGGTGAGTGAGAGAGAGGGGGAGTGAGTGTTGAGAGTGGGGGGAAGAGTGAGTGAGAATAAGGGGGTACAGGGTCTATCCTAGGGTAGTAATGTTGATTAATATTTATTTTTCTCAGAAATCCTAGACCCCAGCTTAGGTGAGCTCAAATGTTCCCTGCAGATAAATTTCATGGTTGAAATAGGATGGCTGCTAGCGCAGTATTACTTTGCTGGTTATAGGTATGGATCTAACTATTATTTGCAGCTTTATCCTGCGACGTTATGATACCCTAGTACATGAATTCTAAATTTCTAAGCTGATATGTTTCATAATCTAAATAAAGTTTATGTTTTGCAGCGAAAAAAAGTTAACAATTCTCTATGGTGATGATTGCGGTGACTTGAAAGACATAAACAAGAAGAAACCTCAAGTGGATGCACATTACGTATCAATGGCGACTCCCTTTGGTAAACATCATACGTAAGTATTTCTTATCTAAACATCATCGGTCAATCTCTTACACATTTTACACACACCTTTCACACTCTACTCTCACACCCTACGTACTCCCCTCTCAATACACACACTCCCCTCTTAATACACGCACTCCCCTCTCAATACACACACTCCCGTCGCACACCTCACACACTCCCCTCTTCCACACACAGCAAAAATGTGCAACTTTTACTAAAATCTAAATAATTTCAGCAAACTAATGCTTCTATGCTACGAGGATGGGTCGTTACGCGTGGTGGTGTCGACAGCTAACCTGTATATCGACGACTGGGAGAACAGGACTCAAGGGTGAGTTTACACCAATTATTAACTTTCAGGTAGCTGAAGTTCGCGGGGACTAGACGCCTTTTAAAAGTCAAGAGGTAAGAACCGGGGAAGACGTAAACTTTGCTCAGTTTAATCAAAAAATGAAAATGATAAAATTGGAAAAGATTTTTTTTTATACGTTTTGATCACTCAAAATTGATCTTTTGTATGAAAATTTTGAAACAGGCCATCAGTATATTTGTATGAATAAAAAGTATGTATGGCTTTTAGACGATTGGCATTTTAGTAAAACGAAAAAAATTTTTTTTTTTTTTCAATAATTCGTATTGTCTATAGAGAAATAATTGAAATACTTTCTTGTCATAGTCTTGTCCGAATATTTTGCTTGAAACATTCGCTAGATGACGCTGACCTAGATTTATTATGTAAATACATACATTTTGAAATTCCATATTTATAACAGCACGGTTTCTAAATATTTTTACATATACAACGATATTTTTAGTATAGCGCAAATCTGAGAGTAGTTTGTTCGAAAATATTGAAGGTTGGACACCCTAAATATTATGGTGACCATGATTTTTCGGAGACACTGCTTCAACATAATTTGCATATAGCTTTGCAAGTTTTTGCATTAGATTCTTCTGTTTGGAGTGTTTCGGCTTTACGCTATACAAAAAATTATGTAAATTGCTATACCTAATAATTTTATGCTTAAAATTAACCCAGTCTTATGCAGCCTAGTTTATCCTGGGTCCAAAGTGACGCTTGGTAAGTATTGTCTTTAAGCCTGTATTGAAGAACGTTAATTAAACGTTACTCAAATCTCATTTTATATGACAAAGTCTTTTTAAAAAGGTCTTTGGGTACTGAGGTACATTTAACAATTGAATAAAGTATTTTATTGATTTAACGGATATCCGGGAACTATCCGTTACCCGGCCGGATACCGAATATGAAAAAAATAACAATGGCCCTGATTCTGTTGTTTACAACTAAACTAATTTTAGTTTCACTATGTCTCTTTCTAACAAAGAACATAAGAAAAGGATGTAAGAATTTTAGTCCTGTCAAATTAGTCCAATGCTTGTTTTCAATAGTCGCCATCTATCGCGGTTACGTCTAAATACCCGCAAATTAAGACGGCAGAGACTAATTTGACAGCTTTAAATATGTTATATCCTTTTTCAATAATGTTTGTAAGAACGAGATGTGATGTGACTAAAATTAGTTTAGTGCGATTTACAACAGAATCGGCACCAGTATCTCACAACAGAAGATAAAACATTCCACAATAGTCTCGTAATATGGCAGCCGGATATCCGGCTATCCGGCTTAGAAGCTTGCCGAATATCCGGTATCCGGCCAAACTACTATCCGTTTCATATCTAACTAAACTACTTATAAATAAAAATAAACCTAGATTGCTCCTCAGCGGAAGCGTGCCAAGGAGGCTGACAGGCAATGCATTTTTTTTGGGTAAAGTCTATAACTTGTGAATTTAAATACTGTTTTTATGACGTAAGATTAATTTTACAATTTATTCTTGATTTGTTATAATTATCTTTCTCTAATACGGGCCTTAATGTATGTGTATGTGATTGTTTTTTCATTTAGTTATTCATAAAAATAAAATATCCCAAACAAACAGGCCAGTCAAACCGGAACCATAAAAAGCGCTTTGAAAAATTAATTTCCAGCATGCTGGAAATAGTTTTAATACCTTAATTTGGTCCTAAATGCGTGTAATCCGAGTTTGCGCATTCCCAGGACGTGTGCATAACTTTTGGGAGCTAAGTAACTGCGTAAATTTCGCTCATTTTTTCAGTTTTTTGCTTGTAGCTCGTAATCGACACGTCCTATGGAAAATATCATTCCTTTCAATATAAGGTAAAGAGGGTTAAATTCTGTGAACTGCCTATATTGAAAGGTAGAAATCGGCAAAATTGACGTGATTGATAAAATATGAATAAATAAAATCAAATCAGAAAATAAGGCAGCCTTTATGATCGCTCTTCATTTCATTTTTTCATTCATTGATTTCGGCAGTACAGTAGTACCCAACTAATATGGCTTACCGATGTACCTGCGCAGAAGTTACATTTTCAAAGCGTGGGAAACGCTATTGGTCGGCAGCTGCTGCCATGTTAGCGCGCGCCGTGTGGAGGGGCGTGACTTGCGAGTGAGACGGAACTAACAGCTGCACTGTATTATGAACCTTATAATAGTGATCTAAGATTGATTGTAAGTTTTAAGCATTCTTTCGTTAATCTTCGGGGCCATGCTATCTTTTCTGTGCGAACGAAGATTCACGACGCGCCATATAAGTTGGGTACTTCTGTACCACTGATCCGAATTTGAAATTTGACACATCGACCTACAAGTTCATTCATACACAACATCTGGACGCGTCGATGTGAACACGTTGCTACAAATTCGTACACAACAGCTAATCGCCACATAGCACGCCAACGCGGACGCAAGCTGGACGCGTCAGTTTAATCAGGGCTTTACGCATAATATCATGCACATATATAATAGGTATAAAAGCGGCAGTAGGTATAAATAATATTATCATAATATCATCAATAATAATTATCTTAATAATTATCGTTGATAACGGTAATCGAACGATGATCATGGTAATTATGTTGATAGTTATCCTTAACAACCCCTGCTGAACAACCCCGGGTGTCTTCACCTATGCATAGAAGAAGATGATAAAAGATGACTCATCCGATCCGCTGCTAACATTTTCCACAAAGAACGCTGTCTTCGTAGAAAATGTTAACAGAGTGTCAGGAAATACTGCAGTGACGAAGATATTGTCTTTTATTACTTTAGTTTGCGATATTAATTATAGTTAGTGAAATAAATTTAAGTTAGTGAAATAAAGTAAAGTTTGTAACTTTAGTTAGTGAAGTAAAGTTTGTAACTTTAGTTACTGAAATAAAGTTTGTAACTTTAGTTAGTGAAATAAATTAAAGTTTGTGACATTAATTAAAGTTTGTAACAATAATTAAAGTTTGTGACATTAATTAAAGTTTGTGAAATAAAGTAAAGTTTGTAACTTTAGTTAGTGAAATAAATTAAAGTTTGTGACATTAATTAAAGTTTGTGAAATAAATTTAAGTTTGTGACATTGATTAAAATTTGTGAAATAAATTAAAGTTTGGTAGATTAATTAAAGTAAGTGAAATATTTTAAAGTTTGTGACATTAATTAAAGTTTGTAACAATAATTAAAGTTTGTGACATTAATTAAAGTTTGTGAAATAAAGTAAAGTTTGTAACTTTAGTTAGTGAAATAAATTAAAGTTTGTGACATTAATTAAAGTTTGTGAAATAAATTTAAGTTTGTGACATTGATTAAAATTTGTGAAATAAATTAAAGTTTGGTAGATTAATTAAAGTAAGTGAAATATTTTAAAGTTTGTGACATTAATTCAAATTTGTACCATTAATTAAAGTTTGTGACATTAATTAAAGTTTGTGAAATAAAGTAAAGTTTGTAACTTTACTTAGTGAAATAAATTAAAGTTTGTGACATTAATTAAAGTTTGTGAAATAAATTTAAGTTTGTGACATTGATTAAAATTTGTGAAATAAATTAAAGTTTGGTAGATTAATTAAAGTAAGTGAAATATTTTAAAGTTTGTGACATTAATTCAAATTTGTACCATTAATTAAAGTGTGTGACATTAATTAAAGTTTGTAAAGTAAATTAAAGTTTGTGACATTAATTAAATTTAGTGAAATAAATTAAGGTTTGTGGAATAGATTTAGAGAAATCTTTACACGCTGGTGTTTCATTAAAATATCAAATTCCATATTAATAGTAAACCGCAGGGCAGCTTGTGGCGAGCTGTTGGTGAGTGGCGACACCACGGACCCGAGTACTTTTTGGGGGCCTCCGTAGGCCCCTCGGGCTGCCCACCAAAGGGTCGCAAGAGCTACGCTCGGAGGGTGCCAGTGTAAAAAGCACTACACTCTTTAGCTGCTGAACACAATTTGGTAATTTTATAGAACGATTTATCAGCAGCGAGTCACTTTCTTTTTCGTTAAAAGCAAAAAATATGCAACGAATAATGGCAGTGTGTATAGTAAAGGAGTAAAATGAATAACGCATTAATTTTAAAAAACGGACAATAATAGAAATTATAATTAGTTTAATGCTGAGTGTACAACCATATACACGTACTTATTTACACAATACATTTCAGATTATGGTTTAGTCCAAATTGCCCGGAATTGCCAAAGGATGCGATGCCACACGACGGTGAATCACCGACCATGTTCAAAAAGTCCCTGCTCAGATATTTGAACCACTATCATATGGCACAGTTGGCTTATTATGTTGAGAGAGTGAAGAGATGCGACTTCAGTCATATAAAGTAAGTTAAAAATAATATAATTCGCGTTTATCACTAAACAGAGAAAAGAGAGAGAGGTAGAGTGTAGCGTTTATTCGCTCAAAGAGCAGCTCGACTGGGGAAGTACCTCCACCTTACAGAATACCGCAGCCAAATAACTTTATGTTGTGTTCCTGCGCGTGAGTAAGGTCGCCAGAGCTCATAGGGGAGGGGGGAAAGGTCGGTAACGCGTGAGCGATGCTTCGTGTGTTGCAAGCGTCCATATGGCTACGGTAACCGCTTACCATCAGGCGGGCCGTATGCTTGTTTACCGACTAAGTAGTATAAAAAAAAAAAAAAAAAAAAAAACAATACAGAATACCGCAGCCAAATAACTGTATGTTGTTTCTGCACGTGAGTAGGTCGCCAGAGCTCTGTGTGGTGGATATTTCATGGAAGTTCTTAAGACGGGAGTCGGGCTGCGATTATTCCATACAAATGTATTCCCCTGTTTTCTTCCTGAATAATGCCTCTAGAGTCATCATTTTTTTTCATATAATCAAGTTCTGCTTTGGACACGTCCCTGTTACTTCCTTTTTTTCAGCAACAAATTATTAAAGAAATTATGGCCCTCCAAAAATTACAATAATTGCCCTATTTTTCCGCCGTGATTAAAATGACTACCAGAAAAATAACCCCTTACTTAAAATTTTAAGGTAAAAATAATTGAATCGGCTCAGTTTTCGAGGAGGAAAATGGGGAAAATGAAACGTCGATTTCGTCAATTTTTTTGTGAATAAATCGGTCTGAGCTGCAGATGTCCCTATCGCACGTAGCGCATAGCATAGCGGCATAGCGCGACCGCAATAGTTTCTTCAAATACCTATTTTTCAAATTCCTCGCAGCTAGGAACCCCTCTTAAGTCTATTTATTATCTTCTTACATTCTAGACTAGCTGTCGCCCGCGGTTTCACCCGCGGTCCCGGGATAAAAGTAGCCTATGTCCTTCTCCAATGAAATTATATTTTTCAGTTTACAGTATGTAAACTGAAAAATATAATTTCATTGTGATCTGTTGAGTAGTTAAGGCGTGAAGGCGTAACAAACAAACTCACTTTCGCATTTATAATATGAGTTAGGATTCCAATTTTAAAGAGTATTGCATTGCTCCAAGCTTTTATGTGAGTTCAACGTTTTTTGAATAAAATCGAATGGACATGAAACATGTGTCAAAATAGAATGTAATTGAAATCAAAAGCACTAAGGAGTATTGACATCATCTTCGATGCAAATCACCCCTAAAATAACTTTCTACCCCCTTTTAACCCCGCTAGGCGATGAGTTTCAATAAAATACGAAACACGTCTTCCATCAATTCTGTTAAAGAATTTTAAGTAGTTCTGACCAAGGAATCACGTTGTCCCATACAAACTTTGCTCCCGTTTTTCACTCCTTAGGGGTAGAATTTCGGAAAATCCTTTCTTATCGGATGCCTACGTCATACAAAGGACACACCCTCCAAGTTTCAGGTCTCTTTTATCAGTGGTTTATGCTGAGCGTTGATCCGTCAGTCAGTTATTCAGGACAAAGCATTTTATATGTATAGATTATTTTTTTCTTTATGCGTCAAATTTCATCCAGATCCGTTCAGCCATTACGGCGTGATTATAAACATCTAGATATTTTTCAGTGTATTCCTAATAGCGTCAGCGCCTGGGTCACATTTCGATATGGACTGGGGTATGACCAGAGTTGGGTCTTTACTGAGGCAACACTGCTGCATACCTCCTGAGGAGAACAAGCAGTGGCCTCTGTTGGCTCAGGCTAGCAGTCTCGGCAGCTACGGCAAAGAGGCGAAGGTATGTCATGTACCAGGATTGCATGATTTAATAGGTGTCGTTCTAAAATATCATTCCATTTAAGACTTTCTGTAAGGGACGATTTATATCAAAGTACCAGGATATAATAAGCCATCAGGTGGTTTTGTAAGAGTAACATTGATGAGTTAGAACATCTGGTATACCTCATGAGGAGATCGAGCACAGTGGCCTGACAGGCCAAAAGAGTCTTGGTAACTGTGGCAAGAAGGTGAAGTATATGCTTGGATGTACTAGGATTGCATAATTTAGTAGATATCGCTCGATCATTTCCATGTAGGGCTTTCTGAGTCGCTTTGCATAAAAGTACCAGGATATAATAAACCATTAGGTGGTTTCATACTAGAATCATTCATAAAATAACACTGCTGCATAGTTTGATGAGACGTGGCTCCTGTTGGCAGCTTAGGCTATGGTTTTTCCAAGGGAGTACATCATGGGGTTCTTCAATAAAAACAGATTTTTGCAGGATCGGAAACACGCAAGTGATACCCCTGGTGTTGCAAGCGTCAATAGGCTACGGTGACCGCTTACCATCAGGTGAACCGTATGCTTATTGTACCAGGGTATCATAATACAACAATGGTTTGTTCACAGTTATGGCTGACGGGAGACTTCTTGCATAATTTCACGAAAATAAAGAACCAATCACAAATGCTGTCTTCGCCTCCACAGTTGAAATTAATTTATCCATCTTTAGGTAAGTTTTTGGATTCGAGTACTCACTCACACGCTAACAACCATCTCTTTTGCACCTGCTGTTTAAATCTCCGAATTTCTTCAAGAAGCTTCAAAGAATGAGAGTAGAAATAATTATTTATTGTGGTATTTTCAGAAAACGTGAAGAATTCACATGACGGTCTTCTTGGCGGAGGATGCCTTCCTTACGCCGCAGAAGCTCATTCGAAACAACCATGGCTCACGAACTTCCTCTAGTGAGTATACATTGTCTAGTATTCTTCACAGCCACAGATCACGAGAGATGGGCTGTGACGCTTAGATTTAGCTTAGACCTGATGTCCCACGAAACTCCCCACTTAATATCACAACTACACGTAAACGAACGCCAATGGACCAATAGTAGTAATTTTTTACTCACACAGCCCTAGAACTCACATGTTCGTAAGCGCTTGGATCTACACACACATGCATATATAGAGTTAGATGGACGAATCGCATAACACGATTTTCATTGCATGTTCGAAACGAAGTTAGCCTTACGCTCCTGTATAACTAAACAGCAATGTATGCGCTTCATGTTCTTTGTTAAAGTTGTACCTTGGTAATGACCTAGCTAAAATCATTTAAGGTATTTTTGAGCTTTATACTTAAGTGACACCATGATTCTTGTAGTTCACATGTAGGCTTTGATTTTTGCAGTCGATCACTGAACAATACGGTATTTAAATAAATATTGTCCGCTCGCGCACTTACCTCGAAGTTACGACTGACGCAATGTTTGCGGTGTATGCGCTCAACGCGCATGTAACTGTCTTGCGTTCCGCGTTTGACAACTTCTCTATCGATCTCTGTATCCACACCCTTCTTGCCGTACCTTATCCTTTACTCATAATCTTCTATTCTATTCTTTTCAGTCAGTGGAAAGCCACGTCAACAAATCGCAACCGCGCAATGCCCCACATAAAATCATATACCAGGATATCACAAGACAATAAGAGAGCTGCGTACTACCTCCTCACTTCTGGCAACGTCAGCAAAGCTGCCTGGGGCTCGTTGAACAAGGGCAATGGAGCCCTGAGGATCATGAGCTATGAGGCTGGTGTGCTGTTCGTACCTAGATTCGTTGTGAGTATTGTTGCTGTTTTATGTCATCCTGGTACTAATATGAGCTTGAAAGCTGGTTCCTACATGTTACATGGTATAAGTATGATTGTTGGTGTTTATGTAATCCTAGTACTTAAATGACAAACCTAATCGATAAGGCTGGGGTGCTCTTATTAATACCCAGATTTATTGTGAGTATTGTTGCTGTTTTATGTTATCCTGGTACTTAATGTGCCTTTTAATATGTTTTTTTTGAGGAGTTTGAAAGTCTGATTGTTGGTGTTTATGTTCTCCTGGTACAAACTGGTTGAAGCTTTGGCGTCAGTCTTCAATATGAAGGTTGTAGCCAGCCAGGCGGGTACTACGAAGTACCCTGTAATGGTTCCCTGCACCGAAACTCAAGCGTAGGATTCGAATCCAAACTTTCACCGCGGCTTCTGACGTCACTTTTTTTTTTCTCCACAGATAAACGAAGATTTCTTCCCGCTCGAAGCGAACCCAAGACTAGTCCTGCCCTACGACGTGCCACCTACAAAATACACAGGCGATATGTCGCCTTGGGTATCTGATTACTTGCATTAGTATTTATGAATTAGTAGTAATTTGTTGTAAATACAGGGTGAAAATGTATAAAGTTGACTTTCGACTCGAATATGTCAATTTTTAACCGACTTAAAAAAAATGAGGGGAGGTTCTCAATCCGGTTGTATTTTTTTAATGTTTGTTACCTCATAACTCGGCATTATATAACTGATTTGGTAAATTCTTTTTTAATTTGAATACACTTCCCGTTTTGTCCCATTGTCATCAGATCAGGATTTGATTACTTAGTGTACTTTGAAGTCGGTTTAATTTTTTTTTTTGTAAAACAGTTCATATTGTAATATCATATACAATGACGACGTGCAACGGAAATGGTATATCTATGCCATCGTGAAGACTACATCAGGTCTACAGCATCTCTCTATAAAAGTTTCAACTCAAAATAAAATCTCAAAAGTTCATACTAAAGGAGAATGGGCGTTTTGGTCAACTCAGTACATATAAATAAACTATATTATGAATCTATAACCTTGCAAAACATTACATTACTTACATTAGTTACAATCAGATAATTTGTAGAAGTCGTGTATTTTAATGTACATACCCTTTCCGTTACACGTTGTATACTTTTTTTTAATTTTTTTATTATGGACAGTAACAGACTCAAACAACGTGGGTTACATTATTTATTTATTTTTATTAAGGTACACCAACAGTTATTACATCAAAAATAGGATGACAAAACATACATTATAAAATAAGCTAAATGCATAACCAATAATAGGCATACACCACATGCCATTATTTACAAGAGTAATACAGTTCCTAACTTAACTTACAGGTAATCTAAACAATATACAGGTCGTTGTTTTGGTCAGCGACGAGCGCCTCAGGGTCGATAATACAAATGATACTGGTGCTAAAAAAAATATAAAAAAAATACTTTATTTTTTTTTAATAATAAAAATAATAAAAAAATTTTTTTGAAAATCATGTAATAAGCTAAAATGTAGACATAATACTCAACGGGAGTACGAGGGAGTAAAGGGGTGGGGCGATGGCGGCTTGCGCCTAGCTCTAGTCTGTGCACGTGCCTAGTAACCATACTCTGCGGTAATTTTATTTCAAATTGAATAAGGTATTTCTCAACATATTTACAGTATTTTATGGAATTAAGTCCATTTTTGGGGAATATATATTTTGTACTACCGCTCCTGGGTCGCTTGTCGCCGACCAAAACAACACCCTGTATACCTAAAACTAAACATTAATTATTGTTAAACAAACACCAATAACAAAAGAAATAAAAATACAAAATAATCGAGCACACAACAGTCAACAGTGCAAGTTGATGTGGTAGTGGTACGATACGACGATATTTTTTTTAAACCAAGAAATTATGTTTAGTTAATGTCTGCAGAATTCACCGGCTATCTTCCGAAAACTTCTAAGAGAATCCGAAAAGATATCGGTGGCATCGCAGCATTCAGTAAACGACTGAGTCTAGGAATCGCGGAATTTGTACCTAAATTGGTTCTCCTAAATGGTGGCACTAAGAGCTTGATATATTATTGAACTTAAAAATGTAAGGCCAATTAGAGCTATCCACATACTAAAATATAAATATACGAAAATACAAGACTAATAATAATTGGGGATTAATAATTTTAAATCACAGAGACCGAATTTAGTTATACCTATATACTTAGAGTTCGTTATTTTCTATACAGTTTTTTTGTTTGATGAAGGTATAGTTTATTGTGTAATTTAGTTTGTAGTATGATTTAATTATCGTGCAGTTGTAATAGGGATACATTAAAAAGTGTATTTTACTGAAACAATGTTTGAAAAAGTTAGAAGTGGTTTGTATTTTTTTACTGTTGTCTGTAAATAAAAATGTAAGGTAGATAGGTAATAAATTATTTATTAGTAACGCAACAAAGAAACATTGATGTACCACGCACTAGGTGTGGCCTAGTTCATGTATAGTTATTTCATTTGCATTGATTGAAGTTGTAATATTACAGAATTTTTTTATTTCATTTATTTAAGTTTGTTCATAACTGCCTCATCAGGGCTTAAAGTGAATAAATGAGTTTTTGATTTTGAATTACAATTGACTTTTATTTTTTTGCAAGTTCTAACTTTATTTAAATGATAATGGACAAAACGTCCCCACTGCTGTAGCATATTTATAATTACGTTAATTTATGGACCTTGGCAAGCTAATCATTCAAATCTATGGCAGCCAAATCGCAATATGAAGAGGAACAATGTTACTTCAACTCGAAAATCTTTATAAAGCGTTGAGGGCGGTTCTTACAAATTTGCCCATTGTTCTTTGGGATCGTAGGTATATTTATTTTAACCTAATAGCGACATCTATTAGCAAAGGTTGTTTGCCAACTTAGTGGTAATAAAAAAAGCATGGAAACTTTCACACTGTTGTAAGATGGCGCCATAATAAACGTTATGATACTAGATAGCATAAACCTACTACTATAGAGTAAATAATATACTACGTATGGTAGTACTCAACTGATATTGCTTATTGATGTACCTGCGCAGAAGATACATTTTCAAAGCGCGAGAAATGCTATTGGTCGGCAGCTGCTGCCATGTTAGCGCGCGCCGTGCGGAGGGACGTGACTTGCGAGTGAGACGGAGCTAACAGCTGCAGTGTATTATGAACCATATAGTAGTGATCTAAGGTTGATTGTAAGTTTTAAGCATTCTTTTGTTAATCTTCGGGGCCATACTTTCTTTTTTGTGCGATCGAAGATTCACGACGCGCCTTATCAGTTGGGTACTACTGTACTACAACTCGAAAATCTTTATAGCGTTGAGGGTGGTTCATACAAATTTGCCCATTGTTCTTTGGAATCAAAGCCAAATCAAATATTTTAACCTACTAGCGACATCTATTAGCAAAGGTTGTTTGCCAACTTAGTGATAATAAAAAAAGCATGGAAATTTTCACACTACCGATGTATAGATGGCGCCATAATAAACGGTAAGATACTAAGATAGCATAAAACCTACGTTACCTTAGCGATCCGGAGTTCTTCTCAAATATGCTAGCCTGGTCACAATCTCACAAAAATACCATTTTGGAAACACACCAAATAGATGATTGGCGACAGGATTATCAAATTGAGGGTAGTGGCTTACCACTATGCTATGGTTACCTAACCATGTTTTCTTCACTGAAAGCTCCATTCATTGTAGGATTCGAGCCAACGACCTACAGTGAGGCCGCCGTGAGAATGCGGTTCTGACACCTGTTAATTCAAAATCATTTATTCAAATAGACCTTCGCAGGCATTTATGAAAAGTCTGGCTCTTATACCGGTTCGGAAGTTTGCATTTGCTGAGAAGAGCCGGCAATAAACTCAGCAATTACTCTTTTCAAAACAAGCTTAGATTCATTACATAATATTTAAGATATTTACATTCTAATCGCACTAACAACAATTGCGTGCCGCGGCGCGGCGGCAAAACTACAAAGTAGACTGAATCTATGTTTAATAAGTAAATAAATAAATGGTAAACTTAAGCAGACCAACCCCCACAAGCAGCACCTGCCCTAATATTGCTCAAATGCCTAAGAAAATACTGAAATTGACTGTGATCCACCGTCGCAATCGTCGTCTTTGCCAAAAAAGCCAGTAGAGAGTCGGAAATATGCTAAACCTTATTCTAAGGCAAAGATTTTCATACGGCATCGTGCCTCTACCCAGATGGATAGTCGGCCTTACTAAAGCATGACATTTAATATCACTCCGCTTGAGGGGCTCCTGAACAAATCGCTCTCAGTTCGTGCTGCGCACGGCTGTCATCGCGTCATACTCGCTGTACTGATTAAATAAAAAATGTCAACTTGCGTATTAAAATACTGTCACAACACTTACAAAAACCAAGGAAAAACTAAAAAACTAACCTTCCATGTGTAAGTATTGCGATTTCGTCACTTTTAATTACCTAAACTTATTACTTTTAAATACTGTCAATTAAATAAATAAATAAAATAAAATAAAAAAGCCATTTATTCTAACTACCAATTACAAAATATCAAATACAAAATTAGCAATATAAACAACATTACGAATCATTTGTAGTAACAACAAATTTTCTTGAACATACCTAATAAACTAATATTTTTTACAATAATTCAAATATACTTCATAATTACAAAATGCTAATAATATACAATAATAATGCTCATAACATATAAATCATAATGTTATGCTAAGGTAGTAGTCGCCTCTTTGGCGTAGGCCTCCCCCAATACTCTCCATAAATCTCGATCTCTAGCTACTCGCATCCATTCTGGTCCACAAATCTGATCAAATACATCTCTCCATCTCTTTTTCTGCCGTCCTTTTTTCCTCTTCCCATCTCTAGGAATCCACTCTGTTACTTTCTTCGTCCACCTTCTACTATCCATTCTACAAATGTGACCGGCCCATTTCCATTTTATTAGTCTTATTGTTTTTGTTATATCTGGTAGTTTTGTATTCTTTCTAATTTTCTTATTGCTTATTTTGTCTGATTTTTTTATACTAAGCATACTCCTTTCCATTTTTCGCTGACAAATTGCAATTTTTTCTTCATCTTTCTGCCGTAGCGACCAAGTTTGACAACCATACGTTAAACATGGGAGAATCACTGTTTCATAAACTTTTTTCTTAATGCTTAGTTTTATTTCTTTATTTTTCATGATTTCTCTCAAGCCCCAGTACTTTTTCCATGCCATAGCGATTCGCCTCTTTATCTCCCCTTCTGTTGTACTTTCAAAGGATACAGACCGACCAAGGTAAACATATTCCGTCACATATTCTATTACTTCACCGTCTATTATTATATCCTGTATGCACCCGTTTGTTAGTATTTTTGTCTTGGATGCATTTAAAGATAGGCCAACATCTTTGCTCTCTTTCGCTAATTCATTCAACATGTCATTTAGGTCTGTAGCATTTTCAGCAAATAATATAATATCATCAGCAAAACGGAGATGGCTCAGATATTCTCCATCTATTTTCAAACCTTTCCCTTCCCAATCAAAATTTCTGAAAATGGATTCAAGCACGGCTGCAAAAATTTTTGGAGACAGAGGATCTCCTTGTCTCACACCTTTCATTATGGGAAACACAGTACCTTCCTTCTCTAGCCTGACCTTGGCATAACATTTAGAGTACACGCTGCGGAGCAAGTTGATATACTTTACATTGATACCTTGCTCCGCCAGAGCCCTCCAAATTGCACTATGTTCCAAAGAGTCGAAAGCTTTTGTGTAATCGATAAAGCACATGTAGAGTGTTTTTCCATATTCGTTTACTTTCTCTAATATCTGTGTTACTACTTGGATATGATCCATTGTTGAAAAATTCCTACGAAAACCAGCTTGTTCACGGGGCTGATTATCATCCAAAGTATTTGTTATCCTATTTAATATTACTTTGGAAAAAACCTTATAAAGGTTCGACATAAGGCTGATAGGTCTATAATTACCGAGATCACTTCTATCTCCCTTTTTATGTAATAGGACTATTGTGGATATAGACCATTGCTCAGGTGTCGATTCACATGTAAGCATATTGTTAAATAATATTTGAAGAGGTTTCAGAAGGGGTCGTAAGAAAGATTTCAACACTTCGTTGGCGATATTGTCATCGCCAGATGCTTTATCGTTCTTTTGAGATTGTATAGCGTACTCTATCTCAGCCTGAAGTATCGTTTGCAGGGGTGTAACAGTGGGGTCATTTCCCATGTAAATGCTTGGAGTTTCCTTTTGGAGGGTTTCATCACATGAGTAAAGATCCCTGTAAAAACTTGTTGCCGCATTTATTATATCTGGGCGTTTTGTCAATACATACCCGGCCTTATTTCTCAAATTTGGAGTCCACTCAGACTTATATCTCAACTCTTTATATGCTTTACGTACTGCTCCAGACTTCTCTATGTATTTCTCAAATATTTCTTGTCTATATAATTTTCTCCTACGTGACATATTTCTATTTATTTCTTTACTAATTTTTGTTATTTTAAATTTAGTTTCTTTAGTTCTTCTCTCTTTGTAAAGAAGTTTCCTTTGCTCTAAAAGTAAAATAGTTTCTTGGCTGATTAACTCTCTATTAGTGCTATTATTTCTGGGTAATTGTCTTAGAAGAAGTTTTATTTCACTCTCCATGTTGTTGTACTGAGATTGTATGTCACATGAGATATTCGTAGCTTCAAGAAATTTGCTCTCCCAATATATTCCACTCTCTTCTGTGACTGGTGGCAAGTTTCTTGTGTATTTAATAGGCTTGATGAATCTTCTACTCCGATTTGATTTCAAGTACAACCTGCATCTTATCATTCTGTGATCTGTGTTGAAATTCAAGTTGTTTATAATGTCAAAACATTGAACTTGAGTGGGTTGGTTCGTTAGAATGTATTCAATTTCATTACGATGTTTTGCATTTGGTGATTGCCATGTCCATTTTTTATGATTATTTCGTTTAAACATGCTGTTTACAATTTTCAGATTATTTTCTAATGCGAACTCTACCAATTTTTGGCCATGTGGACTTCTTCGGCCATACGAATATTTACCAAATACTTTTTCTTCGCCTTTTTGCATTATTCCGACTTGTGCGTTAAAATCTCCTAATATAATTAGATTCTTTGTGCCCACAAAAGCCAAAGCATCATCGACTGATTGATAAAACTTGTCCATATCTTCTTCGGAGTAAGCTTCAGTTGGTAAATAAACTTGAACCAATGACCACACTTCTTTATGTGACGTTTTTATTGTTAAAGTTGCTACTCTATCTGAAAATGCTTTAAAATCCATTAGGTGTTCTTTAAGTGACTTTTTTATCATAAATCCTACTCCATTTCTACCTGATGTTCCAGACGTGTGGCAAAGTATAAATTCTGAGTATTCTTCGATAGCCTCCATATTCCTTCTGGTTTCACACAAGCCGATAATGTCCCAGTTTAAATTTTTTGTAGCATAATATAATTCAGTTAGTCTGTCATCTGACAGTAGAGTTCGTACATTTAGACTTGTTATGTAGAGATGTTGCGATAGTTCGTTTTCCTGAGTAAATCTCTTTCCTTTCCTATTGCTATTGATATCATTGCAACATGTGTGACTTGGGGGGGTTTGGTCAGGATCCTCCACGGTGACCAGCCGGATTGGAGGATGAAGAGGGCCACTGTTTATTAGTTTTTTTTTTTTTTTTATACTGTCAATTATGGCTTGTTTATTTCGTGTTCCCATAGAGGCGACTATCCTTCTGGACGTTTTAAATTCTTTGTTCTAAGGTATGATTTTTGTGCCTTTATCATCCAAATTCGTTAATGTGTTTATGTGTCGAGCTGTCTGCTCCGCAGTTTCGGTATTTGCTTACGCTACAACTGCTTTCTATCAGGCGGTATGCATTTTTGCTAGCTTAAATCTTTTAAAAGAGTAAAGAAAGAGGCACCACAGCGTGGTAGTTACTGCAACAATCTAGGCTCACAAATTACATTTGTAGTTGCCGACATTTTAAAATTGATCAGTCAAATTGATTCGAGTGATAGATAAGGCAATTTAAAATATTTGCAACGCGCGATAAGCAACTCGGTCATAGCACTATAATTGGAAGTTGTCGATGAATCTATACTATTATGACCTCTATACGATTAACAATTAATTATAACATTATTATTATTATTACCAGAGAAACGAATCTAATATTCTCGCAACGTATAGATTCAAATGTTGAAATGTAATAAGATTCTGCCTGCATAATATCTTAAAATTTCTGAAAATAGTTTGCAAATCATTGTGAGAGGATGTGGCCAAAGGTGGTAAGCACAGATAACCTGGAATGAATGAATAAACACACCGGTATGCTTGAGGGTGGTAGCCAGTCAGTACCTCACCACCGTGCTGTACTTTCTTCACCAGCTAGTAAGGACTCGACCATCTCCAAGGTATTCGGCGTCCATTGCAAAGTACCAGGGGTGCATGAGTTCCAGAAGGTATATCCCTAGGTGATTTCGACGCGTCCACAGAGTATGGATATAGTTGAGTGAGAACGGCTGGACCGAATTGTCTGTTTTTAAGGTTCCGTACCCAAAAGGTGCCCAACGGGACTATTACTATGACTCCGATGTCCGTCCGTTCGTCCGTCCGTCTGTCTGTAAGTGGGCTGTATCTCATGAACCGTAATAGGTAGACAGCTGAAATTTGCCGAGAATGTGTATTTCTATTGCCATAATAACAATAAATAATAAAAATTAAATTAAATTAGAAGTTAAAGGGGCGCCCATACAAGAAACGTTTTTTGACGTATTTTTTCATAACTAAGTTGTGTTAGTTAATATTGTACGGAACCCTCCGTGTGCGATTCCGACTCGCACTTGGCCGGTTTTTATTTTTTGTTGCGTTTGTAAATTATCTTTACAAAGATGTTAGGAAATAAATAAAATTGGGAAATTTGGAAAAAATCAAAGGGGTTTTAAATATCAAAGTACCAGGGGCGCATGAGCTCCAGAAGGTATACTTTCCCTCGGTGATCTCGCCGCGGCCACTGCCCACCGACAGGTTATTATTCGGTCCATCGAGCGACTTGCAAAACATCTATATATGTGCCTCATTTCATAACTAGAACACATTGTCTGTCTGTCCGTCTTTCGTGAAAGGTGATTTCAGTGATATTTTCTTTGATTTTCCCTCCTACTTTAAAATGCAGGTAAGTAAAAAAATATTTGTAATGCGTCTTTTACGTTAATTAGGTTGGTATTTTATTAACCCCCGAATGTCCAAAGGGGTTTAAAAAGTTTGGCGCATTTAACTGTGTCGTAGGTTCTAAAATAATGGTCTGATTTCAATGCGTTTTTTTTTAACTTGATGATTCTGATTTGATAGAAAACAAATCAAATACGTTTAGTAATTACAGAGAAAACATGCAGATATGAATAGGATCTTGATCTAAATGGTACCTATCGAACATATTTTTAGCACAAGCGACCAGCCAAACTCGATCAAATTTAGGAAAAAAAATCTATTTATAAGTTTTTTTTTCTATGGCAATCGTCTTGTTTATAAGTTCAACACGAAGAACTTATATTTTGTGTTGCCATCTCAAAGAAATGCTTAAAATTATATCGTTAAAAAACTCCTTCAAATGATCACTTTCTCTTTTATGACGAAATCTGACCATCTTACTTATGTTATAAGTAAAAATGAAAATCATAACAGATTTACTCAGTTTAGTTCTAGGGCAATTGCGAACGTTAACCACTCAAATTGACTCTACCAATTAATAGCACCACAGAGCAAGGAGTTCCGTGTGCCTACGAGTTTTATTTTGCAATGCTCTATGAAATCCTAGTACTATTTATAGTAGACAAACTAGTATTGTACTATTAAATTATACCAAACCGAAATATATGACCCATTATCTTGCTAATAGTTGTACGTAGTATTTATATACTCTGAGCTAATAGCATCACGGGATTAAGATTTACTCTCACTGAGCTAATAGCATCACGGGATTAAGCTTTACTCTCAAAACACCTCTGAAATGAAATTAATGGATTGGATTTTCAATCAAAAATTGTAATTACATTCAAAAGCTTTTATTTTTTTACTTTCCATAAAAAATGTCCTTGCTGAGTTTCTTGCCGGAGGTGTATTCCGAACCGGTGGAGGAGTCAACTTTAACGTTCATAAGTGCCTTATCAGGGCCTTAACTGAGTCAATAAGTTTTGATTTGATTTAACTGTTATAGTTTATTATTTTATTCACGGTAAACAGGGTCGCGGGGCGAGACGAGAACTATTGAATCTCGTATGAAAAAAAACCTACTTAACTTATTCTATGAAATGGAAGCATTTCTTTTGAAATTAAACAATCGGATAGACTAAGTTATTTAGTTGCTTCAAAGAAGCCATATTTTTCATGTAGGGGGCAAATTTTTTCATCGTCAGATAATTATATTCGAGGAATAATAAACGTCAATTTTATTCCTTGGAAGATCTGTCGATGGAAAAATCGGTCCTCCTAAGACAATGGCCCTGATTCTGTTGTTCACAACTAAACTAATTTTAATGTCACTATGTCTCTTTCTAACAAAGAACATAAGAAAAGGATGTAAGAAATTTAGTCCTGTCAAATTAGTCCAAAGTTTGTTTTCAATATAATAATGATAGATGGCGACTAAAATATAATAATTTTAGTCGTCATCTATCGCGGTCACGCCTAAATACACGCAAAATAAGACGGCAAAGATTAATTTGACAACTTAAAATATGTTCTATCCTTTTTCAATCATGTTCGTAAGAAAGAGATGAGATGTGACTAAAATCAGTTTAGTGCGATTTATAACAGAATCGGCACCAATGAAGAACTATAATTTTTTCAGCTTATATGTTTTTGGTGCTTATTGGTCGCAGCAGCTGTTCGAGCTCAGGATTATTACGCGCCACAGACCTTCAGACAAAATGTAAGTACAATATTAACAACTTTATAATAAAAAAACGACCTAAATAAAATAAAAACAACTGCATCAAAAATGCCTAAGTCTAGTTGTAAATTATATGTTTTTTTAATCTAAAATTAATTTTAAGTACTAGGACAACATAACATGTTAGAAGTAAGAAGTGATAACTCTATTACAAAATGCCTGACCGTCACATGTCTGTTGTACGCCACTGCAAATTCTATTACCGATAAATCGTTAAATTAACAGTTAATTGGGCTCAATTAAAAATAATCGGTACACATATTGTAAGAGTCCGTTGAGTGTGAAATATCAAGAAACAGATGCCCAGTGATGTGTGCAGGCAAATTGTAGGTAAATTAGATATTAGGTAATAGGAATACATACACACATAGGTGCATATCACTTTCGTAAGTTAGGTTTTGTGTTTTTGCAAAAGTCGTACCAAGACACTGCAATGCTCACTATTTTTGACTCTCGTACTTGTACTATTATCTATTCTGTGCTCTCTGTACTCTGCCTACCACTCATCGAAAGTTTTAAGGGGTGAACCAATCTTTTTTTATTTTAAAATGGGGTTCTTCAAGAAGGGTGTGAAGAGGTTTCTTCAGGGTCGGCAACGCGCGAGTGGCGGGCCGTATGTTTGTTTGCCACATTAGTGGTAAAAAAAAAATGACCGGTCTAGTTTAGTAACTGCAAAGAAATCCTGTCACAAATTAGTTTTGTCTATGAAAAACTAATTTGTGACAGGATTCCATGCCGTTTTGATATTTGTTAAAAAAAAGTTGCTATTTAGCTATTTAAATGTGTTCAATAGGTATCTATCGTAGTTAGCAAATGTACTAGGAGATCATAACAAGGTGTGTGGCAGGTTGGCAGCCCTGCATTGTTCCAACCTCTGCACGTGCCGTGGAACGGAGAAAATAACAAAGTAAGCTGTCCATTTTATAAACAGATTTTTTAAGATATACGAAGACCACAAGAATTCAAGATTTTGCGTGCTACGAAAAGCACGTAAATTTTATAAAAGAAATTTTACGAGAGGTAGAGGGTAGCGTTTATTAACTCAAAGAGCAGCTCGTCTGGGGAAGTACCTCCACCATACAGAATACCGCTTCCCCCTTTAACTTCCACATCGAACTGTTTTGGGCCGCTTACATCCAGCGGCACCCACCCAGTGACAAGGACGTCGGTCCACCTGGTGGGAGGACTGACGACAATAAAGAAATTGGCTCAGAAGTTTTTTATGCTTACAGTTAGACCAAAAAGGACTATTCACACCTACAGGACGCAACGATGTGATACCGCAGGGTTCTACAGACTCGTGGAGGCCTGGTCCCAGTGAAAATTGGAAAGGTACAGCCATCACAACTGCTCTTTGCCGTGTATGATACCCTGGTAGAGCGAGATGAGGTACTAACTAACGGGAGGGTTTTAAAGGTTCCGTATGCAGAATTTAAGGGTGATTTTGTATCATGCTTTCAAATGTCTTCTTTGTCATAAATCTGTAATTTTTAAAATAAATCACTATGTCACCAAATTGACGTTTAAACCAACACTTTTTAAATTACAAGGATTTTTCCATCAATAATCAATCGATTCCAGTTTTTGTACTTGATTCCTACAGGTCAGTCGTCAGTGCCGAAGTCAGAGCCATGGCGCCTCCCGTACGGTATGAGCAAAGAGCAGCAAGCCCACATACTGCACCATAAGCAAGCACTCACTTCAGGTTTGTCCAAAATACCTTTAAATGGTTTTTAGGTACCTTATCCAAGGTCTTTTTACGAAGACGGCACGAACGTCGACGCAAGGCGCTACCGGGATTGGGTAGGAACGGACTTTATCGATTTATGACTAATTAGGGGCGGTCAGTGTACCTGTCGCAGCTCGGGCCGCTAATACGGGACGAGACTGCGTAGAATATCGCGGCCTTAGAATAATGGAAGTAGTAGAAACACTATGTGGGACTAGGGTTGCCATCTCTAAAACTGAGCAACCAGGAAAAGACGCGTGAAAACCCTGCATTTTGGAGCCCAGAACCCGGACGTGTCAACCGGTTTTTTTAAAACTTATAATACAAAAACAGTTCAAAATGTCACAAATCAACTTATTATTTATTTTCACAGACAGTGAAATTAAATTTAGTCATCTTATATCATCATTTAAATTTGACAAAACAGAATCTTCAGACTTGAAATTTTTAAACCCGAACTGCAAATGAAACCCCGCCCGGACGTTTCCCGTATGCCCTCTAAACTAGGTCATATCCGGGGAAACCCGGACGGATGGCAACCCTATGTGGGACCCACGCGCTGCAACAAAGTACGGATGTTCATAGTTGCAGCCACGTTGCAGCCAATGGTGGGGCTTCGTTTAATGTGAGCTTAGTGTATTAGTGTGCGTATTAATATTTTTATACAGTGAGTTTGTGATAATACGCCGGTAAGGACTAAAAGAGCACATGGAGAGAGAAACGAGGAAACATTAGTTTTCTAACTACTTCTATTATTATAAGGTCGCAACGGTCCGCTATCGAAGTTCTACAGCACTTTATGTATACGAGTTCCCAACAAGAATCGCTGGCCTGCAGTCCCCGGCTATGAAACCTAGCCTAGTGGAAGATCTTCTCTCATAAATGGATTAGTCTCCCACGCTCTGCCACCCATTAAGCCTTCTTCCATTTCAGATGGTAGTTTCCGATTCGAATACGCGTCAGACAACGGCCTGGCGGCTGGTGAAGTGATTGAGCCCGATGGTTCCAGGGTCGGCGGCTACCAGTACAAGGATCCGAGCGGGCAGCTTGTCAAGTTGAAGTATAGGGCTGGGAAAGACGGGTTTCAGGTGAGAAAGTACTCTGATAGAGAAGATGCGTGACCAAAAAATCATAACCACCATAACCTCTCTAAAAAGCTTATTTTATTCACTGAAAACAGTTATTAAAAACCACTTTTATTCACTATTTTGGTGTTGGAATTTAGAACATCTCCAATATATTGGCCCTCCATCTCAATGCCATACAACCTCCTTGAGAAAAAAAAATTCGATACAAACTCCTTGTGTAAAGAATACTCGAAATACAAGTGACATGCAAACTTTTTCATGTTAACTATCCTAATAAAAATAATAAAAAAATTACACTTAATTTTAGCATAGAGTAAATAATATACTTAATACAAATTTTAGAAATTGTTCCAATTTTAATGTGCATTTTAATTAATTTAACCTTTAACATATTCTTTAAATCTTTATTTTTCTTGTAGTCATGGTATTGTATAGTATGCAACTCTTGAATAAAACTGATTTCTATCGAGGGCCATGAATCACTCGCGTCACTCACAATTCTAATACTTGAATCACTGGCTACAATCGTGATTCAATCATCATGAACCACTCCCTGCGGTCGTGATTCAGTCGTTAGAGGCCTTCACTTGCACTTGATTCATCTATGGCCCTCGCTTTAAATCCGTCATTTATTCACTATTTTAGTTGCATAACATACTATTTTTCATATTTTTTACGTGAGGGTGGGGACTATAAGTACTTTATCATAATGTCACCGAAAGATCAAGCTTATTTTGGATTTAAACCCATATGGTCTTCGTCATTGGGTTCGATGACTCTACCACTGGAACACTGTTGAAAATATATGTCGCCAACCTACCGGAGTTCCGTCAGCTGAATTTGAGAGCCACTTCCTTCTAAGCTTTGTTCTTACCACCTTCGGTACATAGTTTGGCCTATTGGACAAAAAAACCTTGCTGAGTTTCTTGCCGGAGTCTTGAGGACTCAATTCGTCATACTTTTCATACAAAACCTCTGTACTTCTTATGGCGTTGTTAAACATTTTTCGTTAGATGTTTTGAACAAATTAGTATCTTGTGCACTATATCTAGCCGTGTATCTAGGCGTAATTTAAAAAGAGTGTGAAACAAATTCAGTCAAAGCCTCCGAAAAACAGCGTTTTTGCCTGAACTTTGACCATATCTAATGTACCAATAAATTGTAAAAGTAAAGAAAACATTTAGATACCAGGCTTGCAAATGTATTGGAGATTCTAAATAACTAACTTTTTTCCACAAACTGGTAAGATTTTTTCACAAGAAGTATACTCCTGGAACAAGTTTTATGAATGCGAAATCATGAATGATGACCTAGCGAAGCAGCCGCGAGTGATAAGCGGAATTTACCGACTCATAACCGACGGCTCTGATGCTGTCTCTCTTTTTTCGCAGTCAAACATTACGTTGGATGAAACAACAAGCTTTTAGACTATGCTTGCGTTGCGCCGGCCACAGAGGGCCACCTTAAGTGTATTCCGAACCGGTGGTAAATTCAACTGTATGTACCAATTTAACGTTCATAAGTGCCTTACTAGGGCCTAAACTGAATAAATGACTTTTTGATTTTGATTTTTGAGTCAATGTCCTCAATCAAAATGCCTTGCTTTTCTCGCGGGAGTCTTCAGCAGATGGAGTTAACTGTAACGTTTTTATTTTCAGATCCTTGAAGGTAGCCATCTGCCAAAGAGCCCTGAGCCTGTAGCGCCTGTTTCACAAAGTAACTAAATTCTTATTTTTAGTAGATACGCGCCATATTACTACACATACCGCACATAAAATACAAATATATCTGCCAATTTTCAATAAAACAAGTAACTGCATATTTGAGTAACAAACAGACATCCCTGCTTGTCATCTTTCTAAGATAAAACCGGCCAAGTGCGAGTCCGACTCGCACACGGAGGGGTCCGTGTAATATTAACTAACTCAGCTTTGTTATGAAAAAAAAAAACGCCAAAAATATTGAATGGAAGGTAAATTGCGGTTTACGATTTATGACGTATTAAAAAAACTACTTACTAGATCTCGTTCAAACCAACTTTCGGTGGAAGTTTGCATGGTAATGTACATCATATATTTTTTTTCACACATTTTACCACTTTGTAAGTGTCTCTCGCGCAAACTATTCAGTTTAGAAAAAAAATTATATGAGAAACGTCAATATCATTTTTGAAGACCTATCCATAGATATCCTACACGTATGGGTTAATTGAAAAAAAATTTTTGAGTTTCAGTTCTAAGTAGGTATGGGGAACCCCAAAAATGTATTGTTTTTTTTTTTCTATTTTTGTGTGAAAGTCTTAATGCAGTTCACAGAATACATCTACTTACCAAGTTTCAACAGTATAGTTCTTATAGTTTCGGAAAAAAGTGGCTGTGACATACGGATGGACAGACAGACATGACGAATCCATAAGGGTTCCGTTTTTTGCCATTTGGATACGGAACCCTAAAAAGAAAAATAGTGCCGTGACAATAGTTTTTTCCAAAACTAGCATTTTCCTAGATTTATCTCGATAAAACTACCAGGACAACATAAAACAAAAGTGGCTAACAAAATGTTGGTCCCATCAGATACCCACTACCAGCAAGCGTACGTGCAGCAGCGGCAGCAGTACGACCTGCAGCAGCAGTATAACCAGCAGCGACCCGAGCCGCAGCAGCAGCAGCCCTGGAGACAAGACCAGGTATTGAATATCTAGTTCAATCTGTACAGAAACAAGCAGAGGAATCTGTCAGCACTTGAGGTGTGCGCTATAAATCAATTTGCTTTTAGGATAGACGCTGTCTCCCTTTGTTCGGTAGTTCAGCAAGTTCACCAGGTTCGGTCGTCTGTTAACACTACCATCAGGGCCTACCTCATTAGCATAAAAAAAAAAAAAACACTTTTTCAAGGTGCGTGGTGTGTTAACCACATCCGGCAACATTATCAGGTACTATGGTGAGATTTGATTGTGGTTAAAAATAAGCCGATATCTTCCTCTGGTGTTGTCCTTGTTTTCCTCCGAAATCCTCCTTAATATTTCTGGTAGCCTAGTACATCTGTCTGTTATAACCTTATTTTTTTGTAAACAAGCATAGAGCACTATTTAGTAATCTGTGATAGAGTCCGCCTGATGGTAAGCGGTTTTTATACTATTGCAAAACCAGGGTATCACTTACGTGTGGTCCCGGGTACTGCCCTGTCAGCACAGCGTCTTCTGTCGGAGCTGTGGCAACCTAACTCAACGCCAATATATTACTCAACTCTATGTAAACGTGTTTTTGCTGTTTGCTTCCAATAATCTCCTTAATATTTCTGGTAGCCTAGTACATCTTTCGATTATTTCGTAGTTTTACTTGAATAAGTTGATCATCAACATCATCCATCACCTCAAGACAATAATATTTGTCCACCCATCTTGCTATAACTTCATATCCACCTTCTCACTCCAGGCTTACGAGGGAGGTCAGCGTCCTGCCAGCACTCAGTTCCACACGCAAAGCTGGAGACCACAGGACGACCAGGATGATGGCCAGGTACATCATCACTACTTGCACTCTCATTAACAGGCCGGTTGGCGTGGTGATTGATTAGATACCTTACTTGTCACTTCACAGGATATACAATTGTTTGTATGGACATGTCTGCGTGTCCTGGATGTATTATACGAAACTGCAGTAGAAAGAAAAATCCCACCAAAAACATTTTCATGTAAAATGTTGCCGCCAAGACATATGGCTCGTACTGTCAAAAAGTTATCAGTAGCCTTAGCACGAACCACTTTCGTATCGCCTTCGTAGCGTCATCGTATCGAGTAGATGTCACTTTTGACAGAAGTTCTATCGTCTACTCGAAACCCAGCTTGCGAGCTACGTTAAATTCGTCTAGAAATTTTGAAACTTAATTTTTTGATTTTATTGGTACACAATATTAAAATATTTATTTCCAATAACATGAAATAATCAGCTTATCTTATATTATTAGCTAACGATATAAGGTATTACATAATCATTCCCATGTAAATGTTTTCTTTTTCACCATTGAAATGTGATGAATGTGGAAATATTTTTGAACGTACAGCAAAGAGTTCACGTGTTTAAAGGTTTGAATTTAGAACGTAACAGACGAAGAGGATGAGTCTTGTGACTCCGTTAGAAATAAACTCGACGATTTTCATTTCTAGATTTGTGTTTTAGCAGTTTTAGGGGATTTCATATAAAGAGTGGCTCAACTTGAACTATTGACATCCCCTAACATTTATACACTTATTATAATTACGTATATATAGGATGTTTCAGAAACAATGGGTTAATTATGGCCCAAAAAATTTTTTTTTCGGATACTAGTCAAACAATACATGAGGCTCCCCAATTGAATGTGTTTTAGTTAAAACTAACTTAAATATTATATTAAATGTAGAATAAAATAAAATAAAATAATTTTTACTAAATGATTCATCATATTTAGTTATAAGATTATAAATAAAGAAATACAACTAAAAATCTTAATACTTAAAAAAAAAGAATACATTCAAAACATTCCAAATACCTACCTAAGATGCGAGGTGTTCACGTAACGCTCTCACTGAAAAAATCACGGTGACAAAGTCTACGTTAGCTGGCTTGCGAGTAGACGATACCATACGTCAGAATTAGTTCCAATTTCAAATTATATACCAAACCACGTTTACGTAGTGTGACGTGAGGTTAACGTAGTTGTTCGTGCTACCGATTTGAACGTTTGGCAGCATTCGAATGACACATTCCCATACAAATTTGAGTTAACTCTCTCGATACGAATACGTTACGCTTGCGATAGATTTTCGTGCTAAGGCCTCAGATCTCATGTAGACCCAAGCTTATAACTACATGCACGTACTCTATAAGCCCTAACTTCACAACCTCTACACACCGTAGTCAAAATTTGTGGCTTGGCCGTTTCGCTACCGTCACATGGGAGTAAGGTGAAAAATGTATTCACTGTTCATTGCTTTTTTGTTATTCAATAGTTCTTATAGTATTGAAACGGCCAAGCCACAAATTTTGACTACGGTGTGTAGAGGTTGTGAAGTTAGGGCTTATAGAGTACGTGCATGTAGTTATAAGCTTGGGTCTACATGAGATCTGATAACTTTTTGACAGTACGAGCCATATGTCTTGGCGGCAACATTTTACATGAAAATGTTTTTGGTGGGATTTCACTTCTTTTTTTTTGTTTGAAATTTCCAAGTTTTATAATTTTTTTGTTGTTTGTGTACTAATACAAGCTTACATACCAAATTTCAGCTTTCTAGGACTTCAGGAAGTACCCTATGAGTTTTGATGATCATCAGTGAGTCAGTGACGAAATCGGGGTATTTTAGATATCAATAAAATCTAAAGTATAAGAGCTACGTTATTGAAACTTAATATGCTTAATAAGTTCACTATTGACATCATGTTCCGAGAATTTTGTTTATCTGGTATAATCCAAACCCAAGTTATGAGGGTTCAAAAAAACGACGAAGCGCTTCGAGAAAAGGTAGGTAGTGCCCTTTCGCTTCGCTTGGCTGTCTTGGCGGGGGGCACTACCGTGCCCCCAGATTTAATAAATATAGATAATCAAGGAGAGTAATCAAATAAAACAAAATACATTTCATACTACAAAGAATTTGCCGTTTACCCTTCGTCTGAATTTATTTACAGTAAACCAAGTAAACGCTTAGTAGTATATTATTTATTCTTCTGAGCTACCACGTTTGCGTTATTTTAGTACATTATCTCTATAGGAATTGACACAGTGCCTCTGTCGGATTATCATGGAACTACATTCCCGTATATTTAATTTTTTTGCATTAAATATTTATAGACCGGGAGATACTGCACTAATTTCCTGGTCATTTATACCAGTATGGCTATCCTTCAGGGGTCTAATTAAGTAATGACGAAAATGAAAATGATGGTCATAGCGCTGGTACTGGCGGCCCAATCACGTGTGCGTTAATCGCACCTTTGCGATAGTATGGCTGCCATTTGGAATCGTCGGAAAAGTATGGGATGGTGATTTTCATGAATTACTACTCGACGATGATTAGCTATGCAAAAATTAGCGTCGTACAAATAATATAATAATAATTATAATACTTTATTGAAACCAACTTTATAACTAGCTTAAGTCTACAACATTTCATTTCAATACGCGCAACCGCCTATTTCTTTTTCATCGACTATCGGAAAATACAAAAATGTGGAACAAATCGTTCAACACTCGTAATTTATCCGACACGTTCGATTAACGCCCACACGATTGGGCCGCCGGTACCAGCGCTATGACCATCATTTGCCTTTTCGTCATTACGTAATTAGACCCCTGAAGGGTCGCCATACTGGTACAAATGACCAGGAAATTTGTGCCAGTATCTCCCGGTCTATTAGCGTTATTTATACTGGAACCCCTACCATGAGTTTGTTACGATAACGTATTCGATAACCGCTCAAATTACGAATTAGCATTCGGAAAATGTTGTGTTCGACTTTTGTAATTTTCCTATTATCATCGTATTTCCTTTTTTTCAGTACCGTGACAACGAAGTGGTAGACAAAGGTCCTCACAGCTTCGGATCAGGGTACGCCTTCGCCTTCCAAGGGTAGTACATAACGTAGCTACATATTTTGTGTATAGTCATACCTTTATTCTGCTGTTTTTACATAATTTAATAATATAATTGAATAAAACAATATTACTGATGTTGTTTTTTGATACCATATTTTCAGTTTATGTCTTCGAAAGGTTATTAGTAGAAAATGCTACTAAAGCTCTAGTAAAAACTTTCATTTATGCTTTTGGTGAAGAAAACATTCTAAAAACCGTAGCAGGATCGTAGGGTACTTCATAGTACCCACCTGGTTGGGCTACTACCATAAAATTAAAAATCTGTCGCCAAGCTTCGACCAGTGTGTACCAGGATAACATAAAAGACCAACAATTGTACCAGAGACAAAGCTATCCAATGAAAAAATCTTCATACTAACACGAAAATTTGTGAGGATGTTTGTTACTCTTTCACGCATAAACTACTGAACGAATTCGGATGCAATTTGGCACATAGATAGATTATACTCTGAAATACTATATAGGATACTTTTTATCCCGGAAAAACATACGATGCCTCGGGAATTCAGATGAAACCGTGGAAGACAGCGAGTTCAATATAATTTCAACGGAGTTTAAACGCAGTTAGATGGTAGTATATGATCAGAGAGCTACGCAAGTAGAAAATAAAATAAATTAATAAATTCCAATTTATACGCGCGCCCTCCATGTCGGAGCTCGCTGCCTGTTGAATGCTAGAGGTTGGTTTACATGCAGCTCGACTTATTTCATTATTTTATGGTTGTGTGTGGTAAGTTAATGATCATAAAGCGAGATACTCTATGGAGGTGCAAGGTGGATGACACCTCCATTTAAAAGGGAAGATCGTCCGCCAGGCTGGGTCATCGTGCCGCAGGGACCGCGGTCCAACTATACATGTCGGGGTATGTCCGACCCCTTGTTAACTACTGAGATTTTCTATAGTGGCCACCTCTACCAACCTCTCGGTCATAAAAGACGGCACACTATACCAGGCAACCCCTTACGAGGCGTCTGGGACCATCTGCGGTAGGTGACGCCGCCAGAGTACTCGCCCCTGGTACTCAAGAGAAAATGTGTGTCGCACCGTGATCACTCACTACCATTTGTCCAGAATGGTACCGGAGGTGTAAAGCCGCTCACAACACGCACCCCAGCACGCCAGCACTAGCACGAGCACCAACGTAAAAAAAAGGCAGTGCAAGCACCGGCACCAGCGCACCTTGTTGGTGCGCTGGTGCCGGTAAAGAAAAAAGAAATTAAATTTCTTTTTCCTATAAATAAAACGTTTAAATATGAAATAAACATCGGCATGTAACCCCTCCCTTGAGAACGTGCCAAGTATTATCCTTACCCTCTGACCTCGATCCCTCCCCTCAAAGAATAATAATCGTGCAGATGTGACATCTTACATGTTACGTATTTTATTTATTTATTGAACCAGTAATTTATTTATTTATTATGGGACAAAAAACAGCTACAATATAAATATAACAAAGAGATTGTACATACAAAAATAACAATATTGCAGCCCACTACATCATCCGCAGATAGCTTTAAAAATATAAGATTCTAATGTGCCACTAGAGGCTATAAAATAAGTATTTAAAAATAGTATTGCATAAATAATAATGAAATTTAAAAATAACAAATAATCACATTAGCATTTTCTGAACTAAATTGAAATTGAATTAGATTAAATACCAACAAAAAAAAAAACAAACAAAACAAAACAACAAACAAAATCAAGAATTATTAGAAACATCATGCAAGCATTTAATTGCATCTTTTCTAAATTTCCATTTAGAACATGCAAAAATATCAATGTCTATAAAGTTTGAATTATACGACTCAACCATTCGGCGCAAAGGGCAGCGCAGTCCAGTATTCGTGCGACAGGTATTGACGGCAAAAAGAGTTCCCGCACGAGCATTACGCTTGTTGACAGTGCGAGGTACTACATAACATAATTTACTCGTGAGGTCTATTGAGTCAAAACTGTTGTGGACAATGCCATGCAAAATGTTCGCTTGCAGATATTTACGCCTAGCTTCTAAGGGGAGAAGTTTGTACTTGTCTAAAAGTTGTGAGTATGATAACCGTGACTTAAAGCATCTATAGTGCATAGATCGCAAGAACTTGCGCTGGACTCTCTCAATCTCATCCACATATTTTTGATAAAATGGGTCCCAGATTGGAACAGCATACTCCAGCTGAGAGCGTATGAGGGTTTTATACAAGTGTACAAAGGTAGACGGTCGTTTGAATTCAGTCGAGGACCTCATAACAAATCCATACATTTTAAACGCCTTGTTAACAATGTTTTCAATATGCTGGCTCAGCTGAAGCTTACTATCGAGCAGAACGCCCAGATCTTTAACTGATGAGATATTACCTAGATTGGCACTACAAAGGGTATACATGTGATCTATAATCAATTTATTTTTTGTGAAATGAATATAATTACATTTGGGGATACTGAGTTGTAGTTTATTTGTAGCACAGTATGTTGTTAGCCTATCCAAGTCCTTCTGAAAGAGCAGGCAGTCCTCAACAGAGTGTATACATTTGTATGCTTTCAGATCATCCGCATACATAACAAATTTGGAGTTTAAGAAACATTGTTTTATGTCATTTATATACAGGATGAACAAAAGTGGTCCCAGGATCGACCCCTGTGGGACGCCTGATGTGACATGTATGGTGTCAGACTGATAGCCGTTTATAACCACCTTTTGTGTGCGATTTTGTACGTAGGATGAAAACCAGCGAAGTAGATTACCACGGATACCATTGAATGCAATTTTATTAAGAAGTATCTCATGATCAACCTTGTCAAAGGCCTTTTTGAAGTCTGTGTATACTGCGTCAACTTGCACACGTTTGTCAATATTTTCAAAAAGATGGTTGGCAAATATTAACAGATTGGATACCGTTGATCGTTGCTTAACGAATCCATGCTGCTCAGGAATAATTACGTTATGCAAAGTTGGATAAACTTCATTGTGGACCAGTCTTTCAAAAAGCTTTGACAAGGCTGACAGTATTGATATAGGCCGATATTGTTCAATGTCATGCTTTGAGCCATTTTTGTGCACCGGCGTGATATTTGCCCTTTTCCAGACCTCAGGGAAAACGCCTTCGCTTAAGCATTTATTGTAAATGATGTAAACTGTGTTTACATTAGACCGGGCGCGCCTTGTGACGTTATTGCAGGAGGGACACTTCCAAGTAGACTTATACTCTCGATTTAGTGATGTATACTGCTGATGTGTGAGGTTCAGGCATTCGTAATGATGCTTTCCTCCGCATACACAACACATGAGGATTGAGTCGCTTAGGGCTCGTGCGTCATGACAACAATTCATGATGTATAATTAAGTAAAGATATTATTATCGACAAGTCAAGTTCGCAACGCCACCTATCGGCGATCACTTAACATAGGCGTCAAAATCGGTATTCTTAGTACGGCGTGTTGGTACAAATTAGGTAGTGCTGCAGTACACACGCAGATGGCGCTTGTATTTATTTTTATGTCTTAATATGACATGCAAATTTTGATCCGAAATATCAATACTAAGCCAGATACCTTAATCACTGAATTAATACTTAGGACGTTAGTAGATAAATTGGTAACGTCAGGTCTAGAACACTTGATAGCACTCAGATACTTAAATAGTGAATTATGAAATTCAAATTGCTGTAACAGTTACAAGTCACAACCACTGGTATTACACTTAAAACATCGATTAATTCACTGTTCGTTTGTTTATTCACAGGATAGGGAGGTGATCTACTTATTGTAGCACAATTTCACTTGTAATATTAACGATTACTATTTTTTTTTTTTTTTAATACAGAGCTACGTACAAAGTAAACAGTTAGGGCGCCCTCTAGTGGCAAGCACACGTAATGCAAGGATTTTTACTTTAATCTTGTGAACATTCACTCGATTACTCGTAGTTAGTTACCACACATAATTGAACTGTTTTACAAAAAACTTAAACCGACTTCAAAGTACACTAAGATATCTACTAGATATACCTTCAGGAAGGCGCTGGTGTCTGTAATACAGTAATATGTTACTAGTACAGATACTGACGTGACCCTTAAAGATGCATTATGAGTACCATTGTAAGCCAATTAATTGTGTCTATTTAATGTAACTATGGAGAAAATAAATTATTATTATTATTACACTTCCCGCGCGTGGAGGGGTGTGCTAGGTGTGATCTGCACGAGAACTCACCCAGGGGGTTTTAGCTGGTACAAGATTTTTTTTATACCACTAAGGTGGCAAACAAGCATACGGCCCGCCTGATTACCGTAGCCTATGGACACTTGCAACACCAGGGGTATCAGTCGCGCGTTGCCGACCCTGCAGACATCTCTTGAGACCCTTTTTGAAGAACCCCATGCTGTACTCCATGGGGAAAACCACGGCAGGGAGCTCATTCCACGGTCTGAGCGTCCGCGGAAGGAAGCTCCGTTGAGCCCGCACAGTTCGAAACAATTCTGGTTTCAATGTGTGAGGATGGCCTCCCTGTCGATGGCGAGAGTTGCGATGGTGGAAGGTAGCCGGCATAACCTGGCCATTCCCTCCAGTTCGGTCGTACGAGAGCACCTAGTGAAGATCTGTTGTGCCCAGAATTCGTCGTTCGCTGTCGCGCAGTCGGATAACAATTTTCGCAGACATAATATTTTATTTTACAGTGCGGAAAATTCAAAATTCAAAAAATACGCATCGATTGGACCCAATTATATTTTTGTGCCTTTTGCGGTCGAGACCATGGGACCGTGGGGGTCCGAAGCTCTCCGTTTTGCTCGCACCTTGTCATCAAAATTGATCGAGACCTCCGGCACAGATTACTAAATAGTTACTACGTAACCTCCGGAGACCAGCGGGCGGGGAGCTTTTTCCGCCAACGCGTCAGCTTGGCTATCTAAAGAGGAAACGCTGCCAGCCTTCTGGGAACCCTGCCGTTAATCGGAAGCAGCGGCAGGCTTGAGGAAATTTTCTATATATAGATTGTATTTTGTACATATTTGTTGTAAATAAATATATATTTTATTCTTATTTTTAATTTTCTTCTTCGCATCATATAGGTATCAAGTTGCTAAAAATTATCTAATCGACATTGCGGAATTAGACAAATAACCAATAAATACGAATCAGTTTTAAACTGAGATAAAATTTTGTCGTAGAAATAATAACGGCTGCATGAATGCCTACCGACCCATCTGCGTCCTACTCTACGCCCACCCCCCATCACAATGGCTCAATTATCCACCATTATCCACCACTGCTGCGGACATGTTCAATTTTATATCCTCACTGTCGACCTATTTATTGATCCCAGTTCGCTGGCTGAATAAATTAACGTTTGCATTATGCCAGCTTAGAAAAAAAAGTAGTATATTTTTTTTGTATTTGGAATAGAGTTTCAAAAAGGATGACGTTTAGGAATGTCATAGACAAATGAACATAATTGTTTTAATCATTTACAGATAACGACGCTATTCCAAATTCAAACCTCCGATGTCTTAGAAAAATTAACGTAAAAACTTTATTTTATAATAGGATTCATCAAAATCAAACAATATACTATTTAGGCGCCGATCCCACTGAAAAGAGTTCTAGAGTTCCGAGTTCTGGATTCCGTGTTGATTGTAGGCTATGTGGCGCCTTTGAAAGTAAAAGAAAGTGTGTGATGTGCGATCAGTAGCGAATATTGAAGAACTCTAGAACTCTAGACTGCTTGCTGTGTGCACAATAGTCAACACGGAATGCAGAACTCTGAACGCGGAACTCTAGAACTCTTTCTGTGGGATCGGCGCCTTAATAGTGAATTTAGTTATGTATTTGTGTAGCAATAAAATGAATTTTAACCAATTTTTTACTGGGAACATGCAAACTTTGCATGCTATTTGCTCTTAGAGGACATTATCTTATTCATATGTGCCAGGACTATTTAAATACTTGCAGGGTAATTTTTATTACATACTTGCATTATTTGAAGTCCATTCTTACCTGAGGATATTTTCTGATGAAGAGCAGATATCTATAGGTGTAGTTTGGGACGGACACGCGCGTTCCAGGGGTTGGAATGCCACCCTTATTAAATAACTTGCGCCCCTTGGATGCCGTGACGACGTCTCCGTAAGGTGACCAACTGCTTATAGTTTATGTGAGCCTGGTACTTTATATATTTTTATTGGGGGTTATTTTACGCCTGGTTTACGATGGGTGACCATTTTGACCACAGATAGACTAAGGCGATGATAGCTCAGTGGTAGTGACGTCAGATGGCGAGACGAAGGTCCCGGGTTCGAATCCTACAATGAGCTTGAGCTTTCGGTGAAGGAAAAACATCGTGAGGAAACCATAGCACGGTGGTAGGGTACTACTCTCAAGTTGAAAATCTATCGACACCTATTGGTGTGTTCCGACAGCTGCACTTAAGAGCCAGTTCCTTCTAGGCTTTGTGTGCTTACCACCTTCGTACACATCACTTACCATGGTGAGATTGTGGTAAACACAGGCTAATACACAGTAAAATAACAAAAAAAACTCGAAAATTTTATAATAGATACAAAGTTTGACTAAGGGACTTTTTGGCGGGAACTTGCAGAGTGACGTTAGGTTTTCATTTTTATTTTAATAAATACGTGTATTTTGAGTTTTATTCATGTTTTATTGCATATTATCGGTGGTATTTTATCCAATAAAGATCAATCCATGTGCACCAGTGAAATGAAATGAAATGAATCATGTGTATCGTGACTTTTCAAGTTGTCTCAAGAAGTCCGTGAAAATGTTTAGTAGAATGACCACCATTGTACTAAAACATGACTATTATGGACGGTGACTTACTGAGGACTATGTGAAAGTGATTTATTGTGACTAGAACTTATTATATAACTGGAAAATGGCATAATACACAAGCCGTGTGACGCCAACAAAATAAAAATAAAAAGTTTGACTAAGGAAAAGTCTGAAAACTCTCTTGGTTACGTTAAATACAAAATCTAAGCTTTATTAAATATATCTAAGCTTTCCAAGTTGATACTTGAACCGCTTGTCCTGTTCTTAATTGTTCCAAAAACCCATCTATTTTCACACAAAATATCAGACACCCTACTCCATCGAACACGCAAAATTTAACCGTAACTCTATGGCAATAGGATAAAAATTCACTCGCCAAACAATTATCATTTCATAGAATTTTAAGAATACTTTCCGCGTCCATTCAATTTAATTCTCTATCTCGATGTACTAAAGTTGATTATCGTGCGATAAACGTTTTTCAATAGAGTTTTAAGGTTCAATTTCTTACAATGAAGATGGGACATAGTGGGGTCTCAAATGGAAATAAATTCCCCTTTAAATAGGTTAGTGGGGGACCGAGGAAACTGGGCTCCATGGAAAAATATTTTACACCAACGATTTTCATTGAACCGCTGAATTTTAGAACTTATTATGACTTAATAAAGTTAAGCATTGATTGACTGAAAATAGATTGACCAAAATCAAAGAACAAAAAAAATGGCGATGAATAAAACCTTTTTTTTTTGTAAGTATGGTTGACATGGTCAGTAATGATGTCGCCAAAGGTAAGGAACCGGCTCTCAAGTGCAGCTTAGCTCAACTTGAGGGGGTGTTTCCCTTCTACCACATTACAAGACGATTTTGAGAAAACCGCTTCCGTTTTTAATAATTAGTATTTTACAAGGTGACAGGTTGAAAGAGAGATTTCTTGCAGAGGCAAGAGTCAATATGAGTCTAATTTGGATTGATTTTTGAAAATCCACTTTTCAGAATGTTATTAAAAAATGAAATAATAATACCATATCTCTCCCTTATCTCCGAAGAGGAAACGTTGCTAGCCTGCTGGGAATCTTGTCGTTAATCGGTAGCATCGGGAGACACAGGGTAATTTTCTATACAGTGTGGAAATTTGAGACGGCTCAGTAAGCTACCGCGAATATATATTGTATTTTGTACATATTTCTTGCAAATAAATTACTATTGATAAATAATTTAATACACAAACATATTATGTACAAATATAATTATATTTTTAACACATTTCAGTTTTTTAGAAATCATCCCTTCACTATCAAACTGACCTTGACTTGCGGTTAAAACATAACAATTGAATTCTATTGTTTCCCCCCGCCCGCGCGGAATATCAAACAGTCAAGATATTAATTTATTTTAACAATTGTTATAGACCAAACTAGCACAACTAGTAAATAAAGTGTATCCAGATGTATTACCTATATAACTTAATACCTTCCTTCTCTTTTGATTTATGAGTAAAGCTTCGTAATGAATAATAACCTACCGAATATAATGATTCAGTCTATACATAATTATATCTGTAATATATTCTGTCTCCCTCACACGCTATGTTGGAAGTCAGTATTGGTCTCATTCACGCACTTAGAGAGATCTTTAGGGTCAGTGGAATGGACAGGAAGAGTTATGGATTAGTGTTAAGTTTATTTTTTACGTTGAAAATTACGTTTGGCCACATTCTTCATGTGGTAAAGTGATGAACTGACCACAATGAATGAACTTGAGGGTAGCAGTCAGCCAGGCAGGTACAAAGTACCTCACCACCGTGTTCTGGTTTCCTCACGATGTTTTCCTTCACCGAAAAGTCAAGCTCATTTTAGAATTCGAACTCGGGATTTTCATCACGGCATTGAGCGTTTCTTCATTGGGCGACACGACACGACACCGCACGGCAACGGCAGCCGTCCACGACATCAGTGGATGCATATTTCTAAAAAAAAAAAAAGATAAAATTTATTTATTGGAACAAATATGAAATGTACATAATAAAGTGTGCACGAAAATAGCCACATTAGTTGTATAACTGTGTCGCAGCCATTTACGCCCACCTCCAAAATACAAGAGGCGTCAGCGTTCCATCAGAAACGAAATTATTTTATCAAAAAAATATAAATGATTGAATTTGAATTTGATTTAAATTAATAATTAAATTATTATATAAAACAATGAAAAAATATTTCAAGTACTTGTGATCGTGTACATAGATTACTATGAGATTGTACTGCACGCTGTCTCACTGGGCCGGCACATGGCGGCGACATGTCGTCGGCAGCAAGTCTCCCACTGGTCCGTGGCGGCTCTTTATGCATGTGTTGTGTATACACGCAAGCTTCCATGTGGGCGTGGGAGTCGACACACCGCCCGCGCCCCCGCGGCTCTCATTATTACCGCGTCGTGTCGTTCTAATGAAGAACGTAGCTGCCGGAGTCGCCCGACGGTATGTCGTGTCGTGTCGCCCCAATGAAGAAGCGCCCATTAACTCTTCGTTGGCTCGCGGATGAAACGCGCGCCCTTTAGAAATGTCCTTTTATGTGAAAAAAACAGAATTCCAAGAATTGCTGTTCTATTGATACTAGCGTTCAGTGCCCAATTGCCATATACACTCACCACATTAAAGTCACATATATGTATAATAAGTCTCCACCGCACTTGTGTTCCTGGTCCGCTTGCCACTACACAGCTCAGCACTCAGCTCTAATCACCGATGTGTTTGCAGTGCAGCTGTCACAGATTATATATACTCACTTTATAGATTATCTATATTTCTTTATATCTATGTATTCTTCAAAAGGCCTTGCATCGTTACAGATAAGGGGCCTTACTCATAAAACGCTGTTTAACTGATACACTGTTTAAGTTGTCACATATTTATCGATCACCTTACTGTAATTGTCAAACAATGTGTCGTTATTTACGTGACCAGTATTAATTAGTATTTTATGAGATCTGGAACTCGGAAAAACACCCGCGGTTTTTCCGAGTTCCAGACGGATCTTTTTTTAGGGTTCTAAGCCAAGAACAGGCAAGAAAATCAGCAAGGCTACATTTCTTAAATATTTTTTGGATAATCCAACTAGCTATATTGGTTATTTCCAAAATTTGAGTTTTTATTTTTCACGTTCAATTTTATACTCTATCACAAAACTGCATGATCTCTCCATTTTGATGTAGTCTATGGCCGATCCCTCACAGCCCATAGATCATAGTTGCTAAGCAACGGTACCGTGACACTGAGCATATTGGACCAATTTATTATCTAAAGCTCTTCAGTTTTATGTTCCCCTGGTACTTATAAGTTTCAATGCGACGGCGTTAGTGAGGAATGACGTCAGTATTGTTGGAAAGAGATGGAAAATATTAATTACGAATTATTAAGACTAGTCTACGCCCCCGGCTTTATCCAAATCACTGCTTTTCTGAAAGAGCTCGTTAGGAAACTGTGAAAATCGCATCAAAATCAGTGCAGCGGTAGTCAACTGATTAGAACACTACGAAAAGACAGAGGATCTAGGCGTTGCGGTTTGCAAATAAATTAAACTTTATCAGAAAGTAGGATCAAAAGGTTTTTGGTAAATTCAAAACTTTTGACAACTTTTTTTCAGCTGAAAAGCTGTCGTAATAAAAAAAAGGTATGAATGAAATTAGTATATTTTAGCTATTTAGGAGTGCAGACTCCTACTCCATAAAAAATTGAATTGTACCTTAAAGGGCAGGGTGACAGAACTTTGCTCGAAAACTCGGAAAAACGCGTTTTCCAAAATGAGGGCGAGATCTGCTCCACCCATGGATTTAATATACAAACAGGATTGAGCTCTTGGGCCAAAAACGCGAGCAGAGAGAGATAACGCATACCGAGGCTGTTTATCCCATTCTAATAGGGTGACCAAACATTTTTATAACGAACAGGAAAGTTGGATTTGAGAGATAATTTGTGTCCGGTTGACACTTCTTCTTCCTAGTCGTGCACTCTTGGCAGAGTGGTCGTGGTCATTGTTAGTCCCTTTCGCGCACAATCGCTGCATTGCAAAGTTCCTCCAATTTTGTCTGTTTGTGGCGTTTTGACACTAGTTGATTTCAAATTATTGTTTGTATTACAAAAATATTAACATTATGTTACTTAAAATAGTGAAATAATAATTTATAGAAAAAATAAGAGATAAAACCATAATGAAAAACTATAGATATCGAGATACTTTTTCGCGAAAACCCATTATTTGAAACTGAACATTGTTATGTTCTATGTGGGTGTTGAATCGTGTACGCACGATTAATCAAGATATAAATTTCCAATATTAGCTGACCTCTCATTGTACAGAAATCCTATACAATGCGAGATCAGTTTATACTGGAAATGTATAGCTTGATGTGTAGCCGTGTATACCCATGTTTTTGAGAAAAGTTATGATTAATTTTTGAGTTACGTTTTGTGTCGAATCATCAAATATTACGTATGAATAGGCAAGGGTGCATGCAGAATTTCGTTCTGGGACCACGGCTTTTCCCCTTGCTCTTTTTTCAGTTTGCTCTACAGAGTTGTTATTTGGGAATTAAAATAAAGCAAAGGGAAATAAAACTCGAATGTGCTTGACAAAGTAGGTATTTATTAAAATTAAACACGGCTAAACAAAATCGTTTTATTTAGTTTCTGCCTTAGGCCAATCTCACTGCCTAAGTTTCTGAATGCATTACATTTCGCGTGGTGAATAGGTACGAATTATTAGCCAATGCTTTTACTAGTTACAGTTTTTGCGGTTCTTCATCTGTTATGCATTGGAAAGGATGCGGTGGAATAATAAGATGTTTCAATCTTGTGGAAAACATTTGTTTTAATCGCATCAAAATTGCATTTTTGCTTCATTTCTTCTTTCGATGGAAAGCTGTAACAAACATAAAAAATAATGCTATTTCAATTATGCGATACATAGGTACAAATAATTTATACAATAGGTACACATTACAACACACAATAAACATTATACTTAGTTTTAAAAAGAATTACACTAACTTTAGTGTCTTCCGTCTACAATTTTTTAATAAACCATGGTCAAACTACTTATGACTCACCATTGTTAGTAAATAAAATCATCGTTATTCCTTACTTGTGAAATAAAATCCCACAACCAGCACATGATTCACTTTTACATGTCTTGATACAATTTTTTTTCACCATTTTCACGATAAAAAGTATAAACAAAATGCGTTTCCACAAAACAACAGAAAAAGTCGCCATGTTGCCATGACACCACTGATATCAGATTTCAGTGCTACCAGAATAATTTTATGATAGCTACCAAACAATCATATTATTTTGATTATTTTACTTAAATACAATTATTTATTATTATGTACAGATGTAAACCTACAAAATAAAATGATTTAAAACTAGTTTAATAGCAAAAAAATATTTATACGTAATATATTTTACTTGTTGTGGTGAAATATTTTCTACCATCTTTAACATTTTTATCTTTTGGCAATTGAGGAAAAGGGACAAACGGCCTCGGTTCGGGCTATCTCTCTCGGCTCGTTTTGCCTCGGCTAAGATAACTAACAAAAGTAAACCCTAACGTGCATGACTTATGGTTTATTTTTGTATGATAAAATTTTTGGAGAGTTCAATCCTGTTTGTATATTAAATCCATGGCTCCACCTCGTCAAACTTTACGCAGGGTAACCATGGTCAAGGATAAAAAATAATATTTTGGATAACTTCTAGCAACTTGTGGGCAAGAATGTCATAAATAATTTTGTTCATATTTTGATGCAGAATAATAAAAAAAAATTTTTTTTTAATTCTGTCTCCGGGAATACTTATTTTTTTAAATAAATTTTAATACCTCTTTTATTTTCTTCAAACTTCAGCTCAGAGTTTTTCTCAAAGACCTGTAGTTCAAAAGTTACCCTCATTGGCTGAATTTTTTTTGTAAAAACTTTGTATAGATATATCTATCTTATAAGTACCTAACCTACCTACTACCCTAGTACTCCATACCAGACGTGGTCAATTCGCCGCAGTTGGTAGGACAATAAAATATTTCATGCTTCATATAGTTTTATTGTACATACAGTGTGCGTAAAAATATACGAGTCCATCTTTAAGCCTGCAGTTATTTTGTAGCTTTGATTTTCTTTTTAAATAACCAATGAAACTTTAACAAAAAATTTGCTAAAAGTCTGAATCTGACTCGCGCACCGAGGGTTCCGACCCTCCGAGGAGTATAATTTCTTGGTTTGGGCCCTAATTGTAGAAAAAAACCACGTAACTAAATTTGTTTGTGAAGGAATTTTGATTTTTTAAAATCTGTGCTAGTTAGGAACATCGTTCTATTTTACAAACTTTTATTTAACTTGCAATGTATGTATGTATGTTTGTTCGGGTGGAATCTTGCACGTCGAATTTCACCCATTTCCTGTGGTCGGATTGACTTGATATTTGGTATACATTAGTGTATTGAATGATAATGCAAGTACAGTCACTCAAAAAAAGCTTTTATTAAAAATGTTTTTTTTTTTTGATAGAACTTATTTCCAGTAATATTTAAATCAATGTCTATCTACTGTAATTACTTCAGATTTTTGGCTTTGCGAACTTCGGAGATAAGGGGGATTGTTTTTTTTTACATTTTTCATCATAAGTCAAAAACTACGCAATACAAAAGAAAATAAAAACCTTATTTGGAATGTCCAAATGAAGCTCTTTCCTATGATACCCCATTTAAACTTATAACCCTACTTTGAAATTTCAGTCCCCCATTCCGGCCCCCTTTGCAAACAAAATAAAAATATTTCCTTAAATTTGTCATTTTAAATATGTGTTTATTAAGAGTGGTAGAGCGTAGCGTTTATTCGCTCAAAGAGAAGCTCGACTGGGGAAGTACCTCCACCTTACAGAATACCACAGCCATCGCAGCCAGATATTTTTATGTTGTGTAAAGTAACTATTACACCTTCCTATTTTTAGGATCCTAACTAGGAAATAGGAACGTGTAATCGCAGAAAGAACGGTTAGTGTCCTAAGTAGTGAGATAGGAAGGTCCCAACCGCTCTACTTCCTTAAACAGGAAAGTGTAATCGCGTCGCTCCGATTTAGGACGTTTAGGGATGTAACATTGTTCTTCAAAACATCGATGTTTTGAAACAATTATATAAGGCCCTTCTAAAGTCTTGGCGTATATTTTGAGGGATGAATGTATAGGTCATTAGTAATCAAGAAACAATAATAGAAAAATAATCCGTACATTGAAAATACTACATTATTTATAAATGAAAACTAATTTTTTTAACATAAAGGAGCTCATTTGTATTCATTAAAATTTTAATTTGTGTGATCGGTTTGAGAGGATAAAAAACTTAAAACATCGGAAGAACATCGATGTAAGTATAGTTATATTTTTTTTTAAATCGCCCTTGTTACATCCCTACGAGTCGTCCGTCCCGCTTTAGTATAGTTGCTATACTCTTTGCCGCGTCCTATTTACAAAGCAATATAGTGTAGTGTAATAAGTAGCTTCCAGCTTCCTAGTTAGAACCATCCTAGTTAGGATCCTAAAAATAGGAAGGTGTAATAGTTACTTATAAAGTTGTGTTCCTGCGCGTGAGTAAGGTCGCCAGAGCTCATTGGGGAGGGGGAAAGGTCGGTAACGCGTGAGCGATGCTTCATGTGTTGCAAGCGTCCATATGGCTACGGTAACCGCTTACCATCAGGCGGGCCGTATGCTTGTTTACCGACTTAGTAGTATAAAAAAAATACAGCAATATTTATAACTATTCCAAATTTCAAATCAATATCATTAGTGGTTGCTGAAATTTAGCGCTATGACAGACGGACAGACCGGAGCGGCACCATATTTCAGCATTTTGGTTCGGAAACCTAAAAACGTCAAGAATATCAATGCCAAATATATTAAAATATAATATTTTCAATTTATTTTGTGTTTTGCCATGTTTATATGAGAAACGGAAAGCGCGTTATTTGGCAACGCGCGAGTGACTCCCTTGCTGTTGCAAGCGTCCATAGGCTACGGTAACCGCTTAACATCAGGCGGGCCGTATGCTTGTATGCTACCTAAGTAGCATAAAAAAAAAATGAATAACAAAAAATATAAATCTCGAAAAAAAAACTTTATTGTTTTGAATAATATTTTTTTTGTTTCATTTTGTGGAATATTGTTATATGAATTATTTATTTTTTGCATTCTTTTTAAATCTTTTTTTTCCCATTTTAAGTATTAGGTAACTAATTAATATAAAATTAAACTTTATCACAGAAATAATTATCGTAACTATCGTAACAAAATATCAAGAAATTAAAATACCTATGACCGTTAAAAAGATACAGCTCTGTGACATACAGACATACGGACAGACAGCGCGGCGGGCGTAGGTCTATTACTAGCTGTGTTAACAGGGTCCCGTTTGGGTAAGGAACCCTAAAAAGACAGAGAAAATTAATTAAATAACCAGAAATAATATACACAAAGTACCCGGAGTTCATAAAGTACTAAGAGCTCTCTTTTAAAAATGAAATGACAAAGCCACTAAAGCACAGAGAAACTATCGATGCGTAAAAACGTTTGCACAATCAGTATATTGGTGTGCGAGTGAGATGGCAAATATCATCTACTAATAAATATTAAATACTGTTTATTTTTTCGAATCCACAGTGGTTGGGTACTTAGTTTTTTGATAGCGCTTGAGTGCCAGCTTAGGACCCTCGTAACTTATAGACTTTGTGGTCAAATGCAATCCGAACGCATACAAAAGAAATCATGTCTTCAAGTCATTGTCCCCGACTAAGTAGCCAGAAGAAAAACATAAATTAAATATATAATTTTACAATCTTTCCATAAAATGCGGAAAAGTCACGTGAAACAATAGTATTGTTACGTGAAAAGGATGGAATTGTACTTATAAGTGTTGAATGAGATAGGAATAATGTTTAAGCGAGCGTGAAAGGGACGGCGATAGAAATTAAGGACCTCTTGCTACGCTCTGAAAAGAAATGGAGTGAAGTGTGGTATTAAAATTCAATTATTCACTTTTCGCTCCACTGTGCCCTTTTAAATGCTTTTAGGTGTTGAATTTTGAAAAACCCTTTCTATTCAGTCAATTCGGGTTAGTAAGGACAGTTACCTTACGGGCCACTGAAATTTATCTTGAGCTGAAACTTTTTATAGAGGCTATAGCTGATGCAGTCTTCACTCCTTTCCATTACACGTTGTAGATCAAAGTCAAAGCAATTTATTCAATTTAGGCCCCAGAAGGGCACTTATGAAGGTCACATTTACTGAAGTTACTACCGGCTCGGAACTCGGCCTTCAACTGAGAAGAATCCGGCAAGAAACTCAGCAAGGTTACATTTTTTAAATATTTTTTGGACAATCTAGATAGATTATTATCTCAGAAAAACATAATCTCTTTTGGGAACGCGGGACTCCGAGTTCTATTTCTCGATTATTGCACATATTGGTGCCGATTCTGTTTAAAACTAAACTAAAAGTCTCACTACATCTCTTTCTAATAAAGAACATAAGAAAATGGTGTAAGAAATTTAGTCTTGTCAAATTAGTCCAATGATTGTTTTCAGTCGCCAGCTAACGCTGTAACGTCTAAAATATGCTTTATATATGTTCTATCCTTTTTCAATATTGGTGCCGATTCTGTTGTAAATCGCACTTAACAAATTTTAGTCAAATCACATCTCTTTCTTACAAACATTATTGAAAAAGGATAGAACATCTATATTGAAAATAAGCATTGGAATAATTAATTATGTTTTTTGTTAGACAGAGCCATTCTGAGATTAAAATTAGTTTAGTTTTAAACAACAGAATCAGGGCCAATGTTTGTAAGAAAGAGATGTGATGTGTGTTACTAAAATTAGTTTAATGCGATTTACAACAGAATCGGCACCTATATATACTTTTAAATTGCATTATGTGCAAAAAAGTTTACGCGAAACTTATTCAATTAAGTACCTAATATAAAACTCAGCTTCGACATTATCCTGTAACGCCCAAACGCGCACTTTCAGCGGGAACTTATCGAAAACCTGTAGCTTTCTTGCGGTTAACACACGATATTGCACCTTATTCCTATAAGTATTAAACTGAATGTCCCGTACACAATGACGTTGTGTGTGTAAAACTGCTTTACATTTGAAAACATACCTTATACCGTAAGCTTTAAAGCTAGGTTTCGAATACAGGTGACTTTATGACTTGATAAGGAATGACCGGTTTTCCCTGAGCTTCCTCCCCTCCCGTACTTTAACGTAAATGTTTGCACAGAGAGGCATCGAGGCAGTATGTCAGAGGTCAATATTATTTGGTAACTTAAAAGTCAGGATTTTGAATTTGGAATATTGTGTGGGGAAATTCAGTCAGTCCGCGTTGCTCAAGCGGCGTGGACGTGTTCCGTATTGAAGGGGGTTAGCGACACAGTTTTTTTTACAATTTTTTAATTATAATTTGTCGAGATGGGCAGAATTTCGATGAAGAACATCAAATAGAGTAAGTTTTGATTTTATCGTGGTAGATTTTATACTAATTAATTCAATAATATTAATTATGCAAAGGCAATAAATAACCTATCCTCTTAAGACCGGCCGCATACTATAAGAAATTTTCTGTCAGAAATTCGCTTGCTCATACATTTTTACGTCAGAATTTTCGGATAGTATGCGGGGTCTAGAACAAAATGTATGGGGAAAGTGCCTTCCGGCGGGCGTCCGAAAATTTCTGACAGAAAATTTCTTATAGTATGCGGCCGACCTAAATGTATTTTATAGAATTCAATACGATAAATTGCGACTAATATTTTGAAGTCGATCAATAACATAAGAGTTCTTGCATCAAAGCTAAAAAAACGAAACCACTAAAAACTGGCCTGCGAGTAAATAAACAATAATTTTCAATTATTCGATTAATTAAAATCACTAATACTATTAATTCTTGCATATTTTCAGGGGTCCGTAATCTATGAACCCTTAGTCAATGTTCGGTTATGGATCATTTTAGTCACAAAATATGAATACCGCACAATTATATGTACGGCTCCTACAAAGTTATTAAATAAAACCGGCCAAGTGCGAGTCGGACTCGCACACGGAGGGTTCCGTACAATAATAATAATATTAACTAACTCAAATTGACTATTAAAATTAAATTAAATTAAAATTAATTTATTTCGAGTAACAATTGGACTCATAATAATAATAATAACAAGAGATAATTGAAATAAAATAAAATACTAATTTTAAATATAACACGACTATAAAATATATATGCCCTCTTTAATTTTTATTCTTTGTTGTTATAGCGGCAATAGAAATACATATTGGTGCCGATTCTGTTGTAAATCGCACTAAACTAATTTTAGTCTCATCTCATCTCTTTCTTACGAACACTATTGAAAAAGGATAGAACATATTTTAAGTTGTCAAATTAATCTTTGCCGTCTTATTTTGCGTGTATTTAGACGTAACCGCGATAGATGGCGACTAAATTTATATTGAAAACAAGCATTGGACTAATTTGACAGGACTAAATTTCTGACATCCTTTTCTTATGTTCTTTGTTAGAAAGAGACATAGTGAGATTAAAATTAGTTTAGTTGTAAACAACAGAATCAGGGCCATTCTGTGAAAATTTCAAGTGCCTACCTATTACGGTTCATGAGATACAGCCCACTGACAAATTTTGGATTTTTTTTGGAATGTTAAATCTTTTTTATGAATGGACTAAAAGGTAGATTAGTCACTCTTACACGGACAAAGTTTTTTGTTTCTATTACGAAATATCAAGGTTTAAATGAGTCAAAAGGTTTACACAACTAATATACTACTTCAAAAAAGCAAGTGCAAGTGGAGCGAGGAGAAGGTTCCGTACAAACATTGTTGATGAAAAACATGTTGTTGGACAGTTTGTACGCACAATATTTTACCGGTTATTTTAAGACCATGGACTTTTTATATGTTTTCCTGAAATCTATAAGTAAAAAATTTTCTGTATTTGTCAAAATTTTAGGCTCCGTAGTTCCGGAGATAAGAGAGGGAATGGTCAATTTACACCTGGTTTCTTAAATAACTTTAAAAATACATACAGGTTGTTTTTTTGATCAGCGACAAGCGACCCAGGAGCGGTAGTACAATTAATACATTTTCCAAAAATGGACTTAATTCCATTAAATACTGTAAATGCGTTGAGAAATACCTTATTCCATTTGAAATAAAATTACCGCAAAGTATGGTCACTAGGCACGTACACTGACTAGAGCTAGGCGCAAGGCGCCATTGCTCCACCCCTTTACTCCCTCGCACTCCCGTTGAGTATTACGTCTATATTTTAGTTTATTACATGATTTTCAAAATAATATTATTTTTATTTTTATTATTATAAAAAAATAAAATATTTTTTTTTATATTTTTTTAGCACCAGTATCAGATGTATTATCGACCCTGAGTCGCTCGTCGCTGACAAAAACAACAACCTGTATTTGAGACCCTCACAAAAAGTCCTTTCATTTGATATGTTAAAAGGTGTCTGCAATTATGTTAAAAAAAAAAACGAAATTGTCCATAAAAAGGGACCCCAATATAATTCATTTATTTTCGACTAGCTGTCGCCCGCGGTTTCACCCGCGAACCCGGGATAAAAAGTAGCCTATGTGCTACTCCAGATTATAATCTATCTCGTGCCTAATTTAGGGTCGGCGCGAGTGATACCCCTGGTGTTGCAAGCGTCCATAGGCTACGGTAACTGCTTACCATCAGGCGGGCCGAATGCTTGTTTGCCACCTAAGTGGTATAAAAAAAAAAAAAAAAAAAATGTAGAGCTGTTCAGCCGTTCTGCCGTGATTGAGTAACAATCAATCCATCCATCCAAACTTTCGCAGTAGGATATATACATTTATAGGTACCTATATAAAGTTTTAGTCGTTCAAATAAATTAACATTGAAAATCATCCCACAGGAACATATTACTGGAATAAAAAGTAGCCTATGTCCTTCTCCATACCATAGGCTATCTGCGTGCCAAATTGATGATAAATAAATATATATCACATATTAAATGGACATAAATAAATATCCTGGGACATTCCTCACACACGGTCACCTGATCCCAAACTAAGCAGAGCTTGTACTATGGAAACCAGATAATTGATAATAATACATACACTACCTTTTGTTTGTAAATACATACTTAATATACATAATGATGATCCGTTGAGTAGTTGAGTTATGAATGCGTAACAAACAAACACACTTTCGCATTTATAATAGGATATACGTCCCTGTTGGTTCAAACCATCTACGCACACTTGTTTCAAAATTCAAAATTCAAAATCATTTATTCAAATAGACCTTCGCCGGCACTTATGAAAAGTCTGACTCTAATACTCTAATACCGGTTCGGAAGGTTGCATTTGCTGAGAAGAGTCGGCAATAAACTCAGCAATTACTCTTTTCAAAACAAGCATAGATTCATTACATAATATTTACATTCTAATCGCACTGACAACAATTGCGTGCCCGGCGACGGCAAAACTACAAAGTAGACTGAATCTATATTTAATAAGTAAATAAATAAAAGGCAAGCTTTCAAGGCATTTAGACAGTACCCGTGCTCACAGACCGTACTCTCGTACAGTAGCTCTATAATATTCTAACTCTATGGTACCTATTTCTTATATGATGCATTTAAATGGAACAGTTTCATCGGTATTTTGGCTTCACTACAGTATTATACGAGCCATACATTTTGTATCCTCTTTAATTAAATGTTCAGTTCTAGATTTCGTCTTATATTTTCTCACTTATAATCGAAATAATACAAAAATGGTCTCAAAATAGAGCATTCTTACGATTCAAATTTCAAATACAATATTAATTATCAAATAGACCTTGGCACTTATGAATAGTCTGACCCTAATACTAGTACGGAAGGTTGTGTTTGCTGAGAAGATCCGGCAATAAACTCAGCAATTACTCTTTTCAAAACAAGCTTTTTTTTGCAAAGCAAGCTCAGACTGTGGAATGAGCTCCCTGCCGTGGTTTTCCCCATGGAGTTTTCAAATTCAAATTCAAAAAGCATTTATTCAATTTAGGCCCTGATAAGGCACTTATGAACGTTAACAAATGGCTCTACACCGGTTCCAAATACAACTTGAACTGAGAAGACTCCGGCAAGAAACTCAGCAAGTGTTTTTTTTTTAAGTATGTAAATAGTAGTATTACAATTACAAAATATATATAACAATAGCCTGCGAAGCGAACAATTCATTCAAATGCATTCTTGTCATCTACAAAATCAGAAACTTTATAGTACCCTTTCGTGCATAACTTCTGTTTAACTATCTTTTTGAATCTATGTATAGGTAGCTCTTGGATTTCTTGGAGTACAGCATGGGGTTCTTCAAAAAGGGTGTGAAGAGATTTCTGCAGGTTCGGCAACGCGCTAGTGATACCCCTGGTGTTGCAAGTTGCAAGGGCGGCCGGATGCTTGTTTGCAACCTTAGTGGTATAAAAAAATAAAAAAAAAAGCTTGTTTTAATATATAAGGTCCTAATAAATTAGTGAACTTCCTCTTGAGGGCTGAATGTATAGGTCATTAGTAATCAAAAAATAATATTAGAAAAATAATCGAAAGGGAAAAAAAACCTTCTTTGACTTGTATGGAGTCTCTATGCAAGTCAAAGAAGTTTTTTTATGTTGTAGTTTTTATTGTAATGATTAAATTTCATATTTATCAAAAATATATATTAATATATACGGTGGTGCATCCGCGAGAGACAGTAACTAATTAAACCCTTATTCGAGAACCATAACTACCAAAAACAAAAATCAAATCCTTATAAAGTAATTACCCAATATGGCTCTGATTCTGTTGTTCACAACTAAACTAATTTTAATGTCACTATATCTCTTTCTAACAAAGAACATAAGAAAAGGATGTAAGAAATTTAGTCCTGTCAAATTAGTTCAATGCTTGTTCTCAATATAAATTTAGTCGTCTATCGCGGTCATGCAAAATAAGACGGCAAAGATTAATTTGACAACTTAAAATATGTTCTATCCTTTTTCAATAAGAGATGAGATGTGACTAAAATTAGTTTAGTGCGATTTACAACAGAATCGGCACCAATGTATCCCAGGGAACCCTAAAAGCGATTAAGCGATATAAAACGATAAACGGCGATGGTTACATTGATTTCTCCCGGGACACGGTAGAAGCGAATATTTTGCCATCACCGCGTTCGCTATCCGTTTATCGTATAATCGTTAGTCTCTCGACGCGAATACCCGAAACGGGTAATCATACTTATATTTTGACGGGCCAGTTGGCGCATTTAGTTAAAATTTCAACTATAGCGCTGCAGGTCGTGGGTTCGATTCCCACACAGGACATGCATTTGTGTGCATGAACATGTCTGTATGTCCTGTGTCTGGGTGTAATTATGTATATTTGTATGTATTTACAAACAAAAAGTAGTATATGTATTATATCAGTTGTCTGGTTTCCATAGTACAAGCTCTGCTTAGTTTGGGATCAGATGACCGTGTGTGAGGAATGTCACAGGATATTTATTTATAGTGTCTAATGAAAGATCGACTTCTGGCCCTGGCCAGAAGGTTTCACAACCTGATAACGGTGACCGAAATAATATTCAAGAATATGCATGTATAAAGAATAGAGTCACCTGATTTTTTTTTTATTGCAACATTTGTTTTTACCATTCAAACTTAATTATGCTGGAACCCTGTTGATCGAATGGGACCGAATGACTGTGAATGTATTTCAATGTATTGACGATTGTATCACGTGTGGTTTGTTTATTAATTTCAGAGGTGAGCGTTTTACGTTCATAAATTAACGTTTTTGATGTAAAATTTAATGTTCTTTTATTCTGAAACTGTGGAGGGTCCGGGATTTGTAAGTTGTCTATGAATTAACAAATCTATAACCCTATAAATGCATCGGTTGTAAGTTGTCTATGAATTAACAAATCTATAACCCTATAAATGCATCAGTTGTAAGTTTTCTATGAATTAACAAATCTATAACCCTATAAATGCATCAGTTGTAAGTTGTCTATGAATTAACAAATCTATAACCCTATAAATGTATCAGTTGTAAGTTGTCTATGAATTAACAAATCTATAACCCTATAAATGCATCAGTTATAACGTTGATGAGTTAGTAGTTTATTCATAACAAATATATACAAATTACAATCTATATATAGACAATTTCCTCAAGTCTGCCGCTGCTACCGATTAACGGCAAGGTTCCCAGAAGGCTGGCAGCAATGGCTGGCAGTGTTTCCTCATTGGAAAGCCAAGCTGATGCGTTAGCGGAAAAAGCTCCCCGCCCGCTGGTCTCCGGAGACCTCAATCTGTTTTGATGAAGTGCGAGCAAAATGGCGAACTTCGGACCCCCACGGTCCCATGGTCTCGACCGCAAAAGGCACCTATTATGTTCTGAAAGTATTATTTCGCTCCATTAAAATTATCTTACAACATGTCAACAATAATAATAAAATTAATCTCTTTCGTAGCAGTTCTTTCAATTACGACTTCACTCATTTTGAGTGAATCCGAAGGTTACAGATGCCGAAGCTTCGGTCAGACACTATTTATTTTAAGGTTCTAACAATAGCGAACGATTTGAAGCAAATCCTATGAAAGAAATGTTTATATGTTATGTACGGTGAAATACCAAATGACAAGGCGCTTTGTTCTTTCCGCTCCCGGCACAGTGACATACTAGAACAAATTTTTCTTACTTCTACTGTGACAGCGACCCCTCTAAACTCTTTTGAAGGATGTGAAGAGGTTTGAAAAAATACTTAACTATTGGGGCAGCTGCGGCCAGTGCGGAAAATTCAAAACTATGCATCGATAGGACCCAATTATATTTTTGTGCCTTTTGCGGTGCCATGGGACCGTGGTGGTCCGAAGCTCGCCGTTTTGCCCGCACTTTGTCATCAAAATTGATCGGGTCCTCTGGAGACCAGCGGGCGGGGAGCTTTTCCACCAACGCATCAGCTTGGCTATACAAAGAGGAAACGCCGGAAGCAGCGGCAGACTTGAGGATTTTTTCTGTATATAGATTGTATTTTGTACATATTTGTTGTAAATAATTACTTTAATCACTTATTCACCTCTCTATTTTATTTATTTATATACAGTTGAATTTTGGGAAATCCCTTTTTAGTGCTCAATTTCGAAGGATGTTCCAACAAAAAAAATTATAGGACCTACTTTGTATTTTTGCCGCCGCGTCGGGACACGCAATTTTGTTGTCATTGAGAGTACAATGTAAATATTATGTAATGAAAGCTTGTTATGGAAAGACTAATTGCTGACTTTATTGTCGGCTCTTCTAAGCAAAGGCGACCTTCCGTACCGGTATTAGAGTCCGACTGTTCATGTGCCTGCGAAGTTAATGTAATTTTTTTAAGTGGCACATTTGATGTGATAAAATCTACGCCATCACTGGCCACCTTGAGACAAGCTGCAACCAGCTAGTTGAAAAATATGCTATCCAAAATCTCTCAGACCTGTTTTCATTAAAAAAAAGGGTGAAAAATTCAAATTAAAGTTCACAAACGTCAATCGGAAGGAGCCGCCATTTTTGCGGAAAGAGGTCGTTAGCGCGAACTCATTTCCACCCGCCATCTTGTGACGTCAGACTCTATTGTCAACTGTCATTTATAATTTTAATTGATGAGATAATTTACATATTTCAAGATTTTAAAATAAGAATAATGTTTCTTTGAGTATTTTCCTGCGGTAGTGGAGCGGTGCGGGAGGGGGTGATATTATGACGTATGAGAACTGTCTCGCTATACAATTGAGTTAATTTTAGGTATCTTTTGTCATTTGTCAATGAAAACACTCTCCCGCACCGCTGCACTACCGTAGGAACATACTGCTACGGCAAATGAACTACAGTAAAACCAACTGATATGGCTTACCGGTGTACCTGCGCAAAGGAAACATTTTCAAAGCGCGGGAAACGCTATTGGTCGGCAGCTGCCGTCATGTTAGCGCGCGCCGTGCGGAGGGGCGTGACATGCGAGTAAGACGGAACTAACAGCTGCAGTGTATTATGAACCTTATAGTAGTGATATAAGGTTGATTGTTAGTTTTAAGCATTATTTCGTTAATCTTCGGGGCCATACTTTCTTTTCTGTGCGAACGAAGATTCACGACGCGCCATATCAGTTGGGTAATACTCTACTGTCGCTAATCACTGAAATATTGTTCTACGAAAGTAAAAAACAATAAAAACCTTTGCTGAACATCCACCTTAAGATCATAATTATCCGGTTGTAACCTGATGGTACTTCCACCAGGTGACTGGTCACGATGGGCGTGGCGTCGGACGGTTTCGGCGTCGGCTGGCGCGCCAGGATCGCAGCCTGCCGGGAGTCCAGGAAGCTGGTGCTGGTCATCGTCGCAATCGCACTCCTACTTGATAATATGCTGCTTACAACTGTCGGTGAGTAGCACACCACACTAACACCATCCTACTATCCTAACTAATAAGGAGAGTTCGTTTTTTTTTTTTTTTATATCACTAATATGGCAAACAAGCACGGCCGCCTGATGGTAAGCAGTTACCGTAGCCTATGGACGCTTGCAACACCAGGTGTATCACGCGCGCGTTGCCGACCCTGAAGAAACCGCTTCACACCCTTTTTGAAGAACCCCATGCGTAACTCCATTGGGAAAACCACGGCGGGGAGCTCATTCCACAGTCCGAGCGTCCGCGGAAGAAAATTCCTTTTAGGCCGCACAGTTCGAAACAATTCTGGTTTCAATGTGTGTGGATGGATTCCCCGTCGATGGCGAGGGTTGCGATGGTGGAAGGTAGCCGAGGGCATCAAGTCGAACAATTCCTTAGAACACTCTCCGTTGTACAAGCGGTTACAAGTTGTTACGCTTTCACGCCTCAACTACTCAACGGATCATCATGAAATTTGGCATGCAGATAGCCTATGGTATGGAGAAGGACATAGGACATATTTTTATCCCAGGAACGCAGGTGAAACCACGGGGGACAGCTAGCAATATTATAAATGCGAAAATTTGTGAGAATGGATATGTTTATGGTATATTTGTTACTCTTTCACGCAAAAACTACTGAACGGTTTTGGATGAAATTTGGCACACATATAGAATATGTTCTGGATTAACACATAGGATACTTTTTATCCCGGGACAACATACGATTCCTTGGGAATGCGGAGGACAGCGCGGGAAAGCTAGTTTATCATAATATCGCTCGTGGTGTAGCTTGATTAGCCGTTCTTAATCGATCAGCAAAGTTAAGCTACCAACGTCGTGGCCGGTACCTGGATGGGTGACCGCCTAGTGGTATTTCAAATAAAGCGTTTCCGTGCTTCGGAAGGCACGTAAAGCCGTTGGTCCCGGTTAACACTTAATTGTGATAGTCGTTAAGCTAGTTGGAGGCCTTCTAGGCGGCTTGACAACTCCAACAGTAGGTTGACCACTAGCCTACCTCCACCGATCCGCAGTGGGCACGCGTGGTGGAGATCTGCACATTCCCTTTCACCCTCATTTGTGAAAGGAGGCCTGTGCTCAGCAGTGGGACATTATAGGCTGATGATGATGATGATGACTGTTTAAATTATCACATCATAATATCAATCACCTTACTGTCATTGTCGAATCTGATTTACGGAGCTTCAGAGCAATATCCTTTGTTAAAATATTTCCTAATGACTAAATTCGTATTCCCACCTCAACCTTAGCGTAAGTGCTCAGGAGGGCCCACAAAGGCCCTCCGGAGAGGCCATCAAAGATGGCCGAGCAATCAGCGGAGTGGCTCATTTGCAATTCATTGGGCGAGCTGTGGCGTCGGCTACTTCGATTTATCTGTTACATTGAGAATAAATGTTAGAAGGTAGGGTTGTCGAAAATGAGAAAGCAGTATACCTACCAACAGGGCTACTTGTAAAGGTTGTCTGGAAGAGATCGCTTCTTAGCGATAAGACCGCCCATTGTACAGTAATAAATTTTAAGTACTTTTGTTCTTTCTTTTTTATTTTATTTTGTTGTACAATAAAGAGTTATCTATCTATCTACTTTTTTAAATGTAGCCAAAGTTCCAGAGGTTATTGTACTCATCATTATGAACAACTATTATTTTGGGATAAAATCTAAAATCTTGAAAAAAAATCATACATTTTGAACGTGCAGCGTACACTTTCGCATGAAAAGTTTGACAGCCCGCAGGAACGAGTTTTGAGAAAATCAAAAAAAACATTCACAATCTAATTGCCACGTAAATAAAATTACATTGATAATGATGACAGTAAACCTAAGCCCCTTTGCACATTATAAGAAAAATGTCTTGTCTTATAACTTATAAGACACTTAATATAAGACACAAGACATTATAAGAAAACTTTGCATATTATAAAAAAAATTCTTGTGTCTTATCAGACACAAGACATAAAATGTATGGGCGTGTCTGATCAGACATTTCTTGTAATATGCACGGTCTCATATAACAACCAGAGTGATTGAATGTCTTAAAAGACATGTCTGATAAGACACAAGACATTTTTCTTATAATGTGCAAAGGGGCTCAGTCGCATTGGATGTTATATGAGACTATACATATTACTAGAAATGTACGGGCATGTCTGTCCTACATTTATAATATAAGACCGAAGAGGTGGCAGCTACCTCGGACAAAAAATTAGTCTAGCCATTCAAAGGGGGAATGCTGCCAGCATCTTCCGAACCTTGCCTAAAGGGACTCCTTTTAATAATATATTTTAGTTATATTATACTTTTTAAGGTTTTTAGTTTTAGGTTTTTTAGTAGTTAGTAATTCTTTTAATGATTTTCAATGAGTAAATTGTAAACATTACAAATTTTATGTACTGTGTCTTATAAGACACAATAAGATGCCTCGGTTGACTGTTTGGCGATTCGCGCAGGCGAGGAAGACAATAAGAATCAATTGTTATTTTTTAACCGCAACGGATAAGGATTCAAATGTAAAAATCCATTACAATCTGTATCGCCAACCCTAGATCTACTCAGCTCTTAAATTATACTCTAAGGAGATTTATGTGACTTGCTCTATTGTGAGATTGACCACTTTAATGGTTTGTGGGGTACCGTACCTAAGGAAAAAGGAACTTAGTTGTCTGTCCGTCTGTTGATAACTGTTTTTCAGGAATGTGTAGTAATAATGTGAAATGAATATCAAATATGTCTACCTCAGACGTCTACCATGGATTTGATATATCATACATGTAACATAATGATTTGCTTACTGAGATCTTTATTTACAACAAATATGTACAAAATACAATCTATAAATAGAAAATTTCGCAAGCCTGCCGCTTCCCAGAAGGCTGGCAGCGTTTCCTGTTTGGCTAGCCAAGCTGACGCGTTGGCGGAAAAAGCTCCCCGCCCGCTGGTCTCCGGAGGTCTCGATCAATTTTGATGACAAGGGGCGAGCAAAACGGCGAGCTTCGGACCCCCACGGTCCCATGGTCTCGGCCGCAAAAGGCACACAAATATAATTGGGTCCAATCGATGCGTATTTTTTGAATTTAGAATTTTCCGCACTGGCCGCAGCTGCCCCTGCAGCTTTACAAGTCGCCGGTAAGTGAGATGGCGCGAGTGTATCGACACATGTGGCATCCCACACCAACGACTTGCCGACACTCCAAGGGATCAAAGACATACAATATTCATTAATTACTTACCTAAGAACCGCATCGCAAAATTCGCAATTGAACACAATGTTGTCAAAATAGTTCGAATCGTGGTGGTTGAGTTGTTTTCCATCTCGCTGATTAAACAAACAAAAATGATAATACTTGTCCTAAATTCTCATCCATTTGGCAAAAAGCAAGGTCTCACAGCAGAAGTAACTGTAAAATATCAAAAATATAATAAAAATAGTACTATGTAAAAAAAAATGGTTCTTCATACAATTTTATTCTGGATGCTATAATAAGCTTGTTGTTTGACCACAATCTAAGTGGTCACCACATAAAGCTTTGACGATGGTTCTAACACATTTTTGTAAAATTCTGTGAAAAGTATTTACAAAGAATATGCTTTTGTTAAAGAATGTTTTAGCGAAATATTTTGTAAAAAATAAGGGCTAATATCAGATTATAGAACAAAAGGTCAATGGAGCGCGCGGAACATGGAAGTGAAGCTAAAAAAGCTAATACAAATTTCCTTTATAGTGAATCCCACTTTCTCATTTTTTATCGATTCTTTTATCGATAACAAATGAAAAAGAACTCAAATCGCATATTTCTGACAGTAAATCCTAGATGATTTCGATATATCTGCCAACGTATGGTGGACGCACCATACGTTGGCTTGCGGATCAGAAGTTCGTTCTATAACACATGAAAAAAAAAAGGAATTCCATCTGCGTGTCAATTGATTAAATAACGAAGTTATCTCCTACCGAAATTTTTTTCAAAATTCATCTCTTAGCGATAACAAGTTTTTATTAAAAAATCTTTTTTATATATTAGACTAGCTGTTCGTGGCCGGCGACGCCCGGTTGAAATTTCGGTTACATTATTGGAGTTTTCCCAGGAATCCCTATTTTTTTTAATAATATAATATATCCTATGTTAATCAGTGATAATTTAGCTTTCTCCTGGTGAAAGAATTTTTAAAATTGGGCCAGTATTTATTGAGTTTATTCATTACAAACAAAACTACAAAAATACCAATCTTCTCTATTATTAGTGTAGATGTAGACGACTAACTTAATCAGATCAGATAACAAATAGGATACTTCCCGTAGACCTATTACCATAAAATTTGGTAAAAAGCAAGGTCTCACAGCAGAAGTAACAAAAAAATCTAAATACAGTATACAGTTTTATTAAAAAAAAATATGAGATTCTTCACACAATTCTGACCCTCGGTGCTATTCGCGTTGAAATTATTTATTTGCTTTGTTTAAATACTATTTATTAAAAAGAAGTGTTTTTGTTAAATTAAGTTTGTTAAGCAAAGCAAAAATTCAAAAGTGAATACCAGGCATCTGATTTGAGTTTGTATTTGCTTTTTTAGCTTCACTTTCGTGTTCCGTGCGCTCCATCTGCCTTTTGTTCTGTATTCTGAGATTAACCCTTTATTTTCTACAAAATATTTTGCTGAAACATTCTTTAACAAAAGCATATTCTTTGTGAATACTTTTCAAGGAATTTTGTAAAAATGTGTTAGAACCATCTTCAAAGCTTTATGTGGTGACCACCTTTACCACTTTAACCCGTAGGAATAAATTTAATAAAAAAAAAAAATTAGAAGGCCAAGTTAATCATCAGACCCTAGAACCAGAGCCGTTGTCAAGACGAATCAAACGAGCCCAAACTCGATGGGGTTGCGTCGTTTAATTACAGAGTTCCCATGGTCACCTTCCGGCTCCATCATCAGATCAGCTCCAAGTCATAATAATATTGCATTGTCATCCGATTTACATATGCATGCAGAATTTCAGCTCAATCGGTAACCGGGAAGTAGGTCAAATTTAACTTGCAAGATCTGAAATGACACCGGGACAAGTCTAAATAAAAGCTTGTAAAAATGCGGGAAGCTAGATAAACCATGTTTTTAAGACAAAGTGAGGTTTAAAATACAATTAAAACTATATAAATGTGCACATAATAACTCATAAGCCACCTTTTAGTTTGAAGTCAGTGCGGAACGGAAGCCTGGCCAATTTCCCCGTCGGCGAGATCAAAGTGAAATTCACTTAGCCGCCTCATCAAAGGCACCGTTTTAGTGATGGGACACGATGTAAAGTTTTTATCGATAATTTCATAATCGGTATTTTGTAAGCATATAAATAATTAATGTGGTTATACTTTGAGGTTCAAATATGTTCACTAAAACAATAGTTTTTTTTAAATAGTAATATGTCACGCCATAGGTTTTTTATAGGCGCATTCTGGGTTTAATTTGTCATAGTTGTTTAGTCATAGGCGATTCTGGGTTTAGTTTGTCCGGCGACCATATTTATCTTGACTCAAATCTTTAGTTTTAGTGCCTTCTGCCTTCTTTTTTACTTATTCCAAGTAAGGAATCATAATTATCAGCCTAGTTCTGTTCACAATTGAATATTTGTAAGGATTGAATGACGGACAGTCCTGAGCCACTAATATCTAGAGACTGCCAACGTCGCGTCAATTTGCTTGAATCTGCCATTTATTTATTTATTCAAATTGATAGTCTAATTTTTAGTTTGTGTCGCCGGGACACGCAGTTGTCAGTGAGATCAGAATGTAAATGTTATGTAATGAATCTAAGCTTGTTTTGTAAACAGTAATTGCTGAGTTTATTGCTCAACTCAGCTAATGCTACCTTCCGAACGAGTATTACAGATAGACTATTCATAAGTGTATGTGAAGTGATAATTATTTGATATTTTGATTTAGATTTTTTTCTGTAAGATGATGATGATAATGAATGATAAATGGTCCTACTACTACTATATGGTATATCAATAATGATGTACTAAATCGGGGCAATTGGCGTGATTGGCAAGACTCAAACAAAAAGTGACAACAAAGTGACGACGAAGTGAAAAATTGAAAACGAAGGCAGTGGTTGTCAGGTTTGATCCCCAATCAGGACATGCATTTGTATGCATTGACATATGTGCTTGTTGTCTGTCTATCTAGAATCATGTATGTAGTTATCTGTATTATGTATGCATTTACAAAAAAGTTATCAATTAGATATTCATTTATTTCATAATTTTTAATTACACGAAAATAGGTATTTTCGTGTAATTAAAAAGAGCACTCAATTCGTCATACTTTTCATACAAAACCTCTGTACTTATTATGGCGTTGTTAAACATTTTTCGTTAGATGTTTTGAACAAATTAGTATCTTGTGCACTATATCTAGCCGTGTATCTAGGCGTAGTTTAAAAAAAGTGTGAAACAAATTCAGTCAAAGCCTCCGAAAAACAGCGTTTTTGGCTCAAATTTTACCTGAACTTTGGCCATATCTAATGTACCTATAAATTTTAAAAGTAAAGACAACATTTAGATACCAGGCTTGCAAATGAATTGGAGATTCTAAATAACTAACTTTTTTTTCACAAACTTGTAAGATTTTTTCATAAGAAGTATACGAACAAGTCATAAGAACAAGTTTTATGATATGCGAAATCATGAATGACGACCTAGCAAAGCGGCCGCGAGTGTTTAGCGGAATTTACCGACTGATAACCGACGGCTCTGATGATGTCTCTCTTTTTTCGCAGTCAAACATTACGTTGGATGAAACAACAAGCTTTTAGACTATGCTTGCGTTGAAGTTGCGCCGGCCACAGAGGGCTGCCTTAAACAAAAATTATATTCATAGTTATCTGGTTTCCATATGACAAGCTCAATTATCAAATCAAATTAAAAAGTCATTTATTCAGTTTAGGTCCTGGTAAGGCACTTATGAACGTTAAGTTGGTACATACAGTTGAATTTACCACCGGTTCGGAATACACTTAAACTGAGAAGACTCCGGCAAAAAACTCTGCAAGGCATTTTTTTTAATGGAAAATCTTAAGATTCTTGTTCCAAATACTTATACAATATACATTATTATGCTTAGTTTGATTTTTAATATCCCACGATATTATTTTTATATTATTAAGTAAAGTGCATTCAAATTTATCGATACTTTTTCCCAGCACTATTCTAGTGTAAGACGTTCAGACGAGGAGGCACTGCAAATCGCATTGCGTCGAGTTTTCGCGTCTATTACGCTACGTTTTGCAACAGCGCTGCGATATAATCTAGTTTGTTTCCTATTAGTTACACGGCTTTGCATTTAAATAAGTTATTTTGTGTGTAAAACGCAGTTTACTGTTTTTTATTTTTAACTTTTTATTTTACTGAAAGGCATGCAATTATTAAAACTTATGAGATAATAGTATGACTAAGAATTTAGTTTTTATTTTTTATTGGTAGTACCTACATTTGAAATAAGATTAGTTTTAACAAAATATTTTAGGCAACTTCACTAATGGTAATAACAGAAAAGAGGTGGAGAGATCAAGCGTCCTAAAATACTTAATTTTATTTTATTGAATAAAAATATGATTGTTATTATATTTTTTCCATGGTGGTTCTATTTTTTTATTTATATTTTTTATAATTATTAATTTTATTTTATATACGTTACTTTTAATTTTCGTTCATACGTTCCAAATATGCAAATGCTGCTTTAATATGTATACTGTTGATGTGTGTGAATAAATAAAAAATAACAAAACGTATAAAATGACCATTTTTAGAGCATAATTTATATGTTTTTATTATAGAATCTAGAAAATACTTTGAGTACCTAACTTTTTTAAAAACGACCCAATTAATCGATTCCAACATCATAAAAACAGTACATAATATTTATATTAAATAATCGATAAACAAACGAGTAAATTGTCGCAGCACTATCGCAAATGAGCTGTCATTTTCACGCGCGCTCAACCGTGCATATCGTCGAGTGAGATTGCTTTTCAAAATTCAAATATGGAATTCTGTGGCATGTCGCGTCCCACAAAATGGCGTCCGTTAAAAAATTCTGAAAGACTTTTATTCACAGATGGCCTTTAAAAGTCGAAATTAAATGATATCTCTACAAATAAGAATCTTTATGCAATGCCCAGAAAAATATTTTTGTTTGTTTGTTACGCCTTCACGCCTCAACTACTCAACGGATCATCATGTTTGGCATGCCGATAGCCTATGGTATGGAGAAGGATATAGGCTACTTTTTATCCCGGGAACGCGGGTGAAACCGCGGGGGACAGCTAGTAAAAACATATAAATTAATTAAATAATTAACTTTGTTTTGTTTTTGTGTGTCGTCATATTAAGTTCCAGAAATAAAAATAATTGGACTGTTTTACAAAAAACTTAAACCGACTTCAAAGTACACTAAGAAGTAATCAAATCCTGATCTGATGACAATGGGACCAAACGGGAAGTGTACCCTTCCAAACAAAAAAGAAAATTCCAAATCGGTTAACAAATGACGGAGTTATGAGGTAACAAACATTAAAAAAAAAAACATTCGAATTGAGAACCTCCTCCTTTTTTTGAAGTCGGTTAAAATGAAATGGTACAATAAATTCCAGCGGTTCCAAAGAGTTTTCTGTCGCAGAAGCTCAGTTTGTGGAATGAGCTCCTAGTCGTGGTGCATCCAAGAAGTTCTTCAAGAAGGTTTTACCACCATGCTATAGGGTCCTCACGCACACCATATTTTCCTTCACTGAAAGCTAAATTAAATCCGAGCATATAGTGCTTAGGCATTCACCATCATCATCATCATCAGCCCGTAATGTCCCACTACTGAGCACGGGCATCCTTTCACAAATGAGGGTAAAAGGGAATGGGCAATACTCCACGCTCGTGCCCACTGCGGTTCGGTAGAGGTAGGCTAGTGGTCAACCTACTGTTGGAGTTTTCAAGCCGCCTAGGAAGCTTCCAACTAGCTTAAAGACAATATCACAATTGATAGCTGGGACCAACGGCTTTACGTGCCTTCTGAAGCACGGACAACGCTCGTGTTGTAAGTGACGGCCTCCCATCCAATTACCGGCCTCATCAGTGATGGTTAACTTTGCCGATTGATTAAGAACGGCTTATCAAGCATTTATAAAAATACTGGATTAAAATATATTGTTTCTTTTTAGTTTGATAAAAATAAATAGCACGTCTTCTGCATACAAATTATATACCAAATCTCACACTCCGTGCGCGAAATATGCGTATAATATGCATACTATTATGATTTATGTTAAGACAACCCGTATGTGACCAGCGAGCCGTAATTACATGAGATGGCAATGCCATCGCATCTGTATACGAGACTACGAGTATATGGCATGCATGACATAATACCCAGCCTACCTAGTCTATTACTTATGTACATCTGTTGAATTAAAAAACTGTAACAGAAGTGTGCCTGCCTTTACATTATTATTAAGATATAAAAAAGGTGTCCCCTGACTTCTAATCACCGTTTTTTTTTGTTTTTATTGCCGTTACTTTATCTTCTTTCTGTTTTTTCTTTCTTTTCTTTCTTTTCCTTCTTTTCTTTTTCCTTCTTTTCTTTCTCTCTCTTATCATATCTCTATTATAGCTATATTGTTATATATATTGTTGCTTGTCCTCAGTGCCAATCATTCCCGAGTTCCTGTACGACATCCGTCACCCAGACGCGCCTCTCTCTATGCCCCTGGAGCTGATCACGGCGCCCCCACCGTCGCCCACCCCCTACTGCCCCTGCATCGAAAGAAACAACAGTCTCACTGTCGAAAATGTCACACAAGGTAAGTTGTGGAGGGTTGAAGGGATGGAAATCATCATGACCACTTTTCTATTGGATCTGTTATTTAGGAGGAAGAAAAAATGTGTCGTCTGGATGAAATTGGATGGCCCTTTGTGGGCATTACCTTTTGAGCCATGCGCCATGCGTCAAAACCAACTACCACTAAGGTGACAAACAAGCATACGGCCCGCCAGATGGTAAGCAGTTACCGTAGCCTATGGACGCTTGCAACACCAGGGGTATCACTCGCGCGTTGCCGACCCTGAATCTCTTCACACTCTTTTTGAAGAACCCCATGCTGTACTCCATTGGGAAAACCACGGCGGGGAGCTCATTCCACAGTCCGAGCGTCCGCGGAGGAAAACACCTTTTATCCCGCACAGTTCCAAACAATTCTTGTTTCAATGTGTGAGGATGGATTCCTCGTCGATGGCGAGAGTTGCGATGGTGGCAGGTAGCCGTGGGCTTCAACTATAAGACCAAAGGCTATAAATTTAAATGTGTGAATGCTACCAATACAACAGGTACTCTCTGTCTCTACATAACACCAACAACCGACAGTTTTTTACCTGAACTTATAGTCTCTGTCAACTGTGGTAACTGTATTAATATAAGTATTTTCCTCTGTAGTAAATATAACAGCACAGAAAGAAGCTCGTCACCAAGAGTTGATCCACGAGACCGTTGCAGTTGGAGTCATGTTCGCCAGCAAAGCCATAGTGCAATTACTAGCTAATCCATTTGTTGGACCTCTGACGCATAAGTAAGTCGATTACTTTGTATTTATTTACGCTGTGGCAAACTCTAAGGAGATCAAAGACGCGCATGCATACTTTTTAGGACCAAATGTCATGAATTAAAGATGGCGCACAATTTTAATGAAACTATTTCGATTAATCTAATTGTATCTCAGCAGTCATTGTATATTTCAGCAATGTGATTGTATTGCGCTGTGAGACAGTTGTTGCAGAATATTGTTGACTTAATATTTTAAATACCACAAAATGGGAGAATTTATTACATAAAATTCTAATCCGTCTGTATCTTAGCAATCATTTTATATTTTATCAATATGATTGTATTGCTTTATGAGACAGTTATTTTACAACATTGTGGAGATGATATTTTGAGCTGGTAAAGTGTAAGTGATGTAATTATTTTGTTTTAGGATTGGTTACAGTGTCCCCATGTTTACCGGCTTTATTCTGATGTTCCTGTCGACTTTGAGTGAGTATATTTTCTTATGTTTTTTTTTAATTTAATTATTTCGACAGAATACAACACATTATTATATTATACTAATATACTTACTAAAATGTTAATATTAAATATAAATAGACCTAAATATTTACAAGAACAATGAACCTAAAACTAAAAACCTTAAAAAATATAATATAATGACTAAAATATATTACTAAAAGGAGTCCCTGTAGGCAAGGTTCCGAAGATACTGGCAGCGTTCCCCCTTTGAATAGCTAGACTAATTCTTTGTCCGAGGTAGCTGCCAGCTCTTCGGTCTCCTGTGATGTCGACTAACCTTTTTGCTATTTCCTTAAAAAGCCTTATAGCGCTAGGACCCCACGGACCAAGGGTCTCGACACCGAATGGGACAAAATCATATTCGGAGCCTAGACCCCTGTATTTACATGCTTTACCTTTTTCCGCCGCTTCACACGCCGCACCAGCTCTGTTGTTGGTTCCATGTAGATGGGAAGGGGCCAGCGTGTCTGAACAGGTTGCATCCCATACCAGCACCCGGCCCATCTTCCATGGAATCAAACTCATACCGTCCGGTCTCTTACCATCGTCTCTTGCAATACCAGTCGGCTCAAGTAGACTTGGCACGTTGACGGTGGCAAGGGACCGGCGTATGATATCGTTAAGTGCGGCATGTCTCGAGAAGCGGCCTGCACTTTTTTGGCATGACAGTCCGTGATGTCCTAGCTTGTCGACATCACTGCCACAGGGACATGTATGAGGAGCGCAGACCGGAACCCCAAGCCGTAGACAGGTTGCGATTCGGAGCGTGTCAGGCTCAAGAAATGTTCCTGTATTTGACGAAGGGTACGCGTGAAGCCAGTAGCCGGCCTCACGCGCACCCACGGCCAAAAGCCTAGCACGCGCCGAACCAGTACTACAGCACAAAAGATTGTCATAGGTCAATTTGCAGTTTATGTCGTCCCAGCTCCTCTGTGAATTTGGAGAAACTGGAAAATTTTGACCTGGGCATGCAATTAAGAAAGCGTTTCTAGCTTCTTCCAAGCCAGCAATCTCAAAGTTTGAAGGGGATGCCCTTAAAATTTTACTTATGAGATTTGCTGAACTGTGGACAGAAGATAGGAAGGCTGGTAAAGCGACACTAGAAATTTTGCGAATCCCTAAACCACCATAACGGATGGGTAGGGATGCTTGGGTCCAAGATTGCTCGTTCAGCTGCATAATTAATTAATTACCTCTTTTTTAATTACCTCGCTGGGTTCGTGGGGAAATGAAAGCCTTGCTTGGAATCTTGACTCTGTCTATATGTCATCAGTATTCGCGTTCGGTCGTTCGTACGGCGTGCTGTTCGTGGCGCGCGCGCTGCAGGGCATCGGCTCCTCGTGCTCCTCCGTCTCCGGGATGGGCATGCTGGCCGAGCGGTACCCTGACGATAAGGTACCAACCCTACCTACACCACTCATACATTACACTTACATGGTACGTTAGGCAGGACTCCTTGGGCGGGTTATGGTCCATATCATACCAGGGCAACAACGTATAGGATCGGCTATCAACCTTCCTTATAATGTACCAGGAACATATAAGTGACAATGATTCATGACACAGGAGCGCGGCAACTCTCCATGAGCATAGCATATAGCGGGTCACATGGCTATCGCCCCTCGTCATAATGTACCAGGGCCACATAGACTCACAGTGGTGTATGATACAGGAGCACGGCAACGCGATGGGCATAGCGCTGGATAGGTCACATGTAAGCTACTCATAATGTACCAGGGTCGCAAAGACTCACAGTGGTGTATGACGGTACACAGGAGCGCGGCAACGCGATGGGCATAGCGCTGGATAGGTCACATGTAAGCTACTCATAATGTACCAGGGCCACATAGACTCACAGTGATGTATGATACAGGAGCACGGCAACGCGATGGGCATAGCGCTGGATAGGTCACATGTAAGCTACTCATAATGTACCAGGGTCGCAAAGACTCACAGTGGTGTATGACGGTACACAGGAGCGCGGCAACGCGATGGGCATAGCGCTGGATAGGTCACATGTAAGCTACTCATAATGTACCAGGGTCGCAAAGACTCACAGTGGTATATGATACAGGAGCACGGCAACCCGATGGGCATAGCGCTGGATAGGTCACATGTAAGCTACTCATAATGTACCAGGGTCGCAAAGACTCACAGTGGTGTATGACGGTACACAGGAGCGCGGCAACGCGATGGGCATAGCGCTGGATAGGTCACATGTAAGCTACTCATAATGTACCAGGGTCGCAAAGACTCACAGTGGTATATGATACAGGAGCACGGCAACGCGATGGGCATAGCGCTGGATAGGTCACATGTAAGCTACTCATAATGTACCAGGGTCGCAAAGACTCACAGTGGTGTATGACGGTACACAGGAGCGCGGCAACGCGATGGGCATAGCGCTGGATAGGTCACATGTAAACTACTCATAATATACCAGGGCCACATAGACTCACAGTGGTGTATGATACAGGAGCGCGGCAACGCGATGGGCATAGCGCTGGATAGGTCACATGTAAGCTACTCATAATATACCAGGGCCACATAGACTCACAGTGGTGTATGATACAGGAGCGCGGCAACGCGATGGGCATAGCGCTGGATAGGTCACATGTAAGCTACTCATAATGTACCAGGGTCGCATAGGCTCACAGTGGTGTATGACGGTATACAGGAGCGCGGCAACGCGATGGGCATAGCGCTGGGCGGGCTGGCGCTGGGCGTGCTGATCGGGCCTCCGTTCGGCGGGCTCATGTACGAGTTCGTCGGCAAGACCGCGCCCTTCCTCATGCTCTCAGCGCTCGCGCTAGGAGACGGACGTGAGTAATCCACCTTCAGGAACAAAAGTATCGTGATCTCTCGCAAAAATAAAATATGTGAACCAGAATCATATGATATCTACAGATTCAATAACTACTACTTTACTGTTAGAGAGAAGTCGGAAAACTTTCCAAGTTGTTTTTGACCCTTCTTAAATGTAACTACTGAAAAGAAATTAATTTCTTTTCAGTAGTTAGTGACTTATTTAACGTATGTAATTAGTTACTTGAGTAGATTCGTGTTCGAAGATTAGTTGGTAATAAGTTTCGCTTATTTTGGATAGCTTTACACTACAGAAATGCCTTAGTAGATCCAGCAAGGAGCTCGGACAATTTTCTCGAAAAATTACTAAAACCTTCGTTTCGCATTAGCTTCGCGTGCAAAGATTGGTTACTAACTATTTAGTTAGTTTGTAATCAGTTTAGTTTATTTTGAGCAGCTCCGTGTGCGAACCTTGATGACTAATTACGTAGTTTTTAGTTATTTCAGTTACTAATCTATTTAATTTCTTATAAGTTCTTGTAAGAAGAACGATCAAGATATTTATGAGCCCAGAGGGCCCACGTAACTTTGTTGCTATTGAAACCGCTATAATGTTTACTGATACAATGTTACAGTAGTACCCAACTGATAAGGCGCGTCGTGAATCTTCGTTCGCACAGAAAAGAATGTATGGCCCGACGATTAACGAAAGAATGCTTAAAACTTAAAATCAACCTTAGATCACTACTATACTTTTCATAATACAGTGCAGCTTTTAGTTCGGTCTCACTCGCAAGTCACGCCCCTCCGCACGGCGCGCGCTAACATGGCGGCAGCTGCCGACCAATAGCGTTTCCCGTGCTTTGAAAATGTATCTTCTGCAAGGTACATCGGTAAGCCATATCAGTTGGGTACTACTGTACAAATGTTACAAATAACAAATGTGTTTTGAACTAATAAAGTAAAAGTTTTTTTTTGTACATAGTTTTGTCTGGCTGGTCAACCCAAGAATTTACCAGGCTAAAAGATGGAGATAAAGGAAACTGAATAGGCACTTACAAGGTCTCACGTTCCACCACAACACTGTTATTTTGCTTGATTGTTAGTATTTTTAAAATTGTCGAGATAGCGGCCGCTTCGGTTCGTTTTAAATTCAATATGTCTGCTGCACAGTGTTCTTTTCACTCAAACACGTATATCATTCGCCGTGAGAGGGCGACACCGTACATTGATTGTAGTTTGTGGGTTTTAGGCGCGAAATTTAAACCCTGCGTGTTTAGGAGTTAGGAAAGGGATGGAAATGAAGGAAATTAGGGATTATCTCTAAGCCTGTTCATATCCCCCCACTTGAAATAAACCGAGTATTTCAAAAGATCAATAAGAAGATAGAGACTACTACTATGCGGATTCATATAGTCATTTTATAGTTACTTAAGTGTATTGATTATAATAATAATTGTGTTGAATAAAGGCTATGTTAAATATAAGATAAAGATTTGAATTAGGAATGTAATGTTAATTTAATCTATCGGAAGTGGACAGATTTTGATAGCAGGTCTCACAAGTAAACCTTTTGAAGTCTTAACCGTCACAACACGAATGATATTGTCTCTACCTGGATGAAGCTGTACTACGCGACCTAGTCGCCATTCGTTAGCTGGTAAGTTAGGTTCGTAAATAGTAACAAGATCGTTCAGTTTTGGTTGACGGTTATCGCTTTTAAACCATTTCATTCGTTGTTGCAACGTATGCAAATAATCTCTTTGCCAAGTTCGCCAGAAACTTTGAGATAGTCTCTGTAACAGTTGCCATCGAGATCGTAGAGTTTCATTTTCGGAATATACTGGTTCCGGCAACGATACCAAAGGTCGGCCTATCAGAAAATGGCCTGCGGTCAGAGCGTCAACTTCATCGGGATCGGACGAGAGTTCTACCAGGGGTCTAGAATTCAACATGGCTTCCACCTTCGTCAAAATAGTATAAAACTCTTCAAATGTAAGAATTTGGGATCCGATAATCCGTTTTAAATGATATTTGGTTGATTTTATACCACTTTCAAATATACCTCCGAAGTGAGGTCCCGATGGTGGATTAATCTTCCAAGTTATACCGCGAAATGATAGTTGATTAGAAATATGATCGCTTTCTTTGCTAAGCATTTCAGAAACTTCAGACAGATAGCGCTTGGCGCCTACAAAATTGGTACCTCCGTCAGTAACTATGAATTTACAAAGGCCTCTCCTAGATACAAAACGGTCTAAAGCTGCTATAAAGGCTTCGGTGGTCAATTCGGTGACCAACTCAAGATGAACGGCTTTAATTGCATGGCATACTATGAGGCACAAATATCCCTTATAAGTTCTAGCGTTACGTCGCTTATTCTCTTTAATCATAAATGGACCTCCGAAGTCGATTCCAACTGTTTGAAAGCAGTGATCTGATTTCAATCGGGAAGGTGGAAGATCGCCCATGACAGGCTGAAGAGACTTAGGTTTTACTTTAAAACAAATTACACATTTAGATAATCGGGATCTGATAAGATTTCGAATGCCAAGTATCCAAAATCGACGTTGAATTAAAGATTGCAGTAGGCGGGGCCCACAATGAAGGTAAGTTGCATGATAGTGATCTACCATAAGAGTACTCAAACGAGATAATTTTGGCAAGAGGTATGGATGTTTGACGCGTTCGGGTAAGTCTGTGTGTTTGAGTCGCCCCCCCACTCGCAAGACTTCGCGAGAATCAATGAATGGAGAAAGCTTCAATAAATGTTTTGGAAGTAGTTTATGATTATTAGATTTAAGATGGAGTATGACTTCCTCAAAATGTTGACGCTGAATATGTTTAACCAAATATTCTAAAGATTGATCGTGTTCCGTGGAGGTTAGAAAAGATGAAAGGTTACGCTCGGAACGTGTAACTTTAGCGTTATTAATGAAACGATAAATCCAAGCTACTACTCTTTTTACACGTAAAAGAGTGGAGGAACGTTCCAGGAGGTTGTCAAGCACGTCAGCATCTTGTGTCACTACACCAGCATGACACAAGTGTGACGATGACTTAAGCTCTTCGACGTTGTCATGCTTTTCAACTACTGACACAGGCCAGTTAGTTGACTCGCTAGTTAGCCACTTAGGACCTGACCACCAATTTTCACAAGTAGCCAACTGTAAACACGACAAACCGCGACTACAGATGTCGGCTGGGTTGTCATGAGTGGAAACATGTCGCCACACAGTTGGAACGATAGAATCGTTAATTTGCACTACGCGGTGTGCTACAAAAGTTTTAAGTTTGTGTGGTTCCGTGCTCAACCATGACAAAACAGTCGAGCTGTCGGAGAATAACATTGTTTGATTTAGATTAAGTTTTTTACTAAGTAAGGCGTGGATACGATTAACCACTTTGGAGAGCAATACTGCACTGCAAAGTTCCAAACGGTTAACGGTAAGAACTTTTAAAGGTGCTACCTTAGACTTAGCGATAAGAAGGTGGATTTGAACTTCACCATGAGTAACCACGCGGAGATAGACACAGCATCCATATGCTTTTGTGGATCCATCACAAAATCCAATAAGTTGGAATTGTTTTGACTGACATGGTATGACTCGACGTGGAATTTCGATAAGTTTCAAGTTGTAAAGGTCTGAGATGAAATTTTTCCAATCATGACATATGTCTCTGGGCACAGGTTCATCCCAAGAAAGATTGAGACGCCATATATCTTGAAGGAGCAATTTTGCTTTGAGAATGAATGGTGTGAGCCACCCAAGTGGATCAAAGATTCTCGCCACGTTGGATAAAATAGAACGCTTTGTTACATTGCCATCCTCAATCGGAGATTGTGAATAGGTAAAGTTATCACCTACGGGGTCATATTGGACTCCTAAGATTTTAAGCGTAGACTTGTTGCTTTCTTCTGAGAAAGGCTTTGGAATTTGACAATGATCTACTGGTAAGGTGTTAAGAAAAGATTTGGAATTACTGCTCCATTTGCGAAGTTCAAGTTGAGCACATCCTAATAGATTGACAAGTTGAGTTTTTAGTTCGATAGCTTGCTCTAATGAGGGTGCCCCGGTAGTTACGTCATCGACAAAAGTTTCATGACGAAGAGCCTCAGCGGCGAGTGGATACTCAGCGCCGTGATCACTAGCTAGCTGATGGAGAGTACGGATTGCGAGATAAGGGGAACTGCTAACTCCGTAGGTGACAGTCGCGAGTTCGTACTCATTGACTGGGTCACAAGGAGATTCTCGCCACAGCACGTGCTGATAGCTGCGATCCTCAGGCCTAACCAAAATTCCTCGGTACATTTTTGATATGTCACACGTGAATACTACCGTATGTAGTCTGAAGCCAGTGATAATGTCTATGATGTCAACTTGCAGCTTAGGTCCAGTAAATACAATGTCGTTTAAAGATAAACCGTTTGTGGTTTTGCAGCTTGCGTCGAACACTACTCGCAGCTTGGTAGTTGTGCTCTCAGGGCGAAGGACGCAATGATGCGGGATAAGGTAACGCTTGTCCGTTTGTAAGGACGCATTAGGTACAGGATACATGTGATCCAAACTTTCGTACTCGCGCATGAATTTAATATAATCAGTTTTAAGTTGACTTTGGCGGCTAAGCTTTTTTTCGAGATGAGTTAGACGCGACAAAGAACTATTATATGAATCACCTAACGGGCAGTCGCGATCCTTTAAGAGGAGTGGTACGACGTAGCGACCATTAGATTCTCTATAAGTTAAACTAGTATATGAATGTTCACAGATATCATCCTCGGGTACAGTAATAGGTACGTGCGGTGGTTCCTCGACTTCCCAGAACTGCCTAACTTGTTCATCGAGACTGCATGTAGTGACTAATAGAGAAGACGTTGTAATAGGAGGTAACGATAAATCAGAATCGACAGCACCGGTAAGTATCCAACCGAAAATGCTATGCAGAGCGGCCGGTAGGCCGGGCCCCAGTTTGATACGTTGACCATCATATATTTCGTGGAATAGTTCTGCCCCTATTAATATGTCGACTTCCGCGGGAATATCGTAATCGCGATCGGCTAATATTAAATGCTTGCAATATTCACGAACGACTGACGGTACATTACTGCTAGGCAGTTGAGCTGTTATATGATCTAACACGATCGGCTTAATGTTAAACTGCGGATCGTTACTATCGAGTGGTTTCAAAACGCATTCCGTCACACCCCTAACTTGAAATACTGGGTTTTGTCCTAAGCCAGCGACTGTAAGATTACATCGGCGGAGATTTAAACCGAGAGCTTTGGCGCAAGCCGTAGTGATAAAACAATCCTGCGCGCCGCTGTCAACCAATGCGCGCACGGTGCGCTGTGTGCCGGCGACAGGGTTGCACACGCGCAGCTGACACGTACCTAGTAGTACTATACCGCTACTGCTTCCGACATGAGCACCGGTGCTCGCCTGAGTGGCAGCGCTAGAGCTGGGTTGCGTTTGCTCAGTATGTAGTAAGGTGTGATGACGTAATCCGCATAAAGTACAAAATACTTTAGAAAAGCATTTATCTACGACATGATTAGTACGTAAACAGTTGGTGCACATTTTTTTGTTTTCAATTAAAGTGAGTCTAGCACCAGAGTCTAAAGATTGAAAAGTAGGGCACCTATAGATTGAGTGCGCTTCATTACAACAAGAACAAGTGAATGATGTCGTAGGTTGAGATTTAGTAAGATAAGATGAGCGTTTTGATCCGCTGCTATTCTGCCGATTACTCGCTGGCAATTGTTTTCGTTCAATGGTACGGGTAGAATTGGTAGAACTCAAAGATAGTTCGCTAGTTTCTAAGATCTTTACGTAGTCTTGAAGAAACTTTAATAGTTCACTAAATGAAGGTATTTCTGAACTGTTTTGAGATTCGAACCGTTTGCGGGTATCTGAATCGAGGGTACGAGAGGCTAAATGAAATAAAATAAAATCACCAAAGTTTTTGATATTTAAAGATTGGAGCGCATGATATGATTCATAAAACACGTTTGTTAATACTTGCAATTCTTGAAAATTACCCGATTTAACTGCTGGATAACTTAAGAATTTATCTAAATATGTCAAAGCTAAGATACGTTTGTTTTGGTAACGTTCGATTAAGGCGTCGAAAACAACTTCATAATTATTGGCTGTCATTGGAATCCCTTTTACAATCGATAAGGCGGGTCCGCGTAAACACGACACAAGGTAATGGTATTTTTCTATTTGTGATATAGAATTATTCTCATGAATTAAGTGAACAAACGTATCATAAAACGTTTGCCAGTTTTCGATGTTGCTATCAAATTTAGGTAGATCAAATTTAGGTAAACGCGCATTGACTTTGGAATTCCCGGAATGCGTGAGATCGGAGTCGACTCGCGCCGGCGACGCGCCGCCCGCGCCCGCGGCCGAGCCGTCCGCTGGCGATCCGGTGACGTTGAAGCTCTTCTCGTATATCGGCAACGTGCTACCCGCTGCGATCACCGCATAATACAATTCGTCAAATGAAACCATAGAATTTTGGTTAATTTGTACATCGGGTTTGATTGCTAACTCTAAAGTTTGTATTTCATTACACAACGAACCAAATTCTTCGCGAATTGAATGAACTCGAGTGTATCTCGACTTGAACGCCGATACCTTTGAACGATCTTGAACCATTTCGTTAGATAAGTCGTAAAGGATTTGCATAGCTCGGAATACATATTCGCGTTGTGATTGAAGTATTTTAAGTTTACTTGCTTCCATGTTTTTTAGTTCGAAGCTAAAAATAAAATAATGTTAGATAGCCTACTTTGGTGTATGAAGGTAAATGAAATCAATTTAGGTGTAGATTTGAGGTGGAGTGTGTAAGTACCTACTTACATATATAAGTTTTATAATGTAAATGTAACATAAATACCATAAAATATTGTTACGAATTCTATAAAATTTATAAAATATTTTGGAGGTAGGTTCCAATCTTATATGAAGACTCGAACAAAATGTAATGAAGATGTAATGCTACTAAATTGTAATGACTTGTGAATCCGTATAGTATCACTGTACGTATAACCAACACAATTTTATAAGGTTATACCTAGTTTTACAATAAAATGCGTAATTTTGCTTATTTCTCAGAGTTTTCGATCGAAATTGAACCTGAGATTAAAAAAATACTGTTTTTCCATAGGTATTCGCGCTCGTAAGGACCAACTTTATGTTTTGAACTAATAAAGTAAAAGTTTTTTTTTGTACATAGTTTTGTCTGGCTGGTCAACCCAAGAATTTACCAGGCTAAAAGATGGAGATAAAGGAAACTGAATAGGCACTTACAAGGTCTCACGTTCCACCACAACACTGTTATTTTGCTTGATTGTTAGTATTTTTAAAATTGTCGAGATAGCGGCCGCTTCGGTTCGTTTTAAATTCAATATGTCTGCTGCACAGTGTTCTTTTCACTCAAACACGTATATCATTCGCCGTGAGAGGGCGACACCGTACATTGATTGTAGTTTGTGGGTTTTAGGCGCGAAATTTAAACCCTGCGTGTTTAGGAGTTAGGAAAGGGATGGAAATGAAGGAAATTAGGGATTATCTCTAAGCCTGTTCAAAATGTATAATTCGTTCTGCGTGGGAATCGAACCCACGACCAATGGCGTGCCAGTCAGGTATCTAAACAGGCGATTGTTTGTGAATATTTCATAAATAAAACCTAAATTACCAGGGCATCATAAACTAACAGAACTATTTGTTGACAGTACTACAACTGATGATCCTGCAGCCAGGAGTGGTGAGGCAGGAGTCGGATCCACCGTCACTTCGCCAGCTCGTTACCGACCCTTACATCATCATCGCTGCATGTAAACCTTATAATACATCTTTATAGTATAATCTGTAATGAGAAGTTGAACAATTTCTAAAAAGGGGTTTTAATAGTACATTATGATACAAGTGGGCAAAGTTGGTCATTACACACGAAAAGGTATTAAGCGCGGTAATTGAGCCGAGAGTGTAATGATCAATGCACACACACATACGACGTTTTTCAACACACTTGCGAGGAAAAAAACGGACTTGTATTTTTTAACTAGATTTTTTGATAATAATCAACCACACAATGAGAACGTTAACAAATATGGCGCGCAAGTTTTTTCTTTTTTGATAGCAATGCGCTGTCAAACTATTTTACCCGTTTAAATTAAGAATGCTTCGCCTACACACATATCAATTGCATTGGGGTACAAACTTAACATAATCGGGATTATACCTAACATGAAACTGTGCGGTAATGTAAAGTAAAAAGCACTAGTGCGTAATAAGCTACATTATGAAACTAAAATCAGTGCAATAAAAGTCACTTTACGAGCGAGTGTGTTTTCTTTATGAAATACCAAAAACGGTGCTAGAAACCTATTTTAAAAGTGAAAATGTTAATGGATCATGGCTTATGGAAGCGTTGTTTCCAGGTGCCATAACGGTAGCCAACGTGGGTATAGCGATGCTGGAGCCGAGCCTGCCGCTGTGGATGGCCGACACCATGGAGTCCAGGCGATGGCAACAGGGAGTCGCCTTCCTGCCCGCCAGCATCTGCTATCTCATCGGTAAATTATACATTCTTTGACATTCTTAACAGGACAGGGCCTGCGTTACTCCATACAAAATGTATTCCCCTTTTTGCCTCTAGCTAAAGTAAAATTTTTTTTTTTTTTATAAAATCAGGGTCTGCTGTAGACACGTCCGTTCCTTTTTTTCAGCAACTAATTAGTAAAGAAAATGTGACCCTCCAAAAATTACAAAAAGTTGCCCCATTTTTACTGCCGTGATAGAAGACTTTAAATACTTGTCTGCTAGGGGCCAACCAATAATATTATCATAACTTTAATTGTGTTTTGTCCTTCACTGACATCTGACGTCAAAATAGAACAAAAGACAAGTAAGGCTATAATAATATTGTTTTAAGAGCTTGTGGTTGGCCCCTAGCAGACAAATACGATTTTTTTAACATAAAATATAAATGACAGGAAATTGTAATGTAAATTTTTGAATCGGCTCAGTTTTCAAGTCAGAAAAAAAGGGAATAAGAAAAGTAGAAATCGACAAAAAAAATGTATCTAATCGATCTGAGCTGCAGCTGTCTCTATCGCACTCTACGGGGGCAGACGTGAGGCAGCGCGACGGCAATAGTTTCTTCAAATATCTATTTTTCAAATTCATCGCAGGCCACGTCCCCTCTTAAGAGGACTCAATTCGTCATACTTTTTATACAAAGCCCCTGTACTTATTATGGCGTTGTTAAACATTTTTCGATAGATGTTTTGAACAAATTAGTATCTTGTGCACTATATCTAGCCGTGTATCTAGGCGTAATTTAAAAAAAGTGTGAAACAAATGCAGTCAAAGCCTCCGAAAAACAGCGTTTTTGCCTGAACTTTGGCCATATCTAATGTACCTATAAATTGTAAAAATAAAGAAAACATTGAGATACCAGGCTTGCAAATGTATTGGAGATTCTAAATAACTAACATTTTTTTCACAAACTTGTAAGACTTTTTCACAAGAAGTACACGCCTGGAACAAGTTTTATGAATTCGAAATCATGAATGACGACCTAGCGAAGCAGCCGCGAGTGATCAGCGGAATATACCAACTGATAACCGACGGCTCTGATGCTGTCTCTCTTTTTTCGCAGTCAAATATTACATTGGATGAAAACACAAGCTTTTAGACTATGCTTGCGTTGAAGTTGCGCCGGCCACACAGGGCCACCTTAAACGTTAAACAGAAATTTTAATAATGGACAAAGTGTAGCGCGTATATTCAAGAATATCGTAGCATGTACTACGACTATTCGTAGCGTAAGCTTATTGGTAGCATTGCTACACTCGTAGCGTAAAATCTTTAACTACGAGTTTGTTATTATGATTAAACACTTAATAAATGGTATAAATGGAGTTTTGTGACGTCATAATTTTATAGAAACATATGATCAACTTTTTACAGTTAGACTAGCACAAAATTATAGAATAATATTTGTATATTTTAGATGTTTTAAAACTGGTTAGTATTTGATAGTTTATCTTGAATGTCCTCATTACGTCATACTGTAGCACCTACTTATTTCTCTCGTAGCACGTATTACTACGAAAATGTAGAACGTTTCGTAGTAGCTTTGCTACGATGCGTAGCAAATAATAAATCTTCATTGTATTCTACTAGCTTTTCCACGCGATTCCACCCATGATCCCGGTATAAAAAGTACCCCATGATCTTCTCCATACCATAAGCTATTTGCATTCTCAATTTCATTACGATCGGTTCAGCGGTTTAGGCGTAACAAACAAATAACTTTCGCATTTGTAATATATTAGTACGGTCGCAGGTACAAATCTGTTCGGCCCCCTCGGCCACAAGATGGGTCGCTGGCTGGCCGCCTGCTCCGGCCTCGTCATCATTGGACTCTGTCTCATTCTGGTATGAATATATTTTTAAAAGAAAAGGAGATTCACAATTCGACACGTATGTATGTACAGTATGTAGAATTTTTATACATTTGTTATTTGTAACATTTGTACAGTAGTACCCAACTAATATGGCTTACCAATGTACCTGCGCAGAAGATACATTTTCAAAGCGCGGGAAACGCTATTGGTCGGCTGCTGCCGCCATGTTAGCGCGCGCCGTGCGGAGGGGCGTGACTTGCGAGGTAGACGGAACTAACAGCTGCAGTGTATTATGAACCTTATAGTAGTGATCTAAGGTTAATTATAAGTTTTAAGCATTCGTTCGTTAATCTTCGGGGCCATACATTCTTTTCTGTGCGAACGAAGATTCACGCGCCATATCAGTTGGGTACTACTGTAACTGTAATGTCACTGCGCCAGGTCTCAACTTATCGCACACAACTGATTGACTTTTTTAATGTTGATTCGACTCACAGATAAACATCTAAATAGATGACGCTAGTACTTCGCGTGTCAAAATCTGTGCAAAAATGGAGCACAATGTTCTTCTTTTGAAACTGTTTCGCGCGGACAGGGAACTCGCGTGCGGCCGCATGTCCACCAGAGATGTGTAGCGAGGGATGTGTTTAGCTGACAAATAGGATGGCTTCATATTCACGTTAAAAATCTAATGCCAGCCTAACTAAATCAATCTTGTGACATTATGGTAGGTACAAAAAAAGTTACACGCTTGGTTTTCATACGGATGGAGGGACTTGCGTTATCTATTGACACTGAAAAAAAGGTTCTACAAAACTAGTTATGTAAGTTGACGTTTTGTTGTCGGGAAACTAACTTTAGTTACATTAAATAAAATAATTTAGTAACGAACTAAAACTAGTTTTGTTACTGGTAAGTTTTAGTTCGCAAGACACTTTGTTTAGGTTATTTGTGTTACTGTTAAATAAAATTTTGTAGTACCTTTTTTCAGTGTTGATTTCTGTGGCTCGACTCGTGCGTGTCCCAATCAAGCATTCCAAAAGCACCGTATAATCCAAAATTAACATTTTAACAAAAAAATAAACCGCCTTCAAAGTACACTAAAAAGAATGAAATAACTCTTATCTGACACTGTTTTGAAGTCAGCGAAATCGCATGACGTGTTCTATACAAACTATACTTTTTATTGTACTTTGAAGGCGGTTTATTATTATTTTTGTTAAAAAGTTAATTTATTTTTGAATTTTTAGTTTTATCTATATGAAATTTATATGGGACCATTTCGGAATAAACCCTGTCGAACAAAAAAAATAATTTTGCAAATCCGTCTATATATGACGGAGTTATGCCCCAAAATACATTAAAAAAAATACAAACATCTGAATTGATAACCTCCTCCTTTTTGAAGTCGGTTAAAAAATAAATAAACACAAACTTATGTACCACCTCAGATCCCAATGGCTCGTAAGTTGGAGCACCTGATAATCCCGAACGCGGGGCTGGGGTTCGCGATCGGCATGGTGGACTCGTCCATGATGCCGGAGCTCGGGTTCCTGGTCGACATCAGGCACGCCGCCGTCTACGGATCTGTCTATGCCATCGGAGACACTGCCTTCTGCTTGGCTTATGCTGTCGGTAAGGAGTCATTTATGTCAAAATAAAACATATATAGAACATAGGGTAAATCTATCTGAAAGGGGTAAAGACTACATCAAGTATACAAAAAAGTTCTGATCAAAATAAATTACTCATAATTATACCAAATTAGTGCTTCCAAAAATATTTTTTTTATTATTATTATATTATAATAAAAATTTGTCGCCCGCCGCGCGCGCCCATTCATATATTGTGTCCTTTTAAATTTCTGAAATGTTTTCTTATACTGATTCTTAACCACCAAAAAAAAATTTCCGCACTGGTTAAAATTATGTCATGTATATTGAAAAGCCTCTTTAATGATCTATGGACTTATAAGGCGAGAGTGAATAGGCTTGTTCTGGGCGAGCGTGCCAAATCTACGATTTAATCCTTTGTGGGGTGGGTCAGATCAGAAGCCAAACGCAAACCCAAAAAAGATAGGCTAATATAAAATTTAGTCTTAAAATCCATTTTTGTATTTAATACATAATTTATCTATTAACCTAAAGAAGCCCAACGACGTTCATTAATTAATTATTATTATCAATAATTATTATTTTAATAATTATTATTATTATTAATAATTATTATTATTTAATTATTATTTTCTGGCCAGGCCCCGCGTTCTCCGGAGCCTTGATGAACAGCATCGGCTTCGAGTGGATGCTGGTGATCATCGCGATGATCAACTTTGCGTACGCACCGTTCTTGCTACTGCTGAGATCACCACCCGCTAGGGATGAGAAACAGGTGAGGTTTTGTTTCAACCAGGGGGTAAGGAGTTGATAGGAGTCGGTGTGAAGGCATGAGTTGTTGCAGGGAGAACATTGTGTACTTATTGTCTAGTCCCTGGTACTACACTGTGTACTACAATACAACATTATGTACTTGTTGTCTAGTCCCGGGTAAACCACTGTGTACTACAATTCAACATTGTGAACCAGTAGGCTGGTGCCGGGTACTTTAAAATTCAATTCAAAATAATTTATTCAAATAGACCTTTGCAGGCACTTATGAAAAGTCTGACTCTAATACTCTAATACCGGTTCGGAAGGTTGCATTTGCTAAGAAGAGCCGGCAATAAACTCAGCAATTATTCTATTCAAACAAGCTTAGATTCATTATTAAACTCATTACAATAATATCATTCAAATCGCACTGATAGCAATTGCGTGCCCCGGCCCGGCGGCAAAACTACAAAGTAGACTGAATTGTTATTTAATAAGTAAATAGCAAACTCGGCGCAGACCAGCTCCCACAAGCAGCACCTATTCGCGCGTATGTTGCGTGTGGCAGCCACCGCCCCCGCAGCCATATTGGAGCGAAGTGGGCGACCCATCACACGACGCCGCCGCAAGCAATACTGTAAACTACAACATTGTGAACTAGCTGTCTGGTATCGGGTACTATGGTGTATACTATAACATTGCGTACTAGTTGTCTGGTCTCGAGTACTACATTGTGTACAACAAAATTATGATTTAGTTTTTTTTAGTGTGTATAGGCTTGTGTTAAGTGATGATTTGGCCGAAAGTGGTAAGCACACAAAGCCTAGAAAACCGCCAATAGTGCTGATTCTGTTGTTTACAACTAAATTAATTTTATTCTCATTATTTCTCTTTCTAACAAAGAACGTAAGAAAAGGATGTAAGAAATTTAGTCCTGTCAAATTAGTCCAATGATTGTTTTCAATATAAAAGTCACCATCTATCGCTGTTATGTCGAATTACCCGTAAATCAAGACTGCAAAGACTAATTTGACAGGTTTAAATATGTTCTATCCTTTTTCAATAATGTTTGTAAGAAAGAGATGTGATGTGACTAAAATTAATTTAGTGCGATTTACAACAATGTACAATATTATTGTAGAATAAAGCTTAATTGATTCTACTTCAACAGAGCCTCATTATAAGTGACAAGTCATCAGTTCGCTACGTGAATTACCAGAACGAAGAAGAAGAGTAAACATACCCGCCATTTATCGTTGACGCCATCTTGATAGTCCATTTTGTCCATGACTACTTTTTTAAATCTAAGCTAACATATAAGAACTTTTTAATTAAAGGAATTTGAATGTTAAGTCCATAAAAACAAAAAAAAAGTAGGTAAGTCACCTGAGCTTGTTTGTGGTGTGAAGTTTAAAAAACTTTTTGATGATGTAAAACCTTTTTCAAATGGGGTTTCCTTTTTTTTCTCTTAAGTTTGTTTGAAGACGTCTTAGGAATGTACTCATGATGCCAAATATACCTAATAGATAAGTAAAAAAACATATATCTGAACAGTGAGTGTGACCAAAATATGTATACATCATATATTTATACATATTATATTTAATATATAACATGTATACTGTAGTTATTGCCCAAAGAATATTATATTAAATTATAGACACTTCAATATTAAACTGTAGCATACTAAAATATATTTAGTATATTAGAACAATATTCTATATGTATATCATCAGGTATTCTCACCCCTCTTAAGATATCGACCAATTTTACCTGTGACCTGTCCCAAAATTACCTTTATATATTATATACATATTATTATACCGTATATATTTTATATGCTATGTATATACTTTTAAAGCTTGAGACTATCTCTTTCTAATGTTATACAAATTGCCGTTTAGTCAGGGTGTACTAGATATATACGCTTTCAAAATATACAACATATCTATTTATCCCAAATGTATAATCTAATAAGATTACGTAGATTGAATAATAGTAATTCTATAAAAAAAATTATGGCGTTTATCTTTTTTACTTTCAAAACGGCTCAATAACTTCTTTATCAGTATAATTTCGCGTACGTGACTTTGACAATATTTTTGATTGAATGAAAAAAAAATGTATACATTTTGTAGACAATAAAAAATACTATAATTTTTATGAACTCTGCTTGTATACATGTAATGACAATAATTCATTAAACAATAAATAACACGTGTTGTTTGTGCACTTTTTGATGATTTTTGTGTAATGATTGGCGGATGGACCAAAGGAATGTAGATTTTTTTTAATTAATGAAAAAAATCAGAGCTTATTTTTTTGTAAATAATTATTTTAAGATTAGATATTTATAAAAGTTCTTCTTTATACCGAAATATATCGTCATTAAATCTTTAATTCATTCCGATATATAGTTATAAAAAATAAAAGAAAATTGGAAAACATTTTGGAGGTCATTCTTTTGATTTGATTGATAATAATCTTATTTTTTTTAAAACAATTTATAAACAAAAGTATTTCGGGATAAAGAAAATTACTTTATTGTATTGTATAAGTTTTATAATTTATCATGTACACACGGCAACACATCAAGCTATACATTTCCAGTATAAGCTGATCTCGCAGTGTATAGGATTTTAGGTACAATGAGAGGTCAGCTTATATTGGAAATGTATAGCTTGATCTGTAGCCGTGTGTACCTATATTATCTTAGCATAGTAGACGTAAATTTTACTATACTCTATACTATCTTTAAACAATATTGGATACAGTTCTGTTCTCTTAACATTCATCAAATATGAATGATAGAGTAATATTTATCTCATTAATAAATATGAGTAGATTAAAGTTTACCAAGTAGGTTAAAATAAACTTTGATATTTATATAATATTTAACAAATTCCTTTACAAATCATCATTTTAGTTGTAGGAATATTTACTAGTTTTTAGAATCACAAATCATTGAAAGCAATACAAGTTTCTAATTTATATATAATTTTAATAATCTACATATTTTCTAATTACATATATCAATAATAAATAAATATCATGCTTACTCTTACATAAAATATAATATTCAAATTCATTAGCTGTAGTGTTTTACTAAAAATATAGGATACTGCTTAAAAACAAGTACCTAGAGGTTTTTGAATAAAAAAATAGTATTTTACTTAATAATTAAAATACTCACATATAATCTTTCTTTTTCAACGAATATATGGGGGCGTGTTTCTGCATTGATGTCATTTTAATTTATATTTTAATTTTACAAATAAACATAAAGTCACGCTATATACTGTTGTTCCAATAAGTATTTTGTTATTCTCATTTATTTTTGGTGAATTTAAAATAACACAATTGTAATGATAACCAGAAAGGTTTTCTGTATTTCTTTTATTTATTTTACGACATCAATTTTACCATTTACGTATGGCTGCATAAATGGTTAATGTATTAATATGTTGAAATATACCCTTCATAAATTCAATTTTATTATAATTTTAATAGGTTTTTATATATTATTAAATGTCACTGATGAAAGACTTCCAATAATAAGGAAAGGAATTATCAAAATTGGTTGTTAAAATATTGAAGTCACTGTATTTTTTTTATTTATTTAAAAGTAGTTATACCTCAAAAGGTTGATATAATCACATATCTTCCATTTATAGATATAGAAGTTATTGTTAGGTATACATATCTAAGTTTATTAGTAAACATATTTTTTTTCATAACTGTTAGTTAAAATCATAACTAATTTAGTAGTTTATAAATATCCTTTTATTCAAATCATATTTATTATTACTATCATACATAAAGAAAGCATAAAATATAAATATAATAGACATCTTTAGTCTAAAAAAATTTATAACTGTTTCACGTAAAAAAACATTCAATAACAATAAGTAAGTTTTTGAAAATATTCTCTACATGATTTTTAAATGTATAACAATAAAAATACAAATAAATCTCTTAAAATTTATGCTTTTTAGATAATATTTAGACATAGGAATAGACATTTCATAGCTTAATCATTCATATTTGATGTTGATAGCTGTCATTTTTAATTGAATGCATATCAATTTACCTTTATATACATATTATTATGATAGATATACAATAGCTGGGTTTGGGTCCTTTACAAATGTCTTGTATATTATTTAAATTGTAATATTTTGATGGTCTGAATGATTTAATTTTATAAGCGAAAAATATTTTGGGGCAGTTATAAACATGCTTCATACCATAGATGTATTAAAAAACCTGGATGGTGCGTCGTTTTATCTGAAAGTAAAGCCTCAGTATGCAGGGCCCTCATGTAAATACAAGCCTTACGCACAAATATACACCTTAGTCTACCGATTGATTGTCATTGCGCATTAAGACATCGACAGTAACAATAAGACTCAATGTCACTTGCGCCTGGTTGTGCAGAACGGATTATTTCTGCACAAACATTTACACTTTTTGAAATTTTACTGTCAAATTTTTACGTACTGCCCCATCAAAAAATATACCACCGGATTTTTGTATACATTACCTACAATGTATACAATTTTTTATTTAATTTTCATTCAGATTTTCAGAATAATGTAAAGCGTATCAAAAATAATTTTAATTGTAAGCAACTTGGATCCTTAGGTTATTTTTCGAGGTGAAAAAAAAAGATATGCAATGCAAAATAAATCATATTGCTACAATTTTTGAAGCTATAAACCTTTCAAGGCTAGATACGACCTTAAAAAATTTAAATCTTCCAATAAATTTCATCGCTACACTCTTAGATCTAAGGATCCAAGCTTAATATTAACATAATCTTTAGTAAAAAGAAGCGACGAGCAAAAAGTGTATTTTAGTAATAAACGAATGAATTTTCTGTAAAATAAATCAGCTATCTTTATCGTGGAACATATTCACTCAAATAATATCTTTGTAATCTTATATTAAATATTACATGTGATAGTCATATAGTGATATTTTGAAGCTTTGTAGCGAATATGAATATATAGTTTTTAATATTTACTTAAAATAAAGGTGTGTTGGTTATATTTATGTATTTTGAAGTCTCGTCAATATTTGAGCTGTACTTAAAAGTTATCACGAAAAGATATATAATAATCTTTAAATACTATGCATAATCTACCACAATATTTTTTATTTATATATTATATGTATTTCTGAAATCGAGGTATGTTTCTTATTTGTGGATGTAAGATTAATTTAATATTTAAGTTACACCAAAATTAAGTTGTTAATGAGTATTATTAAAATGTTATATTTTTAATAAGTTTGAAAAAAAAAAATGTTTTTAAAAAAAATATTTTTATGAATTAATTAGTTACCATATCCTGTCCCGCCCTAAATATAAAACAATAAATATATGTAGTGAATATAATATTTATGTCTGTTTGAAATTTTGTCATTATTTTGTTTTAATAAAACGTGGGTATATGAACTAACTTTACGCATTTAATTTCTCACCTTTACATATTATTATTATTGTCACTTTCACATATTTTTATATAAAGGTATTATATTTTTTTTGTACAGTAGTACCCAACTGATATGGCGCGTCATGAATCTTCGTTCGCACAGAAAAGAAAGTATGGCCCTGAAGATTAACGAAAGAATGTTTAAAACTTACAATCAACGTTAGATCACTACTATAAGGTTCATAATACACTGCAGCTGTTAGTTCCGTCTCACTCGCAAGTCACGCCCCTCCGCACACATGGCGGCAGCTGCCGACCAATAGCGTTTCCCGTGCTTTGAAAATGTATCTTCTGCGCAGGTACATCGGTAAGCCATATTAGTTGGGTAATACTGTAGCATTATTGAATAATTTTCAGTTTTCAGGATTATTAATCAATATATTAATACGTGAAGAGAAATTTGTACCTCTTTTTAAACATATTTCGTTTACAGAGGTGTGTGAGAGTAACGGGGAAGAAATTCAAAAAGCGAAATTTCTTTCTTATTCAAACATCAAAAAAAAATATGAGGTACGGTTTAATTTTGACCACTGGGCGACCACTTTATAAATATAATAAAAATATTATACATACTTCACACACTGCCATCAGATCTCATCCTACCAGAGTTCGTGATATAGAAACCAGATACAAATTTTTAAATATATTTTATACTTATATGATAACGCTCAGACTCAGGACAAAAATAAATATTCATGGACACAAATAAATTTCCTGGGTGCCATATTGACTCTTCAATACACATTTTTTGAAAAATACGCCTTTTACTGCTGATAACGTGGCCCTACACGCACCCTGGCAGCCCTAAACGCACCCTGGCATCCCGAAACGCACACTGTCACACGTGTCCCTACAGTGCTCTCACGCACACATAGCTAAATGTGAGCCTCACTGTGTTCCGTGCACGAAATCTGCCTTTTGTTCTCAAATCTGTGCTATATCCTAACTTAATATTATAAATGCGAAAGTTAGTTTGTTATGCTTTCACGCCTCAACTACTCAACGGATCATTATGAAATTTTGCATGCAGATAGCCTATGGTATGGAGAAGAACATAGGCTACTTTTTATCCCGGGAACGCGGGTGAAACCGCGGGGTACAGTAGAGTACAGTATTGATTTTTATTTAGTAGTACCTAATAAATAAAAATCAATGTTTGTTTGGTTATCTGTCAGTAAAGTAGCATTCCTATGGTAAGCTGATGAAACTTATGTAACAGTTTTTCAACACACTTGCTCGTAAAGTGACATTTATTGCACCGTTTTCAGTATCATAATGCAGCTTATTAAGCACTAGTGCTTTTTACTTTACATTACCGCACAGTTTTATGATAGGAATAATCCCGATTAATGTGTGTAGACGATGCATTCTTAATTTAAACGGGTAAAACAGTTAGACAGCGCATAGATGTCAAAAAAAACTGCGCGCCATATTTGTTAACGTTCTGAGGTTGATGATTATCAAAAAAATTACTTATAAAATATTTCTGTTTTTTCCTCGCAAGTGTGTTGATGTACATTGATCATTACCAACTTTGCCCACTTGCATCATAATGTACTATTTTGTAGTCGCAAAGCACGTTATAAATTCCAAAACTCCAAAACCATTCAATACATTCTTTATTAACATACAATATATTTTTATAATATACTCACTGTATACAAAACATAATTAAAATTTATTTATATCCATTATTGTATACGTCACATTTCTTGTAAAATATTTACACAATAAATATAACAATATAACAAAATTATTAAATAACTTATTAAACATGAAAATCAGCACCGTACAAATATAAAAAAGCTATGATATATTAAAAAATAACGAACTATTAACTCTATTTAAATATAAAAGATTATTTTTTATCACAGTAATAATACATGTATACATTCTGAGTACAGTAATATACATTTTAAGCATCCAATAATATTTTATATACTTAATATTTTCGAAATTTCTTATAATTAACTATTTACAAATTATTAACTTATTTCCTAAACATCAACTATATTTGTATATTAATTTACGATTGAATATGGTTGGAAATAAAAAAAATGGCGTCTAGTTTTAAGTGTTTGCATTAGTCGTCCTCTTCATTCTTATAGCTTACGTAACGTATTGGTGACTTTTCGTTGATTATTAAACTCTGAAATAATAACAGTTTTAAATTAAAAAAAACTGGTCAAAAATGAGCCGCTCGCTAAATTAGGGTTACGGTCGTACTAAAAAAAAGCAGTCAGATAACTTTGGTATTTACTTTTCCCTCGCTGTCCTCCGTGGTAATAACCAAATTAGCACGCTTTCATAATATACCATATCGACACATTCCCAACATTGTCGAAAAATAATTATGACTTATGAGCCCATATAAAAAAAGTTTTATAGCTCTCATCTCATGTACAGTAGGTATAGGAGAGTAACTGGACAAAATTTAAGGTTTGTTGAAATATGTACTATCTGCCTTTCACTGGCTCTCTAGCTATAAACGGGCTATCGAAGGCATAAAAAATGTGAAATAAAATAATTTAAAATGACTTGATCCATGTCACATGTAAATATAAAATAAAAAACCGGCCAAGTACGAGTCGGACTCGCACACGGATGGTTCCGTACAATAATAATATTAACTAACACAAAATGGCTATGAAAGGAATAGTAGGCGCAACAAAAAAAACACCAAAAGAAGACATTTCTTGTATCCCCTTTAATTTTAAATTTTATTTAATTTATTCAGCGCCCATAGAAATATATATTCTCTGAAAATTTCAGCTGTCTACCTATTACCGTTCATGAGATACAGCCCACTGACAGACAGACGGATGGACGGACGGACAGCGGAGTCTTAGTAATAGGGTCCTAATGTAAGGCACTTAAGAATTACATTTGACTCTACCACCATATAAGACTTTCGAGACTCCATTATATAATTGTACTGTTTTACAAAAAACTTAAACCGACTTCAAAGTACACTAAGAAGTAATCAAATCCTGATCTGATGACAATGGGACCAAACGGGAAGTGTACACTTTCAAATAAAAAAAAAATCCAAATCGGTTAATCAACGACAGAGTTATGAGGTAACAAACATTAAAAAAATACATTCAAATTGAGAACCTCCTCGGTCGGTTAAAAATACGCTATACCTTATTCTCCTCATTAGCTGGTGGTGCTCTGAGGAGCGTGAGGAACGGTGCGTACACGAAGTTGATGATCGCGATGATCACCAGCATCCACTCGATGCCGATCGTGTTCACCAGCGCGCCGGACAGTGCTGGACCTGCAGCCATGTCATTATATTACACAATCTATACATTTTTAGCACGTGTAATGGTACGGGTATATCCACAGATATACATCTAAATAGATGACGCGAGTGTATGTACTTCGCTTGTCAAAATCTGTGCAAAAATAGGGCACAACGTTCTTCTGTTGAAACTGTTTCGCGCGGACAGGGAACTCGCATAAGGCTGCATGTCCACCAGAGATGTGTAGCGAGGGATATGTTTAGCTGAATAGGATAGCTTCATTTTCACGTTAAAAATCTAATGCCAGCCTAACTAAACCAATCTTGTGACATTATGGTAGGTACATAAATTAATAAATAAATATCCTGTGACATTCCTCACACACGGTCATCTGATCCCAAACTAAGCAGAGCTTGTACTATGGAAACCAGATCACTGATATAATACATATACTACTTTTTGTTTGTAAATACATGCTTAATATACATAGTTACACCCAGACTCAGGACATACAGATGTTCATGCACACAAATGCATGTCCTGTGTGGGAATCGAACCCACGACCTAAGGCACGATAGGTGGGATCTTAACCAGAGTTACCGCGCCTGCTGGCCCGTCAGAATGGGAGAAGTGTACATATTGCGCCGACCCCAAGTGATTGGGAATAGCTTAGAGCAGGTAGGTGATGACTCCCCAAAAACATTACTCTCCTTCCGAGTCAGTCGGGTAAACAGAACTTCTTCATAACCCACTTACCCACAGCATATCCTAAACACAAGGCAGTGTCTCCGATGGCATAGACAGATCCGTAGACGGCGGCGTGCCTGATGTCGACCAGGAACCCGAGCTCCGGCATCATGGACGAGTCCACCATGCCGATTGCGAACCCCAGCCCCGCGTTCGGGATTATCAGGTGGGATAGCTTCGTTGAGAAGGGGATCTGTTGAGGAGATGGTCTTTTCGCGATCTGTCCGTACTGGTGTGTTGTGATAGCCATGAAAGCCAGGTTATATGGGTTGTGCTTACCCACTTCGGCCTCATCACCATGGTGAGTGTCCTAAATATCTATGGTGAAATATATTCGAGTAAGCCGTGAAGGCTTTTTTTTATACCACTTAAGTGGCAAACACGCATACGGCCCGCCTGATGGTAAGCGATTACCGTAGCCTATGGACACTTGCAATACCAGTAACACTCGCGCGTTGACGACCCTGCAGAAATCTCTTCACACCCTTTTTGAAAAACCCCATGCTGTACTCCATTGGGAAAACCACGGCAGGGAGCTCATTCCACAGTCTGAGCGTCCGCGGAAGGAAGCCCGCACAGTTTGAAACAATTCAACAGGTCCCGGAAAGGAAGATTTTGGTGAGAGGAAACAGCGTAAAGACCATGTTTACTAGGAAATTATGGTCATTTAAATTCTGTCATTAAGATAACATTGAAGATTTCGGATTATCGGTAAAGTAAGCAGGTTTACTTGTTTTTAAATTTAAGGAATCTTTCTTCCGAATAAAATTTGCTATAGTAGATTTCAAATAGCATGAGTTCGGTGACACATGGTATTTTATTAAATTTCTCAATGGTTAATGTTCATTTCGATATAATAAAGGAATACTATGATAGAGCGAGGTTTCATGAAATATTGTGAGTACTATTTCAGAGTAATCAAATGGAAGACTCACTAGATATTGGTAAAGAACACTTGACGACTCATTCTATATGAAATAGAGTATAGCATATGAATGCTATACTCTATTTCATACCTACATAGACCTTAAATATGAATTTAAGGTCTTTCCAACTCCTGTCTGGTTTTTTCAATCATCACGAACAGGATCAAAAATGAGAAGCCGATTTAATTGACGTGGCAAAGTTTATACGTATAAAAAAGGCTTGACTGACTAGCTGAAAGGGTCAGGGTAGCTACCTCCAACGGCCCATCAAAACAAAGTCAGTCAGTTGAAGAAGACGACCAGAAACAAGATACATATAACTTACCAACATAAGGCTCACTCCAATGGCCACTAATCCAGCACAAGCAGCCCTCCAGCGACCCATTTTATGGCCCAGAGGTCCAAACAGATTTGTACCTGAAAATATTCGTAAAGTTTTCATTTTTTACGTAACATAGGCTTATGCTTTACTTAATCTCACTGAAGCGCTCGTGGTGTAGCATGATTAGCCGTTCTTAATCGATCGGCAAAGTTAAGCTACGCCTGTCGTGGTCGGTACCTGGATGGGTGACCACCTAGTGGTATTCCAAATCGAGCGTTTCCGTGCTTCGGAAGGCACGTAAAGCCGTTGGTCCCGGTTATCACTTAATTGTGATAGTCGTTAAGCTAGTTGGATGCCTCCTAGGCGGCTTGAAAAATTCCAACAGTAGGTTGACCACTAGCCTACCTCCACCGATCCGCAGTGGGCACGCGTGGTAGAGTATTGCCCATTCCCTTTCACCTTCATTTGTGAAAGGAGGCCTGTGCTCAGCAGTGGGACATTATAGGCTGATGATGATGAATCTCACCGTGGAAAATGATGTTGAGGCCGAAGGTGATAAGCAAACCACAGCTGAACTGTCATCCCCATGTTAAGGTTAAGTTAAGCCAGCACGGCATGATGATGTTTTTGAGAATAAGCTTGGGGTTTCAATGACGGGAAATATCGTGAGATATCCATGGCACGGTGGTAGAATATTTTATGGTCCCTGCCTACCTGGCTACCACCCTCAAGATATATCTGTAGACAAAGGTGCTTGGGTGTGTAGTTATACTGGTATTACTAGTGTATACCGACAGCTACTCTTTAGAGCTGTTTTTTTGACAAAGGAAAACATGGAATCCACCATGGATGTGACATTTGATATAAGGCGATGATAGCTCAGTGGTAGTGACGTCGGATACCGAGACGAAGGTCCCGGGTTCGAATCCTATAATGAGCTTGAGCTTTCGGTGAAGGAAAACATCGTGAGGAAACCATAGCACGGTGGTAGGGTACTTTGTAGTACTCGCCTGGCTGGCTACCACCCTTAAGTTGAAAATCTGTCGCCAAGCACCTTTCGGTGTGTTCCGACAGCTGCACTTGAGAGCCAGTTCCTTCTAGGCTTTGTGTGTGCACCACCTTCGGCCACATCATCACTTACCATGGTGAGATTGCGGTCAAACATAGGCCTATAAAAAGTAAAAAAAAAAAAAAAAAATGTATATATGAATAAGCTTAACCAATCTTATGAGCTGTTAGGCGCTGCACAAACGTGGACACTTTTGTGTCTTGTGTCGGATGCAATCTACCAATGAATATTTGATTGAAGAACGAGTATGAAATCAGCCACTCCGTGCGCAGACGTAAATTTTTTGTGTCCAGTTGCTTCCACTTTGACATACTCGTTGACGAACAAAAAGTGTTCTGTGTCGGTAACTGGAAACTAAAACTCGTCAGTTAAGACACAAGCAACATAAAATAAAATCTAAAATCTTACAACAGGCTTCTTTCCTGAAAAAAACTAATTAGTCCGTCATTTACATTATCAAAAAATATTAGACACGTATTTTTTCTTTTGTCAATTAAACAAACAAATACGAAGATATCGTGTGTTGAAGTTCCGCGTGACGTCACGGTGTGGTTCACTTTTTAGTAACAAGTGACGTCACGAGCCCCCACTCCCGAACTTAGTCACGCTTTATCTTCGTCAATTGTTAATGATTTGGTAAAGCAAAAAATACGTGTCCAATATTTTTTGATAATCTAACTGATGACGGACTAATTAGAATTATTGTATTTTTACCCAGGCAACAACATTGTAGGTTTACAAGGCCTATTGTATTGAAACGGAAAACAAGCAACGTATTGTACCTCTGATCAGAAGTAGCGACCGGTGACTGTGTCCGATCGCCGCTACAAGACACAGCAACTACGGTTTCCTGTGATGGTGTCCCGTGTCGGTAACAAAAAGTGTCTACGTTTGACGCTTTCATCATCGTCTTGTCGTGATGATGTGGTACAGACACAGAACGAAGACAACAAACTTACCAATAAGGTAACTAATGCTGGCCGGTAGGAAGGCGACTCCTTGCTCCCAACGCTTGGCCTCCATGGTGTCCGCCATCCAGATCGGCAGGCTCACCTCCAACATAGCTATACCTATGTTTGCTACCATTATTGCACCTAAAGGAGATTAAAATAGAGTTCATTATACGGTGAAATTCATGTAGAATATTGTGCAGCTAATCCACCAAATTTCAAAGATCTGTACGACTAGTGATGACATTATGAACTTACCAGCAGCTATTAAGATGTATGGATCCGTGACGAGGGTGCGTAGAGACGGTGGATCCGTCTCCTGCCGCACCACTCCTGGCTGCAGGATCATCAGCTGCAGCACTGTAAAGGAGGAATTTAAATTCTGTTCCTTTTGGAGTTAGGCAAAAAACCTTTTTCGAAAATGATCACGCATCTTCTGAAAAAATATCTTGATCGTTCTTCTTACAAGAACTTATAAGAAATTAAATAGATTAGTAACTGAAATAACTAAAAACTACGTATTTATAACCAAGGTTCGCACACGGAGCTGCTCAAAATAAAATAAACTGATTACAAACTAACTAAATAGTTAGTAACCAATCTTTGCACGCGAAGCTACTCAAATCTAGGTTATTTTAGTAACATTTCGAGAAAATTGTCCGAGCTCCTTGCTGGATCTACTAAGGCATTTCTGTAGTATAAAGCTATCCAAAATAAGCTAAACTTATGACTAACTAGTTAGTAACTAATCTTCGAACACGAATCTACTCAAGTAACGTAGCTTCGTGTTTGAAGATAAGTTACTAACTACTGAAAAGAAACTAATTTCTTTTCAGTAGTTACATTTAAGAAGGGTCAAAAACAACTTGGAAAGTTTTCCGACTTCTCTCTAACAGTAAAGTAGCAGTTATTGAATCTGTAGCTATCATATGATTCTGGTTGACAAATATACCGTTGTACTCTATATAGTTTACGTATTTTATTTTTGCGAGAGATCACGATACTTTTGTTCCTGAAGGCGGATTACTCACGTCCGTCTCCTAGCGCGAGCGCTGAGAGCATGAGGAAGGGCGCGGTCTTGCCGACGAACTCGTACATGAGCCCGCCGAACGGAGGCCCGATCAGCACGCCCAGCGCCAGCCCGCCCAGCGCTATGCCCATCGCGTTGCCGCGCTCCTGTGTACCGTCATACACCACTGTGAGTCTATGTGACCCTGGTACATTATGAGTAGCTTACATGTGACCTATCCAGCGCTATGCCCATCGCGTTGCCGCGCTCCTGTATACCGTCATACACCACTGTGAGTCTATGTGGCCCTGGTACATTATGAGTAGCTTACATGTGACCTATCCAGCGCTATGCCCATCGCGTTGCCGCGCTCCTGTGTACCGTCATACACCACTGTGAGTCTATGTGGCCCTGGTACATTATGAGTAGCTTACGTGTGAGCTATCCAGCGCTATGCCCATCGCGTTGCCGCGCTCCTGTGTACCGTCATACACCAGTGTGTGTCTATGTGACCCTGGTACATTATGAGTAGCTTACATGTGAGCTATCCAGCGCTATGCCCATCAAGTTGCCGCGCTCCAGTATTATATATCAGTGTCAGTCTATGTGGCCCTGGTATATTATGAAGAGGGGCGATTGTTCGAAGATCTTCTTTTCAGTAAAACGAGGAGTAAGTTCCTTTTTTTGGGTTTTACAATATAAAATAAAATGAATGGCGGACGTTACATGTCGACCGATCTCAAAAAGCAGAAGTCCATGTTAGATGCACGCGGGGGGCGCGGGGAGCCGCAGCCAGCCCGTTCCGTTTCTAACAGATTTTTGCATGAACAGCGATAGCCATGTGACCCGCCTAAGGCTATGCTCATGGCGTTGCCTTGCTCCTGTGTCATGTATCATTGTCCCTTATGTGTGCCTAGTACTTCATGGGTGATCCATGAGACCCATCCATCACCAGGTAACCATAACCCGCCCAAGGCGTACTGCCTAACGTCCCATTGTAAGTGTAATGTGAGTGGTGTAGGTAGGTTGGTACCTTATCGTCGGGGTACCGCTCGGCCAGCATGCCCATCCCGGAGACGGAGGAGCACGAGGAGCCGATGCCCTGCAGCGCGCGCGCCACGAACAGCACGCCGTACGAACGACCGAACGCGAATACTTAACAAAGATAGCTTTAGTTAGATTAATGACGGTAAGGTTTCATTTACCTTACATTTTGTATGACAAATCTTAGATGTTTTGAAGATTATTTTAGTTTAATAACTTGTACTTACTTATTGTAGAAAGGAACATCAAAATGAAACCAGTAAACATTGGAATACTGTAACCGATCCTGAAACAAAACCAAACGTTGTGATTTGTATTTTTGACTGCGGTAAATTTTCTACTAAATTCGATGATATCATCGCCATCAAGAACCTTACTGTAAGGCACACGAATGTACCAAGAATCTTACTGTAATGCTCACGAATGTGTCAAGAATCTTACTGTAAAGCACACGAATGTACCAAGAATCTTACTATAAGGCACACAAATGTACCAAGAATCTTACTGTAACTCACACGAATGTATCAAGAATCTTACTGTAAGGCACACGAATGTACCAAGAATCTTACTGTAATGCTCACGAATGTGTCAAGAATCTTACTGTAAAGCACACGAATGTACCAAGAATCTTACTATAAGGCACACAAATGTACCAAGAATCTTACTGTAACTCACACGAATGTATGAAGAATCTTACTGTAACTCACACGAATGTATCAAGAATCTTACTGTAAGGCACACGAATGTATCAAGAATCTTACTGTAAGGCACACGAATGTATCAAGACTATTACTGTAAGGCACACGAATGTACCAAGAATCTTACTGTAATGCACACGAATGTATCAAGAATCTTACTGTAAGGCACACGAATGTGTCAAGAATCTTACTGTAAAGCATACGAATGTATCAAGAATCTTACTGTAACTCATACGAATGTATCAAGAATCTTACTGTAAGGCACACGCATATATCAAGAATCTTACTGTAAGGCACACGAATGTATCAAGAATCTTACTGTAAGGCACACCGATGTACCAAGTTCTACTAAAGTACCTCAGAGGTGCCAGAGCCTTGAAATGTACCTACTTACTTGTGAGTAAGGGGTCCAATGAACGGGTTGGTGAGGAGCTGCACCACCGCCTTGCTGGCGAACAGCACCCCCACTGCGAAGGACTCATGGATCAGGTCCAGGTGACGCTGTTCCTTCTGAGCTGATAGGTTCACTGAAAATAAATAGCTCATATAGTCAAACTAGTATCCGCCCGCGGTTTCACCCTATTCATATTTAAAGCTAAGTTTATTGGACCCAACTATATTTTTGTGCCTTTTGCGGTCGAGACCATGGGACCGTGGGAGTCCGCAGCTCGCCGTTTTGCTCGCACTTTGTCATCAAAATTGATCGAGACCTCTGGAGACCAGCGGGCGGGGAGCTTTTTCCGCCAACGCGTCAGCTTGGCTATCCAAAGAAGACCTGCCAGCCTTCTGGGAACCTTGCCGTTAATCGGAAGCAGCGGCAGACTTGAGGAAATTTTCTATGTATAGATTGTATGTTATGCATATTTGTTGTAAATAAACTGACGATACTTAATTGATACAAGATCATATCATCATGGCAATAAGAATAGAATAGAATAGAATAGAATAGAATATTATTTATTTGCTTTAAACGTGGTTTACATTAAGGTCAGTAAGTGAACATCAGTGGCAATGACAGGGGCACGGAACAAACTTTACTAACTTAGTAATGATTTCAATTTCTTTTGTGTAGGTACGAGTAAAAAAGGCAATATCAACTTACAGAAAGTAACATCTTCAATCTTGGTATGGTTCTTCAGGCAGGGACAGTAAGGCGTCGGCGAGGGTGGTGGCGCGGAGACCGCCTCCAGCGACATGGAGAGGGGCGCGTCCGGGTGCTCGATGTCGTATAGAAACTCCGGGATTATTGGTACTAAGAACAATAAAGAAGTTAGAAGGCTGCGGGCATAACTAAAAAGTTAGTTTTTAGAAGAGGAGAAATAGAGATGTAGTCTGTTTTCTGCGATCATCTGTATTTAAGAGGTACTCAGTCGGGGACTCGGGGTACTCCGAATTTTGAACAGGAGAATCCGTTAGCTGTTATTATCCGTGGACGTCCGTGGTTGGTTAAGATTCCACCTATCGCGCCGCAGGTCGTTGGATCGATTCCTACACAAGACATGCATTTGTGTGCATGAACATGTCTGTATGTCCTGCGCCTGGGTGTAATTATGTATCCCACCGAAAACATTTTCATGTAAAATGTTGCCAAGATGAGACCATATGGCTCGCACTGTCAAAAAAGTTATCAGATCTCATGTAGACCCAAGTTTATAACTCTACATGCCCTAACTCTACAAGCCCTAACTTCACAAACTCTACACCTTAATCAAAATATGTGGTTTGGCCGTTCAATATGTACTTTTTAAAAGATATTCGTAGTTTCTATTTAATAGGTAATTGAAAAGATGCAAGATTTAGGCGGCCTGAATTTCACAAGCTGTTTAAATATATCATTTATACAAAGAATTTAAAAAAAACTTATTTTCAATCCGGTTTCACCTAAAACCGTACGAAACCCGAAAATAAAATCGGGTTTTAGTTTTGGCTGGTTTTGCATTCCCTAATGTAGACCTGTGTTTGACCACAATCTCACCATGGTAACCATCATGATGGTGTGGCCGAAGGTGGTGCACACAGAAAGGCTAGATAGAACTGGCTCTCAAGTGCAGCTGTCGGAACACACCGATAGGTGCTTGGCGACAGATTTTCAACTTGAGGATGGTAGACAGCCAGGCGGGTACAGTAGTACCCAACTGATAAGGCGCGTCGTGAATCTTCGCTCGCACAGAAAAGAAAGTATGGCCCCGAAGATTAACGAAAGAATGCTTAAAACTTACAATCAACTGTAGATCACAACTATAAGGTTCATAATACACTGCAGCTGTTAGTTCCGTCTCACTCGCAAGTCACGCCCCTCCGCACGGCGCGCGCTAACATGGCGGCAGCTGCCAAACAATAGCGGTTTCCCGCGCTTTGAAAATGTATCTTCTGAGCAGGGCCGATGAGTACATCGGTAAGCTAAACCATTTGGGTACTACAGAGTACCCTACCACCCGTGCTATGGTTTCCTCACAATGTTTGCTTACCGAAAGCTCAAGCTCATTGTAGGATTCGAACCCGGGACCTTCGTCTCGGCATCCGACGTCACCACGAGCCAACGGGTTACACTCACCAACAGTGGTCAGCAACATGTTATCCAATAGCAGTGCAATAGCGACGATCACGACCACCAGCTTCCTGGACTCCCGGAGAGCCGACAGCCTCGCCGCCCAGCCGCCTGATGCTGCTCCCATTGTGTGGTTCCTGTTCACATATTAATGTAATCCTTTTCTATAGGTATACAGGGTGAATTTTTTTTCTAGCCAGGGAGGACAACTTCTGAACTACAGGTCTTAGAGAAAATCGCTGAAGGCAACCCCGAGCTAAATTTTGAAGAAAATAAAAATGCCATTAAAAAAATGAAATCTTTTTCTCCGTCTACTTCACAATACGAACAAAATTATATGTGATAATCTTGGTCTGAAGTTGCTAGAAACTATCAAAATTGACCTATTTTTTTTGTCAGAATGCTAAGTGCCAATTCTTTATGGCTAAACATAGTGAGGTCTCTGCGAGATCTCCTCCACCTCGTCAAACTTTACGCAGCATAAAACCATGATCATGGTTATCCAAAATATAAAATTATATTTTGGATAACTTCTAGCAACTTGAGAGCAAGATTGTCTTACATAATTTTGTTCATATTGTGACGAAGAAGCAGAATTTCGGAAAAAAAAAATTCTCAATATCATCGAAAATACAATTTTTTTTAAATAAATTTTAATCGCATTTTAATTTTCTTCAAAATTCAGTTCCTTTCAGCGTTTTTCTCTAAGACCTGTAGTTCAGAAGTTGCCCTCACTGGCTAGAAATAAAAATTCGCCCTGTATTATTAATCCTAATTCTCGAGACTAATTTTACTGGACTCTTTGTTTCATGGAACTATGATACTGTACCTAATTTGTGATGTGATGGTTCCGACGGAAGATCAGCGTTGTGGTAGCTATTCATAGTTATTAAAACATATGCTGAGTCGGACCCCATTTTGTAGCATATATGATATCAATGTAACTATGACACACACCTAAGCAAATTTTTGATTTTTAATTGTAACTCTAACTTAATTTTATGCTAGTATTATTGTTTGTTTTTTTGTTTTTAAATTGGTATCATTTGTTGTTATTATAATAGCAAACGATTAACGTTTGCTAAACTTAGTATTAAAATTATTTTTGATGTGTATCTAAATAAGTGTATTTATGCTACAAATAAACAATTATTATATTCTATTCTATTCTAATAACTGCCGATATTCTGTCAAACTTGAAGGGTTCTCTTGTAGAGCCCCATATCGTAGCGCGGAGGGAAACCGTAATGGGAGCTCATTTCACATCCTAATGGTCCGCAGTAGGAACGTCCGACTGAATCCATGTTCTTACAAAATAAAGTATCAATGTGGCCCGATTCACGTAACAAAACTTCAACGGTGTCGTAGCGACATCAACTATTTAAATTATGTTTCGTGAAATAGTTTTTATGAAAAAAGTGTATACTACGCCTCAACGATTTGTCCATAGAATTGTCTTTCAATCGTCTTTTTGACATTATAATAATAACATTGATGTCGCTACGACACCGTTGATGTTTTCTTACATTAATCGAGCTAGTGAATCTGAATCGTTGTCCTATATTCCAAGCTACACCCCTCCACCAATTTTATCAAAATCTATTTAGTAGATTAGCCGAACGTAACAAATACAGTGAGTCTCACTTTGGCATTTGTAATATACATACTATAGCTTCTACCCGCAGTTTCACTCGCGTTTCCAGGATGAAAAGTAGCCTATAACACACGGGGGCAATTTAGTTTCCTATTAGAAAAAGAATGTTCGGAATCGTATCAGTAGTTCTGGAGATTACCTCCTACATCCATACTAACAAACATTACCTCTTTATAATATTATCGTCATAGAGATAGAATATTATAGAGCGATTGTACTAGAGTATGTGCCGTGCTTTGAAACGAACTACGCGTTCATAGTTGAATGATAAACACATAATAAATGCCAATTTCTTGTTTTTAGAGTTCCGTTCGTAGGTTCCGTACCCAAAGGGTGCCAAACGAGATACATAAGACTCCGCTGTCCGTCCGTCCGTCCGTCAGTCTGTCTGGCGGTGGGCTGTATCTCATGAAACGTTATAGGTAGACACTTGAAAGGACGATGATCATATTTGCTCTCACCCTGACTAGCATGTCCAGCTAATTCATATTTTGAAGTATTTTGCATTAATTGAGACAAGATCTTTGACGATAATCTAAAACAAATTAAAGCTGAAGTTAAAGATTGAGAAAAAAAAAAAAAAATGTTATTCCGGTTGCATATCCGGATTAGTATTTTTTCAATGTGATCAGTGGTGCCATTTAGGTGGCTTGGAAAATACCTTAACTTTACTTAACTTTTTTTGAAGTTTTTGAACTAGTCCTACTGATTAGTGTTTAGATCTCATCGTCCTTTTCACAGAATACGTATTTCTATTGGCGCTATAACATAATAAAAATGAAATAAAATAAAAAAAAAAAAAAATTTAAAGGGGATCCCCATACAAAAAATGTCTTCTTTTGGTGTTGTTTTGTTGCGCCTTCTAATCATTTCACAGTCAATTTGAGTAAGGTATTATTATCATTATTGTACGGAATCCTCCGTGTGCGAGTCCGACTCGTACTTTGCCGGTTTTTTATCGATATTTTTACCGAGAACAAACGAAAAGGTACTCATATCAATATTTTCTCTGACAGTAAATCACTAGTGCATGCATCTATATGCAAAACGCTCACGTTTCGCACAAGGTAATGTTGTTAAGAGTGCGTACCAAGCCAGAAAAATATGGCAATGTCAGATGAAACAAACTTATGTCTAATCTTCGCGTGGCATGAGACGGAGATAGCGTGTTTCGCGGAACAAATATGAACTAAGCGCTTCTTATCTAAATACCTCGTAAAGTATATAATATTTAAATAAAAACGTTAGTTGCAGCCCTAGGTGATATGTTAGTGATATTATTAATCGAATTTTTGTCTTAATTAGATACACCATGAACGAATAAAAACGAAAATTCATTATTATTAGAGGTATCTTTGTGATTTTTTTGTATCGAGGAATTATCATTCCATTATGTTTTTATTCAGACAGAACCCTCGCGTATATAATGAAAATACCCATATAAAAATATTTGTTTCATTTAAATACTATTTACTTGGGTAAATTTCAATTCTAAGATTGTTATTTTGCTTTATACGCACTCTTAACGCTCAATCTATTAACATTCTTACTCTATGATTAGTATACATGTTTTTGGAAACAACACGCCGTGTGAATTGTCACTTATAACGTAATGATCCTGCCCACGAGTAGGTATTATGTTCCCAATTTATACAATAATCGCTTCATTCGAGAAGTGACTTTGAGACAATTTGAGTAAAGCGGAAGGACCACGAGACTTAACTATCTGTCTAATCTAATTTTCTAATTTGTCCCCCAAAAGTGACTCCCATATTCCTTTATTTGCGATACATTCAAATTCAAATTATTTTTTTGCTTAATATGTTTTTTGCATATTATGCCTATAAGTCCAAAACACAACCATACAACACAATAGAAAAGAAAAAAAAACACATGTCAAAAAAAATTACACCAAAATAGAATGAAATAAAAAATTATGTTAAATTCTGAAATTAAATCTAGACTTACTAATTTTAAAATAATCATCGATGGTGTAAAAACATTTCACTGAAATGACAAATGAAATGATTCATGAAAAACCTTGCATATGGCAGATCTAAAAATTCAGATGGAATGGAGTTAAATTTTTGCAGCCATATAAAAGCAGTTTTTCCTAAAAAGTTCTAGTCTAGGATGAGGCATGCCTAGTGGTAAATGAGTGGTTATACGCTTTGAGGTGTTATCTCTATTCTCAAACAGAAATATGTTAAGCCACGTCCGTTTTTGGGTCAAAGAAATTCATGTATACCGAATTTCCACAGTCCAGTAGATATGGAGAAACTCTGCTGTGACAGACGGACAGAGAGACTGACACACGAGTGATTCTATAAGGGTTCCTTTTCTGTAGTACAAGCATTTTATTTTTAAATAAAATATAATTATTGTAAATACTTACTTTATCTTGTATACAATATCTTCAAAACGAATTCTATATTAGTATATTTCTTTTCACGTATACTTTTATAAGTGTTGAAAGTACCAAGCTAAGGAACCGCACTATTCAGCGTCTGAAACCTGACTGACTTGAATAACCAACCACACGCAGCAATTCAAATTCGGAATTCCGAATCCATAGTGTTGCGACATCTTTTAATATCATAGTTACTCGAGTATTTTTCATACGTTGTTTTTGGTTTTGTCAAGAGTTTGGCAAGCAGAAAATGTACCAGTCTGATGGTAAGCGGTCGCCACCGTCTATAGACATTCGCTACATATACCAAAGGGATTGCAGATGACTTTCAATATCTATTTTTTTAAGTTCATAATTAATATAAAGAGTTAATAATAAATATAGTAGGGGATGGAGTGGGCTAATGCTGTTTTTTTTTTTTTACAGTTTATAGACCTGTGTTTGACTGCAATCTCACCATGGTAAGTGATGATGCGGCCGAAGGTGGTAAGCACACAAAGCCTAGAAGGAACTGGCTCTCAAGTGCAGCTATCGGAACACACAATGTTTCTGCTTGAAGTTACTATAATCGCAAAATGTCTATAAATTTCAAATATTAATTCCTGAACTACAGAAAAACAAGGCCGAATAGTCACTTGCTTGATACACTTCATCATATCAGCCCATGGATGTCCACTGCTGAACATAGGCCTCCCCCATTGATTTCCACTTCGAACGGTTCTGGGCCGCTTGCATCCAGCCGCGCCCAGCGACTCTAACCAGGTCGTCAGTCCATCTGATGGGAGGTCGTCCCGCTCGGCGCATTCCAGTACGTGGTCGCCACTCGAGAACCTTTCTTCCCCATCGGTTATCGGCTCTTCGAGCGATGTGGCCTGCCCATTGCCACTTGACACACTTAAAAATGGTTAAGTAACATGATGATGATGATGATGATTAGCACTACCCTCAGCCAGTACAACGACCGACCCATGTCCTATACAACCATTGAAGCATCAACCACCATGCAACTAACTTAGTTTATAATGACTGGTACCTGAATAGTTATATCGGAGTAACCATGGATAAACCAAGGGGTGCGTGGTATATAGGAGTGACACGCTCTGGGATGGGAGAGGACGGCCAGCCAACCGCAGCCAGCTGACCACAATCGACCGACTGTTCAGCCTATAGCCAATATTGGAAAGTGGGAAGACGGGTATCATAGAGAGGGATGAGCGTTGATGTATGTTGAGTGCTGGGGTTTTATTGTCTTCTTTCTTATTTTGATTTTTTGTTCCTGGGTTGGATTTTGTTATTTCTCTGTTGTTCATTAAATTAACCTCCTCCATGCACGGGTATAGCTTCTGTGGTTGAGAGGCTCCTTGTTCATTTCAGCTTCGGTATGTGCGATATTTCTTGTTCTGCGTTATTATTCCAAAGTCAATTTGGTTTCCTTAGGCACAACATTCAGAAAGGTTTTTAGTATAGTAGTCAGAATATTCTATATCATGCGCCGATTGATTTTTAAAGCAAATATCTGTTTTCTGGGTTTCGATTTTGGTGTACTGTAGGGCCGTACGTAACATAGCCGTAATATGCCTATAGGACTGTAGTAGTCACTATTTAGTAATCTGTGACTGTAGTCTATCAGATGTATGCTTGGAAACTTAAGTATCTTGGTTGATGGGATGAGAAACATCCAGGATAACATATCTTTTTGTGTTCCCGTCTTCCCGAAAGTATTTTTTGGTTTCCTGGGTGCATAAAGTTCCGTGATTTTAATCTGATCATGAATGAGCATTTTGTAAAGGTTTAATTACTGTTCAGCCCCATTGTTTTCATCAAGCATAATGTTATACATATATTATCAGTTTTGTCGCGCTAGTTGATAATGTGATGACGTCGTCGTCCATAAATATCGTATTACTAATAAATTACTATAATGGTCGTTAGATCCTATCGTCATGGATTAAATGCAGGTCCTCTGTTTTGACGGGCCAGTTCGCGTGGTTGGTTAAGATTCCACCGCAGGTCATGGGTTAGATTCCCATTCAGGATATGCATTTGTGTGCATGAACATGTTTGTTTGTCCCAAGTCTGGGTATAATTATGTATATTAAGGATGTATCTTTTTTATACTACTTAGGTAGTAAACAAGCATACGGCCCTCCTGGTGGTAAGCGATGATGTTAATACAAACAAAACGTTAGGTACATACCCTAACGTTTTGTTTGTATTAACATGTATATTAGTTAAATTAAGGTGTAACTAATTTTTGTTATTTTACACTTCGTCCATCAGTAGTGTAGTTAGTTATGGCGAGCTCCATTACATTTTTTCCAACGGGTCCACACTTTTTTGTCCTTAAATGTTTATATAGATCTATTTGTCTATATTATTGCGCCGACCCCAAATTATTGGGAACAGGACAGGCAAATGATGATTTCCTTATTATGTATTATATCTTTTAAGTACTGACATATCAACCGTCGCGATGATTCTTCAATGTCAGAAACTAGAGCGTAGATTTGTGTTACGGATCTGCGATTTTCATCCGTTGTTGTAACAAGTGAAATGTCAATGAATGTGTAATTTTTCCTGGTTCCTGATTGATGCCATCCCGTTGAAAGAGCGTATGGTTTTTCGGTCCATGCCGGCTATTTCTTCTGGGAGTGCGATTATGATGCTTTGAATAGTTTACTATAGCTTTTTTGCAGTGCTGTTCCATTTACTACATTACGCATTACCTCCGCAATAACCTTTCTTAAATCCCATGTAGATATCCTGATGGGCCTTCATTTTCTCTGCGTATATTTGCCTTTTTGATTTGTGGTTTACATAAGCTTGGGGTAGTGTGCTCTCTTTTCAAGTTTCTTACATTTGAAAGTCAGAATTAATTATTTGAATAGCTGTTCCTGTGACATATTTGCATATGTGGTTATGGGACGTCCGTCCCATCAGTGAGCCCCATTTCCGGATACCATCACCTTTCCCATGAGTTTCATGCCTTGATATATATTTAATGAATTATTGTTGTCCAATTGGGGTGCTTTGTTGTAAAATTATTGTGAATTTTCTTCTTGGATTCTTCTTCTGTCCTGTTGGATTCTTGTTTCTTGATTGAGTTTAATGGGATTGATTTGCCACCATTCTTATTTACGGTCAGTGAATTGAAACGTTATTATTAGATATTCTTCTATATATAGATATTCTTCTGGGATAAATGATTATGGATGGGCTTGTTGAAATGGCCTATATGATCCCGTTGGGATGATTTTGTTTTCGGTTTGCCAAAACTTCTTGAAGTTTGTGCATTCGAGTGCCGTATCTTACTCCTTCCATATCACGTTGTCAGGATTTGTGCTGCATAATATAGTGTAAAGATTTTGCCATATTTCAGTGCTGTAGCGTGGGTCTCTCTCTAGTATTATTTTTCCTGAGTATTGAGATCGATTTTCATTATAAGACTGGATACTTCTATAAATGTCTTGACGCTGACTTGGAGGTTTCGTTGGGTATATGTACCTACTGATAAAATGAGGTTAGTTCTTTGTTCTTGTTGGGCGCTGGTTACTATGAGAGGCTGGTTACTCCAGTAAGAACCGTGAATCCGCGGTGTTACAACCTTAATCTAAGAGTAAAGCCCTTGTCATTGCTATTTTTCCAGGTATACTATTTTTTTCCTAGTTACATTCCATTTTTATGATTTTTATTGATATATTCATGCATGCATTAGACGTTGCGTTTCTGCTCAAAAGTGTCGTCGGGACCTATTATAGTGGTACTTGTGGTTTTTTCTTGAGTTGTTGTTTTCCATACAGGCCAGGTTACTAAATACGGAAGGTTGAACTATCTTATATCCTGATTTTGTATCAGCTCTATGTCTTCAGATGCTCCATCTTGCAATCGGGTGGTAGCCAGTTAGCCACACGCTAGGAACTTTGACTTGCTTGTAGGAAAGAGCTTATAGACTAAACTGAAATAAAACTGGGCGATTAAACCTTTTTAGTGGATTTAACAGTTAGGCAAGTATGTATTATTTTATAGAGTAACTTGTAAAATAATGGAAGAACATATTTTGGGACTCGCACTAATACCCCAGCAGCCCCTTTGACCTTTTTTTTTTTGTTTCAACTACTTGGAAGGTTTACGGCTGTATTGAAAGTTTTTTGCTTGGAGTCAGTGTCACTCCCCGATGCAATGTTAAGTAATAAATATTATTTTGTTTGAGTGGTGATTTTTTTGTGGTGTTCGTGAGCTCTTTTGTGTTACAAAAGTTGAGTTATTAGATGGCAACTGAATGGACACCAGATGGGAGAGCTTAAGCGATCTGCTAGAGATCATTTGTGTAGTAAATAGCTACTTAAGGTTTTGGTTGGATTGTGATACAATTTTGTGCTGTCAATACTTGTTGTTGTCGTAATTTTAATTCGAATGTTGTCCTTCACCGAAACGTAGTTACTTTATAAGAGACTAGCTGTCCCGCACGGTTTCACCCGCATTCCCGAGGGATCGCATGTCTTCCCGGGACAAAAAGCATCCCATGCGTCAATCCGGAACATACTCCATCCATGCGCCAAACCCCATCCAAATCCGTTCAGCAGTCTCTGCGCGAACGCGCAACAAGCATCCATACGTAGGTACAGGTTTTCGCGTTTATAATTTTATATATATACTAGCTGTCCCGCGCGGTCTCACCCGCATTCCCGAGGATTCCCATGGTTGCGGGGTAAGTGAAAATGAGTGTGTGGTATAGTATAGTATAGTTTGTACCTATTTGGCGTGGTGTTAAGACACTGCCTTTACAATAAATCGACAGGTGCCGCTCAATTCCACGGCCTCTCCATTCCATCCGTCAGGTTCACCGCTAATTTGCATAGTGCCAGAATGAGACAATAAGAATGCTTGGAATAAATACCGCAAGCATCAGGCCCGACATTATTTATTTAGAAAACCCTGCCGGGTATAGAAAATGCGTTCCACGCATCATAAGAAGAGTGAGCTACAGGCTCGTGCGGCACCAGTGGCGGCAATACACGCGCGCAAGCCGCCCTGCCACGGGCCATCTCCCTAGGCAAAGATGTCAATGATCCGTTGCAAGGAGCAAAAATCCACCAACCCTCTTAGTCAGACAAGGATCAATGCCAAACTGTTCAAGACATCGGGCCACCCATATATAGATCACAGATACATATCATCGCGGATCAAGTCCGTGATACCTATGCATTCTGTATATACAACATGTATGTGCTATATGTACCAACCATACGGAAGAAATCATTCAAGCGATGGTGAAACCGCTTCAAACTGAGATTAACTTGGTGATTCAAATTCAAAGTCCTTTTATTTGCCATAAACCTACTTCCACGAGGTGTAAGTAGCTGTTTATGGCGCCTGCACATTGTCAATAGCTGACATGCAAAACCTTTACATTATTTACTTGAACCTCTGGTGGATAAAGTAGGCAAAGTTTGAGCAATTAACTTATTAGCTTGTATCGTATAGAGAAAAAACAAGAATCACGCTGACATCCTAGCAACGGGCGTTTAGACCATTTATTTTTTGTCTCTGTCGATGTTGTATATATGTACCATTTTCGCTGAGAGTCGACCCTTGCGCACGTGCAAGCTTGTCGACGGCGGGTAATAATTTAATGGTTGTTTTGTATACGAAGTGGAGTATTGTTTTTTTGTTTTATGGGTGGATACCAAGTGTGGGAGCTCAATTAACCCATTAGAGGTCCTCTAACTAAGGAGTCATAATACTTGAAGTTTTGTTAAGATTATGGGCTGGGTTTTTTTTACTTATTTTTGTTGCTTGCATTTTATATTTTTCTTAGGTTTAAGTTGAGATGTGCCTTCCTCGAAGTATCTGATTTAGTTTATTAATAACAGATGTCGGCGGAGTAGGCTCTGGTTTGGATGCCACGCTGGGGTGTGTACCTACGAGTCTAAGTTCGATCACGTCCGGTCGTGCGTGGCTAAACTATGTCACTATATAGATATACGTTAACCGTTAACCGCGTTTATGGGAGGGACAGCTTGTAAGAAATTGGGATTAATTGATAACTTTGGGTATATGTACAACATCACGTCGTCCTTCTGTAGCTTAAACTTTGCCGGAGGCGGAGTATGCTTGCTACTGAAAAATGATTTGGAATGTACCGAAAGGGAGGACTTGGTGGACATGTCAATTGATTGCATAATGGAACTCAGTGCAGTTTCCATACCGATGGTTAACGTAGGTATTATGTATCCAATACTTAGTTGGAAGGGAAGGCCGATCGATATATTATATGATAAATTTGAGAAGTATTAGAACTGATAAAAATGAACCATCATAAACCTTGGTTAGCGGTTAGAAACGTAACAATGACATCGGTTTCCACAAATCGGACGTGCGTCTCTCGCGAGAACCAACGGGTCAATGAGCGCAATTGTGTTTTTTGTTGTTGTAGGTCTAAACGAATATAGTACCTATGTTACAGGAATGAGAAATTCAGGAAATGGAATATATATTTAATATAATAATGGATTGGAGTCGATAATGGAAGTCCGCACTGATCGAACCGCTAGGGTAAATAATAAATAATGTTACACAATAGTATCCGACTCTAATCAGTCGGGTAAGCGCCGGTGAGGAGGAGGAGGACTATATGCCGGCCGTCGCGGCGCGGGCGTCGCGAGATTGCGATGTAAGTACAACTTCGTGTGAAATAAAGTATATCTTTCGGGAGCGCATTTAAAAAGCACGTGGCAAGCATAGCCACGGTATTATACGAACTAACTAACTAACCCTACCCTGCTACCTGCTAGTTAACCGCTCTTTTCGAGGAGGGATTGATCTTTCAGAATTACTCAAATTATCGATTATTGAAGCAATCAATGCGAAGGGTTCGAAACTAGACCCGAACAATATTGTGGGCCACTATGGTCTATTTCACATGGGACGAGTCACCAAGGACAAGGGTTTCCAGCAATATCAAGTGACAACTCCGATACAGCACTCACTATACCTACTTCCCGAAACCGAAGGAACGTCAACCACCGAGAAATCCAACAAAATCACCGAACCAATTTGAAACCTACTTCAGCTATTCTGCCCACCTCGTCCAATAGGTTTAAAGAGTGAGGCAAAAGGGATTAAGTAAGTGCCTTATGCGAATGATATGCAATTTTAGCACTTCTTTAATACTAAGGCCGGCGGCCAAAAAAAACAACAATGACCTCCAATTATCACCATGGGACGCGCGTCCCTCGCGAGGAACAACGGGTTGAGATGGCTTCTGAAAGGCTCGTTGGAAAGTCCTGGCTATCTAAATACATGCGGAAAGTATTCAGTATAGTTAACGGTCATGAATCCGCTATCGGGATTTTATTGGACCTGACAGAAGGATATGCTGAGGTACAGTATCCTGTATTGTTAGATAAACTATAATGACATAGGGATTCGTGGGATATATTATTATGTAGATGGTTCAGCTTATACCTACATGGAAAGTCGTGCGCAGTTGGAGTGATCATAATCTCGGCATAAATCCTTCGAGAAAGAAAATGAATGCAACCTAGACCTTGCCAGAGGAGTTATTAGGCTTAGACATGGTTATGCCAGAGCCGCGTGTTTCGCGTGCGCATGTGTATGGGTCCTATGCGGTATTCTTCTATAAAGCTAAACATAGTGGATAGAAGTGGCGGGAATCTCGACATAATGCATATCGTCGTCTCAACTCAGCTGTTATTGCTAAGTTTAATTAAGTTAAATTTAATTAAATCTAGTTGATATGGAACAATCTCACCCATTTGGCTCGCAATATTCACAAACGTAAGCACAAGACACTGGGAAAACTTAAGCACTCGATGCGCGTCACAAAAAAGGACAGCGGGGCGCGCGCAGCACATGTGCGCGACCGCTCCCGACCGCTGTCAGAACCGAACTCCACTTAAAAATGGTTAAGTAACAGGAAGGAAATTCAAGAAAGGACATAAAGATAAGAAATTAACGACGCATTTATTCGCAAAACACATTTATGTAAACTTTGTTTTTATATGAAGAAGTCGGTAAACAATCATACGGCCCGCCTAATGAAAAGCGGTTAACGTATCCAAATGGACGCTTGCAACACACGAGGCAACCGTTCCTCTCTCCCCAATGAGCTCTGGAAACCTTACACACGCGCAGGAACACAACATAAAGTTATTTGGCTGCGGTATTCTGTAAGGTGGACGGACTTCCACAGTCGAGCTGCTCTTTGAGCGAGTAAACGCCATCTCTACCTCTCTCAAATTTATCATAATCATGATCTCAAATTTAATTGAAATCAACTCCGCAACTCTGTATTTGCAACATATGAATTTCAAGAGTTCCATTAACTCGAGTATATTTCTCTCTTTGAGCCCAACACTATTCAGACGACCAAAATGTATTGACACATTCTTTAAGAAGATTTGTATCAAGGTATTCAAGAAGAGACAGGTCTTAATAATTTGGTTGTATCTAGAAAGAACTATAATAGTTCTAAAAAAACATCGCGAGGAAACCATAGCACGGTGGTAAGGTACTTTGCAGTACCCACCTGGCTGGCTACCACCCTCAAGTTGAAAACCTGTCGGTGTGTTCCAACAGCTGCACTTGAGAGCCAGTTCCTTCTAGGCTTTGTGTGCTCACCACCTTCGGCCGCATCATCACTCACCATGGTGAGATTGTGGTCAAATACAGGCCTATACACAATAAATAAAAACCCCCAATTATCATAATATTTCGCTGTTCATCAGCAAAATTTTATCAAAAAGTCTTGAAAATCATCAAGCAAGTACCAGGCTATCATAAATTATGAATAGTCGTATCGCGTTCCCGTTAAGATTTGACAATAATGCTCGGAATTCGATGACGTTACGGGACAAGGCTTTATTAAATACTCACATGTAATAGGTTCCATGAGACAATGCTGTTAGGGTGACTACAATTTGTTAGTTTATCAGGACACTAGTTTTCGTGGTTTCACCTTCATTTTCCCGGGATAAGTATCCTGTTACTCCAGAACATACTCTGTTTGCCAAATTACCTGGATGGGTGACCGCGTAGCGTTATTTCAACTCGAGCGTTTTCCGTGCAACGGAAGGCACGTAAAGCCGTTGGTCCCGGTTATCACTTAATTGTGATAGTCGTTAAGCTAGTTGGAGGCCTGCTAGGCGGCTTGAAAACTCCAACAGTAGGTTGACCACTAGCCTACCTCCACCGATCCGCAGTGGGCACGCGTGGTGGAGAATCTGCCCATTCCTTTTCACTCTCATTTGTGAAAGGAGGCCTGTGCTCAGCAGTTGGACATTATAAGAAGATGAAGATTATTGATAGATGATTTTATGTTACAGTAATACCCAACTGATATGGCGCGTCGTGAATCTTCGTTCGCGCACAAAAGAAAGTATGGCCCCGAAGATTAACGAAAGAATGCTTTAAACTTACTATCAACCTTAGATAACTACTATAAGGTTCATAATACACTGCAGCTGTTGAATTGAATTGAATAATAAAGAAAGTGTTACAATGGGCGGCCTTATCACTAAAAGTGATCTCTACCAGGCAACGTTTGGATGGAGAGGAGTTCATATCGTATCTAGTTCACAGATCTGATGTATAGATAGATCTTACCTGACCTGTAGTATATTTTTAGGTTAAATAAAATAAAAAAAATATAAAAATATCTTGTGACATTCCTCACACACGGTCATCTGATCCCAAACTAAGCAGAGCTTGTACTATGGAAACCAGATAACTGATATAATACATACACTGCTTTTTGTAAATACATACTTAATATACATAATTACACTCAGACTCAGGACATGCAGACATGTTCATGCAAACAAATGCTGTTCTGTGTGGGAATCGAACAATTTGTTGTCCAATAAGTATACGGCCCTCCTGATGGTAAGCAGTTAACGTAGCCTATGGACGCTTGCAACACCAGGGGCATCACTCACGTGTTGCCGACCCTGCAAAAATCTCTTCACACCCATGAAGAACCCCATGCAAATTCAAATTCAAATTGAAAATCATTTATTCAAATAGACCTTCGCAGGCACTTATGAAAAGTCTGACTAATACTCTAATACCGGTTCGGAAGGTTGCATTTGCTGAGAAGAGCCGGCAATAAACTCAGCAATTACTCTTTTCAAAACAAGCTTAGATTCATTACATAATATTTACATTCTAATCGCACTGACAACAATTGCGTGTCCCGGCGCGGCGGCAAAACTACAAAGTAGACTGAATCTATATTTAATAAGTGAATAAATAAATGGCAAACTTAAGCAGACCAGCCCCCACAAGCAGCACCTGTTCACAAGTATGACGCGTGTGGCAGCCACCGCCCTCCTGCAGTACTCCTTATATGATTTCCCAGTTTCTTGCTAGTTCTTCTCGATGGTAACTTCAGTAAGTAAAAAATTATGGTCACCCCATACTGAAGAATCTTGAATTAATATCCATCCCCATCCTATTTCATACTCTACATATCAAACGCCAAAGTTCAAATTCGCTTGCAAAATGACTTCCTAACCTATGCATTAAGAAGATTATACTTGACGACCTATTCTGAACCTTCGCACTTGTTGATGAGGTTCAAAGTGGTGTAACGTTGTTCGTTAAGTATAGAATTTCTAAAACAATAAGGTCTTTGAATAAGTACATATTTGTATATGGATTACTGACCTCACAAGGGGTTGCGGATAATTTGCGTAGTCCTCAGAATGTCTATATACTCGTATAGAGGTCTAAATTAGGGTCATCTTAATAGGTTATTTGGCTGCGGGCATTCTGTAAGAGATACTTGGTGCTCTTTGAGCGACAACGCTTTGCTCTACCCATAAAGATAATATAGTAAAGATAGTAGACCAATTTCTAGTTTTTAATCGACTTCAAAAATAGGAGATTATCAATTCGACACGTATGCATGTAATATTATTGGAACTGCAATATATTCACTATCTATTAGGGCTTCCAAACAAATATGCAAAATTTCATAGGTGTATGTATGTATGTATGTTTGTCCACGCATATCTCCGAAGATATTAATCGGATTGTAACTATTCTTTTTTTATTGGTTTACATTTACTTCAACTTAGGGAACAGTGCAAGTTTCATCGAAATCGGTTCAGTAGTTTTCAAGATATGGACAAATATGTGTGACGGCCTGGCTTATTGATACGAGCTACGGGTGTGGTGTCAAAGGAAAAACATCTCAAAACCTTGGTCAAATTCTAGTGCATTTAAGAAAAACTAAAAATTACGAAACAAAAAAGTAATTAAAAAAAAATTAAATCGACTTCAGAATACACAAAAAAGTATGAAATAACTCTAATCTGACACCGATTTGAAGTCAGCGAAAGAGCACGACGTATTCCATTGAAAATATTTCACTTCAGAATACACAAAAAAGTATGAAATAACTCTAATCTGATACTGATTTGAATCAGACTCTCGCGTCATCTATTTACATTTATATCTGTGGTAGCTCTACAGGGCAGGCAAATAAGGGTTTCAGCACGCTTCCAGCGAGCGGTCCGCTCCCTTGCTGCGTGACGCCAGCAAGCGGTATCTTGCCAAAGCCGCGCCACCAATTTCACCGGCGCCGCGCCGCCCGCGAGCTGCCACCTCGCAGGGCGGCGCGCTGGCAGCTAGTGGTTGGATTGAATTGAGGCGGTGCCGGGCCGTTGCTGCGATGGAGCGGTGCTGACATAGTGAGCGATGACCTTAATGTTTTAAGTACCAGCCCATTTATCTACATTATATAGGGTACATACCTAATTACAAATGTATTTATTGTATACTAAATCCATATCAATACATAATCTATAATTATTATCAATACGTTATCAAATCGTAGATAACTCGGGACATATAGTCATTCACATTCATGCAAAGTAAGAATATTTACATTTATTTGTAAAAAGTCGATTTTCAGTGTTTTCTTGTGGTGTTTGAAGACAAGTGAAATAATAATAAGTGTTTTAACAACATAAAAAAAGTCTTGGATTTTCTGTAAGTTTTTACATAAGCGTTTGGACTCAAATAAAATACACTTTTGTCACATAGATTATTTTTATACGACTTAGTCGGTAAACAAGCATACCGCCTGGTGGTAAGCGGTTACCGTCCATATGGACGCTTGCATCACTCACGCTACCGACTCTTACCTCCCCAATGAGCTCTGGCGACCGTACTCACGCGCAGGAACACAACTTTACACAACATAAAGTTATTTGGCTGCGGTATTCTGTAAGTTTTTACATAAGCGTTTGGACTCAAATAAAATACACTTTTGTCACATAGATTATTTTTATACGACTTAGTCGGTAAACAAGCATACCGCCTGGTGGTAAGCGGTTACCGTCCATATGGACGCTTGCATCACTCACGCTACCGACTCTTACCTCCCCAATGAGCTCTGGCGACCGTACTCACGCGCAGGAACACAACTTTACACAACATAAAGTTATTTGGCTGCGGTATTCTGTAAGGTGGAGGTACTTCCACAGTGGAGCTGCTCTTTGAGCGAACAAAGCAGACTAGGTCCCCTGTTCTGTCTTAAAAAAATCGTAGACTAAATTAGACGGACGGACGGACGGCTGGACGCTTACTGTATTCTAAGCTGAGACGGTGGCAATGTTCAATAATAACTGCATTTCATTTTTAAGGAAGCAAATTCAATGACTTACCATATAATGCGATAATCGTACTGTCGATACGTTACAAGCTTATCGCAATGATAAAACAATTATAGGTTTAATGGAACACAGTCGACTGTTGAAATATTTAATACCTGGGAGTGGCGCGTGAGTAACTGTTCATATTACTTATCTATAAGGCCTTGTGTTTATTGAGAATAATTAAAATTATGTCTTCTTTGTAGAAATAGTTTTGTGCAATAAGGTAGTATTGTTAGTTTGAGGGCGTCCATAAATTACGTGAGGCGTTTAGGGGGAGGATCTTACGTGGGGGAGAGTGGGGGTCTCGGCAAATATAACGTAATTAAAAACTAGTGTAAAATTGCAAGAACACTGGGTTTCATTTGCGAATATTTGTAGCTCCTTTAAAGTATTTTATTTTTCGACATTTTCACTGTGATTCTATACTACGTTCAAAAAAAAGTAAAGTATTGTTGTTTTTAATAAATCAAACGCAAAAAAGCACTGATTAACGTATATATTTACGCAAAAAATAAGCATAGGTATTGAAAAATCGTGAGATTAGTGGAGAGGGGGAGGGGGTCGAGCCAAATCTCACGACATCTGACCAAAGGGGGGAGGGGGGTAGAAAAAGCACTAAAGCCTCACGTAATTTATGGACGCCCCCTTTTAGAAGTGAAGGATTTGGGATTCAAGGGCACAAGAAACAATCACTTTGCAGGATGTAAGAAAAACAGTAATAAATAAATTGAAAAACACGATAACTAAAAAAGATATTTATAATATAAAGATATAAACTAATAATAATATGGTTAACTCGTCAACGTTACGATCTTACAAAAGTTAGTACTTTTTTTGTTAAACTTAAATGGAATTTATTTTCAAAACATTAAACATAAATTAAACATTAACATATTTATATAAAAAATAAAAAATAAAAGTTTGTACTTATTTTATCCCTTATTTGTACTAATAACATGTGTATCTAAGGAAAAAAGAGATAAGAAAAGTAAGAGATATGATTAAGAAAGGAGATAGAGTAGATTCATAAAAACACTGCTTTATTTTCAGAAACAAAATGACAGACACACCGACAATCAAACTACAATATGAATATAAAAATCCTAACAACATCGAAGCTGAAGTACCAGGCGGTCATGAGTTGCGCAGAGCTCCTCCAGCTGAAGAAGGACAAGCAACCGTCACCGAAGACAATAAAGTTGAAATTACTGAAAACTTCTCAATAGAACCTGTCATAACTGTTACTAAAAAAGAAGCCACGTTTACGAAAGGAGATCTTAAGCTCCAAAAAGTGACAGTATCTGAGGACATTTCGGTAAGTTACCAGCATCTGTTTAAAAAAGAAACATTACCCGGAAAAACTGTAATGACGTCAGTGCAGAAGTTTGACTACAAATTTAGACCATAATGTTTTTTTAAATAAAGGTGATATTATAATAAGTATTTTATTTGACCTTATTCCTTTATTGAGATATGAAATAACTGAATCTCAACCTTACAATGAGAGGTAGAGAATTGAAAATAGAATGAGATACTTTACATTTAAAAATACTTGTACTCACGACCAAGCAGAGTAGAAAACTAAATTTGTGCCGTATTATAAGAACAGGAGAATTGAAAGTAGAGTTAAAGATACAGAATCAGGTCTAGTTCAATCCGTCAAGTTGTCTTATCAGCGAAAATGGACTGACTAAACTCCTTAGTTCAGAAATATTTAAAAAGGTCTTCCACAACGTTGGCTGGTTATACCTTAACAAGTAACATATCAGGTCTTAAAAAAAAGCGAAGCGCCTACCTAAAGGATTTAATCTTAGTAATAATAGATAATATAGGATATTACGGTATTACAAAAGGAGTCCGAATTCGAAAGATCTCTTTAAAAGAAACTAACTTTTTTAGGAAGAAGATGTACAAAATGGTAGCATACATGTAACAAGAGAAATACGCAGAGTTATTTCACATAATACGATTAGTAGAACTGATGATGACCTGAAAGTAAGGAATGGGGCCACAGATAATAAAGAAGGTAATACAGATATTAAAGAAACTACTTCACACTAACGAATATAAATATAACCTAATTAAGTTATTTTACAGATAAGCCCCATGGAGAAAAGAAGACAAAGACAAGGATACCAAAACTAAAGCAAACAGTCGAGAGATTAAAGGAAAGAATGACTTATAGAGATACGGAAGAACATGAGGTATAAATCAGACATTAGGAAATACTGAAGGCTTTATGAAAGACATTAGAATACATTAAGACACCTTTCATTCTCTTATTTTTATTTTCAGGCGCCATCTTTAATTCCAACACCAAGAAGATCATCAATACCAAAACTAAGTAAGGAGAGTAAATTGCATCCACCAACCGTTAAAAAAGAAGTAATCATAACGAAAAAGGAAATTATTAATAAACCTGATGACGAATTTGACAAAATATACGAAGAAATAGTTGAAAATAAACAAATAGATGTTATTATTGATGAAAACATACTAAACACTAAAATAGAAGATCCGGAGAAACTGGAAATTAAGTTTGAAGAGATAATACATGATTATGAAGATAATAAAGTCCAACCAATACAAGTAGAGAAAGTCAGACGGTCAAAAATACCATTTTTAAAACGTAAAAGTGAACAAGAAATTGAAATACCGAAAACCAGTGAAAGAACAACTAAAATTAGCTCTTCTATAGATAAAGTTAAAGTAAAGAATACTATACCAAAACTCAAAGAGCCTTCAGTAAAAGTAAGTGCAGCAAGTAGTGTTAAGAAACAAGCTTTAACTCAAAAGGTCACAAAAACTATAACAACTAAAACGGTATTAAGTAATGATGGAAATGAAGAGATAACTACAAGTGAAGTACAAATAACTACACCTATAAATGTATTAACAACGAAAGAAAGTACAACAATTGTCGATACTAGCATAGACAATCCTGTCGCTGTCACAGATGATGTTGAATATAGAGTTAATGAAACTGTGGGCAAATTCAGACCAGGATTGAGAAGACATTTTAGTGAAATGGCAAGCGCATATAAAGAAAACAATGATAATGCTAAAATTGAAAATGCTGTGGAATATAGAATTAAAAATACTGTCAAAAAAGACAGACCAGAATTAAAAAGACATTTGAGTGAAGCAGCAAACACTTACAAAGAAAATTATGATAATACTTCCATTGAAAATCCTATTGATGCTACGGATGAAATTGAATATAGAGTAAAAGAAACTGTGAAGATAGTGAGACCTAATTCCAGGAAACATTTTAGTGAAATTTCAAAATACTATGATAATGATGGAAATGTTACAATTACTGAAATCAAAGATGAAGTATCTGACACAAATAATTCTGAACCTTTCGTTACTACTGAAAATCAATGGGATCCACCAGAATATGAAATAATTGAACCACCTACACCTGCTATTGAAGATTCGAAGAAAATTCTCGGTGATACAGTTAACATAACTGAAATAAAAGAAATAGAAAATGAAGATTACATTTCAAAATCACCCGTGAAAGAAATAATCAGCGATAATGAAGAAGATATACCGATAATAAGAGGGAAAGTTGGAAGGATGATCAACAAGATCGCTTTTATAGAAACGACTAAAGATGAAGGGCCTAAAAAGGATTTCAGTGATGAAATACCTAAGAAGAGATCGGTTATGTCTAGGATTGCTATGTTTGAGGTACGTTAGCTATTAATTATAATAATCAATAAAATACTCATTGGTATTTGATAATTCTAAATTACATCGATTTCACAAACTGCTGAGTATTCGGTCGTCCAAAGTAATTAAAAAGTAATAATATAACTATATTTTTCTTTCAGCGTCATGAACCAATAGAATCATTACCAAGGACGAGGACTCCTCATACAAAAACCAAAATAACAAAAGTATTCGAAGAAATACGCGTCGAAAACACAAATAAAGCAAATGATAAACCTATCATAGTTGAGGAAGTATTAAAACCTGTGGTTAGGAAAAATAACTCTACTGCTCATACCGATAAAGATCAAAGTCAAATAGGAGAAACGGCTTCAATAGAAGATGTTGCAACTCTTGAAGAGATTTTGGAACCGTTGGATAAGGAATTAGACTCAATTGATTATGAACAAGCAAGTACTGTAGATGTTCCAGAGGCATTACAAAGGATATTAGACTCTAAATTCGATGATAATAATGATGAAATCAGAAACTTAAATCGTAATGAACCGCTAACTATGATTACAAAACCAACTGTAATTAAAGATGTTATTGTTCCACGTACAATTGACTCCAATGACAATCAGCATAAAGTTGATATTGTAATAAACTCTCCTTTGGTTGTGGAAGAATGTAAAGTTATTGGAGAAGTGCTGAAAGAAAAAGAATTTGAGTCTGTTAATGATTTACAGACTAAATTAGACCTTATGGATACTAGATTTACTGATAGTATTCCCTCAATACACCCTGTAGATGTTAATGACGTAGCTCAAACTATTGATGACGTATATACTCTGCCTCAATATTTAAAACAAGAAGCTGTTTTATATGAAAGAATTGAAAGTTTTGATGCAATTAATAATGAACCTAAAAGTGTAAGTACTAAAGATGGAAATGTCATTATAGAAAAACAAATAAGTGTAAATCGAAACAAACTATTATATGAAAGAGGCATGACTAAAATTGATACTGAACTCAAAGGCAGACAGTATAAAGACCGAAGTTCAATAACAGACCTTGTAGCAACAATAACCAATCAATTTAGCGTAGATTCTCGAGATATGAGACGAGGTATTTCTACAATCGAATTAGATTCCCATTCTAAACAGAATAAAGTGCAAAATGATAATACAGTTCGCAGAATTAGTAGGAAAGAAAGTGACGATGTTTTTGAAGCTAATATTTGGAACACAGATGATAAACTGAGTAAATTTAAAAAGAGACATGAAAATTGTGTTGTTAAAAGAGCTAAATCTATGGCTGAACTAGATTTAGGAGATGCGGTTAAAGGACAAGTAAACAGAATGATAGTCAGCATGATATCGATTGATAAATCATTAGATATCGATAAAAAAGATGTTATAAGTATAAAGGAGAGACCTAGAAAGAAATCTGTTTTGGAGAAAATAGCTCTTTTTGAGGTAAGATATTCTTTTTTTTTTTAATAATATGTAAAAGAGTCATCTTATATGTAAAATTCGTAGATTTACAAAATGTAAAAAGCCAGTTCCATTTTATAACAGGTGGAGATTTCGAGATGACATATTTTCGAAATCTATGTTGGGTTAGTCATGCTGAACAACTTTTACTATGGGACCAATATCAACCTTGCTCGATCATAATGTATGAAAAGTAATTTTTTTTTTTGAGGTTTCAGTGTTGATCCCATACTAAAAGTTGTTCAGCATGACTAATCCAACATAGGTTTCGAAAATATGCCATCTCGAAATCCACGTATACTACAAAATTCGGCAAGCGAGTAAGCGGTTACTGTAGCGGACGCTGGCAACACATGGGAAATCTCCCGCGTCACCGACCCTTCCCTCCCCCCAATGACCTTACTCACGCGCAGGAACACAACATACAGCTATGTGGCTGCGGTATTCTGTAAGGTCGAGGCACTTCACCAGTCGAGCTGCTCTTTGAGCGAATAACCTCAAAACCTGTTCTTATCAATGAATACTTCTCTCCCAATAAATTTGGACACTCCATTTAAACAGGGAAAGTTAACTCCAGGGAAAATCGACACAGCATTCGTCTCTGAGCGACCAAAATTGGGGACCAAAGACAAGCCCATAAACAATGTCAGTGAAGAGGTGTACATAGACAAGATAGCTGAGCTGAGTGGCGCCAAGCTGAAGTACGGTAAAGTAGCTGAGATGCCGACCGTACCGCTGAGAAATGGAATTGAAATGCCTGTACTTGCTGTCGGTACTGCTATGGTATGTATCTTCAGGTTTTTTTTATATACACTTGAAACTTGTACAAAAATATACATTTTTAACCGACTTCAAAAAAGGAGGAGGTTCTCAAATCAATTTTTTTTTTATGTTTCTTACCTCATAACTCCGTTATTTATCAACCGATTTGGAAAATTATTTTTTTATTTGAAAGGGTACACTTCCCGTTTGGTCCCATTGTCATCAGATCAGGATTTGATTACTTCATAGTGTACTTTGAAGTCGGTTTAGGTTTTTTGTAAAACAGTCCAATTATTCTTAATAAATTTTAATGCCAATTTATTTTCTTCAAAATTCGGCTCATGGTTCCTTTCCATTTCTTAGCGTTTTTCTCTGAGACCTGAACTATCATACTTCAGAACTTATCCATACTGGTTAGAAAAAACACCCATACATATAAGTACAAAAAAACATGTTAAAGAAAAACATACGCGTTGACAATAGATTCTCCTCCTTCTTTTGAAGTTCGGTTAAAAAAATAATGTTAGTTCGTCTATGGTTGATTCTCAACTACGAGTACCGCTACGACTATGGGCTACGGATATTTCGTAGCAAGTCTACGACATATGGTTGTAGATCACAGAGCAAGGAGTCCCGCGCAATAGGGGGAAGGATTTTTTTTTGCTCTGTGAAGTGCGTAGAGTATTACAGTAGTACCCAACTAATATGGCTTACCGATGTACCTGCGCAGAAGATACATTTTCAAAGCACGGGAATCGCTATTGGCCGACAGCTGCCGTCATGTTAGCGCGCGCCGTGCGGAAGGGCGTGGCTTGCGAGTGAGACGGAACTAACAGCTGCAGTGTATTATGAACCTTATAGTAGTGATCTAAGGTTGATTGTAAGTTTTAAGCATTCTTTCGTTAATCTTCGGGGCCATACTTTCTTTTCTGTACGAACGAAGATTCACGACGCGCCATATAAGTTTGGTATCCGCAGGGCTCTTGTTGTCGCTAACGTGCCTTCCGTACTGGAACCAGTCGGTATTGCGCGGGGCGATGGCAAGAGACCGGATGGTATGTCTTTGATCCCTTGGAGTGTCGGCAAGTCGCTGGTATGGGATGCCACATGTGTCGATACACTCGCGCCATCTCACTTACCGGCGACTTGTAAAGCTGCAGGGGCAGCTGCGGCCAGTGCGGAAAATTCAAAATTCAAAAAATACGCATCGATTGGACCCAACTATATTTTTGTGCCTTTTGCGGTCGAGACTATGGGACCGTGGGGGTCCGAAGCTCGCCGTTTTGCTCGCACCTTGTCATCAAAATTGATCGAGACCTCCGGAGACCAGCGGGCGGGGAGCTTTTTCCGCCAACGCGTCAGCTTGGCTATCCAAAGAGGAAACGCTGCCAGCCTTCTGGGAACCCTGCCGTTAATCGGAAGCAGCGGCAGGCTTGAGGAAATTTTCTATATATAGATTGTATTTTGTACATATTTGTTGTAAATATATAGGAAGAAGTTAGTTGGGTAATACTGTACCCAACTGATATGGCGCGTCGTGAATCTTCGTTCGCACAGAAAAGAAAGTATGGCCTCGCAGATTAAGGAAAGAATGCTTAAAACTTACAATCAACGTTAGATCACTACTACAGTGCAGCTGTTAGTTCCGTCTCACTCGCTAGTCACGCCCCTCCGCGCGGCGCGCGCTAACATGGCGGCAGCTGCCGACCAATAACGTTTCCCGCGCTTTGAAAACAATCTTCTGCGCAGATACATCGGTTAGCCATATTAATTGGGTACTACTGTAGGTACATGTTTGTTATTCGTAGTTGATAAACATGACACGAGAAACTGGCTCCAACACCCTTACATGCCCCCTATGCCATGTTTTATCTCCATAACTCCATAACTGAGACAAATCAATAGGAGCATTTTTTGTCATTTAGTCTCGAATTTGTATTTTCATGGCATTTTCTGGTCTTCATTTTTATGAGGTAAAACATTTTTTCCAACTCGAGAAAAAAGCAAAGAAAGCAGTAATTAATTTTAAAAAATGCGTTACTCTTTCTCTGTCACAGATACCTGTTCTTCTCCTTCTCAATCCATTCTCAGGCTTTATTTATACTACGGTTACAAATAAGCATACGCGACGCCTCATGGTAAGCGAGTATCGTAACCTATAGATGCTTGCAACACTGGGTGTCCCATAAATAAGAGATTTCAGAAAATGGAAGCCAAATTCCATAATAGTAAATTATGATACATGTGTGCAAAGTTGGTATTTACAGACAAGGCGGTATTAAGCGATTAGAGAGCCGAGAGTGTAATGAATGCACACGCGTGTCATACGACGTTTTTCAACACACTTGCGAGGAAAAAACAGACTTGTATTTTTTAAGTAGATTATTGATAATCATCAACCAACCAGACAATAACTGTCAAACTGTTTTACCCGTTTAAATTAAGAATGCTTCGTCTACACACATATCACTTGCAGTGAGGTACAAACTTAACATAATCGGGATTATACCTATCATAAAACTGTGCGGTAATGTAAAGTATTTAAAAAAACTAAAAAAACACGCTTTAAAAAGCTTTGCACTAAAAAGTGTTAAATAATTATATATAATTAACAATAATATTAATATTAAATATAATTATATATATATTTAACACTTTTTAGTGCAGGGCTTTTTAAAGCGTGTTTTTTTAGATTTTTTAAACTGTAATTTATTTTTTACTTTTTAGTCAACATAAATTATTTATATCATTTTATTATGTTACTTATACCATATTTTCACCCAATATCACTTTCTTTCACATTTATAATAAGTATTTAGCTTCAGTGCCTACTCTTTGACTCCACCAACAGACTCAGAAAACCATATTTGGCCAAAATGCGCATAATACGATTCCAATACGCCCAAACACGGTTAGAATACGATGCTCCGCTATGGGGTTCCAGTGCCAACCCTACGACTTAATCATCAGACCCTGAAAACTATACATGGTCAAAATTCATCTCACGACATTTCCAACAACTCCAAACACGGCTAGGATACGATGCTCCACTATGGAGTTCCAGTGCTTACCCTCCTACTCCATCATCAGACCCTGAAAACCATACATGGTCAAAGTTCATCTCAAGACAATTCCAACAAGCCCAAACACGGCTAGTATACGATGCTCCACTATGGAGTTCCAGTGCTTACTCTCCTACTCCATCATCAGACCCTGAAAACCATACATGGTCAAAGTTCATTTCATGACAATTCCAACAAGCCCAAACAGGGCTAGGAAACGTTGCTCCGTTATGGAGTTCCAGTGCCTACCCTCCTACTCCAACATCAAGACCCTGAAATCTGTACATAGTCCAAGTTCATCTCATGACAATTCCAACAAACCCAAACACGGCTAGTATACGATGCTCCACTATGGAGTTCCAGTGCTTACTCTCCTACTCCATCATCAGACCCTGAAAACCATACATGGTCAAAGTTCATCTCAAGACAATTCCAACAAGCCCAAACACGGCTAGTATACGATGCGCCACTATGGAGTTCCAGTGCTTACTGTCCTACTCCATCATCAGACCCTTAAAACCATACATGGTCAAAGTTAATTTCATGACAATTCCAATAAGCCCAAACACGGCTAGGAAACGTTGCTCCGTTATGGTGTTCCAGTGCTTACTCTCCTACTCCATCATCAGACCCTGAAACCATACATGGTCAAAGTTAATTTCATGACAATTCCAACAATCCCAAACACGGCTAGGAAACGTTGCTCCGTTATGGAGTTCCAGTGCCTACCTTCCGGATCCATCATCAGATCAGCTCGATGGTACCAAATTATTGTATTGTCATCGGTACTTGATAAGTGTGCAAAATTTCAGTTTAATCTGACGTCTGGAAGTCGATGAAAATTACGTTCGAAAATTCCTTTACATACATTCATACATACATACATACATACAGGTGAAACTAATAAAAACGTGTTAAAAAGCACTAGTGCGTAATAAGCTGCATTATGATACTAAAAACGGTGAAATAAATGTCACTTTACGAGCAAGTGTGTTGAAAAGTTCAGTACTTTACGTGGAAGCCCCGTTTGTATGTTCAAAAATTTAGCATAAACCCATTTATTTCCAAAGCTGGACCGCCAGCTGACCACCCAGATAATCATGGCGGCGATAGAGCTGGGGTACCGGAGCATCGACGCGGCTTACGTCTACGGGAACGAGCGAGAGGTCGGGGCTGCTGTCAAGGCTAAGATTGATGATGGCACTGTCAGGCGGTGAGATATGTTTATAAAACTATGTTGGTAAGTCGGAAACGCTCGTGGTGTAGTATGATCAGCCGTTGGGTGGCCTAGTGGTATTTCAAGTCGAGCGTTTCTGTGCTTCGGAAAGCACGTAAAACCGTTGGGCCTGGGCCAGGTTGTGATAGTCGTTAAGCCAGTTGGAGGCCTACTAGGCGGCTTGAAAACTCCAACAGTAGGTTGACCACTACCTCCACCGATCCGCAGTGGGCACGCGTGGTGGAGTATCTGCACATTCCTTAATTTGTGAAGGCCTGTGCTCAGCAGTGGGACATTATAGACTGATGATGATGAAGTCGGTAAACAATCATACTGCCGCCTGGTGGTAAGCGGTCACCGTAGCCATATGGACGCTTGCAATACACAGGGCATCACTCACGCGTTAGGTACCGAATCTTCCCTTTTAGGCGCAGGAACACAATTTTCATAGGCTGCCGGCTGTAACTAAAATGTCTTATCATAAATTAAAATGTTTTAGCAGACGTAGATTTTTTTTATACCACTAAAGTGGCAACAAGCATACGGCCCGCCTGATGGTAAGCAGTTACCGTAGCCTATGGACGCTTGCAACACCAGGGGTATCATTCGCGCGTTGCCGACCCTGAAGAAATCTCTTCACACCCTTAGAAGATTACGTGGAAGACAAGAATATAGGGTTTTAGTAGCTTCTCTCTGTACTTGCATCCCCTGACTTGACAATTGTATGAATAAGCATATGTATAATCCGAACAAATATTAAAGATCTACAAAAGAATGCCTAAACTGGATAAAGCAATTACTTTTGTATTTTGATTCTTGGTCTTATATTTGTAAGTCTTGAGTCTGGGTATGATTATGTATTCTTGCCTGTTTTTCTCAGTTTACGCCTAGCTTCTATGTTAGTAACTCCAGTAGCTTTGACCGTCCTAAGTCTATGGAAATGCAAGGTGGATGACACCTCCATTTAAAAGGGAGGATCTTCCGGCAGGCTGGGTCATTGTGCCTGGGGACCGCGGTCCAACTGTACATGTCGGACACTTGTATATATGCAGATTCTCGAGAAAACTTCTTAAGCGCGATGCAGGATAATGTGGCGCCACGCCATCTATCTTTCAGTGTGTGAACTATCTCAGTGTTACTGATAGATGGCTGATAGATGTCGCTACAAGTCCACAGAGGGTAATCATTGACTTTTAATTTGTGACAGCGAGGAACTATTCATAATCAACAAGCTATGGAGCACCTTCCACCGTCAGGACCTGGTGGAGACAGCATGCAGGGCTTCCCTTGAAGCCATGGGCCTGGATTACTTCGACCTTTACCTGATACATAATCCTATGTCTTTTAAAGTAAGTAAGAGTGTAATATCAGCTGTAACTCGTACAACTGTCAACAACCACATTGATGGAGGCGGATTAGAAATTTCGCAGACTAGTCCGCCATTTTATTATTGACTAGCTGTCCCATGCGGTTTCACCCGCGTTCCCGGGATAAAAAGTTCTCCATACCATAGGCTATCTGCACGCCAAATTTCATGATGATCCGTTGAGTAATTGAGGCGTGAAAGCGTAACAAACAAACAAACTCACTTTCGCATTAAAGCTATGGTCTTTATTGGTGCCGATTCTGTTGTAAATTGCACTAAATTCTATCCTTTTTCAATAATGCTCGTAAGAAAGAGATGAGATGTGACTAACTTTTGGGGACTATATTATGTAGGTATATAATGGATCTTTCTAAGTAGGCTATATGTTCCAGAAATATGTCATGAAAGAATCGTGGAGCCTGGTCTGCTTAAGTTTGCTAACTTATTAAATTCAGTCTAATTTGTAGTTTTGCCGCCGCGCCGGGGCACGCAATTGTTGTCTGTGCTATTAGAATGTAAATATTATGTAATGAATCTAAGCTTGTTTTGAAAAGAGTAATTGCTGAGTTTATTGCCGGCTCTTCTCAGCAAATGCAACTTTCCGAATCGGTATTAGAGTCAGACTTTTCATAAGTGCCTGTGAAGGTCTATTTGAAATTAATGATTTGGAGTTTGAATTCCACAGGAAGGACCAGACCCGTTCCCGAAGATCGCGACAGTGCTTCAGTACTCCGCCCATGACTTCATGGATGCGTGGTTCGGCTGCGAGACGCTGGTCTCCAAGGGTCTCGTGAGGAGCATCGGACTTAGCAACTTTAACTCCGCCCAAGTTCTGAGGGTCGTCGAGAAGGGGAGAATCAAACCGGTGGTTAATCAGGTTAGAACTTTGTATACTATAGCACGGTGGTAGGGTACTTTGTAGTACCCACCTGGCTGGCTACCACACTCTAGTTGAAAATCTATCGCCAAGCACCTATCGGTGTGTTCCGACAGCTGCACTTGAGAGCCAGTTCCTTCTAGGCTTTGTGTGTGCACCACCTTCGGCCACATCATCACTTACCATGGTGATTGTTGTCAGACAGTTAAAAAAAGCATACAAACCGAACATACGGACAAGTATTTTGGAGTTTGCGCAGGAATTATTCAACCTTATTCCACCATCCCCATTTTTACACCGAACCACAAGATGGGAAAAATTTCACCCGTACGTTGTTGACATACCGAAAATACGGATACAGCGTTTTGCATCCTCGTTTATAATGCGGACGGCAAGGGAGTGGAACTTGCTTCCGGCGTCTGTTTCCTGACGCTTACAATCTAGGGACTTTCAAGGCCAGAGTAAATAGGTTTCTTCTGGGTAAGCGTGCTCCATCTTAGACTTCGTCATTCATCGTGTTTATCAGTGACTAGTATTTTTTTAAACGCGGAAACCGTTGCTCCTAGTACTTGCAACACCAGGGTACCTACTCACTTGTCGCTGACTTTCTTCGAGAACCATATCGGGTCGCTCACTTCCCTCCAATATGGCGAGAAGGGCGATGGCTGCCACACGCGTCATATGCGTGAACAGGTGCTGCTTGTGGGGGCTGGTTTGCTCAAGTTTACTATTTATTTACTTATTAAATATCGAGTCAGTCTACTTTGTAGTTTTGCCGCCGCGCCGGGACACGCAATTGTTGTCAGTGCGATTAGAATGTAAATATTATGTAATGAATCTAAGCTTGTTTTGAAAAGTGTAATTGCTGAATTTATTGCCGGCTCTTCTAAGCAAATGCAACCTTCCGAACCGTTATTAGAGTATTAGAGTCAGACTTTTCATAAGTGCCGGCGAAGGTCTATTTGAATAAATAATTTTGAAATTGATATACCTATCCATAATCCAGTATTCATCCATCCTTACAAAATAACGTAAAGCCTCTCAGTCTATCAGTTAGTGTATTATGTTGTATGTTTTCAAAACAATTCGTATTTTCATAAAAACCTAATTCATTTATTTGCATTTTCAGGTCGAATGCCATCCTTACCTCTCTCAACAACGTTTGGACTCCTTCTGCGGCCAGTATGGCGTCAAACTAAGCTGCTACGGAGTCCTGGGCTCTAAGGGCACTCCTTTAGAGTACAAGAGCGGGCTACCTCCTGTGATTGATGACGCCCTGGTACAAGTTATGGCGTCGGGGCTTGGTGTGTCGCCAGCGCAGTTGCTTATCAGGTATCATTATAATTTATAGCAGTGTTTTTCAATCTGTGGGTCGCGACCCCTAGGGAGGACGCGAAACCTTAGTCGGGGGGTCGCCGGCAGAAGGAAAAAGCCAAGGTAGACTTCGCGCAAGCGGGCGTCCAACTTACCTCTTACTTAGTTGCAAACCTCTCGCGGCTTCTTGCAGACTAATAAGTAAAGGTATCAAAATAAAGAAAATTATTATCGCAGTCTCTTTATTTATAAATTCTTTGTCTGTCAGACAGGGGGGTCGCCAGAATTTTTCAACAAATCAATAAGATTGGAAAACACTGATTTATAGTATTATTTGTGACACTTTGCTCTGATAGTTTGACAAAAGTTGCACTAAACTACTTTTCATACTATTAGAAGTGCGAAACTAATTCTATCGACCTTTTTAGAGTGTGGAACATCCAGGCAGAGCCATCATCATCGATTCGATTTTTTTCGTCTGTCGCTATCACAAATTGCATTTGGCTGGTCCTTCAAGCTAGATACTAGCCTTCGCCCGCTCACTTAGGGTCAATTCATGCTAGCGCAGAGTCGAAGCGCATCGAAGCGAAAATCTAAAAGTAAATATAGCAAATTCACCCTTATCTCAACATAGTATAGCTCATATATCTTCTGTGAAAAACAAATACACGCGAATTCGCACGTCTGCGCGGGACCAACGCAGATTGGGCCGTGAGCCTTCGCGCGTTAAAATAAGGGTGAATTTGCTATATTTACCTTTAGATTTTCGCTTCGCTGCGCTTCGACTCTGCGCCTATCTCCTGAAACCGTAGCCTGAAACCTATCTCTTTGAATACAGATACCAAATCCAATGCGGTCATAACGTCGTAGTGAAATCATCCACCGGCGCCCACTTGTGGGACAACCTCCAGGCCCTACATTTCACCCTGACTCAGGCAGAAATGGACGCTTTGAACTCCCTTAATCGCAATAAAAGAACATTTACTTTCAAAGGGTAAGTATCACAATATTTAATCAAACTATATCTCATCAATCGTTGTATATTTCAGGAATGTGATTGTATTGCGCTGTGAGACAGTTGTTGTACAACATTGTGGAGTAGATATTTTAAGTAAATTATGTCCATTAAAAAGGAAAATGGCGGATGAAAATTAATTCTAATCCGTCTACATCTCAGCAATCGTTATATATTTCAGGAATTTGATTATATTGCACTAAGAGACAGTTTGTTGTACAACATTATGGAGCTAATATTTCGGTTTGTCTGTCTGTTATGCTTTTACACCTAAAATAATCCGAGCTCAGATAAGAGTGTTGTGCCGAAGGATACTTACAGGTAAAAACGCAAGTTCCTACTTAATTGCGAGTGAAGCCACAGATAAAGCTAGTTTCAAACAAATAGTAACTTCAAACAAATCCATCTATAATAGCGCACTCTAGTGTCCAATAGAAGAATTTAGTGAGGTTCTTATAGATGTTAGTACTTCAGTTCTCAATAGAGGGCGCTTAATTAAGTACTCACCAAGTGCATCACGCACAGAGAAAAGTGTATTCTCTTTTCCGTGGCATCACGAGTATAATAGACATTAGTACTTTTATGACAAACTAGATGGCGCTATAGCTAATAATATAAGAAATTTTGTTTCAGGATGGGAGACACTCACAAGAACTATCCATTTTCTACGGCATTCTAGTTTATAAAATCTATTTAAGAATTTTAATGTTATTTTAATGTACATATTGATATTTGACATACTTTTAAAATGATAAAGCCAGATTACATTTAGCTGACGAATAGGATCGCTTCATTTTCACGTAACAGTAACACTACACATTTCTGGTCTCCATCCACGCCGGCCTCTCCGCTTGCATGATGTTTTAGTCAGTGTTGTTCAATCTGTGGGTCGCGACCCCTAGGGGGGTCACGAAACTTTAGTAGTAGGGTCGCCGGCAGAAGGAAAAAGACAAGGTAGACTTCGCGCAAGCGGGCGTCCAACTTACCTCTTACTTAGTTGCAAACCTCTCGCGGCTTCTTGCAAATTAATAAGTCAAGATATCAAAATAAAGAAAATCATTATTAATCATGTCTGACAAGGGGGTCGCCAGAATTTTTCAACCTGTAAGGGGGTCGCGAAATCAATAAGTTTGAAAAACACTGCTCAAAGTAACGAAATATAACAGGGTGTCTCCGTCCATACATTTTGTATGTATGTGACCCTTACGCGCGGCCAATATCCAAGTCCCTTGTATGTGTGTTATGTATATTTGTTTGTTATACCGTAGTATTTATATACTCTGAGGTTATACCTAACTTATGGGACTTTTATGCCTTTTTATACAACTTAACAAAATGTATAGATCTATTTATTTCTGTTTTATTTTTTGTAGATGAGTTTCAAAGCAATAAAAACGCATTTATGTTTCATTATTTTAATTACATTCTTAACATACTTAATTAACAATATCTTCAATAATAATTCTACAATTACAAATAGTACAGTTACACAGCATATGAAAAACAAGATTTGACGTACTGTACAAAATTGTCATCTTAACATTTCAACATTAGGAATAAAAAAATATTAATAAATCTATAACTGTAATTTTATTTCATTTCCTTATACAAATTTAAACAAGTCTGTATGTGATATGTACAGTGGAGGACATAAATATAAAGTGAAATTCAACAGTTTCTCCCCTTGAGCGGCGGTAAAAAAATAACGATTAATTTCTATTGATATCCTGGCCTACGCGGATGCACAGTCAAGCGACCTATTGATTGAAATTATCAGATATTATGCAGGGAAAATTTTTCGAGCGAGAAAACGGCTTTTGAATTTCACAAATTGCTTACATATTTATGTCTTCGACTGTACTAAAATGCTCAATTAATGTATGTATTATGTATTTGTGAATAGAGAATGAAATGGCTTGTTTCCACAATCTCACCATGACCCGATGGTCAAACGAGGAACTAACGACGCCATTTCGAAATCTCAATTGCCATTGGTCAAAGAGAATATAAGCACTACGTTCATTGGTTGTTTGCTCCACCAAATGTGTGAGACTCCCTTACCGGGCCAGATAAGCTTGTAGCACTATAGGTATTTGGAATATAATGTAAAGGTATCCAGTACCATCCTCCTTGAATAAATTACACATACCTACAGATAAAAAAAAACATAACCCTCCTTCCGAGTCAGTCGGGTAAAAATAAGCTTTTGAATTCAACTTTTTGTCTTCGTAACAGATGTCTTCAATAATCCTGAAAAAAATGTTTTAATTTATATAAATTCATAACTGTATTTATCTCGGTTATATGTTTACAGCTATCCCTTTTTGGCACAACAACTTTTTGATCCTAATAAATAAATTAATATTTCTATCATAAATAAATGTCTTATGGTGTTTAAACAAATAAATATGCTTACTTGGTATGTTAGTGCTGGGCTTTTGAATTTTATGGTTCAAAGTTGGCCGCGTTGGACTTTTGAACATCGACGCAGTTTTGCCTGAAAAATTAGCAATTCCCGTTGCAGTTTTAAGTTGGATAGTTAGTATAAATATAATTCTAATTAGTCCGTCTGTTAGATTAGCTAAACATATTGGACACGTATTTTTTGCTTTATCAAAACAATAGCAATTGACAAAGATAAAACGCGTCAAAGTCCGGGAGTGGGGGCTCGTGACGTCACTTGTATGTGAAAAGTGTACCATGTCGTGACGTCATGCTGAACTTCAACACACCATCTCTTCTTCTTCTTCTTATTTTTACATAAGTTTGGCAACCAAGCCCAATTAGGGCAAATTTCTACCAGTATCGAGTTATATTATAGTTTCCAGTCACAATAAATCTTCACATATAGTCCTCAGTCAGTCACCGTCCATAATAGTCATGTTTTACTACAATGGTGGTCATTGTACTAAAACTCTTCACTGACTTTTTGAGACAAGTTGAAAAGTCACGAGACACGAAAGTGGATAATCTCAAGTTAAATTGCTATTATCAAAACGTTCGTGGTTTGCGTACCAAAACGTCAACATTCCGACGTAACTTATCGCTTAATAATTATGGTCTTATTGCATTGACGGAAACTTGGTTATTGGGAGGTATATTGGACTCTGAGCTGTTCGATTGTAGGTACCTAGTGTGGCGTCGTGATCGGAGGTACGACCTTACGGGCCAGTCGATGGGTGGAGGTGTGCTTCTCGCCGTTAGTAAAAATATGAATGTATCCCAGCGGCCTGAGTGGAGTTCTACTGCCGAGGATATGTGGGTATCAATTTCATTTGATAAAATTAAACTTCACGTATGCGTTATATATTTATGTAACCAAAGCATGGGCTTGAGTTTCACTCAACAACTTTGGAACTTCTTAACAAAATTGCGTGATATAATTATAGCAAACCCGTCCGATAGATTTCTGGTACTGGGCGATTTTAACATGAGTACTATTCAATGGAATCTGTCAGTTGATGGGCGTTGTGGCTATCTTGAACCCTTTAATGTCATGGGGTACAATGAGTGTAATTTCATTGATGAATTGAACCTAGTTGACTTGCACCAGTATAATCATGTAACTAATCAGTATGGTAGGTTATTGGACCTCGCTTTATCCAATACGGACATTTTTGTTTACGATATTACTGATTCATTGGTGCCGATTGATCCACATCACAATGCGCTGGGTGTTACTGTCGATATTTGTTGTAAAGACACTCTCAGACCAGCACCCCGTATCAAATATTGCTATAATCGTGCCGATTTTATTTCATTAAATTATAATTTATCATTAGTAGACTGGCAAAATGATTTATACAACAAACCCCTTGACGAAGCTGTGGATTATTTTTATGGTATTTTGAAAAAACTACGTGATAGGTACGTGCCATCAAAATTATTTCGTAAAAGAACATTTCCCATATGGTACTCAGCTGCGCTCATTAAAGTTCTAAAGGAGAAATATAAATATCATGGTAAGTACAAACGCTATGGCATGATAACAGATAAACATACAATAATCCTTTTGAGTAAACGGACTAAGGTATTAGAGGCTAGTTGCTATAAATTATATATATCTAGGGTAGAAAATTCAATCAAGGATAACCCTAAACACTTCTGGTCCTACTTCAAATCTCTTTCTCAATCTTCTTCTATTCCTAACTCAATGACCTACAATGGTATAGTCTCGAACTCAGGAAATGAAATTTGTAATCTTTTCGCTGATTATTTTCAGTCCACTTTTTTGACGCCTGCTAAAATTTCTGGTAATTCCAGCGACCCTATTGCTTCATCTTCTATGCCTCTTGATGGGGATATTTCTTATATTAAATTATCTAACCATTTATTAAAAGCGAAACTAAAAAACTTAGATATTTCTAAATCAGCAGGCCCAGACTCCATTCCCCCTGTTTTCGTTATAAAGTGTGCTGACGAACTATCTGTTCCTCTTCATATCCTTTTCAGTAGGTCTATTAATGAGGGATACGTACCACTACTATGGAAACAAGCTTTTATATCCCCCATTCATAAGAAAGGCCCAAAAAATGAGGTAACTAATTATCGACCAATCTCGAAGCTTTGCGTTATATCCAAGGTGTTTGAGAAGGTCGTGTACGAGCAGTTGTACTCAGCTTTAAGTAGCACCCTACCATCGTCTCAACACGGCTTTCTCAAAGGTAGATCCACTGTCTCCAACTTGATTCTGTTAAATGAATTTGTTACTGATTCTATGGAGGGCGGGTCTCAGGCTGACGTAGTTTACACTGACTATAGCAAAGCCTTCGACAGAATAGATCATAATTTACTTATAGCTAAATTACAAAGAGCAGGCATCAGGGGTGATCTTCTAAGATGGTTTGCGTCTTATATCCAAAATCGCTCTCAAGCGGTTGTACTAGGTAACTATATATCTAATTGGATGTTTGTTCCAAGTGGCGTACCACAAGGATCATTATTGGGCCCTCTCCTCTTTTTAATTTTTGTCTCAGACATAGATAGCTGCATTCAAAATTCCACTCTTTTAAGTTTTGCAGACGATATGAAAATTTTTAAAACAATCAGTTGTCAATCGGATGCAATTGCGTTTCAACAGGATCTTTCTAGGTTAGACGAATACTGTGCTGCTAATAAATTAGACCTAAATGTTAGTAAGTGCTCAGTAATGACTTTCTGCCGTAAAATGAAACCAATTTATTTTAATTATTCTCTTAAAAAGCAAGTACTCAAACGTGTAACTGAGATGAGGGACTTGGGGGTGATCCATGACTCCAAATTAATATTCCATGATCACATTTCGTCTATAGTTAGTAAGGCTTCCAAGTCTCTCGGATTCATAATGAGATCATCCAAAGACTTCAAAGAAACTAAAACCCTTAAGATTCTGTATAGTACCTATGTGCGCTGCCATTTGGAATACGCATCTCAAATTTGGAACCCCAGATACCTAGTATATATTGAAAGATTAGAACGTGTCCAACGCAAATTTATCCGTTATCTTAACTACAGATCAAATTGCAGGGAGATGGACTACCTGAAAGCATGTGCTAAACATCACTTTCTTCCACTAAACTACCGCCGGGACATATCTGACATAATATCTTTAAAGAAAATTATTTGCTCCCATATCGACTGCCCCGACCTACTTCATAAAATTAATTTGTATGTACCCAACAGGTCCTACCGAAATAGTCCCCTTTTTTTTCTTCCATCAGTCACTACAAACTATCGTAAGAACTGTTTTATTCATCGTGTCTGTAAAACCTTTAACGAACTTCGTCATAATCGAAACATTAACATAGATATATTTCTGGAAAGAGTACCCGCAGTGAGGAAACAGCTTACTGATAACTTCTTTCATAACAATTGTTAGTGCAGCGGCGTCGTGTGCGGATCTGATTATCATTAATAAAGTGTCTACGATAATATAAACTTTATTCTAGTTGTATGTTGGCGAGTGCAGTGCTTGATTTTTTGTATTACTATTCGGCAGTATTATTTCTATTGTTTATTTTAGCTAATTGTTACTCTGCATGTTCTACCCATTCAATTTCTATTAGTGGAGACTTTTTAATGGCTTTCTATTGTTATTCTATGTTATATATTTTTGTTCAAGTCGATAGTCTTCCTAAAAATGAATAAATAAATAAATGAATAAATAAATACACATAATTCATTTCATTTCACTTCACCGATAATATGCAATAAAACTCAAAATACACGAGTTTATGAAAATAAAATCGAAAACGCAACGTCACTCTGCAAATTCCCGCCATAAAGTCACGCCATATCTTCGTCAGGTTTTGTTTGATTGACAAAAGAAAAAATACGTGTCTAATATATTTTGATAATGTAAATAACAGATTAAATATAATTTTTCAGGTACCTAGCCTACTGGATGGACTGATACAACAAGGTTGTGAAGAGATATTTTCAGGGTCGTACCCTATTACAAGCGTCTGTAGGCTACGGTAACCGCTTACCATCAGGTTGTACGCTTATTTGCTACCAAAAAATAATATGTTTTTAACACACGGTCATCTGATCCCAAACTAAGCAGAGCTTGTACTATGGAAACCAGATAACTGATATAGTACATACACTACTTTTTGTTTGTAAATACATAATTACACCCAGACTCAGGACATGCAGACATGTTTATATTGTTCATGCACAGAAATGCATGTCAGTGGGAATCGCACCCACGACCTGCGGCGTGATAGGTGAAATCTTAACCAACCACGCCAACTGGCCGGTCAACCGTAGGTGCTTGACGACAGTTCAACTTGAGGGTGGTAGCCAACCAGGTGGGTACTACAAAGTACCCTACCATAATACAAGGTATAACTGGCCCATCAATAGTAGGTGTTTGACGACAGTTCAACTTGAGGGTGGTAGCCAACCAGGTGGGTACTACAAAGTACCCTACCATAATACAAGGTATAACTGGCCCATCAACAGTAGGTGTTTGGCGACAGTTCAACTTGAGGGTGGTAACCAACCAGGTGGGTACTGCAAAGTACCCTACCATAATACAAGGTATAACTGGCCCGTCAATAGTAGGTGTTTGCCGACAGTTCAACTTGAGGGTGGTAGCCAACCAGGTGGGTACTACAAACTACCCTACCATACAAGGTATAGTAATTCATACTTACGTGGGCTTACTCGTAGAGGATTTTTCTTCATCGCATTATCTGATATCGTTTTAAAAGATTTTTGAGGTATCTTTGACGTAATTTTACCGCCATCTTTCTTTTCAGTACTGCTAGGGTTCAAAAATGTCCCAGTGCTGCCAGACTTCAAAAATGTCCCAGGGTTGCCAGTCTTAAAAAAAGTACCACTGTTGCCTGGTTTAGCGACTTTTTTAGGAATATTATGTTTATTTAAAATATTCAATGTTGGCTTATTTTTATTTGCACTAATTTGTTTATTTTGAACTGTTTTCTGAGTATTAAGATTATCTTTACTGCTTTCTCTAGATAAGCTGGCAACATTACCAGTTGCAACGTCTACTATATTATCTTTATTTTTATTTGCGGCAACATTGTTTTCTGTTGCTTTTCGCACAGTGTTCTTTTCAGTATTTTTACTTGTAGCAACATTATTTTCAGATACTTTCTGTGCTGTATTACTTTCTTTATTTTTACTTGAAGCAACATTTGTGTTTGCCTTATCTTTGCTACTGGCAACACTTTTCTTTAATTCATTATTTTTACTTGTAGCAACATTATTTTCGATTACTTTCTGTGCTTTATTACTTTCTTTATTTTTACTTGAAGCAACATTTATGTTTCCTTTATCTTTGGTACTGGCAACACTTTTCTTTAAATCAGTATTTTTACTTGTAGCAACATTATTTTCAGTTACTTTCTGTGCTGTATTACTTTCTTTATTTTTACTTGAAGCAACATTTGTGTTTGCTTTATCTTTGGTACTGGCAACACTTTTCTTTAAATCAGTATTTTTACCTGTAGCAACATTATTTTCAGTTACTTTCTGTGCTGTATTACTTTCTTTATTTTTACTTGAAGCTACATTTGTGTTTGCTTTATCTTTGGTACTGGCAACACTTTTCTTTACAATATTTGGTTCTTTATTCTTATTTAGAGTAGTTTTTGTGCTTTCACCGCCATTTTTAACATTGTTTACATTATTTGCATTATTATTATTAGATGCTTGATTATTGTTAGCATTATCTTGATTTACATTAGTTTTTGTAACTCCAGTTTTAAGATTGGAATTTGGTTTTGATTTCTTAGCTATTTTTGCATTTTCATTGGAAACGGTCTTATTTTCTGTCGTTTTGTCAGTTGCCTTTGTATTTTTAACAGCTTTACTTGTCTCTACATTCTGATTTTCAGATGTTTTATTAACAACTTTGTTGTTATCTAAATTAGTCTTAGCATTATCATTCTTTGCACCTATATTTGTATTTTCGGGTATTTTACTGACTGTTTTCGGCTTTTTAGCTATATTTGAAGTTGCTTCACCATTTTTTGGAACTGAGTGTTTATTATGATTTACTTTATTTTTATTTGACGTTGTTTTCTTAATATTATTGTTTTCTTTGAGATTTTCTTGGGATTTCTGTTTATTATTTGCACCAGCGATATTAAGTTCTGTATTGTTAGTATTAGCATTGGCAGTTTCTTTTGTTTTAGCATTTTGATTAGGTATGACAGATTCTTTAGGTACATTAACATTTTCAGTATTTACTTTGTCTCCTTTAGGATCTTTAGTATTCAAATTATCTTTAGTTACTTTAGATTTAGCTGAAACTTGATCATTTGATGTAGCTTCAACAACTTTTTTAACCTTATCAACGTTATTAGCATTATTTTCATCTACATTCTTCTTTTCTTTTACTTTATTCTTATTTTTATCCTTATTTTGCACCACTCCATCATTTTTATTCACAAGATCTGTTATTGTTACGCCTTCACTTTCACCAATCACTCTGTTATCTGTCTTTTTAGTATTTTCACCACTTTGTACTACTCTTTGATTACCTTCCTCACTGATTTTAGCTCTTTTACCACCTATCCCATCATTAGAACTTGTCCTTTTAACACCTTTATTACCGTTATCAACTGTATTCTCTTTGCCTTTAGGTTTAGCTCTCTTTGGGAAGTATTTAGGTGGTGCCATGATATTAGATTCTCTCTTATTATTTTCTTCATTATTTTCTATTTCTTGAGTATATGTAGTCTGTCTCGTTTCAACTCGGTTAACTGATTCAGTGTCAGTTTCCATGCTCTCATTGGGTTCTTGTGCCGATCCTCGTACTTCAAGACATGTGGATATCATTTTGGCCAGTAAAAATGTCCTTTCTTTTGTGTCTACGGTGGGCTTAGACAGTTCTTTATTCGCGTGTGTTACTATTTTGACATAGCACTCGTCTGTAATAAAATATTAGATTTAATTGTTACATAAGGACACTAATTATACCCCGCGGTTTCACCCGTGTTTCTGTGATAAAAAGGAGCCTATAACACTCGGGGATAATGTAGCTTCTTATTAGTGAATGAAAGTTTGTAATCATATCATTAGTTCCGGAGATTACATAGTAGCGGACATACAAACTTTACCTCTTTATCTTAATTCGTCAAGAACACACGATGTACTGATTGCTCCTTACAGTTCAAAATCAGTGCAAAATCACTGACTAGTTGCGGAATTTATCTTGGTATTACTATTCTATAGATTTTCCCTCGATGCGTTGCTCATATGTCAATCTCGCTAGGTAGATTATAAAATAACGGTTTTCACAAAAATACGGTGATATACAGGTCGTTGTTTTGGTCAGCGACGAGCGACTCAGGGTCGATAATACATGTGATACTGGTGCTAAAAAAAATACTTAATTTTTTTATAATAATAAAAATAATATTAATTGGAAAATCATGTAATAAGCTAAAGTGTAGACGTAATACTCAACGGGAGTACGAGGGAGTAAAGGGTTGGGGCGATGGCGGCTTGCGCCTAGCTCTAGTCTGTGCACGTGCCTAGTAACCATACTTTGCGGTAATTTTATTTCAAATTGAATAAGGTATTATCTCATCGCATTTACAGTATTTAATGGAAATAAGTCCATTTTTGGAAAATGTATTTTTTGTACTACCGCTCCTGGGTCGCTTGTCGCCGACCAAAAAAACACCCTGTATATACAAATCAATGATAATATTACCCATATAGTCGAAGCTGGATTTCATGTTGTGTCGGAAGGGCGCGAGCGTGGACTTGGTATTCTCGAGCCGCCACCACACCTCCAGAAGATCCACGCATTTTAGTACAAACCCGCCTTCAGCCTGTAATATGTATCCTTAGGTCTCTCAATAAAGAAGTAAAAACTGTGTGAGAGGGACAGCAATATTCGAATGACTGGTACAGTATTACCCAACTGATAAGTTCGCGTCGTGAATCTTCGTTCGCACAGAAAAGAAAGTATGGCTCCGAAGATTAACGAAAGAATGCTTAAAACTTACAATCAACCTTAGAAATGAAATGAAATAATTTATTCATTCAAATAGGCCTTCACAGGCACTTATGAATAGTCAAACTCTAATACTCTAATGGCGCCCACAGACGCTCCGGTGTACCATACAGGTATACCTGCGCAGGTAGACCTGAGCGTGAGTGGCAATAGACCTGTGCAGTTTTTTTAACCTGCGCAGGTAACCGGTACAGTATCGAAAATCAATTCTTTCGATTGACACCGTACGGTGTACCTGTGCGTGTGTGCTTGTACTCAGGTCACCTGCGCAGGTCGCGTTAGTTGTTTTCTAGTGTCTGTTTAAAGTGGTTCTTCACGACGTAGTAAATAATATCTATCTATTTACCTAATATGTTATTTATAACTAGCAGCGAAAGCCGGCGTTGCTCGGGTTAAAATACATCGCATGTTTAATGGTATAAAAAATATATTACGGATACATCATTGAATTATGGATACATATTTAACATAGATATTATAGATTTATATTTTCGATATTGAGAGACTTATTCGGCCATTAAACATGCGGTGTATATAGAGTATATCTAATAGAGTAAACTAATTAAAATAATTTTAAGAAAATGTTTAGTAAATGAAAAATTTATATTTTATTTACATATTATTTCTAGAACTTTCTAGAACATTCCAGATCAATTAAAAAATCTGAAAATTAACGCAACGCCTATCAAGGCCAGTGCGTCGTCGTCGTCTTCACTTGATGCCATAGCAAAATGAACTGAAGAGCGCACCGGTATACCGGACTGTCCCCATACACGCTATCGACCTGCGCAGGTAAACCTGCACAGGTAACCTGCACAGGTAGACCGTAGCGTCTATGGCGTACTTAATACTCTAATGCACGGTTCGGAAGGTTGATTTTGCTGAGAAGAGCCGGCAATAAACTTAAATCACTACTATAAGGTTCATAATACACTGCAGCTGTTAGTTCCGTCTCACTCGCGCGTGAGGCCCCTCCGCACGGCGCGCGCTAACATGGCGGCAGCTGCCGACCAATAGCGTTTCCCGCGCTTTGAACATGTATCTTCTGCGCAGGTACATCGGTAAGCCATATCAGTTGGGTACTACTGTAATTAGTAAACGATACTTAGACACATGATTGTACTCATGATAACAAACAACTTTCTCAAAGAAACATTTTTTCATTTGCTTAGCACATGAGCCCATAATATTTAGTACCTAACAAGAATAAGAATACACCATCAGCTTTTATTTAATTTAGTTATTCATCCCTATTTGTTTCTTTGTGAAAGTTGTTTGTTATCATGAGTACAATCATGTGTCTAAGTATCGTTTACTAATGACCAGTCACCATATATACACGAGTGATATGATATTTTTTTTTATTCGAAAATTTCCTATTGTTTATGCAAATAGACCTTCGCAGATACTTATAAATCTGACTCTAATACCGGTTCGGATTGTCGCATTTGATGAGAAGAGCCGGCAAGAAACTCAGCAATAGGTCATAATTCTAATTAGACCGTCAGTTAGATTATCAAAAAATATTGGACACGTATTTTTTGCTTTACCAAATCAATAAATATTGACTAAGATAAAGCGCGTCAAAGTTCGGGCGTGGCCCGTGATGTCACTTGTTTGTAAAGTGTACCATCGCGTGACGTCACGCGGAACTTCAACACGCCATATCTTCGTCATTTTTTGTTTGATTGACAAAAGAAAAAATACGTGTCTAATATTTTTTGATAATGTAAAAGATGAACTAAATAGATTTGTTAAGAGGACTCAAGTCGCCATACTTTTCATACAAAAGCTCTGTACTGATGATGGCGTTGTTAAACATTTTTCGTTAGATGTTTTAAACAAATTGGTATCTTGTGGACTATATCTAGCCGTGTATCTAGGCGAAAATAAAAAAAAGTGTGAAACAAATTCAGTAAAAGCCTCCGAATAACAGCGTTTTTGCACAAATTTTACCTGAACTTTGGCCATATCTAATGTACCCATAAATTGTAAATGTAAAGAAAACATCTAGATACCAGGCTTGCAAATTTATTGGTGATTCTAAATAACTAACTTTTTTTTCGAAAACTTGTAAGATTTTTTCACAGGAAGTATGGGCCTGGAACAAGTTTTATGATATTTCCGCGCACAAATTTTCGTTCGATGATATCGCGTTCTCACTTGCTTGTTGGTGTGTAGTACGCGGGAGACGAGTCATGCGGGGGTCGGGGCGAGTGGGACTGGCGGGTTGAATGAAGCTCGTCGGTCACCCTCGGGCCTCGCCGCGCCTCACTCGGATGACACGAATCGTTGACTGCGCATGCATTTATTTCGATTTGGTACGATTATGTATACTGTGACGTAGTGACGTAGGTATATCTCGCGGCCGGCCGGCAAGATTATTTGATAGTACCTAACTCATAGTACAAATACTACGTAAATCACAGAAGGCGAGACGTTATAATAATTACCTTGTATGTGAAAAATATGTTTGATATTATTGCGTGAAAAAATAAGAAAAACTTGGTTTTACAAAACTTTTGATTTGAGAGACCTTGAGAACACAATTCTCGAATTATTTATTTCTCAAAATTTAAAAAAGTTTCCGCCATATTGAACTATTACTTACTTCACCGATTGCTCTCAAAATCGATATCTGAGAGACCTTGAGAACACAAAACATGAATCGTTTCTCAAATTTCATAAAAGTGGCCGCCATATTGAACTTTTTAGATATTGGTTAGAATGCTCTCAAAATTGATATTTGAGAGACCCTTGGACAACATAACTTGAATCTTATCTCAAAATTTTAAAAAGTTTCTGCCCTATTGAACTTATTACTTCACTGATTGCTCTGAAAATCGATAGGTATTTGAGAGACCTTGGATTCACAAAACACTTATCTATTCTCAAAATTTTAAAAAAGTGGCCTCCTTTTTTTAAATTCAAAATTGTAGACAAAAAAAATTGCAGATTCATGTTATAAAAACCGGCCAAGTGCGAGTCGGACTCGCACACGGTGGGTTCCGTACAATATTAACTAACACAACTTTTATATGAAAAAAAAAACGCCAAAAAAGACGGTTTTGTATGGGCGCCCCCTTTAATTTTTAATTTTATTTCATTTTTCTTATTTGTTGTTATAGCGGCAATGGAAACACATTCTCTGAAAATTTCAGCTGTCTACCTATTACCGTTTATGAGATACAGCCCACTGACAGACAGCCGGACGAACGGACAGCGGAGTCTTAGCAATAGGGTCCCGTTTGGCACCCTACGGGTACGGAACCCTAAGAAGGCGCATGTTACGTTGCCTATATTGGTAAAAATATTTACACGCATACTTTTTTCTTATTACTCATGTATAATGTTTTTGAAAAAATAGCCAATATACCTAGTCAAATTTTCAATTTTTTTTTAATAAATGTAACCTTGCTAAGTTTCTTGCCTGTTCTTTTCAGTTGAAGGCCCAATTACGAACTGGTGGTAACTTCAGTAGCTTTGACCTTCATAAGTGCCCTACTAGGGGCTAAATTGAATAAATGGCTTTGACTTTGACCGAGCTTTGCAAATTTTTTTTTTTGGTAAATCATAAAAGTTTTTCTCACAAAAAAAAGAAATTTGAAAAAAAAAAAGGGAAAAATATTAAAATGATTACCCGGACTCGAACCGGGGGTCTTCTTGTTCGGGACCGCCCTATTTCCCACCTGAGCTATTATAAGCTTGTAGATAGTGGTGAAATTTACCTTCTTATTCTAATGATTTTATAGCAGTTTGTCATTGCCTGAAGACATGGATAAAACGCCGTTTTCTAAAAATGATCGATTTATCGTCCCCGAAACCCCCTAAATTTCATGAAAATCTTTGGAGCCGTTTCCAAGATTCAGATTGGTATATATATATATACATACAAGAATTGCTCGTGTATAGATAGATTAGAAATCCATCACCTCTATTCATAGAGGCTGATGAATTGAATAAATGGCTTTGACTTTGACCGAATTTTGCTCGTTTTTTATTTTTGGTAAATCATAAAAGTTTTTCTCACAAAAGAAGAAATCTGAAAAAAAAAAGGGAATAATATAATAATAATTATCTAGACTCGAACCGGGGTCTTCTGGTTCGGAACCGTCCTATTTCCCACCTGAGCTATTATAAGCTTGTAGATAGTGGTGAAATTTACCTTCTTATTCTAATGATTTTGTAGCAGTTTTTCATTGCCTGAAGACTGGATAAAACGCCGTTTTCTAAAAATGATCGATTTAGATTCAGATTATATATACAGGGTGAATTTTTTTTTCTAGCCAGTGAGGGCAATTTCTGAACTACAGGTCTTAGAGAAAAACGCTGAAGGGAACCCCGAGCTAAATTTTGAAGAAAATAAAAATGGCATTAAAAAAATGAAAAAAAATGTGTTTTTAATTTAAAAAATTTTTTTTTTCTTTTTCTGCTTTTACTTCACAATACGAACAAAATTATTTTTCAGCGTTTTTCTCTAAGACCTGTAGTTCAGAAGTTGCCCACACTGGCTAGAAATAAAAATTCGCCCTGTATATGTATACCTACAAGAATTGCTCGTGTATAGATAGATTAGAAATACATCACCTCTATTCATCGAGGCTGATGAATTGAATAAATGGCTTTGACTTTGACCGAACTTTGCACGTTTTATTTTTTATTTTTGGTAAATCATAATAGTTTTTCTTACAAAAGAAGGAATTTGAAAAAAAAAGGGAAAAAAAAAATCATAATTATCTGGACTCGAACCGGGGTCTTCTGTTCGGGACCACCCGATTTCTCACCTGAGCTATTATAAGCTTATAGTTGGTAGTGAAATTTACCTTCGTATTCTGAAAACATGGATAAAACGCCGTTTTATAAAAATGAAATCTAGCTAGATCGATATATCGCCCCCGAAACCCCCTGCATACATATTTCATGATAATCATTGCATATATTATTAATATACAAGAATTGCTCGTGGTATTAGATATATTATAAATACATCGCCTTTATTCATCGAGGCTGATGTAGGTATAAATCTATGCACTCTGCCAATCTGGCAGGCGCGGCGCGGCACACTACATTACCTAACCTGCGCCTGCGTGCGTGAGTGGGACGCCAAGGTGAGACGCGAAATCATGAATGACTACGACCCTACCGAAGCGGCCGCGAGTGAGCAGCTGAATTTACCGACCGACAACCGAGGGCTCTGACGCTATCTCTCTTTTTTCGCAGTGCCTCCTTATCAAACACTACGTTGGATGAAACAACAAGCTTTTAGACTATGCTTGCGTTGAAGTTGCGCCGGTCACACAGCGCCACCTTAAGTCATCTAGCCTATTCTAGCTACTGGGTTTTATATGTGTACTAGCTGCCCGGCGCAACTTCGTTCGCGTGGTGCTACCCTACCCTACCCTACTCTATCTAAACCATCCAGGGAGTTAAAGATGGCGCTGCAGTTATATTATCTAGGTTATATTACCGACTGCAGCGCCATCTGCCGGGCTGATTTGTGAATATAAACCATCCAGGGCGCCACCCAAACGCATACAAAAACTCATTCAAATCGGTCCAGCCGTTTAGGAGGAGTTCAGTGACATACACACGTACAGTAGAATTTTATATATAAAGATATCATTCACGTGTGGTTTCATATAGAATTGAAACCATCCAGGGCGCCACCCAAACGCATACAAAAATTCATTCAAATCGGTCCAGCCGTTTAGGAGGAGTTCAGTGACATACACACGTACAATAGAATTTTATATACAGGATGTTGTTTTGGTCGGCGACAAGCGACTCAAGAGCGGTAGTACAAAATATATATTCCCCAAAAATGGACTTAATTCCACTAAATACTGTAAATATGTTGAGAAATACCTTATTCAAATTGAAATAAAATTACCGCAAAGTATGGTTACTAGGCACGTGCACAGACTAGAGCTAGGCGCAAGCTGCCATCGCCCCACCCCTTTACTCCCTCGTACTCCCGTTGAGTATTATGTCTACACTTTAGCTTATTACATGATTTTCAAAAATTTTATTTTTTTAATTTTATTATTAAAAAAAAAATAAAGTATTTTTTTTATATTTTTTTTAGCACCAGTATCATTTGTATTATCGACCCTGAGTCGCTCGTCGCTAACCAAAAAAACGACCTGTATAAAGATATCATTCACGTGTGGTTTCATATAGAATTTAAACCATCCAGGGTGCCACCCAAACGCATACAAAAATTCATTCAAATCGGTCCAGCCGTTTAGGAGGAGTTCAGTGACATACACACGTACAGTAGAATTTTATATATAAAGATCATCACTCACGTGAGGTTCCATATAGAGGGTGTGTCCGTATCTCTCGGCGAGGCTGGCTAATGTCGTGCGACGAGAACGATACGCGACATTGTAACTTCTTAATACCTGCACAATCATATACATAATTTTTAACCGACTTCAAAAAAAGGAGGTTCTCAATTCGAGCGCTTTTTTTTTATGTTAGTTACCTCATAACTCCGTCATTTATTAACCGATTTGGAAAATTCTTTTTCATTTGAGGGTACACTTCCCGTTTGATCCCATTGTCATCAGATCAGGATTTGATTACTTCTTAGTGTACTTTGAAGTCGGTTTAAGTTTTTTGTAAAACAGTCAAATTATTTTAATATACAAATAATAAAAAAAAATATGAATGATTATAGTACCTTTGGAAGCGCTCGGCAAAGTTAAGCTACCACTGTCGTGGTCGGTACCTGGATGGGTGACCGCCTAGTGGTATTTTAAATCGAGCGTTTCCGTGCTTCGGAAGGCACGTAAAGCCGTTGGTCCCGGTTATCACTTAATTGTGATAGTCGTTAAGCTAGTTGGATGCCTCCTAGGCGGCTGACAACTCCAACAGTAGGTTGACCACTAGCCTACCTCCACCGATCCGCAGTGGGCACGCGTGGTGGAGTATTGCCCATTCCCTTTAACCCTCATTCGTTAAAGGTCTGTGCTCATCAGTGGGACATTATAGGCTGACGATGATGATGATAGTACCTTTTCATTGGGTACATGCGTTTCTAAGACGAATAAATTTACTTTTGTTTTACTTATAAAGTCACGGTGTACAAACATACCTGTATAGCATCAGAAGGTGTATGTGCGGCGGTGAGCACGCTGGCTCCCAGCTCAGCTTTATGAGCGGCTTTGAGCGCCGACACGCGCACACCGCGGTAACTACACGCACCGAACATACCGCCCTGAAACAACACACATTATAACTAGTTGCGTCCTGTGGTTTCACTCAACATTCCTAATAAACGTGGCTTTTTGAGCGTGGAGCGTTTTTTTTTTCTTTTATTAAATAAATGAGGAGTTAATATATGCAATAGACAACTAATGCCACCTAGTTGCGAGTTGCTGAACTAAAGAGACAAGCGTGATATTTCAAAAAGTCATTAAAAGTTCTGCTATTCATCGATAGATGGCAAAACTAAAAAGTATCACCGCTGTGCCGGTCGGAGTGGGGGTGTTAGGTTTTTACGTTACGGAATTTCTGGATTCGGTCTCCACGCTCAAGGCCCGCGATAGAAGCTATGCAATAGCTTAAAAGTGTTAATCAATATGGTGGCCTAAAGTGTCACATTTCCGAGATATTTGGAGGTAAAGATCGCCATGCATGTGTTTATATGCATTCGATTGTATTCAAATAATAGTTCCCAGGTTGATTTATCAATTTTTTAGAATAGAGTTACACTAGGAGCACGAAAAACAATATTTTTAATTACTTACCTACTAAACAGCATCGTAATATTCGCTATGAACCACAATGTTGTCAAAGTAAAGCTCGGATCGTGACTTGTTTTCCATCTTGTCATTATTATACAAACAAAAATGACAATACTTCAACAAGGACATGCAATTGTGTGCATGAACATGTCTGCATGTCCTGAGTCTGGGTGTAATTATGTATATTAAGTATGTTTTTACAAACAAAAAGTAGTATATGTATTATATCAGTTATCTGGTTTCCATAATACAAGCTCTGCTTAGTTTGGGATCAGATGACCGTGTGTGAGAAATGTCCCAGGATATTTATTTATAAATGATGCAAAACGCTGTGTCCGTATTTTCGGTATGTCAACAACGTACGGGTGAAAATTTTCTCGGCGTCTTGTGGTTCAGTTACATGCTAGCACTTACCGGTTTATGTACATAGAACATAATGGAGAATGGTAGGAAGTTGATACGGCAATCAGCTGTTACCTCCCGCCATATACCCATCTCTGTTACTGCACTTTCTCTGTAAATGAAATTCAAATTCAAAATCATTTATTCAAATAGACCTTCGCAGGCACTTATGAAAAGTCCGACTCTAATACCGCTTCGGAAGGTTGCATTTGCTGAGAGCCGGCAATAAACTCAGCAATTACTCTTTTCAAAACACTCCTATGTTTGTTTTCTAACTCTACAGACACAGACCGAACTAACCCGCTTGTGCTATTATTTAATCTGTAATTTTACGATTCGAAAATTGTAAGCAGTACAGTTCACAATTTATCGACAGTTTACAATCTCACTAGCACAGATATTAAAAAAAAGTCGGATATATTCTCGCTAACAAAAAACTGTGTCACTCAAGTCGGCCACAACGCTGTACGTACAAGCCGGCACGCACACATTAATACATTAGTTGAGCGCGAGTAATCGACTCTGTGTAAACGGCGACAGAGTCTAATTTCCCGCGGAATAGCCAACTAAGGTGTGCGTGAGAGGTGGCCGACTCCATAGACACAGTTTTTTGTTAGCGAGGATCTGTCCTCCGTAGTCTGTGCTCACTAGATGGATTATAAACTAACCGTTTTCACAAAAATACGGTGACATATCCATAATAATCCATATCCAAATAAAACTAATGTTATTGGTTCCCTTCTGTAAGGTGCCTGCGAAGGTCTATTTGAATAAATGATTTTGAATTTTAAAGTCAAAAGGAAATGCACACTACTTATGTAGGTGGGTCGTTAGGGTGCAGTTAGAAATAAAATCCAGTCTAATTTAAAATATTCACTGGTATATTAAACATTCCACAAAAGTTTCTTAAGACTGCGTATAAAGCAAAATAACAATCTTAGAATTGAAATTTAACCAAGTAAATAGTATTTAAATGAAAAAATATTTTTATATGGGTATTTTCATTATATACGCGAGGGTTCTGCCTGAGCAAAAACATAATGGAATGAAATTTCCTCGATAGAAAAAAATCACAAAGCTACCTCTAATAATAATGAATTTTCGGTTTTATTCGTTCATGGTGTATCTAATTAAGACAAAAATTCGATAAATAATATCACTAACATATGACCTAGGGCTGCTACTAACGATTTTTTAAAATATTCTATACTTTACGAGTTATTTAGATAAAAAGCGCTTAGTTCATTTTTGTTCCGCGGAACACGCTATCTCCATCTCATCTGCACGCGAAGATTAGACATAAGTTTGTTTCATCTGACATTGCCATATTTTTCTGGCTTGGTACGCACTCTTAAGATTATAACTTATAATTAATTAACGCGGTTGATTAGTTCCACTGATGTTAGGGTGGAAAAAGCCACGGTAATCTGTAACATTTGCGGTTCTCACGGAGCGTCGGACATGAGACACTATGCTGAGTAATCGGTAATGGTAGAAGACCGTGTGATTAGGGATCTGCATGGAGATTGCGTAACACACTAAATCACAAAAACTATTGTAAACCTCAAAAACATATGTTTACGTTTGGTGACAACAAATGACAGCCAAAGATGGCGGGGGGTGTTCGACACATAACGTTAAACCAATCAGCGTGCAAGGTAGTTCCGTCGCGGTAAGTATGATGTCAGTTTACGATTTGACGGTTTGGCATGGATAGATCATAAGCTATCGGAAATTAATATGCAGTATGGTAAGTTCACAATTTATCGGCAGTTTATAATCGCTAGATAGATTATAAACTACTGGTGTTCCAAAATTACGGTGATAGATATTATATCCATCTATACTAATATGATAAAGTGGAAGAATTATTTTGTTTGTTTGTTTAAACGGGCTAATCTCTGGAACTACCAGTCGGATTCGAAAAATTCTTTCACTAATAGGAACCTAAACCTACATTATGGCTGAATATTATAGGCTTATATTTTTTATCACGGGAACGTGGGTTAAACTGTGCGAGTCAGCTAGTTATCAATATTACCAGTTCCAGATATGGTTACTTTTATCTGATTATGTACTTCCATATACAATGTTGACTCTTACCCATCAAGCACAGGGTCTTCCACCATGACGTTCACTTCGGACTGCAACACCTTCAGGCCGGTCAACTCCTGCGTCGCTAGGAGACATGTCATCAAGTTAGACTGCTGTATCTTCAGCTGGCTGACTGATGGACCAGTATTCAGGATTGGAAGACCAGTGTCAGAATCTGAACTGTAAATTTATTGAAGAAGATATTAATATAAAGATGCTTAAGACATGTTTTGTACGTTGCAAGCATCTTTACTACGGTAACAGCTTGCCATCAGGTCAGCATGAAATATCTTCAGTAATTAACTGGTTGCACGCACGACCAGACAAGAAAGACCTGCTAGTGTTAAAATTTATATGGAACAGTAACTAAATGACAGTTAATATTAAACCTTGTGTCTTATACGTCACAGTGGCATTTCGCGCACAATGGCCGCCGTTCCCCTTAAACACAGACGGTCTGTATAAGGCGCGCGAAGGGTTAATATTAGTACCAAACCAAGATAAAGTAAAGTTCACACCACAGATAAACATCTAAATAGATGACACGGGTGTATGTATTTCACATGTCTCTGTGCAAAACTGGGGCACAATGTTCTTCTTTCTGTTTTGCGCGGACAGGGAACTCGCATAAGGCTGCATGTCCACCAGAGATGTGTAGCGAAGTATATGTTTAGCTGACAAATATCATAGCTTCATTTTGATGTTAAAAATCTAATGCCAGCCTAACTAAATCAATCTTGTGACACTATGATAGGTACAAAAAAAGTTACACGCTTGGTTTTCATATGGATGGAGGGACTTAGGGTCATGTATCGTACCCATGGACGCTTTTACCTTTGGACGTTCATCATAACAAAAAAACTGACAGTATTAAAAATATAACATCGTACCATTTGGGTAGCGTTTTTATTAGTATGTAACACCAGTGAGTGGCGTGACCCAACCGGTGTTGTTTGTAGCGTGAGGTAGTTTTGAAAATTGTTGTGTTAAAAAGTAAGCTTTACATGATTTTTCTGATTACTTTTACTTGAATAATGCATGCTTATATTTTACAAATTAATATCAGTAATTTATCTATAGCTAGTTCTATTTACAATTCAACAAGTAAAGAAAAGAGTTTCTAACCTAAAAATCAATTTATTTAAGTTTTTTTTCAAAGTTGTATTGTTTGTACCTTGGGACAGGGCTTCGTTTGTACCTGTGGACGTGTCCACAGGTACTAAAACTATTCGAAGCAGTTCTGCACCAAATTTAATAACTTTCACACCAAAATTACGCAGTAAAATAGGTATTTCCTGAAGAAGAAGAAAAGCTTTTGTTTGAATATTGAGTAGGCCTAATTAATAAAAAGCTCCTACATGAATACTAAAGATTATTTAAGAATATTTTGTTACTCAAATGATTTGATAATTTGTTACTCATAAAACTTAGAGTTTTATGTTATCAATGAACATAAAACTCTAAGTTTTATGTTCTTTAATTTCACGCGTTACCTTAATAATAAGAGTTTACTTAAGATTATTACAAGACTGATTTCATAATAAAATGTTATGTTTTATTTTGTCCTAAGGTACAAACAAGGTTGTCCAAAGGTAGAAACGTGTAACGTACCATTGGACAAAACAGCCCACTTAAATGTTTGTTTCTAAAATCAAAAACTGGCAGCATTCGAGCTACCACAAAAAATACAGTAATTCTAGACCATATAACATAAAAGCTTTGCCATATAGATACCTTGATTATACACTGCGCGAAGTGGCTAGGAAGTTCAGGTATTCTGAAATGTCCATAGGTACAATACATGACCCTACATTATCTATTTAGATTTATGTCTGTGGCTCACACCAAGATGTGACCTGACAATACAATATAGAACTTTATTGCTTTAACTTTACTAAGTGACAATTGTATGAATAAGCATAAAATAATAATGTATATATTGTATAAGTATTTGTACAAAAAAAGCTGTAATTGTAAAAGATCTTCCACAAAAAAAAAACCTTGCTGAGTTTCTTGCCGGAGTCTTCTCAGTTTAAGTGTATCCGAACCGGTGGTAAATTCAACTGTATGTACCAATGTAACGTTCATAAGTGCCTTAATAGGGCCTAAACTGAATAAATGACTTTTTGATTATGATTTTTGATTTATTAAACAAATATTGGAATAAGACTTGAGGCGTCACGGGTCACTTGTTAAGACTTCTCTAACTGAAATATGTACCATTTTGAGTACTTAATTCTATATTATGCCGCTATCTTAATAATTGGCCTGTTTTACAAAAAACTTAAACCGACTTCAAAGTACACTAAGAAGTAATCAAATCCTGATCTGATGACAATGGGACCAAACGGGAAGTGTACCCTGTCAAATAAAAAAAGAATTTTTCAAATCGGATAATAAATGACGGAGTTATGAGTTAACAAACATAAAAAAAAAAAACAATTGAATTAAGAACCTCCTCCTTTTTTTGAAGTCGGTGTAAATTTACCCTTAAAGCTCATGTCATAGAAAAATATTCATGCATTAAAATGAGAGATTATTTTTTGAATGCTTACCTGTCGTCATCCATAAAGTTGTTGTTATTGACGCGAACATCTTTGATTTGTTTATCGTAGTACTCCAGCTCTTTTAATAATTTCTCTTTCAGGAGTAATAACGTTTTTTTCTTCTCACTTACCGCAGTGCAAGCCATTTTCGCGATTTCTCGTCTACTGACTTGGCAGCAGCGATATTTAAATGCTTCCTGGCAGGTAATGTGGTAGGTTGTACTGGTTTTCAGTTTGAAATAGTACAATTTGTAGTGTAGCTATTATCTAGCTAGGATTTCACACGATCGAAACATACCAACAGCTTGAACTAATTTACTCAAACTCAACCCAATTTTGTACTTCTCTCACGTAGTGATTATTATCATGTGATTATATACTTTTTGCTTCGCTCGCTAAATTTTATCTAGTAAAATTGTTCTGTGGATTTTATCCTCAACCGACATTTTTCAAACTATTTGTATCACAGATCACTATATGATTGAGAGATGGGAACTTGACATTGACATTAACCATCAGTGTTGCTAACTATCATTTTGGAATCCCGCCAACTTGAGAAATTCCTTGAAAGTTCACTCAAAAATTATAGTTTCCGAAACTATGTAGTAGTAGTAGTTTATTCATCCATAAAAGGATAGGCAAGGGTTTTTTTCAACCCTACAGCAATTTCATACGTGTAATTTTATATGATATCATTTTTATTTTAATACAATGGTGGTCATTGTACTAAAGCTTTTCACGGACTCTTTGAGACAACTTGAAAAGACACGATACACATAATTCATTTCATTTCACTTCACTGGTGCACATGAATGATCTTTATTGGATAAAATACCACCGATAATATGCAATAAAACCCAAAATACACGAATTTATGAAATTTAAAATGAAAACACAACGTCATTCTGCAAGTTCCCGCCAAAAAGTCTTCCGAAACTATGGCCACGCTAAGTCATATTTGACAAGAGGATGTCTCTCCTTACCTTCTCCTTACCGTACTATACTTGTATCTTTTTGACACATGAATGTCAAAAATAACCTATTAGGAAGGTCCTATTATATTAAGAGATAGCTAAATAGTAAAAAAATAAATATGTAAATAAATAGTAAAAAAACGCAGAGATACTGTACTTAGTTATCCTCACACATAATATTTAGTTTATTTATAGCGCATTTATAGTAACAGATTGTGCAATACCAAATTAAAAACTATCGTCATATCTGGGGGCACGGGAGTGCCCCCGCCAAAACGAGCCAAGCGAAGCGCACGGGCACTACCTACCTTTTCTCGGAGCGCTTCGTCGTTTTTTTGAACCCTCCTAACTTGGGTTTGGATTATACCAGATAAACAAAATTCCCGAGATATGATGCCAATAGTGAACTTATTAAACGTACTAAGTTTCCATAACATAGCTCTTACACTTGAGATTTTATTGATATCTAAAAACCTCGTTTTCGTCACTGACTCACTGATGATCATCAAAACTCTTATGGTACTTCCTGAAGTCCTAGAAAGCTGAAAGGACAATGGCGAAATTGGCCCTAGCTGCGTATAACGACGTAATATATATCAAAAAATTGCTTTATTAAAGTTAAATTAAATAACATAATTCAATATTTTTCAGGACTAGCAGTATGTCTAGAAAATAGAAATATACATTTATATATTTTAGGCTGTTAGTTAAGCTGATTGTGATTTGGAACGCACCCATAATGTCGTTCCATGTTCCTTTGAACGTTGTTCAAAACAACATATGTCCACAATGTTTTTTTTTATATTTGAAACATTTCTGTTAGTCATAATAATGATAAATAATTTTATTTTTAACAGAGTTTAGTTGAAAATGTCATTGCATTTATTAATACAAACTCTCTATGAGAAAAAAAAACTTTTTAACACTCTATAACACGATGACATATTTTTTTACGTCAAATGAAACGCGTACGTGGTCTATGGTCAGCGAGCCTTTGAGTGAAGTTGATTGATCGACTTTTTGACGAGAAATTATAATATAACTCGACACTGGCAGAAATAAGTCCTAATTTGGATTTGATTGCCAAACTTAAAACTAATAAGAAGTTGATTGATTTGTCTGACATTGTGTGACTGTCACACAATTCAAAAGGTACTTTCTTTTTGTGCGCATTCCTTCGGTTTTTGGTTGACTCCTGACTACACCACGACCCTTTGCTTTTCTACGGATACCGATTTCTTTTCTACACGTGACTACGGCATTTGAATGGACCTTAGATAATCGACAATTGGCTGTGTTATTTGGATTTGCATGAAAGCAATATAAATCCACTGGCAGAATTCTTAGACAGTATTGTCATTGGATTTTATTTTGATGAATAAAAACCTAAATAAAAATGACCTTGTTTTATTGAAAGCCTGTGCATGTCCCGATACTTCAAAGTACCTACTACCTACCAGTAGGATATACCTATCTGGGTAAGTACCTATACTAGAAACAATTGTTAGGTACTTAAATAACATATTTATTCAGCATCTATCTGTCTCTATTGTCTACAAAACTAGTGTAAAATCATAATGAATCGCTTGGCTCGCGGTTAAAAATATAATAATGACATCAATTGTTATAATAGGACGCGCGTCCCTCGGTAGAACTAAATGGATTTCATCCACATTTTTAAAATGTACTTATAATAGGTATATCGAACGTTACTCATTTGATATGTCAAAATCGGCATAACCTATAAAACCTTTTAACTCAAATAAAAAAAAACTGCAGCTTTTTTGTTAAAATATTTTTTAGAAATAGCATAACAGTTTATTAATCTACAGGAATTCAACAGTGGTTGTCATATACGTTACAAAAAAATGTAGGTCCAAGCATGTATGGAAAAGGCAAAATTTTAAAATTGTTATTGCAGAGTGCGAATTAATCTCAAGTAAGCGGTCGGCGCTGTTTTGGAATTTGGAGATAGTATGTGTGATGATATCGGGGATGGCCTCTTCAAATATTGGTGACCCTAGGAGGTTTAGGGTCTCTTTGTTTACTATTTTTATGTTCGGAGCAAGTGCGTTAAACTTTTGAATTATATCAGGGTAGTAATGGTCACAATTTAGGTAAAGTTCGCATTTGTCAAAATTTAATTCTAAACCGATAGTATTAAATTTAGTTTTTATCTCTAAAAGGTCTGCGAGTACTGTATTAGCATCTCCTCCTAGAGTCCCATCATCTAAGTACCACACATTAAAGGACAATGGCGAAATTGGCCCTAGCTGCGTATAACGACATAATATATATCAAAAAATTGCTTTATTAAAGTTAAATTAAATAACATAATTCAATATTTTTCAGGACTAGCAGTATGTCTAGAAAATAGAAATATACATTTATATATTTTAGGCTGTTAGTTAAGCTGATTATGTTTTGGAACGCACCCATAATGTCGTTGCATGTTCCTTTGAACGTTGTTCAAAACAACTTAAGTCCACAATGTTCTTTTTTATATTTGAAACATTTCTGTTAGTCATAATATTGATAAATAATTTTATTTTTAACAGAGTTTGGTTGAAAATTTCATTGCATTTATTAATACAAACACTCTATGAGAAAAAACTTTTTAACACTCTATAACACGATGACATATTTTTTTACGTCAAATGAAACGCGTACGTAGTCTATGGTCAGCGAGCCCTTTGAGTGAAGTTGATTGATCGACTTTTTGACGGGAAATTATAATATAACTCGACACTGGCAGAAATAAGTCCTATCCAAATTAAAATTGCCAAACTTAAAACTAATAAGAAGTTGATTGATTTGTCTGACATTGTGTGACTGTCACACAATTCAAAAGGTACTTTCTTTTTGTGCGCATTCCTACGGTTTTTGGTTGACTCCTGACTACACCACGACCCTTTGCTTTTCTACGGATACCGATTTCTTTTCTACACGTGACTACGGCATTTGAATGGACCTTAGATAATCGGCAATTGGCTGTGTTATTTGGATTTGCATGAACGCAATATAAATCCACTGGCAGAATTCTTAGACAATATTGTCATTGGATTTTATTTTGATGAATAAAAACCTAAATAAAAATGACCTTGTTTTATTGAAAGCCTGTGCATGTCCCAATACTTCAAAGTACCTACTACCTACCAGTAGGCTATACCTACCTGGGTAAGTACCTATACTAGAAACAATTGTTAGGTACTTAAATAACATATTTATTCAGCATCTATCTGTCTCTATAGTCTACAAAACTAGTGTAAAATCATAATAAATCGCTTGGCTCGCGGTTAAAAATATAACAATGACATCAATTGTTATAATAGGACGCGCGTCCCTCGCGAGAACCAACGGGTAGAACTAAATGGATTTTATCCACATTTTTAAAATGTACTTATAATAGGTATATCGAACGTTACTCATTTGATACGTCAAAATCGGCATAACCTATAAAACCTTTTAACTCAAATAAAAAAAAACTGCAGCTTTTTTGTTAAAATATTTTTTAGTAATAGCATAACAGTGTATTAATCTACAGGAATTCAACAGTGGTTGTCATATACGTTACAAAAAAATGTAGGTCCAAGCATGTATGGAATCTCGCCATTCTCCTTTGGTATGTAAGCTGGTATTAGTACACAAATAATAAAAAATATCTAATACTTGGAACTTTAACACCCAAAAAAATAAAGCGTAAGGTGAAAAATCATGGAGGAAAGAAAGAAGCGGAGATGCCGCAAGGCAATTAGGTCACGCGCCATCAATTAGGTCATGACGTCACAGTGGGCGGGACCAAAAACCTTAGTTTCGAATGAATCGGCATCCCGTTCGGGTGCGATGTTATTTTGCTTTTATAATGAAGTGCGCTGTTGTTGGATGCAAAAATTGTTCAGGATCAAAACTGAAACATATTGATGGCATAACATTTTACGTATAAGTCCCTAAAAATTTTATTTTCATTTTAAATCACGTTTTCTCGTTTTTCGCCAGATTGCAGCTAGAGACATCTGTTGTCGAATATATGCATTCTAACCACTTCTTATCAATATCGTCTTTTTATCATTATCAGTGCACATTATTGTGACCAATTTCGCCTCAAATAGCTTGCTTAAGTTTATTTTGCTTCCTATAATTTATTTCATAGACAAATTACATACCTTGATACATAAAACAAGAAGAATTTAAAATAATAAAAATGCACCATCTGTCGGTAAGTAGTAGTACTAAATGATTAAATAAAAATGTGTGCACCATACCAGCAAGACACTATTTTATCGAATTTATTATCTTCGTGTAATTTTTTTCTTAATGGTAACTTATTTTTTGTCATCATTTTAGATTCCCTGTTAATACAGATATTAGAAATGCATGGATACGTATAATAAAGAAACCGAACTGGACACCAACAAAGTATTCAAAAATATGTTCACTTAATTTCGATGAAAATGATTTCTATAAAACAAAAAAAACCGGCCAAGGGCGAGTTGGACTCGCACACGGAGGGTTCCGTGTAATATACAATATTGCTAAGGAAAAAAAAACGCCAAAAATATTGAATGAAAGGTAAATTGCGGTTTACGATTTATGACGTATTAAAAAGAAACTACTTACTAGATCTCAAACCAATTTTTGGTGGAAGTTTGCATGGTAATGTTTACATCATATTTTTATTTTAGTTTTATCATTCTCTTATTTTAGAAGTTACAGGGGGGGGGGGGGGGTACACACATTTTACCACTTTGGAAGAGTCTCTCGCACAAACTATTCAGTTTAGAAAAAAAATATATTAGGAACCTCAATATCATTTTTGAAGACCTATCAATAGATACATAACACCTATGGGTTTCATGAAAAAAAAAAAAATTGTTTCAGTTCTAAGTATGGGGAACCCCTAAAATTTATTGTTTTTTTTTCTATTTTTGTATGAAAATCATAATGCGGTTCACAGAATACTTACCAAGTTTCAATAGTATAGTTTCAACAGTATAGGTATAGTTCTTACAGATTCGGAAAAAAGTGACTGTGACATACGGACGGACAGACATGAATCTATGAGGGTTCCGTTTTTTGCCATTTTGATTTTAACATCTTTTTGATTTACTGTCTACCTACCTAATTACCCTACCTACCTACCTACCCTATAGACCCGATACTCCATACAAGGAACACATTGGTGCCTATTCTGTTGTAAATCGCACTAAACTAATTTTAGTCACATCTCATCTCTTTCTTACGAACATGATCGAAAAAGCATAGAACATATTTTAAGTTGTCAAATTAATCTTTGCCGTCGTATTTTGCGTGTATTTAGGCGTAACCGCGATAGATGGCGACTAAAATTATATTTAAAACAAGCATTGGACTAATTTGACAGGACTAAATTTCTTATGTTCTTTGTTAGAAAGACACATCGTGATATTAAAATTAGTTTAGATGTGAACAACAGAATCAGGGCCATTACCCACCTTTAGGCTTTCGCCCGCAGTTGGGTAATAATAAATAATGTGGTCCCGCCATACTAACGCACATAGTATGTTCTGGAACAAAGTTTCATGCTATGTTACGCCATAGTGGCGGGTAGACGAACTAACATGACAAATAGCTAGTTCAGTTACACTGTAATAATTCCATTAACCGTTAGATGGATTTACAAATAATGGGCAGGTTTTCCATCATGGGGAGGAGCCATCGCCCTACCTCGTCCCCCTCTCACCCGCATTTTGGCGACGCTTCTTTCTAAAGAGATTTTGCCTTGCGGCACCTCCGCTTCTTTCTTTCCTCCATGTGAAAAATCTATTCACTGGTAATTATTTTTCTGTAATAGTTCATCGAGTAGCGAAAAGGCCAAGCCACATATTTTTAGGGCGTGTAGAACTTGACTTGGCTCTACATGAGATGATAATAATTTTAGATGAAAATGTTTTTGGTGGGATAATTTTTTTAAGAGAAGAAGATTTATCGTGAATTTCATCGTGATGCATTACCTACAACGTTCGGTTCAAGAAGGAGAGATTAGCAGGGTTACCGAATGGATCAATCTTAATTAATTTTATTATATTATATTTATGGTACAAGTGAATATTAAACGAGTTAAGAAAGCCATCCATTGGACTCGCTTGAGGTCTAAATATTTTAGAACTTCAATAAGACTTCTCTTCTCTTCTTATTTGAATATGGCACATGTGTATAAATACGATTGACTTACCTGGTGGCCCTGCAGTTGGCGTTTTATTTTCATATACCTATTCGTCTAATTTGAGTTTTATTGCAATTTATCGGTGTGTTGTTTTATCCAATAAAGATTAATTTATGTGCAACAGTGAAGTGTAATGAAATGAGGTGTGTATCGTGACTTTTCAAGTTGTCTCAAAAAGTCCATAAAAAGTTTTAGTATATACATAAACTCGACGTTCATATTCATGTTCACATTCATCATCATTTACAATCATATATCACCATTATATCACAAAAAGAAATGAGAAAAAAAGACTAGGCTGTATGGTTCACCCTTTGTCTGCTCTTTGTCGAATATTATAAATTATAAACAACAACGTTTGGATATACGCATAAAAATCCAATATGCTTAATCCAATAAGAATTATTTTTTGTGTGAATGTCTTCTTTCTGATGGAAAATGCGATAATATTTATATAGGTACTTGATTTTGATAGTTTAGTAACTTTTTATAAGTTTTTGCTACTCACCAATACAATAAATAAATTCGCAAATTGCTAACTAAACTAGAATCGGAGCGCAAAAACAAATGTCAAAATGATGTCATGTCCTTGGTCATGTTTGTCAAACTAAATTACGGCACCACGAATTAGATTTTATTGTTGTAAAACATATACAATTTCCAAGCAATAATGTGAAATTACAACGTGCAATATATAATAATAATATATAAAATTATTTTAGATAAACGTAGCGCGTAAACTTTGTGATCCTATTAAGATTACAGACATACATACCGATTGTGTATTTTTTCTATTTTTATTTGAATAATTATAGTAAACATGAGTTATTTGAGTTCATAGGTCGTCTTGGAGTATTTAGCAAGACTGTTTAACAGTGTTAAGTACGGTTTAATTGTTTATTACAACTAACGGGAAGTGATAATCACGACGCGAGTGCAAGGCGTGAATTACATAAAAAATGGGTCAAACAGGGAGTGCAATGCCTGGTAAGTGGATTCTAATCTTTCTAAACAAACATTTGTGCATTCTAACAGCATTCTAATTGATGGAAGAATGCTATTTTCTAATTATAACCTAATTTTTATGTGTATGATAGATTCTTATTAGAGTTTTTGAGATTATTATTTTTGGATTAGTTTGTCTATGATAAGATAAAGGTAAACCAAACTAATATTATTCTATTGAATATTTATTAATAATCTCCTTTTAACTCAATTAAAAACAGAACCAGACAGATGTTTAAATATGTTCACAAGTGCTATTGAAACGAAAATTTTTGTATAATAAATTTACCTATTTAAATAGTTTGGAATAAGTACAAACATATAATGAGTAATTCTTCATGGTTTAAGTAGTCAAAAAATTTACTTCGTCAAATAAATAAAATAAATCTTATTTTACAAATAACTCTGTAATGTGGCATTTTACGACATACAGGTCTAAGTATTTTTTTGTTTAAGTGTCCCCAATAAAAAAATAAAGCATTAATCTTAAAAAAATAGTGCCTAATGAGGTTTGCCAGGCTCCAATCAAAAATCTCAGAACCCCTGACATGGACACAAACATATGCGAATTTTTGCCCCGTTAATGCAGATAAAATTGTGGGAGACAGTTTTCTGTATAAATGGACTTAAAATTACTGTTATCACATATAATTCCTGAATAAATTTGGTAATAATATTGTAATTCCTGGTTAATACACTTAATTACACCCAGACTCAGGACATCCAGACATGTTCAGGTACACAAATGCATGTCCTGGGTGGGTATTGCAACCACAACCTGTGGCAATGACATTCATTGTGTTTGAAATCTATTCCGCCACAGACAATGCACTCTGTTTGGCTAGTCTGGGTCTCAGGGACCAGTAAGGAGCAGTAGTAACTGAATTACTACTGCTCCTTCGAAATTGAAATTTTCGGCAATGCGCAAGTGATACCCCAGTATTTCAAGCCAGTTGATGGGTTTTTGCGTTAAAATATCAATATGGAAAACGAGGAGCCTCCCAGGATAAAGGTAAGGACTTACCAGGAACTCCTATGGCAATCCAATGATTATGCGCACTATCACAAATCACAAAGTTCACATGCTCCTCTGTCTGTAGCGTCTTTCGTACTGAATGTTGCGAGGCGCGCGTCTCGTTTTACTCGCACACACGTGTTTGGCGATGCGTCGCCGAAGTATGTAGAAGATTCCCGAAGCTCTTTTCTCGCTTTCACATATGATGTGGGAAAAGGAGAGGAATCGGGAAGTAGAGGCTCGTCATTGAAACTCAATATGAGTAGGTTTCTACTATAAATATTATTATAGGTATTTTGGCCTAAACATCCTCCGCCGCCTTGAGAATACGTAGTGTTCTCAAAAGAAAGAAAAAATAATTAATTATAAGAACTAATTACAGATTATAATAATTACTAAAGTACTGAATATAAGATGCGGTATGATTAATTTTTATTGTGAGGGTAATGGACATAACTTGACAATGGGTCTTTTGAATGATCCATTTGAAGTTTTTACTAAAGCGACGCGGATATTTCCATCCTTGCCAGGATAAACTTGTGATATTATGCCCAACGGCCAACGTAAAGGGGGAATATCATCTTGGTGTATAAGAACTACAGTACCAATCTTAATGTTATCTTTATCAATGAGCCATTTCTGTCTAACTTGAAGATTATGTAAATATTCTATACGCCATCTTTTCCAATAGCTACACACCATCTGATCTAATAATTGTTTCCGACAACGTAAAGATATGGTTTCCTCGGACACATTCTGAAGCGGCAATGAAGTCAATGGTGAAGCCATTATAAAGTGAGCGGGAGTAAGAGGCTCCGGGTAGGGATCCTCAGATAAAATGCAAAGCGGTCTAGAATTTAAGACTGTTTCAATTTGGGTAAGAACAGTGAGGAGCTCTTCATATGTGAGGAGCTGCGAACCGATAACACGGTATAAATGAGTTTTAATCGATTTGATATTAGATTCCCACAATCCTCCGAAATGTGGGGCGCGGGGTGGAATCATTTTCCATTCAATGCGGTACTGATCGGTAAGTAGTTCTTGTAATTGAGCTTTAGCTCCGACAAAGTTAGTTCCGTTATCGGAGTAAAGAAAAGAAACAGGTCCTCGACGGGAAATGAATCGCTTAAAGGCGGAAATAAAAGTATCTGATGACACATCAGTTGCCAATTCGATGTGTACAGCTTTGGTTACTAAGCATATAAACAAACAAATATATGCCTTTTGGCTCTTTTGACCTCTGCGTCTACATAATGTTACTTTAATGGGTCCAGCATAGTCAACGCCCGTATGCACAAACGCTTTGGTCTCCTGAACGCGGCAAGAGGGTAAATCAGCCATTTTTGGGCTGGGAAATGAAGGGGAATTTTTAAAACAAAAGTTACATGAATGTACTTTGTGTCTAATGACACTTCTAGCGGACAGTATCCAATATTTCTGGCGCAACAGTGAGCTCAGAAGATTGGCACCAGTATGGCAATGAGCACGGTGAAAATAGTCTATAATAAGATGAGTAACGTGGTCATGTTTAGGTAAAAGAGCGGGATGCTGAGCTTCATACGGAAGATTTGCATTTGAAAGTCTACCTCCAATTCTAATAATTTTATCTTGATCTATAAAGAGGTCAAGTTTTTTAAGAGGGGAAGATAATTTAACTTTTTGAATATTATTAAATAAATTTTGAAAATGAACTTGTTGTACAGAGCGTATTAAATATACTTCAGCTTTATTTAGCTCAGAAGCTGTGATGCGGCTGTGACCTTGATCACGAGAAATTATGCGAGAAAATCTAAGTATGTATACTATTATGCGTAATATTTTATTCCATGATGAGTATTTCAGAGCAAGCTCGTAAATTAAATTAGGCTCAACAGAAGCGGAATGGAAATGGCTAAGTCATCCATATATAGTTCACGCGAAGCTACTTCAGCAGCGCGAGGGAATAGGTTTTTCTCATCCGAGCATAACTGGCGCACAGTGCGCATGGCTAAAAACGGACTGGACTTAAGACCGAATGTAACTCGGTTAAATTGAAATACGCGGATCGGATCATTGGGATCAAAGCGGAATAATATTTTTTGATATTTTCTATGCTCATCAATAACAGCAATTTGTAGGTACATTTGTTTTATATCTGCTGTAATAGCAATGGGAAATAAGCGGAAGTTCAGTAATACAATAAACAAGTCAGATTGTAAATTGGGTCCCGTATGTAAAATATCGTTTAGTGATATGCCATTGTGACATTTAGCACTAGCATCGAGTACTATACGAACTTTTGTTGTTTCTTTGTCTTGCCGTACGACGGGATGGTGTGGTATGAAGTACCCTTTATCATGGTCGTCAGAATCGGAAGGCAATATTTCAGATAAGTATTTTTTATCTAAGTACTCCTGTATAACCTCATTATAACTAGCGCGTAGCTGTGGATCGCGTAGCTTGGTACGCTCCAAAGCAAGTAAACGGCGGTGAGCAACGGAACGGGAATCACCTAACACGTCAGGATCCTCACGAAAAGGTAACGCGGTGCAATATCTGCCTGCGGAGTCCCGTGAGAAGTTACGAGAGAACAGCTGTTCACACTCCTTTTCGGCCGAGCTCATAAATTTTTGCGCGGGAATTTCTTCGAGCTCCCAAAACTTAAGTAGGGAATCATCTAAAGAAATAGTAAGGTCATTGGGACCAGAAATGAAAAAAGTCGCGGTATTAAAATAAGTGGATGCATTTTTATTAATATTAGAGTTAGCGGGAACGTCGCCCATAAGAATATAACCGAACACGGTTTCAAGGGCAGAAGGAGCGGGAGGTGCAATAATTTTTTGACCTAATAATAAAAATGGGAACAATTGTGCCCCGAGAACTACTTCGACCTCTCCGGGGATATGCCACAGAGGGTCAGCGAGCGGTAAGTTACCTAAATGTTGCACTATAGAAGTCTCAACATATTCAGTCGGTAACCTGTCAGTAATGCAATCAACGACAAGAGCGGTAATATTATAAAAATATTTTTTATTTTTCGCGGTTATTTTAAATTGAACGTAGCCGTGAATAGGACGCGAAGTGGATCCTACACCCTTTATAAAAGAATTGCTAAGCGGTATTATATTTAAATTTAGTTGTTTACAACAGGCAGTTGTAATTATGTTGTTTTGAGACGCGTTATCTATTAAACATCTAACTGAAATATATTTATTGTCCTTATTAGACGCATAAACTTGAGCGGTTGATAAAAGTACAGTAGTATGGGAAGGATTTAATTTATTAAAAGAATCGCGTTCGTTATCATTATTCTTATCAACTCGCGCTCGGGTGCATAGCGACACCGGTTGCGGAGCGTCCGTAGCGTTAGAAGGAGACGCGGTCGGATGCGCGGGCGAGGCTGCGCACGGGAGCGGTCGCGGCGCGGCGCGGGCGGCGGCGGACGTCTGCGCGCAAAGCTGCGCGTCCTGCGCGTGTGGAGACGGCGCGATGCGGTTATCGCTCTTATCAAGACGCGTCGAGTGAGAGGGACGCGAGTCGGAAACTATTTGTTGCGATTGTGAATTACTATCCAAATGCAAAAGAGAATGATGGTGTTTATTACAAGTTTTACAACTATACGACGACTTACACTGAGAAGCAGTATGCGTAAGGCTGAGGCAGTTTACACAGCCTTTTTTAGATTTAACAAAATCTAAACGATCTTTAGTATTAAGTGCTTTAAAAGATGAACAATTAAAAATCTGATAGTGATCAGATTTATTACAAAATAAGCAAGTGCTTTTATTATTATTATCGCGTGCAAGGAAAGCATGTTGGACTGTATTTGAATTACGCGGTTGAGACCGAGAAGCGGGCGGATTATTAAGGTTGCTACCGACTGGGGCGGTTCGCGCGGAGCCAGCAATTGGCGTAGAAGTGCGGTCTAATATTTTTACTTGCGATTTAATAAAATCAACAAAATCCTTATAAGAAGGAATTTCTTTATTCCTCATAAACATTTCAAAGGAAATAGCGGTTGCGGGATCTAACTTCTTTAAAGCTAAAGAAAGTAAGATAAAATCTTTCATATCTTCAATACCTAACTGTTCCAAAGCAGATACAGAAGCGTGGAAAGTTTCAATGAACGTATTTAAAGACGCGGAATTATTTAATGCGGGTTTAATATTGAATAAATTAGACATGTAGTGTGAGCCTAATGCTCTTTTATCTTGATATTTTTGAACTAAGCTGTCCCAAATAGAATTATAATTATCACCGGACGGTATAATACCTGCCGTGATTTTTAAAGCATTTCCTGTTAATTTACCTACAAGATATTGTACTCTTTGAGAATTCGAAAGATCAGGATTTGAATGTATATTAGATTTAAAAGATTCAAAGAAGACGGGCCAATTTTCTATTTTTCCATCAAATGACGGTTTTTTTATTGGTGGTAGTTTGATACGACCTTTATATTGGGACGGAATAGTATTCTGCGCAGACACATTCGACGTAGTATTTGTCTTACTGACGATAAGAGAACGAACCCTTTCTATTCGGGTGTACACTGTATCAAAGGAAATCATTTTTTTATAATCAATCTTATATTCTGGATCAAGTTGCATATTTAACGCGTTAATTGTATCTAAATTGGCACTAAATTCATGACGAATTGTACTAATAATTTCAGTGTCCGCCATGAATGTCTCTGAGGAACGAAGGTCTGCACTCGCGGATGTGGAAACATTCTTAGAAGAATCATATAAGAACGATAATTGTTCAAAAATAGCTTCATTTTTAGCTTCCAATATTTTAATTTTAGTTTCAATAGCTTCCATTGTGAAAGATTGCGTAATAATAAATTGCAAAATTACCTAATTAAAGTAAAATGACGTAGGTAAGTAGGTAGGTATATCCAACAGTTTAGGCACCTACCTATATAGGTATGAAAGTTTATTTCAAGTCGACAGACAAGGCTCATAGAATGCAATTATATGCGTAGTAATAGTACAAATAGTAAGTACGTATTGCGGTTATTAGTACACCATATGATTTCGTATAATAAGATACGAATCGGTACCTATAAAATCTAAGTCCTAAAAATATGGAGGAGCGGCGGCGGTATTGAATACCTAACTACTTTTTATCACGATTGGCGTGGTAAAAATGGCGGGAGTACGAAATATCGTATTTATATAGTCTAAAACCTATTTATGAGGTATAAGACTTGCGTATTATGAGGTATATACCTATTTAGAGGCATAAAACCTATAGAAAGCGGGAAATTATACGTGATTTGATATGAAATTAAATTGCTGTAATGGCTGACTCAAAATGAATCCGCTCGAAGGCGTACCAGATAAAATGGTGGGTTTTTGCGTTAAAATATCAATATGGAAAACGAGGAGCCTCCCAGGATAAAGGTAAGGACTTACCAGGAACTCCTATGGCAATCCAATGATTATGCGCACTATCACAAATCACAAAGTTCACATGCTCCTCTGTCTGTAGCGTCTTTCGTACTGAATGTTGCGAGGCGCGCGTCTCGTTTTACTCGCACACACGTGTTTGGCGATGCGTCGCCGAAGTATGTAGAAGATTCCCGAAGCTCTTTTCTCGCTTTCACATATGATGTGGGAAAAGGAGAGGAATCGGGAAGTAGAGGCTCGTCATTGAAACTCAATATGAGTAGGTTTCTACTATAAATATTATTATAGGTATTTTGGCCTAAACACCAGTGTTGCAAGCGTCCATAGGCTTACCATCAGGCGGGCTGTATGCTTGTTTGCCACCTAAGTGGTATACAAAAATATTACAATGAAAAAAGTATCTCAGAGGCTATTTTCCATATCCAGTCCACTTTGCAGTTCATTCAAAATAATTCAAATATACAGTAGTACCCAACTGATATGGCGCGTCGTGAATCTTCGACGCACAGAAAAGAAAGTATGGCCCCGAAGATTAACAAAAGAATGCGTACAACTTACAATCAACCTTAGATCACTACCATAAGGTTCATAATACACTGCAGCTGTTAGTTCCGTCGCACTCGCATTACCTTTGCTTATGATAGCTTCTCTATACGTAGTAATAATAGCTCAATGATTTCTAACGAAGAATATAAGAAAAGGATGTAAGAAAATCTGTCAAATTAGTCCAATGCTTGTTTTCAACTAAAATTTTGTCGCAATCTAAGTTGGTCGCGTCTATTACCCGCAAATGAAAACGGCAAAGACTAATTTGTGACTTTAGATATGTTCTATCCTTTTTTTTTGTAAGAATCCTATTGTTTGTAAGAAAGAGATGTGATGTAATTAAAATTAGTTTAGTGTGATTTACAACAGAATTGGCATCATGTCTAGTGACTAAACTCTGGTTGTAACTAGACGTCAAATTCGAGATGCTATGACTTTGACTACCAATTCCTTGCAGTCGACGGACTCAGATAGCTCATCGATATGTGTACATAAATCGCTTCAAACACCATCAGCATACATTTAAAATAAAATCGTACCTTCCAAATGTTAGTTTTGAAGAAAGGTCGGACGCCCATATATTTAATTTGAATTTTAAAGATTTTTCTTTGTTCAACAAAAAACTAGGCTGTATAGGCTATAAATCACAGCCTTTCTCTTCACATGGAAAAAAAACTTATTTTAAATATTTAACCTTTAAAAGAGAGGTAATAGAACTCATTTGATTTCATAGGAATTTTTAAATTTGGAGTTGGTTTATTGCAAAACCGCTCTTTGCAACAGTAAAATAAAGTTTGTTTTCGATAAACGTTGCTATAACTTTATTTATAACAAACAGCTGACGATCAGCTGAGACGCAAAGCCTACCTGTCATTCTTTTATTTTTTTTATAATGTAACGCAATGCCGCACGTGCATTCTGCCAAATTGTATAGTCCACTTACGCCAAATGGACATAAAGAATACAATCTAAATTCAACTCTATCGTTATAGTAAACAAGACATAATTTAACTTGCGTTTTTCTTTATGTATAATTTTTAAAGGCTTTTATGATCCTTTCAATATTTAATCTTTGATATGGTAATTTGAACTGTATTGAAAAGCTTCAGAGTTCAATTCAAATTGTACCTCCAGGCGCAATAAAAAAAGTTGTACAATTTTTTTTTTCCAACCATCATTGCAGTTATGCAAAGAAGTTTTAACTTACCTGTACATTTTTTTTTTAAATCAGCTGATAGGACAATGGCTACGAAAGTCAGCTGACTCTACAAAGAAAGTACCAGGGCAACATAAACCGAACATATGATATTTCTCACGATCAGCACTTCGAATGAATTCAAGAATATGAACTTATTGAAAACTCGTTTGATTCGGATCTCTGAATTTTAAATTACGTTTTAAAAAAAAATATGGACAGTAGCAAGGAGGTTGTCAAACTAGCTTTAGTGACTTCGAACTAGGTACTTATATTTACTGTAAGCTCCGATCCAAACGAATGATATGGCGAAGTTTTCGGATGGAAACCGCAGCAAGGGTGCTTTGATACCAGACTGGTTGGCTGCTCATGTTGAGCCTACCACCTTCGGCCACCATGAAAGAAATGCCAGTGGCTGAAATGTTGAGAGTAAAGGTGAACGCAAACTTATCCAACGCGTCGAACGAAACGAATTTAAGAATTTGTAAAGGAAATCTCCAGATTCGGACGATTCGACGCGGGCGAGTGTGCGAGCTTTCATAAGAATTCATATACAGAATTCTAAAATTCGTTTCTTTCGATGCGTTCGGCGCGTTCGGCTCGGATAAGTGTGCGTACACCCTAAACCGTTTGTTATGTTTTGCCGCCGGGACACTCATTGTCAGTGAGATCAGAATGTAAATGTTGTGTACTGAATAGGGATCCAACTTTAAGAAGGCATGTAATTAATGCTTAATTCTTAATTCCCTCTATACGAACAAAATAATTCAAAACTAGAACCAAAAATACTGAATTGCACACTAAATACGCACACTATATAAATCAAACTGAGTATCAGTTTTATGGTTTATGCAAAACTGTTTGAACTGAATGATCATCTAGCGCGATATTGTCACAGTTCTAACCTAACCAACTGTATTTGGAGTGCCCCGAGTCGGTTCTGGGTGATAGAACATGTTTTGACGAATAGGTAGTTTAATTGTGCAACCGTGTGTGCAACAGTCATTTTTCTGATATGCAATAAGTAAATTAGAGGTGCAATCAATAAGTAAATTAGAGGAGATTCTTAAGTTTGCGTAATAGGGATGTTGCCTGGGTAAAAATATAATAATTCTAATTAGTCCGTCAGTTAGATTATCAAAAAATATTGGACACGTATTTTTTGCTTTACCAAATCATTAACAATTGACGAAGATAAAGCGCGACTAAGTTCGGGAGTGGGGGCTCGTGACGTCACTTGTTCCTAAAAAGTGTACCACACACTGACGTCACGCGGAACTTCAACACACGATATCTTCGTATTTTTTTGTTGAATTGACAAAAGAAAAAATACGTGTCTAATATTTTTTGATAATGTAAATGACGGACTAATTAGTTTTTTTTAGGAAAGTAGCCTATTTTTAAACAGTAGTTCAAATAATAATATCCCCTTTAATATTTGTGTATCTAGTATTTTTGTATTAAGTGAGGCCTAGCTCCTAAAAGCCGATGCAATGTAGGTACGCGAAAGTTATTTCTATCTGAAATGTTCAGCCATATTTCGGCATTTTTTTTTTACTGTTTATAGGCCCTTGTTTGACCGCAATCTCACCATGGTAAGTGATGATGTGGCCGCAGTTGGTAAGCACACAAAGCCTAGAAGGAACTGGCTCTCAAGTGCAGCTGTCGGAACACACCGGTTGGCGACAGATTTTCAACTTGAGTGTGGTAGCCAGCTATGTGGGTACTACAAAGTACCCTACCACCGTGCTATGGTTTCCTCACGAGGTTTTCCTTCACAGAACGCTCAAGCTCATTTTAGGATTCGAACCCGGGACCTTCGTCTCGGCATCCGACGTCACTACCACTGAGCTATCATCGCCTTAACATGTAGAATTTTGGGTTAGTAATTCAATATCCTGGGGTGGGCACGGCTCACCCGGTCCTTAATGCATGTATCCTTGACTTAGCCATCCAGGTCGCATAGTCGGTGCTGGGCACTGCTGGGGAATTGCATCACAAGAGACTTGCAACACCCGGGTATCACTCACGCGTTACCTACCGAGACTTGCCACACCCGTGTATCACTCACGCGTTACCTACCGAGACTTGCAACAACCGGGTATCACTCACGCGTTACCTACCGAGACTTGCAACACCCGGGTATCACTCACGCGTTACCTACCGAGACTTGCAACAACCGGGTATCACTCACGCATTACTCGAGACTTGCAACACCCGGGTATCACTCACGCGTTACCTACCGAGACTTGCTACACCCGTGTATCACTCACGTCACGCGTTACCTACCGAGACTTGCCACAACCGGGTATCACTCACGCGCTACCTACCGAGACTTGCAACACCCGGGTATCACTCACGCGCTACCTACCGAGACGTGCAACACCCGGGTATCACTCACGCGTTACCTACCGAGACTTGCAACAACAGAGTATTACTCACGCGTTACCTACCGTCCATTCCCCCCTCCCCAATGACTTAACTTTATGAGAATGACATTTTATATAGATCCAATCAAGCTTATCGTCAATCCTTGCTCGCAGGGATGTATCATGGGCATTTTTACCAAATGGGTATAAAAGGGTATAAAAAGAGCTCTTCAAGGTCGGCAACACATCGGCAATCCCCCTGGTATTGCACATGTCCATAGGCGGCGGTGACCACTTACCATCAGGTGGACCGTCTGCCTGTTTGTCAACCTAATGACATAAAAAAAAAATGCGCTTCATACTTTTATTACCTAAAAAATACCTTGCTGAGTTTCTTGCCTGTTCTTCTCAGTTGAAGGCCGACTTACGAACTGGTGGTAACTTCAGTAGCTTTGACCTTCATAAGTGCCCTACTAGGGCTTAAATTGAATAAATGGCTTTGACTTTTAAGCTGAATTTCAAGCCAGTTTACATGAACCCAATAAGTACCTATTTTCCATCTGACCTTTAAAAAAAGCAAGCATCCTTTGGCTTTGTTGACTTCTCCAATACCAAACATACCTTAAAACTAGGAATTAAGGCTTAAAATCCCTTGCAAATAATCCAATTGACATTACACCATTGTCCCATACGACAGCTGACAGTCAGCTGTTTTGAAAAAAATGCATACCTGGTATTTTCTCATTTGAAAATGGACTATAATTATATTGGTATAAAGTAGATAGTTGAATAGTAGTTTTAGTAGGTACCTACGATTCGGTTGCTAAGCAAGTTTCTTATAACATCGATTGTATCGAACTTCACACAGCACATGGCTACTACAACTAGCTGTTCCCCGCGGTTTCACCCGCGTTACCGGGATAAAAAGTATATAGCCTATCTTGGGGGATAATGTAGCTTCCTATTAGTGAAAGAATTTTTCGAATCCGACTGGTAGTTCCAGAGATTTGCCCGTTCAAACAAACAAAAAAAAATTTATAATTTTAGTACATAGATAGACTAGCTTCTGCTCGCGGCTTCGCCCGCGTTGCCTACAGGAAACAAATGACATATTTTTCTACAACAATAAAACAAAACAACTTCATCCCGCTTCGAGGGTGGAATTATTAAAAACGCTGAGACGCGTATACATTAATTTTCAATCTTCAGCCTAAACACAAAATTTGAAGATCCTAACATCGAAACTGACGGACTTTCATACAAACTTTCATCCCCTATTTTACCCCCTTAGGGGTGGAATTTCGGAAAATCCTTTCTTAGTGGATACCTACTCTTCACAAAGAATATACTCTCCAAATTTCATGTCTCTAGGACCAGCGGTTTAGGCTGTGCGTTGATATATCAGTCAATCAGTCAGTCAGTCAGTCAGGACTTTGAATTTTATATAATATAGATAGATAGATTATAGGTATAGGTACATATTAGTAATAAGTATAGATTGTATGGTGGTTACTAATTACATTGATATAATAATATATCCCTGGACATTCCTCACACACGGTCACCTGATCCCAAACTAAGCAGAGCTTGTACTATGGAAACCAGACAACTGATATAATACATACACTACTTTTTGTTTGTAAATACATACTTAATATACTAATCACACCCAGACTCAGGACATACATACATGTTCATGCACACAAATGCATGTCCTGTGTGGGAATCGAACCCACGACCTGCGGCGCGATTTAAGAATATACTTGGGTTTGTATGGAGCTCGCTCCGTAATGTGCTCTTAAACAAAGATCTTCATATTTAAACTGTGTTTAAAATCTAACAGTACTATAACGACAAGCAACGAACTTTTTGTCCGAACCGTGGGAGAGATCCCGAGTAATGCTCATCCGGGCCGCAGTACATGTGATATCAAATACAGTAGTACATCTTCGAACAATATTTAGAGCAATGATAGCTCAGTAGTCCTCGTGGGCGTGCCGTCCGGTAAAAAAACTCCATGTTTATAGATTGTCTTAAATGTGTGAGTGAATTTTTCGAAGCGATGTTAGGATCTTAACTGGTGACGTCTAAATGTCGAAGGATGTGGTATCGAATCTAACAATGAGTTCGAGATTTTGGTAAAGGAAAGTATGGTAGTCATAGGATGGTGATGGTGAAAGGCAGGTTAAAACCTGCAACGTAGACGTGTCGACAACACGTCTGCTGCTACTGCATGCAGTCAGCTACGAACCTGCACCTTTAAGATGACAATCTGTTATTGGCAGTAGCACTAAGTGTCAGTTGCCAGTTACCTTTTAGGTTAAGGTGAACTTTTTTATGCGAAAGTATATTTACTACATTTTACTGATTACTGAACTAAATTGGCAGACGCACGTGAAACCGTGACGTTTTCACATTTCAAAATTTCTATCGAGATATGAAAGCAGTGTCACAGTTGCGCTGCTACATTAGCTAGTACATATACTGTGGCAATGACAGACATCATCTGGAGTGTGAATGGGGGATTCTTTATAAGTAGTGTAGGCGTGCCTTTATTTGAGCTTTGTCTATTATTATTTCGTGTTGAGCAATGAGAGAGAAAACTTTAATGTATCAATTGCTCTAGCTAGACCTTCGGTCAATGAATCTTAGCACTACAAAAGAGCAATTTCAAAAAATCTTGATATTATAGTATGGTCGAAATAAAGTTGGTACTAGTATAATAATAAAAATAATACATACTTATTATTTTTTTAATATAAAAGTATCAAGTCTACATGATATTAATTCCATATTATCTCAGTGTTTACACATTAAGAATCGTATGGTTTTCGGGTAGTTATGTGTTTTGGTAACAGGGTGAAAGCGTTAAAAACCTTGTGAGAAGTGTGAGCACATACATGTATTCCTTGCGATATTGGTTCCTTGTCATTTTTCTCGATACAAGTATCAGTACTGTCACGGCGAATACTCTAGTACAATCACTCTATTAATGTTCTATATCTATGGTTTGGATGGTCCAATTTTTTACCCGAATCAGAGGATCAAAATATGTAGACTATTTTTTTTACAAAAAACCAATGATCAATTTTGTTACGTCCAACTTTTTGATATGAATTTCATAATTACACGTCCTTACGGTCACAGATCCTAAATTCGATTACCTTCAGTAATTTAAAAAGTATAATACCTATCGTAATTCGCAATATGGCTATAATCCTTGGTAGGCGATGTCGAGACTCCTGCGCACCGGCGCGCGCGCAGCAGCCTCCTATTGGTCGGCCGCCACGAGCCGACGCGTGCCTTCGCGACAGATGTTCCAAATTTGAAATGTATTTTTTTTTTATATTTCGCATGTCGACGACCGGCCTTCATACGGCCTCTGTTAGTCGACAAGGTGTTTTTCTATTTGTTATAATTTGATTACATGTTTCAATTTTCAATGTATCAGGACAGCACCTTTTAATCTGCTACACTATACGACAATAAAGAGTTATTTAAAAAAAAAACCTAGAAAGATTTTCAATTTGAACGTGTAAGTCAGCCAGGTGGGTACTACAAAGTACCCTACCATCGTGCTATGGTTTCCTCACGATGTTTTCCTTCACCGAAAGCTCAAGCTCATTGTTGGATTCGAATCCGCGATCTTTAGCAAGGTATTCGACGTCACTTTTGTATGTGGTGTGGTTTTGAACCGTGAGGACTGAGGACAGCTAGTATGAAATTTAAAAAAAAACCGGCCAAGTGCGAGTCAGACTCGCTCACAGAGGGTTCAGTTCAATGGTGCCGATTCTGTTGTAAATCGCACTAAACTAATTTTCGTCATATCTCATGTCATTCTTACGAACATGATTGGAAAAGGATAGAACATATTTTAAGTTGTCTAATTAATCTTTGTCGTCTTATTTTGCGTGTATTTAGGCGTAACCGCAATAGATGGCGACTTTTATATTGAAAACAAGCATTGGACTAATTTGACAGGACCTTTCTTACATTCTTTTCTTATGTTCTTTGTTAGAAAGAGACATAGTGACATTAAAATTAGTTTAGTTGTGAACAACAGAATCAGGGCCATTATCTTACTCGAATTAGACAGACAGTTAGATGGATGGAGTGTTATCGACAATAAGGTTCCGTTTCCAACTGGGTATGGTACCCTAAAAAGAAATTACCACAGGGTACTGTGTACCGCTACCTACCTCAATATAAAATACACACACATCACTTCAAACCATTTTTTTTCACGTGATCAAAGCCGCTTCCGGCACATGCCACGGGGCACGCGCCATCTGTCGTGACTTTGTATTGACACCGTAGGTACTTAGGTACTTACGAGCACGCGTGATCGTGATTGCACGTTTTTTTTTAATTGACTGGCTGACCCCGCGATCTCAGGTTATTTCAGGTTCTAGACCTGCAATTTGAGTTGTGCGTGCATCTGTTATTCAGATAAATGGTATATCTATCCGAATGGAGTGAAGACACAGATATACATCTAAATAGATGACGCGAGTGTATGTACTTCGCGTGTCAAAATCTGTGCAAACATGGGGCACAATGTTCTTCTTTTGAAACTGTTTCGCGCGGACAGGGAACTCGCATGCGGCCGCATGTCCACCAGAGATGTGTAGCGAGGGATATGTTTAGCTGACAAATAGGATAGCTTCATTTTCACGTTAAAAATCGAATGCCAGTCTAACTAAATCAATCTTGTGACAATGGTAGGTAGAAAAAAATGTTACATCGCTTGGTTTTCATTTAGATGTATGTCTGTGAGTGAAGACTGCATCAGGTATGACTCTGTATAAAAAGGTTCAGGTCTAAATAAATTACTCAAAAATTCATACCGTGCTTCCAAGTTTATTGAATTAAAAACATAACCAACGTGTCGCCGCTCAATGAGAGTCATTATCTTCACGTCACTCGCTAATATTATTATAAAATGTTCTCTTTCGCGATCTGTGCGCCTAGTACCGAAGAAGCCGGGAACTTTTATGGATATACCTTTTCCATTCCACGTTGTGTTATGAAGGCATCCTCTGAAGGCTTTTTAAAAATCCAACCCATGAAGTGTCTCGGGTCGAAAACCTAGTCTCACCATTTCTTTTGTTCTTGTAAATTATCGGCAGTATTTCAGTCATTTATTTTTTAGGGTTCCGTACCTCAAAAGGAAGAAACGGAACCCTTATAGGATCACTTTGTTGTCCGTCTGTCTAACAAGACCCTTTTTCTCAGAAACGCGTCGAGGTATCAAGCTGAAATTCATATCAAATACTCAGGTCTACTGTCCGTTAGAGCTGTGAAAAAATCAAACTTCTAAGCCAACGCAATCAAAAGATACAGCCGTTTATGCTGCAAATTCTCGACACTCGCAAGGGAATCAAAACCTACAGCGTACTTCCCGTGAACTCAGAATTTTGAAATTTGGTACGAAGCAACGTCTCATACATAGCACGGATAAAGGAAAAATTGCGAAAAGCATAAATTTTTACTTACATCATATTATAAAAATATTTTTAATAATTTTAAACTTACTACCCCTTTCCTCATGAACGCGTAGAGGTATTAAATTGAAATTCATATAAATCAGGTCTATAATATCTTTTACTTATATACCTACAGGTTTATACGGAACCCTCGGTGCGCGAGTCCGACTCGTGCTTGACCGGTTTTTTCATTCATGTCAGGTAAAATCAAACATGTCTTTTTTTTTTTCAAAAACAGTTACTTACCGTTGAAAAGAACATATGCGAACTGCGAAAATTGACTGTCTGCTTTTTAATTCTTCATAACTAGCGAACTGCTGGTCCGGTTTTCATAATAACATCTGCTGTAACATACTAAACAGCATTCGTGTTACCTTTATCTCAACTCAATAAGGCTTATAATCCAATAACGTAGACTACTAAAACATCTGCAGATCATAGCCGTTATTACAAAGTGGTATAAGGTTGAAATTTGAATGGTAAATGTGTGCAAATTTTTTTCGTGGATAATTGAAGGGTATAGAAAGTTTGAAAGGGCATTCGGAATTGTTAAAGGTGATGAGTACAGTAGTACCCAACTAATATGGCTTACCGATGTACCTGCGCAGAAGATACATTTTCAAAGCGCGGGAAACGCTATTGGTCGGCAGCTGCCGCCATGTTAGCGCGCGCCGTGCGGAGGGGCCTCACGCGCGAGTGAGACGGAACTAACAGCTGCACTGTATTATGAACCTTATAGTAGTGATCTAAGGTTGATTGTAAATTTTAAGCATTCTTTCGTTAATCTTCGGGGCCATACTTTCTTTTCTGTGCGAACGAAGATTCACGACGCGCCATATCAGTTGGGTAATACTTTTTAGTTAGTTAAAGACTCCTGATTTACCAAAGTGTTGACGTTAATTGTCAATTACCATGGCTTAGGAAACAATTAACCCCTGCCCCATACTTAATTAACTAATTGGAGAAGTCCACACCCTGATGATTCAAGTGAAATAGATGACGCATTACATAGGGTCATTGCGCCGGTTAGCGACCAGTTAGCTGGGTTGCCCACATAAGATGAAAAAAAAATGTTGTCTACACGCAATATAGTATATGTTAATGTGAATTTGTCCCAAATATAATCTAGTTTGGATACAAAAACATAAAATAAAATACATTCATACAAAAATATGTATAAAATGCTGAAAAAGTTAAAATATAGCGAAAACGTCGGTTTACGACCATTTTTATCAGTTTGTGACCACCAGTGACCTGGTTTGCGACCGCTATTTTAATATGAAAAATTTGCCATTAAAACAATTATAATCGCTTTAAAAATATTTTAATTTTTGCCTCTTAATAAAAACAAATATGGTAATCATTTGGTGTAATGTCTTCTTATAATTAAAAAATAACAATCTTACATTTCGTAGGAACTTAGTAATATATAGTTGTAATAGAATTAAACAATATCCTAAATATTATATAATATAACATTTAAAAAATTATCAACATCAATATTTGCTCGTTGTGTGAAAAAGTGGTTCTCAAAGTGCTGCATGGACTAGACGTGAGTAAGGCCCCGACGAGATCCCGGCGGTAGTATTGAAGACCTGTGCCCCTGAGTTGTCTCCTATTCTCACACGCCTATTCAGACTCTTTGAAAATAAGACGTGTCCCTAAATCCTGGAAACTTGCAAACGTCCAACCTATACCCAAAAAGGGTAGCCGTACAGATCCGTCGAACTATAGACCTATCGCAATCACCTCCATACTCTTCAAGATTATGGAGCGTGTATTGAACGCCAAACTTCTTGGCTACCTGGAAAACAATGATGTCCTGAGTGATCGCCAATTCGGCTTTCGTCCTGATCGATCTACAGGAGATCTCCTAGTGCTAGCCACCCACCTCTGCAGCGAGGCCATTGAGAAACACGGTGAAGCGCTAGCAGTTTCACTGGACATCTCGAAGGCTTTCGACAGGGTCTGGCATGATATTCTGCTCAGCAAGCTTCCCTCATATGGACTGCCCTCTAGTTTATGCGCCTGGATCTCCGATTTCCTGAGTGGACGGTCTATTCGAGTGGTAATCGAAGGCGATCAAGGCTGGTGTTCCTCAGGGATCTGTTCTCTCTGCTACGCGTTTTTTTGCTGCATATTAACGACTTCCTGAAACCCGGAATTTATGGGTACGCAGATGACAGCACCGTCACAGAGAGTTATATATCCGATCCGCGGGCTAGTAGGGCCACAACAGAGTCTCTCAGAGAGGATCGGCTCTGCAAATTGTTGCCGAGTGGGGTACTGCCAATAGGGTCGAGTTCAATGCCTCTAAAACACAGGCCTGTCTTTTTTCTGCCAAGAGGAGCTCCTTCAACCTGACTCCCGCATTTCGTGATGTATCTGTACCGATATCCAAAAACCTAGATCTTTTGGGTCTCAATTTATCCTCTGACCTTAATTTCGGATGGTCCATCGAGGCAAAGGCTAAGACTGTTGCCAAAAAACTTGGTATCCTGATCAAGGTGAGACAGTACTTCACAAAGGAACAGCTTCTATACCCATTACAGGATCTGGTCCCTTTGTCTCGATTGTATCACACCTCTTCCTCTAACTCATTTGCATATTCATGCCCAATTACAGATTTCTAGTACTAAGAGTCTTTGAGACATAGTGCGGACGGACGGACAGACAGACAGACAGAGAGACAGACGGACATGGCGAAACTATAAAGGTTCCATGTTGACTACGGAACCCTAAAAATCAGACTTGGTCGCATACTCAATGAACTTTCATACCAATTTCTGTTAGCGGCCGTTATTTTTCTCATACTAAATTATGGTGGCCGGAAACCAATGTCTTTATTTCGATTATTTTGGTTTACGACCACCTGATTAGCACCCAATTTCGTATGTAAATTAAACAAAGTTCTTTCAAAGAAACTGGTGGTCGTTTACCAAAGAACTACAAAGAAAAGCTTTTACAATGCTACATTCAAAATTGTAACAGTCCTGTATGAAGTATTAGGATCATATTGATCATAACAAAATAATGCGATTCTCGTCGATTGGCGACCACGTGGTCGCTATCTAACGTTTTTGATAAGTAAGCATTTCGGTTACCGGCCACTTGATTTTATCTTAATAATAAGTTTAAAAATAGCAAAATACAACAAAATAATAACCAAAATTTATCGGTTGTACAATTTAACATCTAACTTGTGTGTAAAACATGAAATAAGTAATAAAACTTACCTTTGAGCACCGCGCGCCGTGTTATTTTTTTTCCAACTTGCGGTACGTCCACTCACCACTGAATCAAGACGCGCACTGAGCAATATTTTTTCGGCGCTGGGTTAACCCATTTGTTTCAAACTGTGTTAATTCTTATTTCATAATTATTTATAAAGCACGTTCGATTTATTTTTTATTTATGTTACCTCTACAAATACTATTATCTTGATTTAAAGAAAAGTAGTACGTCAAATGGTCGCCTACTGAAGGTGGTCGCGATACCGGCGAAAGGACTCTACTTGAAATAAGTGCAGCACAGACGACAGAGTGCACCGCGCCGGACTTGTTAGAAAATAGAAGCTATACATTTATAAGCAGTAACGCACACGACGCGCAAAAAGTCCGGTGCACAAACCTTTGTTTTCACACAGACTTTTTGTGTGCCGCAGACTAAAGTCCGTCGTATGCGCTGCACCTAATGGACACAAAAGAGGTCTTTTTTTTAACCAATATTAATACAGATATACAAACTACAGGATGTTTTTTTCAAGTGGAGATGGATGGCTAAACCCAAAATATAGAGAACTAGCTGTTCGCGCGGTTTCACTCGTATTCCCGAGGGATCGTATGTTTTCCCGGGATAAAAAGTATCCTATGTGTTAATCCAGAACTTATTAATTTGTGGGCCAAATTTCATCCAAATCCGTTCAGTCGTTTTTGCTTGAAAGTGTAACACATATCCCACCAAAAACATTTTTATGTATAATGTTGCCGCCAAGACATATGGCTCGTACTGTCAAAAAGTTATCAGATCTCATGTAGAGCCAAGCTTATAACTCTACATGCACTTACTCTACAGGCCCTAACTTCACAAACTCTACACCTTAGTCAAAATATGTGGCTTAGCCGTTTCGCTACCGTCACATCACATGGGAGTAAGGTAAAAAATGTATTCACTGTTCATTACTTTTTTGTTATTCAATAGTTCTTGTAGTATTGAAACGGCCAAGCAACATATTTTGACTACGGTGTGTAGAGTTTGTGAAGTTAGGGCTTGTAGAGTAAGTGCATGTAGAGTTATAAGCTTGGCTCTACATGAGATCTGATAACTTTTTGACAGTACGAGCTATATGTCTTGGCGGCAACATTTTACATAAAAATGTTTTTGGTGGGATTTCACTTCTTTTTGTAAGTTGCTTATGTTTTTTTTTTGTTTGAAACCAAGTTTTATAATTTTTTTGTTGTTTGTGTACTAATACAAGCTTACATACCAAATTTCAGCTTTCTAGGACTTCTGGAAGTACCCTATGAGTTTTGATGATCATCAGTGAGTAAGTGACGAAATCGGGGTTTTTTAGATATCAATAAAATCTAAAGTATAAGAGCTATGTTATTGAAACTTAATATGTTTAATAAGTTCACTATTGACATCATGTCCTGAGAATTTTGTTTATCTGGTATAATCCAAACCCAAGTTATGAGGGTTCAAAAAAACGACGAAGCGCTTCGAGAAAAGGTAGGTAGTGCCCTTTCGCTTCGCTTGGCTGTCTTGGCGGGGGGCACTTCCGTGCCCCCAGATACAAACTTTCGCGTTTATAATATTACTAAGTAGCTGTCCCCCGCGCTTTCTCCCGCGTTACCGGGATAAACAGCCTATGTCCTTCTCCTTGCCATAGGCTATCTGCATGCCAAATTTCATGATGATCCGTTGAGTAGTTGAGGCGTGCAGGCGTAACAAACAAACAAACAGGATAGCGAAAAATGCTCAAAAGAGTCTCGAGGCCGATGTTTCATTGGGTTTTAAAAAATATGTATTTACCGAACAGGGATTTGAAAGCGTCGTTGACAGTGTCGCTTATAAGGATCACATTCTGGAAGTAATGTCTGATGAAAAACTAAAGACAATAGACAAGATCAATTTTTTCAGAAAATTTCATTTTCTATAACAAAAAGAGACGAGGCTATTTTAATACCTGGGTTTGCTTTAAATTAAACCATGTTTTGTAATAAGGGGAGTTAGTGTATATCAAAATCGGCCTCGAGACTCCTTTTGCCATTCATGCCCAGTTGAAACAATCACCTGTATATAGACAATTTCCTGCAGCCTGCCGTTACCGGCAAGGTTCCCAGCAGGTTGGCAGCGTTTCCTCTTTGGATAGCCAAGCTGATTGAGTTCTTTGCCGGAGTCTTCTCAGTTCAAGTTGTATTTGGAACCGGCGTCCATAAGTGCCTTATCAGGGCCTAAATTGCATAAATACTTTTTGACTTTGATGCGAGATCTCAATTAGTATTGATTAGTTATCATATTTTATGATATTTTGATGCTCTGGCCATAATGATGTCATGTCATCAAGGAGTAATGGTGGCCGATTAAGTAATCCTAATTAATCTCAGAAATCGCTTATCATTTGAGCAATTTTAATGGAGAATACATTAAAATGGCTAAAATATAACTATTAGATGATTATATTATTGAACAATGTTTCTCAACCAGTGGCCCCCTTTTAGGAAAATGGGGGGTCAACAATGTGTTCAAGACATAAGACCCGTATTACGAAACATAATTGTATTAAAGTACATATTTTAAAATAAAATGAAGTGCTACAAAATGATATATTTTAATAACATAAACTAAACTAATTAACAGTCAAAGCTGATTGAAATAATTAATCACACATTATTTTACACAGATTTTGTTTTTTTTTAATGTATTTTATAAATTATACAATATTCACGCCACTTTAAACTTAATTAAAGTTATGTATTTATAACCGACTTCAAAAAAGGAGGTTATATGTTCGACGCGTATGTTTTTTTATGTGTTTTTTTGTGAATGAACGATTTTGATAATCGCTTAGTGGTATAAAAAAAATGTATTTATTGATGGGGTTTTAGTGGGTCGCGACGCTAAAAAGGCTGCCAAACGATGTTCTATAACGGAGTTGATATTTGGAATACGTTATTATAACTCGTGTACATATTTCTGGGGTCGCAAATTACTAAGCTATTTCTTTGTCTAGTAGAAAGTGCATTACACCCTGGAGGCCACATTGCGAATAGCCAGATGCGCGAGCACACCTTGCTTGGAGCCTGCGCGCGTGTCGCTCCCACTACATACCCCTCTAATTTCACCTCACATCTGCTAAGATGAAAAAATGAGTTTTGTTCTTTAGAAAGTTTAACAACCTAGCTCATGTGGTTATTCTAGGGTCCTGGGACTTCACACACGGTTTTCAGATCCCAAACTAAGCAGAGCTTATGGTATTTTATAACAAAAGTTCCGAACCGGTGGTAACTTCAGTAAATGTGACCTTCATAAGTGCCCTTCTGGGGCCTAAATTAAATGGCTTTGACTTTGAACCACGCCAACTGGCCCGTCCTAAACAAGACAAAATCTTCCTTTTCAAACAACCCGAATTTCAGAAATTTCAATTTCGAATTGACAGTATCACTTAGCGGAAATTCGGGCTTTCCTAGTTCTTAGGAGTCTTATAAGGCCTTCCCAAGAAAGCAGAATAAATAGGTAAGGCCTTCCTAAGAGTTAATGAAACCGAAATTTCTGCTTCGTGTGACTCAAAATGGCTTAGCAGTTTCCTGGAATGTAGGAATCATCAAAATGATATTCTGCGCCTCGGTTTCATTCAATACTCGAATAATATCGCTGAACATCCATTTCCATAATTCACTGCAGATGCTATGTATTTGACTGACATGTAAAATAAGCTAATTTTTTTAAATTTAGGCCCTAGTAGGGGCACTTATGAAGGTCAAAGCTACTGAAGCTACCACCAGTTCGTAAGTCGGCCTTCAACTGAGAAGAACAGGCAAGAAACTCAGCTTTAATCTTGGTTACATGGGGTTAATATACTATATACTATAATTCAACGTGTCCCAACATTCAACGATAAGCGGGCACCAGAGGGTGGTGCTCATGACTCGAAAAAAATAGATTTTCATAGATTTCGATTTGAAGGATTTCATGGGATCTGCTGTGAATTCGGGAAATGAGTTACATTCGGCAATATTGCTTTAGTGGCCTTTTTAGGCATGATGCCTAAGGCCAATATTTTTATTAATAGTTGTGCAACAAAATTATTTAGAAAAACTTGAACTTTTGAGGGTTTGATAATACGAATCATAGCTCGCCAGCAGCGTCATATATTGTTATTATCAACCTACGGTAGCTAGCGATAGCGTTTGATATAGCTTGTTAGTAAAATGACGTCTTGTATTATCGGATTCAGTTTCTCCTACGATATGACGACATTAATGACTTCATTGGGATTTTTTGGTAATTATAGTAATTTCCATTCTTTGTGTTGTTTTTGGAATTTCTACTAAATTCTAAGCGTGACATGGCTGTAAGCGGAACGTTTGGGATGAAAAACAAGAATAAAGCAATGATTACTCAGTGGTAGAGAAGGTAGTGGATTCGAGTTCTACAACGCTCCTCAGGCTGCCCTGCTTTATTGATAAGAATAAATGCTTGTATCATCCCCTGGATCTTTTCCCCTACATGAAACTTTGTGGTTATAAAAACTGACGATCTTAATAAGTGTTGATTTTTCCTCCTTCTTTCCTATTAAGAGGTAATCCAGAGGCACTCTGAGGTCCAAAAAAATGAAAATTAAAAAAAAAAAAATTAACTAATTATATTCTTGAAAATATAAACTTTTATGAGAATAGTATATGAAAATAAACACCCCACACAGAGAAACATCCGTCTCTCTCCATAGCGTAGTGAGTGAGAGAGATAAACGAAAGGGCTTTCAAAGCGCACGCACGCAATATCGTGAGCGAGCCCTTGGCTGGTCGCACGGCGTGAGAGTAGTCAAGTCTCATCACTCCGCCGCCGGGCAGCGTCGCGTCCGGACGCCCATCGCGTAGTAACATAAATACTAAGTGCGTATAGTTTCGCGTAAAATAAACATTAATTAAAAACTGTGTACTTTTCTCGCATTATTTAGTGACGATATGTTTTAAAGTTTACGTTAAAGGACTGAGTTTTTTTTTTTGTAAAAAATTTAATCGGTTTTCGATGATGGGAGTAAGCAGTTGTATGAGTGTGAGGCAGGCGAGAGGGGCTTGTCATTGCCCCGCTTGTCCCCGGGCTTCGGGACATGGGGCACAGATGCCCCCCCAGACCCTTGTTTTGCCCCCCATGGCATTGGAACCGGAAACGACCCCCGTTAAGGATAAGAAGGGGTCGAAAATGAAAGTATTGAAAAAGATCAAAAGGAAAATTGGCTTGGGTGAGTTTTCTTTTATTGACGGTTTTTAACGGTTTTGTACGTTATCGCCATCCATGGGGTGATAAGGTGTCATATCTGAGTTTTTTTTTTATAATTTACCTATTTGTCATTTTATGTAACATAAATATGTGTGTTTATGCATTGGAAAAACTGTCTTTAATTTTGGATATAATTCTTGCCAGTTGACAGTTTTTTTTTATTAAAAACTCATTGATAAATATTAAGTGCTACGTTCGTTAGTTTTTAAATATTGATTTTTGCTTATTGCTATATTATATACAAATCTCGATTTTGAATTTAGAAGTCTATTTTAACTTTCGATTTCAAAATTGATTTAATTATTTCAAAAGAGGAAATGCTACCAGCCGTCTGGGAACCTTGCCGTTCAACGGTAGCAGTGACAAACTTATTTTGTATAGATATGTATTTGTTGTAAATAAATAAGATTGACAGATATAAATGGTAAATTCAACTGTATGTACAACTTAACGTTCATAAGTGCCTTACCAGGGCCTAAATTGAATTTAAAAAAAAATGATATGTTGCCAGAAGTAATAATAATAGAGTTTTAAGAAATTCCAACACATTTTTTTTTTTTTACTGTTTATAGGCCTGTGTTTGACCGCAATCTCACCATGGTAAGTGATGATGCGGCCGAAGGTGGTAAGCACACAAAGCCTAGAAGGCTACAAAAGCCTACATTTATTAAATAACACCGTTTTATGTCAGAATCTTTTTTTTTTTTTTTTTTTTTTTTTTTTTTTTTTTTTTTTTTTATGTAAAATGGGCTTGCGTTAGACCTTCGACTGACCCCATGAGGAGTTATGACGAGGCCGAGGATGTAGCACGCTTACCCAGAAAAAGCCTATTCACTCTGGCCTTGAATACATCTAGGTTATAGGTGTCGGGAAACACAGACCCCGGAAGAGAGTTCCACTCCTTTGCTGTTCGTATAAGAAACGATGAAGCAAAGCGTTGTGTCCGGGTACGCGGGATGTCGACGACGTATGGGTGGAAATTCTCCCGGCGTCTTGTGTTTCGATGGAGAAATGGGGATGGAGGAATTAGATTGAACAATACTGTAGCACACTCTCCAAAATATATCCTATAGAAGACCGACAAACATGAAACCTTACGCCGATGTTCAAGCCTCGTTAATTTCGCCTCAGTTAGCGAAACATCACCGACTAGTCTCCTAGCACGACGGTCTATTGAGTCAAGGGCCTCCAGCTGGTATTTGGCAGATCCATCCCAGAGGTGACAGCAGTACTCGATGCACGAACGGACTTGTGCTTTGTACAGTTGCAATAGCCGATCCGGTGTAAAGTACCGCTTCACCTTACAGAGGATGCCTAACTTTTTTGCAGCGGTTTTAGCCTTTGACTCAATAGAACTACCAAAATTTATTTTGGTAGTTAAGGTTATGCCTAGGAGTTCAAGCTGGTCGGAAATCGGTATGGATATATCTTGAAAAGAAGGAGTGAGGTTGAAAGGACTCCTTTTAGCGGTGAATAGACACGCCTGTGTCTTGGAGGGATTAAACTTGACCTGATTAGCTTTGCCCCAATCGGAGACTGCTTGCAGGTTCAAGTTAATACGCTCAACCATGGCCTCTCTAAGCGTCAAGATTTCTTCCCTGGTGGCCTGTGTGCTTGAAAAATAGCTCTCCATGACAGTGCTGTCGTCTGCGTACCCAAAGATACCGGGTTTTAGCAGATCGTTGATATGCAGCAAGAATAATGTCGCGGAGAGAACTGATCCCTGAGGTACCCCGGCATTAATTGCCAATAGATCCGACGAGCACCCGTCTATGACAACTCGTATGGACCTTTCGCTCAGGAAATCTGAAATCCAGGCACACAAACCAGCAGATATTCCGTACGAAGGAAGCTTACTTAACAGGCTATCGTGCCAGACTCTATCGAAATAATTATAATTAATATTTACTGTGACGCTAATAGTATTGTAGTAAATATTTATTAATTTGCAGAGGTTTTATCTTTCGCCGATATTTTAATTAGTTAGTCACTAGCTATAATAAGTGTTATCGAGCGAACGAGACCTTAGTACGCTTTTTTCTAATTACGAATTCTACGTTTCTGAACGTCCCACTAGTAATTTAAAAAAAAAAGTGGGTATTGACAATAGCCGTTCGTTATTTTACATACTCAAACTTATTCAACGGACACCTCTTGCACGCTGTACAAGTATTTTCAAATAAAACAAGAAATATATAATTTTAAATTGACATCAATGTTTTAAAACTAAAATATTAATAATGCCATGTTATTGTTACACCAAAATAATGAGTGGAAAATCTGTGAAAAGAGTTGAAAAAGTTGGAGATCCGGAACGGAAGGCGTTACGTGAGTCATTTTTTTTAAATATATTTCATCGGTATGAATATCATACTTGTGAAATGAATGTTATTGGTAGAAATAATGTTAATATTAGAAAAAATTGCTTCCAGTGGTATATGTACCTTCCATTAGCATCAAAATTTTCCATTCAATATTTTTTATGTTAAATGGCCTTACTTTTGCCCGTGCTCCAGGCAAAATTACCATGAGGCCGAGGATGTAGCACGCTTGTCCAGAGTATATTTATTCTAGCGTTGAATATATCTAGGTTATAGGACTACGAAGCTATTTGCTTAGAAGTTTTTTTTTTATAGGTTCCGTAAAACTGTCGCTTAGAAATTTTGAGTGACAGACAAAGACCGTCTCAATCTCAATCTTTGTTTTTCCATACTTATTTTTATGTTTTAATTATTCTGATCTTGAATAATTAATTAACAAAAAATACTTGTATAAAAACTGTGGCGCGTGTCATCTGCTCGCGCCGTAATGGCGATTCCTTTTTTATGTTATATCATGTTTGGCAGATGGTGTAGCACCTTGCCTAATTTATTTTATTGCTGCATTAAAAACGAGGTTTTGTTTTAAAGTTTTATACTTTGAATAATGGTAAAAAAAGACTGCTTCATTTTAGCAAATTTTTGGTAGGTAGTTTTGATTTCTATTATCCACCAGCGAAAATTATGCTTCGATGATGGATTTAAATATTCAAATCTATATATAAAATCAATGTTTGTCTATTTGTTTCGTATAAATGACAATTCTACTTTCGTCAGTTGTTATGGGTAGGCAGGTAAAGGTTTCGACATAGAAAAATTAGACGTTGCAAAGCACGCTGCGGACACTAGTATGCAATAAAGATTCCATAGTAATTTATTTTTACAAAATTTTATTTATTTTTACAAAAGTTAATTACCCTGCGAATGTTTAAGCATTGAATATGTGTAATTCTTACCAACATCTGTCGTACTCCCAATAATATCCAGAAATGTGTAAGTTTGCCACATCTGGCGTTTTGTGCCATTGTTAAGGGTTTCCGTAACGATGTAGGTATTACTTCCGGCTCTTAAATGCCTCTGAACATCTGGGATTAGGCCTTTTGTTGTTGGAAATAATGCTCATTGTTTTGGGTTTATTCTTAGTTTTAAAGAATTATTTTAACTTTTTCATTTGGTAATTTCAATGGGATGCAAACAAAGGTTTGCTATACCAGATGTAGCAGTGTAGCAACAGTTTAAAAAAAGTCTTTTTTTTTTCATGTTACATATAAAAACATCAATGGGTATGTAAAAATAACAAATTTATAATTAAACTAGCAGTGAAACCCGGCGTTGCTCGGGTTAAAATACATCGCATGTTATGGATGCATATGCATGGTATTAAAAATATATAAGGATACATTTTTTAACATATTATAGATGATATAGATATCTATTTTCGATATTGAGAGACTTTCCAGAACATTCAAATAGTTGGTTCTTTTTTTTACTCGACTGGAATCACAATTGAACTGACGAAAAGTCACTGAATTTCGATTTATATACCGAAATTTCCAGTACCAGATCACTCTAGAATATTGAGATGTACATCACTTCGATTTGGTTTTTATAGATCAATAATAACACTCGTACACATTTTGGAACTTTCCAGACCAATCCAAAAATTCTCGATCATAATAAATTGCACTCATTTATGAACTTCCCAGATAATTCGGAAAATTTCTAGAACGTTCTCGAACATTCTAACTCGATAATAACAGTTTTGGGACATTTTGGAATTTCCAAGTTGAAGCCAGTAATTTGTAGAACTTTCTCAAACATTCTATATCGATTATAAAAGTTTGCATTCATTCTAGAATTTTCTAGATCATTACAGATCTAACTTTCTAGAACAATCCAGATAAATTATAACCGTTTTACTAATTTTGGAACTTTCTAGATCATTCAAGAAATTTCTCGAACATTCTAAATCGATCATAATCAATTGCACTAATTTTGTAACTTTCCAGATCATTCGGAAAATTTCTAGAAGGTTCTTGAACATTCTAACTCGATAATAACAGTTTTGGACATTTTGGAACTTTCTAGATGAAGCCAGATCAATTATAACCGTTTTACTGATTTTGAAACTTTCTAGATCATTCAAGAAATTTCTCGAACATTCTAAATCGATCATAATCAATTGCACTCATTTTGGAACTTTCCAGATCATTCGGAAAATTTCTAGAACATTCTCGATCATTCTAAATCGATCATAATAAATTGCAAACATTTTGGAACTTTCCAGATCATTCTGGAAATTTCTAGATGGTTCTCGAACATTCTAACTCGATAATAATAGTTTTGGACATTTTGGAACACTCTAGATGAAGCCAGAAATTTGTAGAACTTTCTCAAAACATGCTATATCGATTATAATAGTTTGCATTCACTCTAGAATTTTCTAGATCATTCCAGATATTTGTTGAACTTTCTAGAACATTCCAGATCGATTATAACAGTTTTCCACATTTTGGAACTTTCCATTCCAGAAATTTTGAGATCTTTTCAGAAGTCCTCATGCGTTAGAAAAGGACAGCAATATATGTTTTAACATTTTCGCCACCCACAACCACTCCCTTCCACCCACCGCGACCAAACTACCTTACTACCACCTGGAGACCAAGGGGTATTTACCACCCCAACGGGAAGTTGATTGGAGTTGGTGGTGATTGAGAAAACTGCGTATTTACGTACCCACAAAAGCATTTTATATATATTACTAGCAGCGAATCCCGGCGTTGCTCGGGTTAAAATACATCGCATATTTAGTGGTATAAAAAATATATAAGGATACATTTTTAACAGATATTATAGATTTCTATTTTCGATTTCGATTTGGTTCTTTTAGTTAGATCAATAATAACACTCGTACACATTTTGGAACTTTCCAGATCAACCCAAAAAAAATTAGAACTTTCTCTGACATTTTAAATTGCACTCATTTTAGAACTTTCTCGAACATTCTAAATCGATCATAATAAATTTCACTCATTTTGGAACTTCCTAGACCATTCTAGAAATTTCTAGAACTTTCTCGAACATTCTAAATCGATCATAAACAATTGCACTCATTTTGGAATTTTCCCAATATCGATCATAAGAAATTTCACTCATTTTGGAACTTCCTAGATCATTCTAGAAATTTCTAGAACTTTCTCGAACATTCTAAATCGATCATAATCAATTGCACTCATTTTGGAATTTTCCCGATCTCTCGGAAAATTTCTAGAACTTTCTCGATCATTCTAAATCGATCATAATAAATTGCACTCATTTTGGAACATTCCAGATCATTCGGGAAATTTCTAGAACGTTCTCGAACATTCTAACTCGATTCGATAAAACTGTTATTAGTTTTGGACATTTTGGAACTTTCTAGATGAAGCCAGAAATTTGTAGAACTTTCTCAAAACATGCTATATCGATTATAATAGTCTGCATTCACTCTAGAACTTTCTAGATCATTCCAGGTATTTGTTGAACTTTCTAGTACATTCCAGATCGATTATAACCGTTTTACACATTTTGGAACTTTCCATTCCAGAAATTTTGAGATCTTTTCAGAAGTCCTCATGCGTTAGAAAAGGACAGCAATATGTGTTTTAACATTTTCGCCACCCACAACCACCCCTTTCCACCCACCGCGACCAAACTCCCTTACTACCACCTGGAGACCAAGGGGTATTTACCACCACAACGGGAAGTTGATTGGGGTTGGTGGTGACAGAGAAAACTGCGTATTTACGTACCCACAAAAGCATTTTATATATATTATTAGATTAGATTTAAAAAAATGTGTAACGTTTTCTAGATAATATAATTAGATTTGATATCATCACATACTCTTACTTTTTGTTCTAATTATATGTCTGAATAATTAATCGATGGGAAATCCAAAGACTTGGCATAATTTAACCGATATGTATTCATATTCTAGTATTAATTCGGGTAATAACTTTTCCCGAATTAACAGCAGATCCTATGTATTTCCATTTTTTTTTAATATTTTTTATTTCATGAATTGCATTAAAATCTGCCGCACATTAGAGTTATGAATTCCATTCAGCAGTATTGCTCTAATCGCATTTTTAGACACTTATTACAGACAATAAATTAAAATTACTTAAAATGAGAAAATCTTAATCGTTATCAATTCTTAATTACCATTTTCTATAATTAATTAATTATAGCCATAATTCGCACAGTGAGCGGCTTAGTAGATTAGTAAATGATGATCCTAATCCTCTATTCTTTGGGCAGCTTTTGGACCGCAGTTAATTTATATGTCTAATTACTTAAATTATTATAAGCTTTCAAGAAATACTAATATGGGTACGTTTAATTGATAATTTATGTGTCAATTTTTTATCAAATCTTAGAAATTAGCTTTAACGAAGTATTGAATTTTAACTTTTGGTCACTTAATAGAACGAGAATTAAAAAACAGAAGTCTCAAGATAATATTGTGTTAATTGAAAATAAACTTTATACCATAGTCCTAAGAATCAAATTCAATTGTTTCAATCTCAATTCAAAACTTCATTATTCGTTTACCAAAGAAAGGCGTACACATAATGCCTTCTATGAATTTAAAATGTAATTTTCATTGTTCAATGCATCCTATTAACGTATGAGCGTGATAATTATGTTCGTGACTGTGATGGTTATTTATAAATCCCTTTGTGTGATGATTAATATTATGGTGCCCTCTGACTATGCTTACTTGCTTGTTATTAAATAATTGAACTGTTTTACAAAAAACTTAAACCGACTTCAAAGTACACTAAGAAGTAATCAAATCCTGATCTGACAATGGGACCAAACGGGAAGTGTACCCTTTCAATTAAAAAAAGAATTTTCCAAATCGGTTAATAAATGACGGAGATATGAGGTAACAAACATAAAAAAAAACACAACCGAATTGAGAACCTCCTCCTTTTTTTGAAGTCGGTTAAAAAATGTGTAGGGTAGTGAGTTAGTGACACAATTTACGTTGCTAATTATTATATGATATTATTTAATTCAGATATGAAGCAGTTATGAAACTGCTAATGTGGCAATTTTAACCCTCCAGTAGTTAATTTAAAAACTAGTTTCCACCTCGCGGTTTCACTTGCGTTTGCGATTAAAAGCAGATTATGGAATTTTCTTATATGTATAACTTCGTTATTAATAAATGATGCGTATATTTGTATAGGACTAATATCCCATCCGCGAATCAACGGGTTAACTTACGGAAAAATTGTACCAGGATAACATAAGCTTGAAGGAGCTCTCTGTAATACCTCAACCAAAATTTTAATTTATAGTTATTAGACTCCTTCTAGATTCTTTTATCCTCGTACAATTTTTTCAAAACCAGCCAGTATCATTTCAACCAGTAAATTTTGTTTAGTAACTGAGAACCAAACCAAATTGCAAGGTGCTCAAACGGGTGTACTTAAAAAGGGGCCGTGGTTATAAGTTTGAGAACTCCTGATCAAATGAAGGTTAAATCATTATTTTACTCATTATCATACCGAGAACGAGCCGTGGGAAATTTTACGATATTTTTAAATATTGTATGTCAACGGATACGGTATGATGATAATGCGTCCCACGTCTTTGTTACTCTGCATCATCAGCTGAAACCTGTCTGAAAACCAAATGGGATGATGACTGTCAAAATATCATCTTTAACGTTTAACGGAGAGGGTATATCTGTCCCAAAGAGGTGAAGACTACATCAAGTATAGACTCTTTATAAAAAGTTTCCGCTCAAAATAAATAACTCAACAATTCACACCAAATTTTTGCTTCCAAGTTTATTAAATTAAAATCATAATTTAAATCTTTTCATGACACTTGTATTTATATATTTTTTTCTTGTTTATTGAACGTTGATCACAGCAGGATTGCAAGCGTCATTAGGTGACCGCTTACCATCAGTAAGCCATAGTTATGAAAGTAGATGGTCGACATTGCCCCACCCCCCAAACTAGGATACCCTGCTTCGTGAGTTCCATAATTTTGTATTGTAGTCCACCCATATACCTAACAAAGAGAGGTGATGGCAAACCAGGTCATGTATAAGGAAACAAATAAGACTATAAATTTTAAAAAAATTTGCTTGCAATTTTTTTTTCTTATAAGTCAATTCGAGTCTAGAAGGTCGGGAAGGGACACAATAGGACAGCTGTGCCTTTTTCTAAGTGTTGTGTTGGAAGAACAGCAAAGCAGCTGACTAGAGCTCTGTGGGTTAGGGTTGGCACGTTGCATTTTTTTGTAAAAATAACTTTTATAAAGACTAGGTGCAACCAAATAAGTTTTTTTTGTTTTTGTTAATAATAAATGGGCTTGCTTTTGTCCACTAACCAGCCCGTAAAGGACGATGACGAAACTGAATATTAAGCACGTTTTTCAGAAGATACTTATGCTCTCTGGCCTTCAAATTCCTTCAATTATACAAGCTGTTGCTAATAATGTAAAAAAAAACTAGCCTTGGCAGTGCAAAGAAAAGTAGTATTTCCTTAAAAAAATGAATGTCAATCTTATAAGGAAAAATTATGCATTTAAATGTAAATAAATAAATAAATAAATAAATATCCTGGGACATTCCTCACACACGGTCATCTGATCCCAAACTAAGCAAAGCTTGTACTATGGAAACCAGATAACTGATATAATACATATACTACTTTTTGTTTGTAAATACATACTTAATATACATAATTACACCCAGACTCAGGACATACAGACATGTTCATGCACACAAATGCATGTCCTGTGTGGGAATCGAACCCACGACCTGCGGCGCGTAAGGCGAACCTTAACCAACTGCGCCAACTGGGTCGTCGTAAGATAAATATAACTGTTTTAAATGTCAAACGATTAATATACTCGTATTATGCTCACACACAGTTACTGCTTCTCTATCAGTGATATATGAGACTATTATTGTGTTATGAACTGATATTTTATCTGATATAGATTGATCTATTTATACAATGTAGATATTTGACTTTTTGTTTGTTTTATCACTTGTAGAGCAGTTACTGAATTCAATTTTTTTTCATCCAGGTCCAGGAATATTGCGGTATAATTTCGTCAGTAAAAAAATACATAGATGATTGTAGGTAAGATATTCACTGCGCCTCCTTTGATATTTATACAATATTTTTAATTTAACACATTACAAAAACTATAAAAAAAGTTATTACCAAAATTATCCCTTGATTATTATATGCCTTAGAAAGCAGTGAAATTACAGAAATATACCAAACATAAACGCAGTGAGTAAAATAATATTTAATATTTGCGCAAGTGACAACCCTAACCATCCCAGCGCAGGCGCACGCCACCGAGTCCCGTTGCGAAACAGCTGGTGTTTGAAAATATGTGTGAGCAGGATGAAAATACCCACGTCCTTCGCATCAGAGGGAGATAGCGACATGGCATGTGTTTGTTAGTGATAATGATAACGTATCTTTGGCTCCTGTATGTTTTTTTTTTTCACGCAACTGTCGCCGTATGTAATTTCCATTGGTCGAGGTAGTGAGTTCGATGCCCGTGGAATATTTATTTGATAAAAAATCTGGGATTTTGGGGTTATGTTGCTGAAATTCAGTTTTTAGAAAGTATTATATATTACTTAAAAGTAATTTTATATTACTATCGTTTTTTTTTTTAATTTCTTTAAATTCTTAGTGTACCTCAAGATTCATAAGGAGGTTTTGGATGTGCGTCTGTCTGTGTAAGAGTTTTATGAAGTAGATGCTCCATATTCAAAATATTTTAATAATAATGTAAGCGAGACGAAATTTCGCCCTTTCCTTTTCTTACCTACCCTCATGTTGAAAAAGCTGAACCCAACAAAACAGCTGTACCCTGAGCCTTTAAGATAGAGATGCAAGAAGTGTAGCTACATCAGAACGACAAGGATAGAAGATGAAACGTGTAATTTGCGGAAAGGTGTATCCCAAGCCAGCTGATACTGAATAAAATACATTCTATAAACGTTTTGTCAAGATGTTACTATACGGGCGATTCTTTTTTGTTATGAAAAGTTGAAAAAAATAATGTATGTGACGACCCTAGGCCCATGTTTCCTTTCAATGAAGATTGTTGTTTAACGTGAGAGGCATACAGTTCAAAATTTATCGCAAAGCGTACGTGACGGTAATGAACGCAACCGATTACAAATAATTTCGAAAAACAATTCCAAATTCAAAACATTATAGAACAAGTTACAGCGGTGTCCGAGCGAGGGCCGAAGCGAAACAACGCTAATGATCGTGAGAAACGAAGCGGAGAATGTTCCAAAGACGCGCGCTCGTAATACATTCCAAATTCGAATGTTGTTTAGGGCTGCCGGTGTTTATTAGTTGACAATGATTTACCGATTACCCGTAATCGGTAATTTTATGAAATATAACTCGTTCGTATACAATTTTCGTGTCAAGAATGTATATAGACGTAGCTTCTGTCAACAAATTAACAATACAAGGTATTCAATCGGTTATTGTTATGAGATTACTTACTTGAGAATCTTGATGTACCTACTCAGATTATCCTATAGATAGCGGTTAAAAAAAACAATGGACGCGCGTCCCTCGCGAGTACCAACGGTTTAGATAAATTATTTTGATGACTGTAATTCGTCACGGCATCTTGATTACTCGCAATTCATTTTAATCTAGAAAGTTAATCTTATGTACTTGCGTCGTAAACGTCTATATCTTGCTCGTCCGTCTTCCGGCACAGATTGTCTGTAGCATCCTCTGTGATGAGATAACATTGACAAACAACTACTGAGCGACACGTCGAGTCAACTCGGGTCAATTGAGTCATTTCCGATATATGTCTTAATGTGATTACACACAATGCTGTAATATTCTTAATCGTATGAACTGACTAAGTAAAAGTCACTATTTCGAGGACGTGCTATAAAAGAGGTCAACTCTTATCATCATGGACTTGGCAACGTGCTCGCAATACTTGTCTTTTATCTCATCATTCGATTATATCAATTATCATAATCGGTATAACTATCTCGTGCATATTGCGTAACATCCCTATAAACTTTCTTCCTAACACTATAATGAGCATTTAATATCGGTACCTGTTACTCAATACTAGTACAGGATAACTAGTTGTTTTCACTGTTGCGTGTTTCAACGTACGCTCATCACTCCCACGACCTTGTGACCTCTCGCTCTCACACCTTTGTCGGTAACTCGGTATTGCCAGTATTACGTTCATTTGGCTTGCCAAAGGTTATATTTAAAACGATTTTAATGTTTAATAGTGTACCGATTGTTTTGTAAATATCACTTATATCTGCTGGGTAAGGTCGGTATCCAGTTATTTTTGAGTTTGGACTCTCAATTCAAGTTTTTTAATGCATATTGTGAACTGATGCGTCAGGCAGCTAATTAGGATTTCCCTCGTGTTACGTTCTTATCCAAAATATTTTACCTCGTTCGTGAACTGGTTTTAATAATTGCATTAACTTTTTTGCTTATTAAAACTTTTAAAATTATCTAAATTCGAGACATTAGAGAATAAAGTGGAGCTTTAGCTAAATTAACTCATAACATTTTAAGAAACAAAAACAACTATAATCTATTTCACATAGGATGAGTCAACGTCAAGGGTTTTTTAAAAATATCTAGTGGTATTCCATTTGATTACTCTGAAATAGTACTCACAATATTTCATGAAACCTCGCTCTATCATAGTATTCCTTTATTATATCGAAATGAACATTAACCATTGAGAAATATAATAAAAACCATGTGTCACCGAACTCATGCTATTTGAAATGTACTATAAAAGCTAGACTATTACTGCGAGTACCGTTAAATACTAAGTAATAACAATAATTTAGTCGGTCCGTCTCAATAAAGTAGGTTGACATGCCGTGCCTCTGTCTACCTGAAGTTCGCGAGATAAATCGTGATATTTCGTAACCTCGTCACGTCACCGGCAAGATCCCGCAGCTAGATCATCGCACCGCTGCTGTTGATCATTAGAAGCGTCCGCGCCGCTCGTGATCCGAATTAAATCGGATTAGTCTGCGTCCGAGTGATCTGGTGTTTTTTATGTCGTTCACAAACTATTGAAAGTCAACGGTCGGTGTAAATGTAATTAGTTTTCACTTGTGTACGCGTGGGAACATTTCTACAGTGTCTTTGCACCTTTTTTTCTGAAAGGACCTTGCCGTTGCCACTTTGGCGATTTTAGTTGTTTGTTTTGGGCTTACTGCAAGGATCTTGGTCATTGTTTTTAATTATGGTAGTAACTTGACAATAAATGTTGACAATAAGTAAAATTCTATGCTATTTTTTTCGGATTTTAACATCTGTTGTATTGTTTTTACCCGACTGACCCGGAAGGAGGGTTATGTTTTTCGAGTGTATGTATGTATGTATGTCTATTTCTTTGTGCCGCTCTGCAGCCTAAACGGCTTGATGGATTTAAGCATATGAGGTGTCGTTAGATTCGTCTTGACTGGGGGAGTGTCATAGGGTATATTTTTTTTATATAGCGCCTAAGAATAAAAAAATAGGGGGGGTATTAAAAATAAAAGTTTCGTTATTATAACAATATGGGTATCAAATGAAAGCTTGTAAATAGACCCTTCCATATATGTATATATTGTAATACTTTTATGCTACCATTTTGACGTAAACTGCAAAAAAACACGTTTAATGCAAGGACAGAAGGTACTGAGCCGTTACCATACGTAAATCACAGAGTTGCGATGGTTGTTAGCGTCCCTTTACCGTACCGCTCATTTACTTACTAATACATACAACTCTTTCTGTATAAAACTAAAAAGTTTGAAATAAATTAAATTATTAAAAGAAACAAAAAACCCGACTGCGTAAAACATAAATTAACTGAAAAGAGAAAAACAAGCTCTCAAAACCTATAGAATTTTGAATATAACTTGAATTTTATAAGGTATTGCAGTCGTGGATAAACAAATATTACAAAAAAATACATACTTAGGTTATTGGTTGTCCCCGATTGCAATACCTTATAAAATTCAAGTTATATTCAAAATTCTATAGATTTAAGAGCTTGTTTTTCTCTTTTCAGTTAATTTATGTTTTACGCAGTCGGGTTTTTTGTTTCTTTTAATAATTTAATTTTTGAATGACCTAAGTTATTTGTTTATTAATGGCATCGCTAACTATACTATTCTAGATATTTCTTACATATTATTGAGAATTGGTTACGTATTTTCCTAAAGGAGTAAAAAATTGCATACCGCCAGTTTAAAACGAAATGTATTTTTTTTCTCACGGTCTTCAACACAAAAGCATTAAAACTGCAACTAACCTCTTTGTAAAGGAAAATGCATCTGGCCACCAGATGTTTTCACAACCCTTTGACGAAAAAAAAACAATTTTTTGAATTTCTTCGAATAGCCCGCGCGTGGGAAATACAGGCGTCAAATGATAAATTACCACGTATGTATTACACCTGTATAATGCTCATTGAACTTTATCGTTGAGTAGTAAGGTTGATTTTCTATTAATCGGTGATATTATAAACTTTGTCGCACTCACTGGATACAAGTTGTGAATTAACAAGTATTGTATTGATTGCAAGATGTATTTGCTTCCGGGATATTTGAAGTATTGAATACATTATTAGGTTGGTTCACCTGTCTATTCGCGCCTTATATGTATGTCCTTCCGTTCGTACATCCTGCGCCAACGGTATTACGTGTGGTAGATTCGCACGTTTCTTTTTTACTATTACTGAGTTTGTGTTTGACCACAATCTCACCAGGTTAAAAAACAAAGACAATTGGCGGCAAATTTTCTTAAAAAAAGAGAATAGGAATCTCTGGTCGTCATGGTAAACTTATGTTATAAAAAGACATAAAAAGTGTGAATGAGGTCGAACTTCCACCACTATAACAGTAACATAACAGTTATTTTCACGGCAGATTAGTTTTCAACGAATCATAACAAATCGGAAAAGTTCGATATGGCTTCCCTCTCTAAAAATAATAATACTGGCTAGCAGTAAAAAAATAAATTTCGAAAAAAGAACTGTTAAGCCGTATAAGCATAAAGCTTAGCGCCCCATTCAACACTTTCCCTGAATACTATGTTTACAATACTAACGAGTATATCGTATAATCGATCCGGTATCGATTTATCGACTAACTATCGGATGACAAATCGATACATCGCATCGGAAAGGTGAAGTTCCCACGGTTCGTGAGAATGTCGGTGCGGGAGATCGTGTGAGAATAGGACGGAAAATGGGCAATTGCAACACGGAGAGAGATGGACGATGCTTTGTTTTTAATACGCAACGCGTGGCGTTGGTACTACGTTTATTTAGCCTCACGTAAAGCCGAAAATGCGTGAACTAATTGAGACCATACTGCGATGGCAATAAAGATGTTTATTACTGTTATGAAGAAGGTTGAAGGCAGTGAGTCAATGAAAAAGTATTGACTTATAATTGAAGTCATTCAACGTGACATAAGTATGCCATAAATACTTATGTCATACTATGCTACTTTTAAACCGCCACTAAACTAGATTTCAAGATAAAATGCCGATATATTCCCATCTCATCAGACCATTAATGGTAAGATAAAATTAACAACGAAGTTAACTGTATAATTAACAAAATAAAACAACAAAACTGTGTATGGCTCAAGAGATGAGGATCCCACGACATCGATCGTTTAAAAAAAAACCAGCACTACCTGTCACACGATCCAGAAATTACAAACCCTTAATGCGTCGCGCATAAAAATCATACGAGCGAGAAAACTATTAAAAGTAAAATAGGCTGAACGCGATGCGACTTGGTCATCGAAAAAAAGTCGCGAGCGGACCTAATAGAAAAAGTAAAAAGACAAAATGGCCTCCCCGTCATGAGATACCGCGTAAAAAGAACAAGTGACAATTACAATCGTGGGAAACGGGATGCTGGCCCGTTATAATAAGTACTGTTCTATCCAGCCGGTGCTATTTTTAAAGATCCTCACTGGAGTACAGGCATTGAATTTGTACTGTCTATTCCTTTTTTTAATTTCAACAAAAGTCTTAATTAAACCGGTAACAAGACATTTTGCCTTCAGTGTTGCAAGTATACATTAATTAAACCATTGTATTTTTTTTTAAAACAAGCCTTTATCCTTTCCAATTACAAACTCTTTGCTTGAGTAAAAGTTGAATTACGCAATAACATTGATTCTCACGGTTCAAATCTTATCTGCAACACTTGTTAGATTGAGAACCTGTCGTGATGACCTGGATTTACTTTTATTGCGCCTGCGTAGGTTATTTGAAGCATCTGCAAAAGTGTCCAATTGACAAAGTCCTATATGAATATGAGGGATATTGCTCTAATCTCTCTTCTACGGTCATAGTGGTCTTTAAGTCTCCCTTTGCAGTCTTTAAATAATGTTTTGGAAAATAAACTATTGAAGAATTCTAATCTTCAAGTCCAAAATCTAAGCTTCTCGGTGAGACAGCTGTTCTAATGTCTATGCTTTCTGTCTTTGGCTACATTCCAGTAAAGTAATGGTCAAGCCTAAAAAAAGAAAACTCGCCGTCTATCGAACGGAAGGTATTGGTTGTTATGACACTTGAAGCTAAGTCACACACTTAATAATATATGAATGAATGAAAAATGTTAATCCCGCTGCTCGTACGCACTTCCCACGCCTAACGATCGTCGATACGTAGATAATCATAGACGGTACGTTTTCTTTTTTAAATTTATACGTTGCATCATTTAATTTAATGAATGTATCACGTTTCGTTCATTAACTTTTACTCGTTCCGCCTTTGTTAAGTTTTTGGGCGTTTTGAGCAAATCGTGATGTGAAGTTTTTAGTCCCCACTTTGGCCCCGTGGTTTTAGTAAGTACTGTTTGACTCGATCTAAGTGCCCTTTGATCCAAATTAGGTTTTCCATTATTACCTATTACCACAACCATATCATCCACGTAAACTTTTGATAATAATAACAAGTATAAGAATAGTAATCGATCATTCCTGCATCGATTCCTGTATGCCGCCATCGTGCCCACTCTAGGTGGGCACGATGGCGGCATGTCCATAATGACTGCAAAGTATGTCATGACACGTCCATAATGACTGCAAAGTATGACTATCTCATTCTCGCCCGATACTCGAACCAGCATATTGGAAATGGGCTGCTTTCATAAATCCAATTACTTATGTTTGTTCAGAAGCATCGGCTAATTAGCAAAAATTATAACTACAATTATTCGAAAGATCCGCTTTTTATTTGATCATTCGTTTGGCTTAGTTCTTCCAATCAAAATTGGTCACTTGTGCAAAACAAAGCACTAATGTTTCATCTTTATGCATATTCTGGAGAATCACGTTTTGGTAAACCGCTACCTAACCACGTCAAACTGAGGGAATCTTTAAATTCTGCAACAAAATGTGTATGGACTTCAACTTTCCCGACATGTTTGTAAATAAAAACCCTGCGGTTAGCGTCGACCGCAGACAGGACGGGTGGAGCCGACGGATGTACTTATACTCGATACTTGATATGGTAGAGAACTTTCGGCTATTAACGTATGTGTTTATGACTACCTGCGTGGGATCAGAGAATTCTATACATTAAATGCAAAGAAATCTTTCTTTTTAGTTTATTGCGCGCATGGAGGAGTGTGAGGTTTGGCAGTAGAAGGTCAGAAAACAAATTTTTCGGCCTATTTTGGAGCACTAGTTAAAATAATAGCTCTGAGAGATCCAGCTTTGCGTCACGACTATTATTTGTGATGATGTGGACGAAGTTACACCATTCACAATCTAATAAGCTTTGACAACCTCGTGTCTCTTCTTGTTGCACTGTGTTTGTTGTATTTGTTGGTGTATTAGTAAGTACACAAAGCCTAGAATGGTCGTGGCTGTCTAGTGTAGTTACTGTAACACCGGTAGGTGCTATTTCAACTTGTAGGGTAGTAGCCAGTCAGCTGTTTTGGGGACAATGTTTAAACAAATTTCATCTCCTCAAATTAAGAACCAAAGGATTATAATACCTTCTTTATTAGACATTGCTTTGCGAGGGAAATTATATGCCTGACAAATAAAATTCAAAGACTTATGTGGTCTTAACCTCCTCCCCTTAAGCCCTATTTTGAATGATGTATATAATGAAGTTGAATTTTAACTGGTTCAGTTCACACACCTTCCTAGAAAGTTCTGTCTTAGGATTAACAGAACAGAACTTTACAGGAGAGACATAGTTGATTCACTTTATCCTTCAGACATCCTCCAGACTTTTGGATTACTCAAAACAATGCCATTACAAAAGTAAACATACTAAAGTTCCCTCCATAAATACTGCAAGACGGGAGGGCGGGCATTTTTAAAATAAGAACAATAGTGACGCGGGGGAGTACGGGCATGACCATAGAGAATGCACTAATTCCGTCACAACTGTCGTTAGCACATGGCGTTGGAACACGGGGATTTTGGCCCCTTGCATGGGGTATTTATTTGTGTATTAGGAAAATTTATTTTCTATAAACATGTGGGTTGATTTGAAAAGTATTCTTTTATATTAGTGTAGGTATTCTGAGCTACTAAGAATCTGGCAACACTAGTTTCTATTACCTTGGAATTATTATTTTTGGTACTACATTTATTTGTTATAATCACAGGTTATATACCTTTCTCTTTCACTCATTTTCCACAACAGTAACGCGAGTTGCGTGCTCGCGTGCTCGCTTTGTCACGCGCTATGATTTTTTAGAACGTCATACATGACTGCAAACGACTACAACTTATATCTTATTTATATTATGTTACAGTATATTATTGCTTGAATGTATACATCAGATAAGTCTAGAACATACTGTTAGGTTAGAACTTTACCATAAATAAGTATGAAAACACGCATTAAATAAAAAAATACGAAGTCTATGTCAGCAACAATATTATCTATAGCAATTCGAACGCCACGTTCTAAATTCAAAATTTTAAGTCCACTCCATTCCAAGTCAAGTACGATGTTTCGAAACCCCATTTCGAACTTCGAATGCTTTTATTTGTTACTTTATTCAATTATAAACCTTAAATGCGTTACGCGTTAAGTTTATTATCCAAAATTAGGATTAGCGAATGATTCACTTTATTCTTGAATTAGGATCTCTTTGTATCAGTCTTTGTGAGCTCTTTTGTTTAATTTTAAGCCTACTTTTTATGGAAGTAAGGCGTATATTCCTCACAAATTATCGCTCATCGTTCACACAATTTCTTAACTTCAGAGAAAGTCCTGTTGAAGTAATTTACATAATGTATTCATAGTTGGATAACTTTTTTTTTCATTCGCTTCATAATTTTTGACCGCCTTCTTTTAGGTTAGGTTTTATTAGGTTCTACTTTAAGTCACATCTTCTATGAGATTTGGATTATATCTCGTTTAATAGATTAACACAGCTCAAATTCTCTGCAACAATTCAATGTGGATCACCCATAAAGCGAAACTAATACAATAAATTGAATATTAACAAAAAGCGGAGCGCGATAATTATGTTAGAACGCGATAGTTGCGTTTTTGTGTCTGTCAGTTGATCCGTCACGGTTTCCGAATAGGTCCATGACCGTTCTACGTTCCTGAACGTAGTGTTGCTAGGTGCTAGGGAGACGCTTATTTTCCCGCCCTTCTATATCAGCGAAATCTTAACTAGCTTCGTGGTTTTTCCCGCCTTCTGGATCTAACGTTTTTCCTTAGGAAAAAGTATCATTAATGCTAATGCGTTCCATATTTGAACTGTAAATTATCAATTAAACGTTTCATATTTTGAATTGAGAACGAATGTTCTTAATTCAAATTATTATTAAAAATGTCTGCTAATTTCATCTCGATGAAAAAATAACAAAAGATGAAAGAATTACAATTGGATTAAAGCAAGATGAAGGATCTAATAACTCAAGGGCGCAACTCAAATTGCGTTTAACCTATAAAACCGTCGAAGCGGGGAATGGTTACGTTTAGGACGCCATCTGCGGCCCTTATTAAAAGTAAATCGAATTTACCCTCTAGAGGGAAGTGCGGGCACAGGATGGATCCCTGAGGTACGCCTAGTCTTAAATGGTATATTGTGCGTGGTGTGGATAAAATTTTAATGAAAATACATTTGTTTATACTTTATTTACTGAATAGGTCAATTTTGAATGACCTTTTATACTAGCTGTCCCGTGTTACTGGGATTAAAAGTAATTTTACAGCTTTGAATATGTTCTATCCTTTTTCAATAATGTTTGTAAGAAAGATGTGATGTGACTAAAATTAGTTTAGTGCGATTTATAAAAGAATCGGCACAGTATATTAGTTAAAAAGCGTTTTAGAAGCCTTAATATTTGTAATATCGACTGTATGGAAACGTCCCGTCATAAACAAACTATTAGATACCTCCACGATGCATTTATATCAAAGTAACTAGTTCCAGCGATTGCGTCGACCAATCACGCATCGTGACGAGCGGTGATACGCGCCGATGCCCCGGCGCATCCTGTCGTTCCTTACAAACAGAGGAAATCTGATATTTACGTTAATTACCCAGGGGTGTTCATACGTTCTACGGGCTCTGCCATTGGAAAATTGTTTAAATTATACATCCTATCAAGTTTCAAAGTTAAAATATTAACTCCACAATGTTGTGCAACAATTGTCTCATTGCGCAATACAATCACATCACTGAAATATGCAACGATTAATGAGATACAGAAAGATTATAAATAGCTTTGATTCGCCATTTTGTTTTTCAAAACACATTTAATTAAAATATCAGCGTCACAATGTTGTACAATAACTATCTCATAGCGCATTGCAATCACATTGCTGAAATATACAATGATTGCTGAGATGCAGTTGGATTAGAATTTAAAAGCAGTCCTTGCACTTTACATGACAGTTGACATTATCGGAAACCTTTTAATCAAAGAGTTCCTACTTTTTGAATTATAATTTTTCAATGATTCGATTTTTAAATATTAGAACCGTAATATTACATACAGCCATGTTTTTCTACGCTGCTGTTAACATAAACAAAAAGATGTATTATAAAAAAAAAAGCAAAACCATAACTACAACAGGAGCGTCCGCCCGTAGAGGTTCACTGAACCGTGTGTTATGATGAAACAAAAGCAAGATTTATTAATAAATCAACTTTTTATAGATGCGCTATAAAATAACTATACGATACAATTTGATAGCACGTGCTTCATTATATCGATCGATCTGAGTGAACTACTACAGGAATGATAATCGAAATACTTCGCATAGTTCTTCAACTTCTTACAATATATTTTCCCATTCGATTTTCATAGTTTGGCAATCTAGACTTCAATTTTGTATCAGAGTCGATTTAGCTCGAGAGAGTTAATAATTCTTCTGTCCATGCATAACAAATTACTGACGCTGTTATAATTTAGGCTAATCAGGATGTTTCATTATACTGATGACGAAATGCACTTCCTACGGACAATGGTGATGACGTAAGCGATGATGATGATATGATTGAATTGTTAGCGCATGTTTGTTTATTTGCAAACACCTGAATTGATGATTTAATCGAGTAAACTGAGACATTCCTTTGGCAATTGATTTCCTGGTATCTTATAATGAAATTCGTATTATTAGTTTAGATAAGTACCAGGAGAGCATACATTGAAAAGAGATATTCAGAAATCATAGGATGAAATCTCCAGCTAAGCTTTTAATGTACCAGGCTTTTATGAGATGAGAGAGTTCAAAATCCCTGTAAATCTACTTTCTGATCTTACAGTAAGCTAAACAGGAAGAATTTCGTATAAACAAAAACATTCTAAGATCCATAGGTACTAAGGCAACATAAATACGAAAGAGCTTCCCTCGCGAACAATGGGCATTTTATTAAAGGCATACCCTTGAGATATTTGACACATTAACGCAGATGTATGTATGGGGGTTGATGCCCATAAGCCCCACAGGGCTTTAATATGCGGGGGTGGCTTATATAGGTATTTGGGGCACGATCCGCCCTCATTGTTGTTGTAATGCGTAATGGAGAAGATGCAATACAAAGACTGATATCAAATGCGCATATTGAAGGCCGAAAGAAAATAAGCTAAAATCTTCTTTGTACAAGATATTGCGTTTTAGGAACTGCTTTTAGTGACTCACAAAGAAGTTGGAAGCAAAAGAGAAAAACATAACTTAATAAACCAGATTCCCGACCTACATACTACGCAAAAAGGCCAAAATGCTTTTTAAGAAATTTTGTTACAAAGGATTTTTTGGATCAGTCATGTCATAAATAGCATAAAGCCCGATAAGGTAGTTCCGTCTCTTTTTGCAATTAGACGTTAGAAAGTGACGGATAGTGTTTAGTCGGATGCAATTGCATCAATTGATCAGTGTCGAAATCCTAGGCCCGATTTAAACGCCTAACAGTCTACGCAACAGGCATAAAAGAGGATCTATTCTGAGAGTAGTTCACTTGTGACGTCAACAAATCTAACTTTAGATATGGTATTGCACCAGGAAGACTTGATGACGCAAACGATGACATTTTCGCAAGCATCGATGAAAGTTCTTGTAATCCAGTTTGTTTTTCGTCTATTAATAAGCGAGGGCTTAGTAGCTTTATTGGTGTGGATGGTTCATTTCCTAGTTGCTCTGAATAGATTTACTTTGATGGTTTCGCTTACTTTACTTAGCTCGGCATATAAGATTTGGATTGGTCCATTTAGCTTTATAATTTCTTGGCTCTCGCTTGAAGCCTGTTTCTTCTTTTTGTACGTTTCTTGCGATTTGTTTTCTGTTTTTATTGCTCTGTTAAATCTTTTATTTCTTTCTTTATCGGTAGCTTTACTACTTTTGACTTTAAAGGCATTTTGATGAAGGCTGAGAAGAAATATTCGTTTACCGTTTTAGAAGATCCTCTAGTCTTAAGAGTGCGTACCAAGCCAGAAAAATATGGCAATGTCAGATGAAACAAACTTATGTCTAATCTTCGCGTGGAGATGAGATGGAGATAGCGTGTTCCGCGGAACAAAAATGAACTAAGCGCTTTTTATCTAAATAACTCGTAAAGTATAGAATATTTTAAAAAATCGTTAGTAGCAGCCCTAGGTCATATGTTAGTGTATTATTTATCGAATTTTTGTCTTAATTAGATACACCATGAACAAATAAAACCGAAAATTCATTATTATTAGAGGTAGCTTTGTGATTTTTTTCTATCGAGGAAATTTCATTCCATTATGTTTTTGCTCAGACAGAACCCTCGCGTATATAATGAACATACCCATATAAACATATTTTTTCATTTAAATACTATTCACTTGGGTAAATTTCAATTCTAAGATTGTTATTTTGCTTTATACGCACTCTTAAACAGCTTTTTCCTTCAAATCTAAAATGAGAACGTATTGCTTTTCTAAATATAGCAGACACGTGGCCACAATTAATAGAAATAGCAGCGTCAAACGCCCGGAACTAATTTGTTTTTGCGCGACCCTCATCTGGAAAGAGGGTGAGGGATGTCGTTACATGTCCTCTTTTAATATCCACGTAGGGCCTGCAACAAAACCTGAAATGTAACAAATCTTGATAAAATTTAGAAAGATAACGATGTAGGAAGACTAATCTGACTATGTAATTAGGTACTGCTTTGTCGGGCAAAATATGCTGCGGTACATATTGGTAGAATTTGAGATTTACTTAAACTTGGGTCTTTTGCTGACTTCAAAACAGTATTTAGTACACAAATTCTGATCTAACACAATTATTAATCTAATTACACAAGTTTTCGCATAATATTTTTTATGGGACCTTCCTGGGGCCATATCTGTCTATAATATTATATTACAATAGAATTACTTTGTCAATTTCCGATTTACAAAAACCGTGAAAGTACATCCGATTTACTTACCCTAAAATGATTATTTTAGACGAATAAGATTCGATCTACGCTTCCGGCGGACGTGAGATCTCCCCCTCGGAAATCAAAATGGCGAACACCCTCTTTTTTTTTTTCAATTGAGTTTGTACACCTGGCATTATGCTCTGATAAGTTTTATATTTAGATATATATGTAGAAATGCTTCATATTTAGCCGATTACTAGACTTTGTCTTTATAGAGACAACACATTGACAATATAATACCTGTCAAATCGTGAACGTTAAGGAACGTGAACGGAACGTTAAACTCCTCATTGCAGCGTGACAAATAAGACTTTACCAGATAATAAATCAAACGACTTGGCGATATTGTGAACGCAACATGGTTGCTACATCAAACCTATGAAATCGCTATATAACCATAGTGAAGTGACTTACGCCCTAGCGGATTTGGTCCGGTCCTAAACACAGGCAGGCAGTTGCAACACCCGAAAGTCGACTAAACGCTACAAAAGCACGTGCCTCAGTTGCCTAAGTAGCCGTAATAGCACTAGTCCCCGCATAGTAGATGCAAACTAACATAAAGTGCCTAAGTACTACCCCAAACAGTACCCGTAACCCTCGGAGCGTGACTCCCTCATTGTGTGCGCACGTGTCCCGACTTCCTCTGTTAAATGAGCTGAATAGTCGAGGAAGTGGTGTCCAATGCCGCCTTTATAACACGCTCATATCTAAGAGATTAAACTGTGGAGTTGACGGAAGCAAAACATGGCACTTTTGATAAACTGGATGTTCGAAAGTTTGTGAGTGACAAGTAAATTAAATATGCTGAAACTACGACAGTTTAACTATTTATTTATACCAAGCAGGGCTGTCTGCCCTTCTGTACAAGCATTTGAGGAAAGTAAATAAGTGAATAAACAAAAAATCTAATTAAATTAGTAAGGTGTCCGATAAATATTTTATTTTAGAAGGTTCTGAAGGTAATTCTGATTCTGTTGTTTACAACTAAACTAATTTTAGTCTCTCTATGTCTCTTTCTAACAAAGAACGTAAGAAAAGGATGTAAAAAATGTAGTCCTCTCAAATTAGTCCAATGCTTGTTTTCAATATAAATTTAGTCGCCATCTATCGCGGTTACGTCTAAATACCCGCAAATGAAGACGGCAGACTAATTTGACAGCTTTAAATAGGTTCTATCGTTTTTCAATAATGTTCGCAAGAAAGAGACATGATGTGACAATAATTTAATTAGTTAGGTACGATTTACAACAGAATCGGCACCACTGTCTTCTTTATCAATTTAGGTTCACTTTTCCTCGGTGCTCAAAACTGCAATAAAACACTTGACATTGCAATGGATATACAGTTACATACTATGTCCATTAAACTTTTTAATTGCACGACTAACTGTAGCAAAGGTCAACAATAACATTTGACATTAGGCCGCCATGTTGGATGCGCGCGGGCAAGCTGCGCGCGCATCTGCTTGGGGGCAGGTGGCGCGCGCCATCTTGAGGGGTCGATACTAACTGAGGGGTGTCTTCGGAATAAGTTTTTGGGGTTGTATATACTTGTATGAAATGTTATTGCAATTTAAGATTCTGAATCTTAAAACTACACTAATGTTTTTAATGTAATATACAAAAATACGCGAAACTCAACTTTGCTATGAAATGTTAAGTAGGCGCTTTAACTATTATATAATATTATTCGAGTCAAATTGCTGCCAAAAAGAGCCTCAATAAAAAACGTTGAATGCAAATTATTTCGAGGTTTCTCGTATAGAATTAACTGACTATTGATGCTGATAGCAAGCAAAGAATTGTAGACCTTAACAACAAAATCTAACAGTCCGTTCTCCCTTGTTACAGCACCCCGGACCACTTGCACGGGTGGCACCCCGAACAACCTGCCGCCGCTGGGTTTCCACAGCATCCACGGAGAGAATGTCAGGGTCTCCAGGGACGGCTCCATCGCTAGGAGGGTCGAGTCCTTTTGTAAGGGAGTCGCTTTCAGCGCCAGACCTGTGAGGGTTAACGAGAAGGTAAGAAACTATATTGTTATTACTAAGGTTTGTGTATGTGTAAGGGTTGTGTATGTGGCCAAAGGCGGCAACCACACAAAGCACACAAGGAACTGGCTCTCAAGTGCAGCTGTCGGAACACACCGATAGGTGCTTGGCGACAGACTTTCAACTTGAGGGTGGTAGCCAGCCAGGTGGATACTACAAAGTACCCTACCACTATGCTATGATTTCCTCACGATAGGTTACGTCCTATTCTCAGACCTACTGAATATATACACAAAATTTCATAAGAATCGGTCAAGCCGTTTCGGAGAAGTTTTTTTACAAATACTATGACACGAGAATTTTATATATGTAGTTAATTAATCTAAATTCATTTGCGATAAAAAAATACTTGTCTTATATCAAACATTAAATTGTATGCAATAAATCTAAATGTATTACTAGCACAATCACATAAAAAAGAAACACCAATCCAGCAGGGCATATAAGGCAATCCACAATCTCATTAACAATCAAACATGTTGTCCTTCCAGGTATGCATCAGATTCGTCGAGATATCGAACAGCTGGAGCGGCGTCATCCGCTTCGGTTTCACCACCCACGACCCAGCCACCTTAGCCCACTCTCTGCCCAAGTACGCCTGCCCAGACCTGACCAACAAACCCGGCAACTGGGCAAAAGCTCTCGGCGAAAGATTCTGCGAAAAAGATAATATTCTCTACTACTACGTTAACTCCGCCGGCGATGTTCACTTCGGCGTTAATGGCGAAGACAAGGGGCTGTTCTTTTCAGGAGTTGATACCAGGAACCCGCTCTGGGCATTAGTGGATGTGTACGGAAACTGCACAGCAGTTCAATTCGCAGATCCGAGAGCTCCAAATCTTATACGCCGTAGTCCCGTTGAAGAAGATCGCCTAGTCGGCAGCATGAGGTCTTTGTCCGTTGACGAGCAAATATATCTTCCGAGATACCAGAATCCTCTAGTCCCATTGAGCCTTCACAGAACAAAAGGGAGGAACGTCCAGTTTATGAACGACAGGGGCTTAGCAGCGAGAGTTGAAGCGGAATTCTGCCAAGGTTACGTATTCACAGCGCGTCCTATGCGCCCAGGACAAACTATTGTCGTCCAGATATTGGCGACAGAATCAGCTTATGCTGGAAGCTTGGCCATTGGCCTGACGTCATGCGATCCGGGTACGCTCAGACCCTGCGACCTGCCCGATGACGCCGAACAGTTGTTAGACCGCCCTGAGTATTGGGTTGTACGGAGAGATGCCGCTAATGGTCTGCGTAGAGGAGACGAACTGGCCGTTACATTGACGGTAGACGGTGAGGTCCGTGTCAGCCGAAACGGCTCTAACCCTGTCACAGTCATGCACGTGGACCATACGTTGAGACTATGGGCGTTTGTCGACATTTACGGCGCGACACAGAAAGTGAGAATGCTAAGTTCTCCAACTCCAGTCCAACCGGCGCAGGCGGCGACTCCTACGCAGCAAATGAGGGTTTTAACCGGTTCTACGTCGATTACGACCGGAGCAGGTGGCACGGTGTTGGTCGTCAGTCTGCCGCCACAGAACGGGCAGAATGCGGCCAATCATCAGCAGGGGTTGACGTTGGCCAGTGCGCATTATATTGAGGTGAGTTGCAACTCTTTGTGTTTTATGGGCTCCTGGTACTTTTGATTTCTCTTTTGAAGTAATTAATATTGATAATCTTCTTTTTCTGTCTGTCTGTTTGTATGTTACTTTCTCAATGCTCCAAGAATAACTTTACCTTCCCAATGGTTTATTTTTTACTGACTAGAAGGTTTTAGCCAAGTGTCTCAAGCAACATCCTAATATTAATAGTATTTCTCTTTCTATCTTTCCAGCCAATCCAAGCTTCATCGCAGCTCTGCGTAGCAGGTGTTCAGCCAATCGCGACTCAGCAATCGTCGTGCCAACAGATCCCAGCGTACCAACGTCCACGCACCGACGACGCCCAATGTTCCTCCACCAGCCAGAACAACTCCAATGAACAAGTTCGGATTCCAAACGGACATGTGGAACCTGTAAGACTGCCTGAAAGGGTCCCTAATGCACCATCGACAAGTCGACAACCATCTCATCATCAAGGCTTATACGCTGTCCATCCTGAGGGTACACTCACGGGCACAGAGTGCACCATTTGCTATGAAAATCCTATAGACAGTGTGCTTTACATGTGCGGTCATATGTGCATGTGCTACCGATGCGCCGTACAACAATGGCGGGGCAAAGGAGGAGGTCAATGCCCTCTCTGTAGAGCTCAAATCAAAGACGTCATCCGCACATACAAGTCTTGATCCGTCTAAAGATGGCGTCCGCAAGCCAAATGCTATTCCAAAAAATATGTAAATAAACGTGACTCTACTGGAGATTTAAGTAATATATAATTTGTAGACATTAATAATATATGACGTAATAATTAGTAATCGGATAATTTATTTCTCGTTTGACATTTACAAGATGGCCGACCGTAATGGCGGGAAATATTGACTTTTAAAATTTCAAATGCTCGAATTTCGGCGATGTTGCCCGGCAATTTATGGAGCAATATTTGTGACTTTTGACGTTAATAAACCTCATTTTATCGAGGCTATGATATATTTAGAGCTATTGTAGTATGCTAGGTGTTATAGTAAGCTGTATAGTCCTGGATGGTTTTAGGGTCCGTTAGGCCAGGGGCGGATTTAGTTTTTTTATAATTTGGGGGGTCATTATGGACGCGGGACGTCAAAGTTGGAAGGAACAATAAGCGGTTCTTTATTTAATTGATAATTTTTTTGCAAAAAGGTAATTTAGACCCCACAAATCTGCTCTTGGCGCCATCTAGGCCTTTAGTAGGCTGCAAACGATATCTGTACGTCCATGACAAAAGAATCGGTGATAGATTTATAAAGCATTTAATAATAGTAAAAAAGTATCATAATTTAAATGTTTCTACTATTTTAAAGTGTTACCATTTAAGTCGAGGGGAGTTCCTACTACAATTTTGTCTGATAAATTAGTGAAAATTCGTACGACAAATTTTAATTATCTTTTATGTTTGACTTTAATATTTGTCGTACGACCACTTGCCTAATACTAAAATGTCCTGCGCGATTTTGACATAAAATGATGAATCGATCGTTAATTTAGCGAGAATTGGCTGGTAGATTTTAAAAGCTACCATGCTGTGTTGCTAGTGCTAAATTTTTATGTATCGATGATAAAAAAATCACGCGGTGACATTTTATTGCATTATTCATGTAACGACAATAGTATAATTGGAAAGCTTTAAAAATATTAATAATTATGTTTTCACTATATTTAATTGGTAAACTTATCAAAATACTTTGCTTTCTTTCTCACATAAAGTTGATAAGTGTGACAGAGACAGTATCTGAGAGAGAAAATAGTATTGTGACGACTTTACGACTGTCACTACTCGTGTATCCATTCCTTCTTTGCTCAATTTATCACATTCTTTTCCTGTAGAATTCATATCAAAAATAATGATAAATGCATAGAATCTTTGAAATACTTTATAACATTACAGTACGTTTAATTAAAAAAAAATCGTACCATTGCCACAATTCGGTACTTCAAAATGCATTTGCTCATAACAATTCCTTTGTAAATAACATAAGTTTAATTCATTCCTTTGTCTTATTTATAATAAGGATTACCAATTATGTTTGAAGCCAAACTTTGCAGCCAGTTTTTTGTGTAACATATCTTATAATAAATTTGTAATCGATTAGTTACTGAAGACGCTATGTTGGTGACGTCATCCGGGATCTGTACTAATTTCAAAAATAAAAAAAACTGAATTTGGATTGGTAATTCAATGTTTGTTCACAATTACCCCATCACAGAAATTGATAGGTAAATAAAGCTTAAGTTCGTCCCTGTCTTTTTATACATAGACGGAATCAATTTTAAAGATGACGCCACGGATAGCATTATTATTTAGTGAACATATTATTTATTTATATTATAAGACAGCTAATACAATTTTATACCAAAACAATCAATCAGTTCATTAGTTGGAGATGAAAAGCCAAATCTATGAAAGAATAAGTTTAAAAAAAACTTTGTAAATACATAATCGTGTTAAAGGTTTTGATTTGTTGATGCGACTGTAAACAATAAAAAAGTAAATTATATGTTGGAAGTCTATAGCTAAAATATTCTATGATTTTGTAGCGAATTTTTTTAAATATTTTTAACTAAACAATCAGTCGTGCATCAAATCAAAGACAAAGTATGTGATATTGACTTTTTTTTCTTTTAAATTAAACTACATTTTTAAGTATTTTTTTCGACCTTGGACCCATTGTATTGTACAGCGTTGTCATCTAGTCGTTAGTTATTTATTTTTCTTTATTTTTTAATTATTTGAAGAAAAAAACGCAGTCTTTGTAATGTTGGAATTTAGATTAAGTTTTCGAATAAAAATGGTTATCGAACAACTTGTTGTCTTTTTATATTTTATTCATCAATTCATTCTCATCTCCACTGCCCCTATCCCTCCCCTTACAAAGGATTTTGAGTCAAGATTACAGATATAAATCTAAATAGATGACGAGTGTATATAATTCGCGTGCCAAAAGGGAGAGGAATGCTCTTCTTTTGAAACTGTTTCGCGCGGACAGAGAACTCTCATAAGGCTGGATGTATAGCGAGGTATTCGTTTAGCTGAAAATAGAATTGCTTCATTTTCACGTTACAGCTGTAATGTCAGCCTAACTAAAGCGATCTTGTGACATTATGGTAGGTAGAAAAAATAACTAAAATGAATACATTAGATATTATTGTAAGCAGTATGGTACAGTTCACAATTTATCGACAGTTTAAAATCTCGCTAGATTATAAACTAACGGTGTTCACAAAAATACGGTGACGGGGCTCTACCGCGTAACTTTCGTGGTAATCGTAACGAACACCATTAATGAATTTCATCCAATCAGAGCCCACAAATGGTCATCGTCGCGTCGTACCGCGTGCGCGTCATTGAATGAAATAATTAATGGTGTTCGTTACGATTACCACCAAAGATACGCAATAGCCCGGCTGCACGCGAGTCCAAAATACCCGCTATATACCTATGATTTTGTTACGGTATTGTAGGGACCCTGTAAGTGTGAAAGAGATGTTGTGTCTGCGGTTTTATGTGTATGCGAGATGTATGTGAGCAGTGATCGCCAGTTACTGCGCACCGACCGATCCGAGTGTCTGTGTACAATAGATTCGGGCAGTGAAATAAATTACTAATATAAATGACGTTATTATAAATAAATCTTTCATTTTGAATGTGTCGCAGTGCCTCCCAAGGTGAACGCAAAAGCTTGCCTATAGTATCGTACATTCCGCACACATACTTAAATAAACATCCTTTTCTTTTCACTTATATTTTTATGATTGGATTTTATGTACTTTTGTTTTAAATTCAACTGGAACTGTATATCCAACAAATCACTCATTAAACTGTGTCACTGAAGGTTGCTGGTACTTATAGCACAGGGTTATCCTATTTTAATACCAGCTGTACTATTAATATTGATCTAGTGATTTTTACTTAAGCATTGTCAATTTGAATTTTAGCTTAATACTATTGTCACTATTATTTTTGCAACAAATAAATATTATCTTATCTTATCTTATCGTAATCTATATTCGTATAAAAATATGCAGTACTGTGATTCGAAAACTCCACTAGAGGCGCTGCTTGATTATTCATAAAGCACTTATTACACCTTCCTATTTTTAGGATCCTAACTAGGAAATAGGAACGTGTAATCGCAGAAAGAACGGTTAGTGTCCTAAGTAGTGAGATAGGAAGGTCCCAACTGCTCTGCTTCCTTAAACAGGAAAGTGTAATCGCGTCGCTCCGATTTAGGACGTTTAGGGATGTAACATTGTTCTTCAAAACATCGATGTTTTGAAATAATTATATAAGGCCCTTCTAAAGTCTTGGCGTATATTTTGAGGGATGAATGTATAGGTCATTAGTAATCAAGAAACAATAATCACCCACCACCAGCTCTCACAAAACAGGTTTATGATGTTGTATTAGTTAGAACCAAATATTGTTATTTTTATCCTAAACCTATTGTGAGAGAAATAAATAAATATATATATATAATATATAATAATAATTTATAAATTAATACTTGGTACTTACTTACATAAAGTTCAATTTTGTTTTATTTTAACATAAAGGAGCTCATTTGTATTCACTGAAATTTTAATTTGTGTGATCGGTTTGAGAGAATAAAAAACTTAAAACATCAGAAGAACATCGATGTAAGTATAGTTATATTTTTTTTTAATCGACCTTTGTTACATCCCTACGAGTCGTCCGTCCCGCTTTAAGTATAGTTGCTATACTCTTTGCCGCGTCCTAGTTAGAAAGCAAGATAGTGTAGTGTAATAAGTAGCTTCCTGCTTCCTTGTTAGAACCATCCTAGTTAGGATCCTAAATATAGGAAGGTGTAATAAGCCCTTAATAACGTAGACAGAGAAACTTAGATTGTTTACCGTAGTCGTTAGCGTGTTTCAATTACTCAACATGGTAGGGGTTGTACCTCTATCATTAGTTTTCTACGCTAACGTAATCTACACTCACTAGCGACTATGCGTTACGATAGGTAAATATTTTGCGCATAGTCGCTAGCGAGTGTAGATCATAGATTACGTTAGTGTGTGTAGGTAGGAAACATAGGAGTACTGAACTGCTGAATTACATTCTCCTTGCCCTGGACCCTTCCTACTAAGTAGGTACAAACAAATAATTAATTACCTACATAATTAACTAAAAGACTAATCGAATAAATCTACATTGATTAATTGATTGATTGAATGAATGATTTATTTTGTTATTCATAGCCAAAAAGTATAAACAATTAAATAAAATACCGAAGAAAAATTGGTGCCACCTTAAGCCCAAAAGCTGGATGCACCCATGCTCGGGTACAGCTCATAAGCAGACAGAGAATTTAATGATGTTCTCGGAAAATATAATTACATAAGCGGACATAGAAGCCATGCATAAAAATGGTTTTGTTTAGAAATGGCCGAGCCGAGTAATCTGTGGTTTATTCTAAATCTGTGGATTGAAACGTCAAACATGACGCTACTATTTTATCTATGGTAATTTAGGATGACCAAAAAATACAAAGCGATTTCAACTTTATGCAGTTCAGATAAGATTTTAATTTACATGGTACCATTTTAACTTGAGAATGCCTTCGCAGTAGGTTGTAGTGAAGTGAAGTGCATGGTAACGATGAGTATCGATTGATGACGTTGTAAATCGATTTGGATAGCCGTGGTATAAATAATCATTGATTTAAGCATTGGTTTCTTATAAAATCTCTGTCTTAGAATGTCAAAGACTGAATTTGATCTTGCTCACGAGTAGACACACGTCTACGTATTTCTACTAGTATTTACCCGACTGACCCGGAAGGAGGGTTGTTTATTAAATTGCATATAACATATATTATTTGAATAAAATACACTATAAATGCTAATGTAACCCTATCTGTCTATTGGTTGTTATTTTTTTCACGATTAAACGCAGATATCCTATGGTATGGATATGGAGGGGAAGTGGGATACTTTTTATCCCAGGAACGTGGGTGAAACTTTGGGGAACATTTAGTAAGTAAATATATATTGGAAGATAACTGGCTGACCAAAGGCTACCACAGTGCTATGGTTTCATTACGATGTTTTCATTCACTTAAAACTCAAGCTCACTGTAGGATTTGAACTGACTGAACTATCATTGCCTCCAAAATTAAAAAAAAAAAACAAACAGAGAATTAAATATGATAGGTAAGTACTACCCGGACTTTTTGGCGGGAACTTGCAGAGTGACAAAGCGTTTTCATTTTTATTTTCATAAATTCGTGTATTTTGAGTTTTATTACATATTATCGGTGGTATTTTATCCAATAAAGATCAATCCATGTGCACCAGTGAAGTGAAATGAAATGAATCATGTGTATCAAAGTATTACCCGTTCCTGATAAGTTGACACCCGAGTGGAATGCGACTCACTCGGCTGCTTCCACTGCACTTCTCTGATGGCGACCGTATCGTACTTATAGTATGAAGCAGTAATCCCACTACACGTACAATACGGGAGTCATTCTTCATTATGTTTAGTATACAAGCACGCAACTGTAACGTCACCCCACCAGCAGGGCTATTTTTAAACGTCGGAATCGATATCGGAAACGGATTCAAAAAATTACGAGGCGAATTTCAGCGATTGCAATTTTAATTTCCGAAAACTTTTCGATGAATCGAATTGATATTTCGGTAAAGAAACATCAAAAATATTCGAATTCACAATTTTGCGTCGGTAGTTTTTGATTCCGTTTCCGATATCGAATCCGAGCGTTTTAAAATAGCCCTGCAGGTCTCAGCTTATCGCGCACGTGTAATACCTATCTATGATGATGATGATGTAAATCTAAATAAAATCTCAATGTATCTGAGGAATTTGAAAATGCAAATTTATGTTCGATTCCATTATTATTATTAATAATAATATTAACTACAAAAGTTATTTTTTTTCTCACACACTATCCGAATAAATCAAAGTAACATCGATTCAATCCCCTAGTGGTCTGTGCATCGATTCGATATCAAACTTCTTCACATCACTATTTACTTTTAGTTAACAACTTGTTATTATTAAAATGAGTACCTAACCTTTTATTTCATGTTTGGCTTTATTTTATTAAAATAAACCTTTTAATTATACTTAAAGTTGTGTTAATGTGACTGTTTTAAGTTACAAGTGACAGTACCTGCAGAGAAAACACTAGAAATGTGAGTTGTTCATTCAAAACAATGGTATTATTTGATTTAATTGGAGCAATGTTATAGCTACGCGTAACTTTTTCTGGCATGTGCAGTTATTCCATGAGATCCATCGTATTGTTTCGTACATTTATGAATTAACACGCCATTTTGTGTCTGTACGGAGTAATTGTACATTATTTTGATTGTTTTTGATTTATTTTCTGTATACCGATGTCTGGCCGTATAGAAAATAATTTTATTTCGATATTGTGAGTACCTACGGAAACGATACCCAATTACCTTTGTTCTGATGATATATTCATTATTTTATAATTTTAGTATACCTGCCTTCTATTAGTAACATCAAAATGAAGTTTAAAACCAAAGCTTTTTTTTTTTTCTTTTTGAGGTTGTTTTTTTTTTATAATACTCTACAAAAGTACACAAAGGTACTCTTATCACTAATATTAATTCGGTATAGGTTAAAAATCATACTCATTTAAAAAACTTAACTTCCTCATAAGGTGTTCCTAGAAATCAATGATTCATCAACAAAATAGAATGATATTGTCTAGTCTACTAACTTTCACTTATGTTTGATTATAAATGCATTCATTGTTCATTTGTCATGGTTCCTACTTTTTTTTTATACTACTGTGGTGGGAAACTACCATACAGCCTGCCTGATGTTGTGTTTACCCACTTATAGATGCTCCAACACCAGGTTGGAAGTTTGGTCTTCTGAACTCTTTTTGCTTATTTCTAGAGACTTATGAATGTTTTCTGCCATCACTTGAATAAGAGTTCTAGCTTTTTTTTTGTGGGATGCACATCTCAATAAGAGCCTGCAATTTTTTTTTTTTAAATTGTTTGTGTTAGTAAGCATTAACCACATTGACACTTCTAATAGCACATATCTCTCACATGTTAAGGACCCTTTAGTATGTTTCATATCACAATCCTGTTTCAAAATGAATATCTCATTCCAGATGTTCTGCGTCCAAGAAACAGACCATTCAGACCCGTTTGCAAATGACAAGGACCCGCTATCAGCAACACAGTCCGAATCCAGCGATGACGAACCAAGCGCAAAACGTCTCAAAACCTTCACAAACCCATTTGATCTCAAAGTGTATCAAATACCCGCATTCAACACTCCGAAGTCCCTCTCAATATTCCCAACAACTTCTACGTTACCAAAGTTTGTCAACAATCCGTTGAATTTAGCTAATCCGTTAGCATTCGCAACAAATGCTAATATACAGAATAACGTAGTAAAGAATCTTCACAGTCGGTATTCATTGCCAGCTAAGTTGACGATTACACCGGTACAAGCTCCGTTGAAGGTTGAGACTGGTGAGATTGTGAGGTACAAGAAGAATGGAGAGGTTGCGAAGAAGAGAGGACCTCCTAAAGGGTATAAGAGGAAGCCTAAAGCGGATCTGTCGCAGAGTTTTACCAATGGGACCATTTTACAGGTATGTTTTTATACTAATATTATCAAATGTAATAAAACAACTGTATATGTGTGAGTACTGTGAATGTGCCAGCTATCATTAAACCGAACTGTAGGAAGATCTTTATAAGTAACTAGCTGCCTGGCGCAATTTCGTTCGCGTGGTACCCTACCCTATTTGTGAATCTAAACCATCCAGGGCACCACCCAAATGCATACCTAAATGCATTTTGAGAGAGGTAGAGCAAAGCGTTTATTCACTCAAAGAGAAGCTCGACTGGGGAAGTAACTCCACCTTACAGAATACCGCAGCCAAATAACTGTATGTCGTGTAAAGTTGTGTTCCTGCGCGTAAGTAAGGTCGCCAGAGCTCATTGGGGAGGGGGAAAGGTCGGTAACGTCCATATGGCTACGGTAACCGCTTACCATCAGGCAGGCCGTATGCTTGTTTACCGACTTAGTTGTATAAAAAAAATACAAAAAAAAACATTTAAATCGGTCCAGCCGTTTAGGAGGAGTTCAGTGACATATAAGGTCCTAATAAATTAGTTAACTTCCGATTAGTGAAAAATCCGAGCGAAAAAAAATCGCTATGCAAGTCAAAGAAAAAAAAATTTTTTCCCTTGGATTTTTTTTCTAATTTTTTTATTTTATTACTTTTAATTTTATTATTGACCTATACATTCATCCCTCAAGAGGAAGTTCACTAATTTATTAGGACCTTATACAGGTTGTTTTTTTGTTCAGCGACGAGCGACTCAGGGTTGATAATACAACTGATACTGGTGCTAAAAACAATACTTTATTCTTTTATAATAATAAAAATTAAAATAATATTATTTTGAAAATCATGTAATAAGCTAAAATATAGACGTAATACTCAACGGGTGTGCGAGGGGGTAAAGGGGTGGGGTGATGGCGGATGTGCCTAGCTCTAGTCAGTGCACGTGGCTAGTGGCCATACTTTGCGGTAATTTTATTTCAAATTGAATAAGGTATTTCTCAACGCATTTACAGTATTTAATGGAATTAAGTCCATTTTTGGAAAATGTATTTTTTGTACTACCGCTCCTGGGCGCTTGTCGCTGACCAAAACAACATCCTGTATACACACATGCAGAAGAATTTTATATATAAAGATATGGTATAAAACTATAATATAAAATGAATGTTTTAGGCACAGAACACGATACTTACGAGTCTCCTAGCGGCCAGCAATACAACACTAACGAGCGTGAACGTTGCTTCAACTTCGCCGACGCCACCAGCGCCCATACTACTCACTATTGTACCACAAATCAAAGTTCCTGATGGTAAAGTACTAATTATTTTACGGGCCAGTTGGTTAAGACTCCACCTATCGCGCGGCAGGTCGTTGGTTCGATTCCCACACAGGACATGCATTTGTGTGCATGAACATGTCTGTATATCCTGAGTTTGGGTGTAATATGTATTTACAAACAAAAAATATTGTATGTACTATATCAGTTGTCTGCTTTCCATAGTACAAGCTCTGCTTAGTTTGGGATCAGATGACCGTGTGTGAGGAATGTCACAGAATATTTATTTAATTAAGTTAATTTATTAAGGTAATGTTTTGAAGGGTAGTCTAACATAATTGAATTCATTCATTTAAGAAATTTAGTCCCGTCAAATTTGTCCAATGTTTATTAGAAATATTATTTTTTTCTTACCTAGGGCTAGGAATCATCCCTACTGTGGCTAAATACTTCATTATTATTCAGGTGTGGAATTGGTGGAGTTACTGCTAGACCCCGAGGACTGGTTTCCGGCTGAGCCATATCGGATGGTGTTCAGCAGAAAAAAGAACCCCAAGTGGAAGAACTTCCCCTACAGATGTGAACATTGTTTTAAGGTATTGTCATCATCTGTTATTTTTATTTTATAATATGGGCTTCAAACTAGATGGGTTGGTTGGCGCAGTTGGCTAAGATTTCACCTACCGCGCCGCAGGTCGTGGGTTCTATTCCCAAACCGGACATGCATTTGTGTGCATGAACATGTCTGTATGTCCTGAGCTGAGTGTAATTATGTACATATGAAATATGTATTTACAAACAAAAAGTAATATACGTATTATATCAGTTATCTTGTTTCCATAGTACAAGCTCTGCTTAGTTTGGGATCAGATGACCGTGTGTGAGGAATGTCCCAGGATATTTATTAATTCTCCTAAAACCATATTCGCGTGGCTTCAACCGTTAAGGTAGCTGCCCTTACTGACCCGTCTCAAATATCCATCCTCTATAAAAATGCTATGCTATGTCATATTTTTATTCTTTTCTCATGATGTTTTCATTGTATTTTCTCCAGGGTTACCGAGTGGCATCAACGCTACTGACCCACGCAGCGGAACGCCACGGCTCCGTGCCGAAAGACCTCGCCATCCCGTGTCCCTGCTGTCCCCACGTGTCCACCCGCCGCAAGCATCACAAGAAACACCTGGAGTCACACGAGGGAAGGAGACACAGGATATTCTGTCTATACTGTCTACCGGCTACATGTGAGTTAGTGTTACTATATAGCCATCCCGTGTCCCTGCTGTCCCCACGTGTCCACCCGCCGCAAGCATCACAAGAAACACCTGGAGTCACACGAGGGAAGGAGACACAGGATATTCTGTCTATACTGTCTACCGGCTACATGTGAGTTAGTGTTACTATATAGCCATCCCGTGTCCCTGCTGTCCCCACGTGTCCACCCGCCGCAAGCATCACAAGAAACACCTGGAGTCACACGAGGGAAGGAGACACAGGATATTCTGTCTATACTGTCTACCGGCTACATGTGAGTTAGTGTTACTATATAGCCATCCCGTGTCCCTGCTGTCCCCACGTGTCCACCCGCCGCAAGCATCACAAGAAACACCTGGAGTCACACGAGGGAAGGAGACACAGGATATTCTGTCTATACTGTCTACCGGCTACATGTGAGTTAGTGTTACTATATAGCCATCCCGTGTCCCTGCTGTCCCCACGTGTCCACCCGCCGCAAGCATCACAAGAAACACCTGGAGTCACACGAGGGAAGGAGACACAGGATATTCTGTCTATACTGTCTACCGGCTACATGTGAGTTAGTGTTACTATATAGCCATCCCGTGTCCCTGCTGTCCCCACGTGTCCACCCGCCGCAAGCATCACAAGAAACACCTGGAGTCACACGAGGGAAGGAGACACAGGATATTCTGTCTATACTGTCTACCGGCTACATGTGAGTTAGTGTTACTATATAGCCATCCCGTGTCCCTGCTGTCCCCACGTGTCCACCCGCCGCAAGCATCACAAGAAACACCTGGAGTCACACGAGGGAAGGAGACACAGGATATTCTGTCTATACTGTCTACCGGCTACATGTGAGTTAGTGTTACTATATAGCCATCCCGTGTCCCTGCTGTCCCCACGTGTCCACCCGCCGCAAGCATCACAAGAAACACCTGGAGTCACACGAGGGAAGGAGACACAGGATATTCTGTCTATACTGTCTACCGGCTACATGTGAGTTAGTGTTACTATATAGCCATCCCGTGTCCCTGCTGTCCCCACGTGTCCACCCGCCGCAAGCATCACAAGAAACACCTGGAGTCACACGAGGGAAGGAGACACAGGATATTCTGTCTATACTGTCTACCGGCTACATGTGAGTTAGTGTTACTATATAGCCATCCCGTGTCCCTGCTGTCCCCACGTGTCCACCCGCCGCAAGCATCACAAGAAACACCTGGAGTCACACGAGGGAAGGAGACACAGGATATTCTGTCTATACTGTCTACCGGCTACATGTGAGTTAGTGTTACTATATAGCCATCCCGTGTCCCTGCTGTCCCCACGTGTCCACCCGCCGCAAGCATCACAAGAAACACCTGGAGTCACACGAGGGAAGGAGACACAGGATATTCTGTCTATACTGTCTACCGGCTACATGTGAGTTAGTGTTACTATATAGCCATCCCGTGTCCCTGCTGTCCCCACGTGTCCACCCGCCGCAAGCATCACAAGAAACACCTGGAGTCACACGAGGGAAGGAGACACAGGATATTCTGTCTATACTGTCTACCGGCTACATGTGAGTTAGTGTTACTATATAGCCATCCCGTGTCCCTGCTGTCCCCACGTGTCCACCCGCCGCAAGCATCACAAGAAACACCTGGAGTCACACGAGGGAAGGAGACACAGGATATTCTGTCTATACTGTCTACCGGCTACATGTGAGTTAGTGTTACTATATAGCCATCCCGTGTCCCTGCTGTCCCCACGTGTCCACCCGCCGCAAGCATCACAAGAAACACCTGGAGTCACACGAGGGAAGGAGACACAGGATATTCTGTCTATACTGTCTACCGGCTACATGTGAGTTAGTGTTACTATATAGCCATCCCGTGTCCCTGCTGTCCCCACGTGTCCACCCGCCGCAAGCATCACAAGAAACACCTGGAGTCACACGAGGGAAGGAGACACAGGATATTCTGTCTATACTGTCTACCGGCTACATGTGAGTTAGTGTTACTATATAGCCATCCCGTGTCCCTGCTGTCCCCACGTGTCCACCCGCCGCAAGCATCACAAGAAACACCTGGAGTCACACGAGGGAAGGAGACACAGGATATTCTGTCTATACTGTCTACCGGCTACATGTGAGTTAGTGTTACTATATAGCCATCCCGTGTCCCTGCTGTCCCCACGTGTCCACCCGCCGCAAGCATCACAAGAAACACCTGGAGTCACACGAGGGAAGGAGACACAGGATATTCTGTCTATACTGTCTACCGGCTACATGTGAGTTAGTGTTACTATATAGCCATCCCGTGTCCCTGCTGTCCCCACGTGTCCACCCGCCGCAAGCATCACAAGAAACACCTGGAGTCACACGAGGGAAGGAGACACAGGATATTCTGTCTATACTGTCTACCGGCTACATGTGAGTTAGTGTTACTATATAGCCATCCCGTGTCCCTGCTGTCCCCACGTGTCCACCCGCCGCAAGCATCACAAGAAACACCTGGAGTCACACGAGGGAAGGAGACACAGGATATTCTGTCTATACTGTCTACCGGCTACATGTGATTTAGTGTTACTATATAGCCATCCCGTGTCCCTGCTGTCCCCACGTGTCCACCCGCCGCAAGCATCACAAGAAACACCTGGAGTCACACGAGGGAAGGAGACACAGGATATTCTGTCTATACTGTCTACCGGCTACATGTGAGTTAGTGTTACTATATAGCCATCCCGTGTCCCTGCTGTCCCCATGTGTCACTCTATTAATATTCTTACTCTATGTAAGGGCCACACTGACTCCTCCACAGAACCCGAGAGCATGGAGCTAGCTCCACATACCTACATGCTGATATCTCGAATTACGCGAAAATTTTAGTGCAAGTTTTTATTATTCTGTTGTTAAATAATATCATCTGAATTATTTATATACGGGGTGGATAGGACATTAAATGAAACCACGTACTCATAAATACGATCAACTTTTAATATGGAATTAACATCAAAAACGAAAATAAAAATACAGATTTTCATACAAAAGGTACATGTCTCCTCGGCAAAAATGTATGAAGAGCTGTAATTTTTTTTGCGATTTCTAAGTTGCTATCAAAAAGTCTAAGGCAGTGCTTAGCCGCATTAGTGGTGCGGGCCTCAGTCTGGTGACCCCTGGTTTTAGGCATCGTTTCTCAACCATTTTGTAGTCGTAACTTATTAAAAATGGACCCTGAGTCTAGGTGTAATTATGTATATTAAGTATGTATTACAAACAAAAAGTAATATATCAGTTGTCTGGTTTCCATAGTAAAAGTTCTGCTTCGTATGGGATCAGGTAACCATGTGAGAATGTCCCAGGATATTTACTAATTTTTGACTACAAAAAAAGGAGTAGGTTCTCAATTCTTTATTTATTTGTCTTTTTTTATTTGGAAGGGTTCACTTCCCGTTTGGTCCCATTGTCATCAGCAGGGCTATTTTAAAACGTCGGATTCGATATCGGAAACGGATTAATAAAAAACCGAGGCGAATTTCAGCAATTGCTATTTTAATTTCCGAAGACTTTTCGATGAATCGTATTGATATTTCCGTAAAGAAACATCAAAAATATTCGAATTCGGAAATTAAAAAAGCAATTGCGGAAGATGGCCTCGGTAGTTTTTGAATCCGTTTCCGATATCGAATCCGAGCGTTTTAAAATAGCCCTGCAGATCAGGATTTGATTACTTCTTAGTGTACTTTGAAGTCGGTTTAAGGTTTTTGTAATACAGTTCAACTATATCTTATCCACAGCGGATCCGCCAGAGCCGTACGTAAAAGAAGCGGAAAAGTACCCTTTTGACAAGTTCCCACAACATTGGTACGCATCAGAAGAATCCCTCAGATTGCATAAAAAAAGGAAACATCCTTATGCAGCCATGTATAATTACAACTGGTTCGGGACCTGGGGCGACAGCATGCCGAACAGCTAATGGTAGGAAAGTAGCCATTTTGGTAGCTTTGGTAGTTTTTGGTAGTTTTATTTTTATTAAGGGTTTTTAACTGTCTTTGTTTATGAGCCTTAAAATATGTGACGATATTTTTTTTAAATGATATAAGGGCATGTATGAATTTACGCTTATTGGTAGGATAAGTTTTGAAAAAAAAATACTTTACAAATTCATGACTCGGTTTAAATGACAATGACAGTTAATAACTCGATTTGTGCAGCTGGCAACATTGTGTGATGATAAAGCTATTCCAGTAGTTTTAGTAGGTTATTTTTAATATAACGCTGGCATCACCCAGTGTTTTGAAGGCCAAAAGACTTGTATCCAGATTATGTAAGTGTTTTTTTTTGTTTTGTTCACTTCAATGGACACTTTTGGCGTATTAATTTTTCCAGTGTTTAGAAGTTTATTTCATATGGCAACATTTCTAAATGGCAGCTATTATTTTGATTACGTACGTTTATTTTCACTGCGAGAAATTTGAAGTTAGTTTTTACGAAGATGTTTAAAAAACGGGTTATATTTTTTTAGAAGTGTTGCCGTATCAAAAATTCACGTGGCCAGTACAATTTCTCAATATAATGCATAATATTTTTAATAAGTATTATTATTTATTAGATATAGGATAGTGTTGTATGTATGTCACATTTAGTATTATAGGGAACTAATGCATTTAGAAGCAGCTGATATAAATAGGAAGCAATAATATTACCGTGCCTTTATACGTAGGTATGGATTAAATTCAGAGGCCGAAGTCAGGGCACTTAATATTAGATGTCATTTTAAAAACTTTTTTTTTTCTTTATTACGTAAATTTTTATATAGCAATATACCCGTGCGCGATTAGTATTGACCAGGGAGCCAATTCTCAGCCAATCGAAATTGATCGCTCAATCGAAAAAAGTTCGAATTCGAGCTTTTATCGAGTGTAAATCAACGGCATTTTTAGAACGGAAACCAGTCAACTAGAGCTTTGATTATTCGGGACCGTTCGAATTGACGCCGCCCCTCGAAATACATTCGAATAGGACTCGAACCGTTAGTTCGATTCGAAGGACGCGAGAATTGGGTCCCTTGGCGCGGTGACGTTGAAATTTGAATGGAATGGAAAGACGTCAGTGCCATGTCCACGACCACGCCAACCCCTATGTGCCTTTCGCCTAAGGGGTCACTCTAATTTTGAGCTTATAAAATCATGTATTCATTTATTTATTTATTTTAATATCACAATCATGCTTAAAGATCTCAATATCACATTTTTAATGTCACTTTTATTATATGGAGGCTCCGAAATACTGTAGCATCCTTCATAAAAAGTTATTTAACTATACAACGTTGCGTTAGAAAATGTGCATTAGTAATTTTAGAACCAATAGGTCTATCTGATAAAGCCATATTTATAAAAATAGTTTACCTCTGCCCTTTGATTATTTTTATGTGAAGATAAACCTCCTAAGGTCATCTTAATAAAGTTCTATATCAAATAAGCCAACTTTGTTATGTTGATGTGCGTGACAGCTACGTCTTAGGGTCATCGCTAACTATAACAGCACGGCTACGCCTCGGCGTTTACCTTGCCATGCAAGTGAGGCTTTTAAATCGTATGCGTTATTGAAAATTTTTCAATGACTAGATAAATAATTGACGCCTCGCGGCGCACGCGCTTGCCGCTACAAGCCACTAGTCCTGCTGACCACACGCTTCCAGCGAGCGATCCGGTACCTTGCTGCGTGACGCCAGCAAGCGGTATCTTTCCAAAGCCCACAAATTTCACCGGCGCCGCGCCGCCCGCAAGCTGCCACCTCGCAGGCGGCGCGCTGGCAGCTAGTGGTTGGATTGAGTTGAGGCGGTGTCGGGCCGTTGCTGCGATGGAGCGGTGCTGATATAGTGAGCGACGACCCTTAGCGCGCTGCATCAATCTACTTGTCTTATTGTGCGTGTTGAACGAAGAACTCGAAATAATTTATTTTCAAAATAGTTCAATGGTTTATTTTGCACTGATACGAATGAATAATTATCTATGTTAGATGACTTTTTCGTTGTTTAAGATTTGGACTTTAATCACACCGTCATTTCAAACAATACAATATTTCCTAGAGACACAAACTTACCCAATGACATTATATTATATACATAATTCAATTGACATTGAGCGCGGGAAAAGGATTTCCAACAGTTGGGGTAATTTTTTTTCGACGCTTTGAAAGCTTCGACTGTATCTATACATAAATAATCAAAGCTTGTTCCCCTTTGGCGATGATAGGCGCTTCATTACAATCCCAGCCTTAAATCATTTCATCTTAGATCTAATTTAGCGTAACTTAAAAAAATATAAATGTACAAAATAGTATATACCCAGTATTTTTATAATGATATATAGGACGCAATGCATTTACTAGTTTAGCTCATTAAGTATCATTATTACAATAGATACCAAATTATACCAGTATTAGTTGTTTTTTTTTTTAGTTTTTAGCTCTTTTGAGACTCCAGGGAACTTCCACAGTTTTTTTTCTGTGAAATGTATTTTTTTTTCATTAATTCGTCTTTTCGCACATTTTTTTTATTGAGATCGCCTAAATGTATGAAAATGTATCAATTGACAGAAAAACAATTCAGTTTAAGTTTTGAATGGCTATTAAAGTTGATAAAACGCCCGCGGTTCAGTTTTAGCTGTTTTTTTCTAGCCTGCTTTTAATCTGTGGTTTTTATATTGCTAGATGAGACAATCTTAGGAAGTTTTAAGTCGAGATTAAAACGATTGAATTCAGAACCTGGCACTACGACATAAGGTTTATTTCAAAAATCTCAAGGTTGATAGTTTAGCAACAAATTTTTTTTTGAATTTATTCTTGGTCCTATACTAAAAGTTGTTCAGCATGACCCAACATAGGTTTTAAAAATATGCCATTTCGAAATATCCACCCAGTGTACCTATGTGGTAACTTGGCACTTATTCCAAACATAAGGTTGAAAAATCAACTGAAATTAATTGTGTATACGAATTATAATAGCCTGGAGTCTTCAAAGTGCTGTACATAATAAATCGACGCATTTGACTAACAAGCTTTCGCACAGCCCATCTATCTGTATGTCGAATTCATCTCAATCCGCTCAGACATTAAAATTCAAAATTATTCAAATAGACCTTCTCAGGCACTTACGAATCATACTCTAATAGCGGTTCGGAAGGTTGCATTTGCTGAGAAGAGCCGACAATAAACTCAGCAATTACTCTTTACAAAACAAGCTTAGATTCATTACATAACATTAACATCCAGTGGCCCGATTCTCGTAATACGAAACGATCCAAATGTCGCTAGAGTTTAGAAATCGTCCAACTAAATATCAGTTTTAATTTCGTATTCCCGTGCTACGTCAATCGAACGATAACTCAATAGGATTGAAACTCAACGACAAGCAACCAATTACCTAACTACAGATGTGGGCAAAAAAAAATATTGCCAAATTAATCTTAATTGATTTACCAATTAACCTTTATTTGAGAAAAAAAGATTAAATCGTTACTTTTTCGATTATAGAGTTCGATTTAATTACCGGAATACGCTTGCAACGACACGTTACTCGAACTTCGATAGGATCGTTCTTCAACCGTGCATAATGTGTTACGAGAATACGAAAAGCAGTTTCGATTGCAATACAATTGTAAAATCGTTTAGTAGTCGTTGACGTTTTGTTACGAGAATCAGGAGATCTCACTGACAACAAATTGTGTTGGATGGTTGAGAAACGAATATCAGAAATTATTACAACCGGTTGCAACGGTCTAAGCTCCAAGCTAGAAAACATGTATTGCAATTGCAAAGCACGCCAGAATTAGCGCCTTTGCACATTATCAGACACGACCGTTCGACAAGACAAATTTCTTGTCTGGTTCATCGTACACATTCATGCAAGACGTCTTATCCACTGTCTGTAACCATATTTCACGGACGGACAATACACGCGTACCAAATGGACAGACGACAGAGTTTACAGTGATTGACTTGTACCATAGACATAGAAAACGCCGTAGTTGGAGGCATTATTGGATACATCCATTAAATATGACAAGAATCAATGAGACTATAGAGCTTAAATGTTCAATATATTCAATTTTATTTTACTCATGTAACATTACATGTTTGATAAAAGTTTAATTAACGTAAAAAATAAAAAATACAATTCCTATAATTCAAATAACATTAATCCACTTCTTAATTTTACAAAAAATAACATAACTAGGTACATGAAAAATAAAACAGTAGTAAAATTAATAAAAGTTATTGAATTAAAATTAAAATTGGGCTGATTTAAATTAAATTAATTAATTAACAATCTAAACACGAAATAAAAGCGTGGACACTATACGTGTTTTCGCTGACGCAGCCCCGACGAATGTGCACGCGCGATCTAGTTTTCATATACATATGAGTAAATGTCGTGTCTAAACAAGACGTCTTGTGTAGGCGCGACGTCGAACATGCATCCAACATAATGACAAGGATGCGCGTGTCTGATCAGACATAAGAAAAAAAATCTTGTAATGTGCACGGTCTCATATAAGAACCAGTGCGACTGAATGTCTTATAAGACATGTCTGATCAGACACAAGAAATTTTCTTATAATGTGCAAAGGCGCTTATTATTGCGAATATTTTGATGTTTGTACGGATTTGGATGAAATTTTACTTAGAGAATATGTTCAGGATTCCTGTCGGGCAAAAGTGCAGACGTGAACTTAGTTTGTACATCATTTGTGTCGGTCCTTTAAAACGGGTAGGTTAAGATGTATATATTTATAAGGCAGCTCTTAATGTAGGTAGATATGGCTGCTAATTATGTTTCAGCTCTTTGGATATTTAGACCCGCGTGGTTGGCAGGGTCCTATGGTTGTATGGGGGTTGTACACTGAATCTGCGTTACTTCAACACCTATTGAAGTCTTTATATTGGATTGTACGCCTTGTATAAGGCAGTGTTTCTTTCAGGCAAAATTCTCCAGGGGGGCAGTTAAGAGATCAGCAGGGCTATTTTAAAACGCTCGGATTCGATATCGGAAACGGATTCAAAAACTACCGAGGCGATATTGCGCAATTGCTTTTTTAATTTCCGAATTCGAATATTTTTGATGTTTCTTTACCGAAATATCAATTCGATTCATCGAAAAGTTTTCGGAAATTATAATAGCAATTACTGAAATTCGCCTCGTAATTTTTTGAATCCTTTTCCGATATCGATTCCGACGTTTTAAAATAGCCCTGCTGGAGGGGCGGAGTAGGGTGGGAGAGCTATGGGATAGCGTTAGAGGAAAAGGGATGGCGATATTCTCGAAAGTGTCTGAGTGCTGATTGAGTGCCACGTCATGTCAATAAAGGGTTTCCAGCTCTAAAATGATACCAGATTTAAATAATTTGCCAATTTGTAGGGATATTCGTCGCCAATATACGTAAATCTGCTGTAGACGCGCGAAAGTGAGCGAGCGGCTACCTATTGCTATTGATTACGTTCCAAACGCCCCGGGGGGACAGTAAGGCTACTCCGGGGGGTATGCAAAGCCCCCGGAGTAGTACCTGAAAGAAACACTGGTCATTCACACTGCACGCTGTGAGGTCATTCACTCACAATGCAATGTCGCAGACTGAGACAGAATATTTTTACCTTACTTAATTTTATAGGACCTTATTATAACGTACTCTTAATGCCACTTCAACATTGGACAATGGACATTTGATCATAGTGATATGGACTTTAGGTTTTTGGCATTAGGCACATAATAAATTGTTGGGTGTTGGAGTAATAAGGAGGAAGTTCGCTTAACAATCACACTCCAAAAAAAAAAAGGAATTAAGCCCATTTGATATTTAAAATACTTTTTTAATCAATAATTTTGACTGAATTTTAAAATGAAATCATGATACAAATTATAATAATTTTAATCATTGTAATTTGATGGAACTGTCAAATCAATAACAGTAATTAGCCCATTTGATTTATTTAAATATTTTTTTATTGAATTATTTTGACTGAATGTAAAATTAAATCAGACAGAACAAATTAAAATATTTTTATCTTTTTAATTTTATTTTATATAACTACTACTATAAAAGTCATTTTAATCTGTATGTCTATTTATGAGTGTTTACAATGTTAGCATGAGGCCAACTACCGTCGCTTAAAACTTTAATATAACCTTATTTATTTGTCCTTCTTTGACATAAGGCGTCAAAAAAGGACAGAAGACAAGTTTAAAATATTATTGTTTGCGATGGTTGTTGGCGCCATGATACCGTTTGCATAGTGACTTATGACATTGTGCCTGTATTTACGAATAGATGTTAAATAAATGGCTAATGGATAAAATATCAATATTTAAAGGATACAAGATTGTCTAGAATATATCAGCTAGGGATGTCAATATAAAAAAATGCTAAGTCAAAGTGGTCGTCACAAATAATGATGGGTGTCCCAAAAAATAGTAACAGTAGGTATGTATTTTTGAAATGCAATTGCTGTCTATGGAAACAAATATAAGGGTCCTAATAAATCACTGAATTTCTTCTTGAGGGATATGTATAGGTTATTAGTAATTAAAATATATTGGAAAAATAATCGTGGGAAAATTATAAAATTCCGAAATTGAACTTAATATGAGTACAAAGTATTAATTTAACCATTTATCTAATTTTTTATTCCCACGGATTATTTTTCTAATATTATTAAATGATGCATCTACTAAAAAAACTGACAGAATTTTGTAAAAAAAAGGATAATAAATATAAAAAATAGCGGACCATAATATATGTAGTGATTAATTATCGGTATCTATAAGTGTGCTCTATCTTTCGTTATTTCTACTATTTCTTTGGCCACCCTGTTTTTCTTTTTGATGATGTATTTTTTTTATTTAGGTAATTTACTGCAGTCACAATAAATTTAATCGCTTGGTTCGCGGTTAAAAATTTAACAATTACATCAATTGTTATGATAGGACGCGCGTCCCTCGCGAGAAACAACGGTTTAATATGATTAGACACCATGTATCACAAGAAAAGTATAGGTGACAACCCTAGGCGTATGACCTTGAATCAAATAGACATTTGTAACTGCCCACCCCTTTAAGCGGTAGCGTGATTTCCACAAGACTAATAAAATACTCCAGTAGTTTTAAATAATATGTTTTAAGATTTTATATAAGCATAATAAATAAGAAATTTGTACAAGTATACTTTGTAAATAAATACCGCATTTTATAAAAAAATATATTGGTTTTATTTATTTATAACACGTTCCAATAAATAATGATTTTGATAATGGCGGCTTGTACCATGCTTGTACTTGTATTGACAGATTGTACACACACATAAATCCACAGACATAAATCTAAATAGATAACGCAAGAAGAACTCCGTTCCATCCATAATGATAACCGAGCGTGGTACGGAACCCTTCGCGTGGTACGGAACCCTTCGCGTGGATTTCGACTCTCACTTGGCCGGTTCTTTTAACCGACTTCAAAAAAAGGAGGAGGTTCTCAATTCAGTTGTATATTTTTTTTTGTTTTTTTTTTTTTATATTTGTTACCTCATAACTCCGTCATGTATTTGAAAAATTATTTTTTTATTTGAAAGGGTACACTTCCCGTTTGGCCCCTTGTCATCAGATCGGAATTTTATGACTTCTTAGTGTACTTTGAAGTCGGTTTAAGCTTTTTGTAAAACAGTCCAATTATTAAAGTAGGTACAATGTGTAAACATTGCTAGCTACTTATCAGGTAGTCAGCTGTTCGCCCGCGTCGGGTCATTCACAATGCACGCTGTGAGTTTCACAATACATTCATACTTAATTTAGCAGGACTTCAATTAAAAAAACTTATAATTTTTCACATTTTATTTCAAACTTCACAATACAATATAAGTGATATAAAACACTTGTAATGGTCCTTCTAAAGTCGTGGCGTATATTTTGAGGGATGAATGTATAGGTCATTAGTAATCAAAAAAATATTAGAAAAATAACACGATGGTTCAAGAGAAAAAAAATATACTTAACACTAGAGCGCACGCGCCCCTAAATACTCCTTGAACGCACGCGCGGGCAACATGCATAGTCCACGAGAGGGTCTATTATTTATCTGAATATGACATAAATATATTAAACCACTAGTACTAGGAGCTAGTAATTGAGGAAATACACTAGACGATAACGCCATAGCACGCCAAATTAAGATAAAATACGACAGTATTACACGCTGGGTTACATATGTAGCCCGGCGTGCGCTCCATTGTTAAGAGTGCGTATAAAGCAAAATAACAATCTTAGAATTGAAATTTACCCAAGTAAATAGTATTTAAATGAAAAAATATTTTTATATGGGTATTTTCATTATATACGCGAGGGTTCTATCTGAGCAAAAACATAATGGAATGAAATTTCCTCGATAGAAAAATATCACATAGCTACCTCTAATAATAATGAATTTTCGGTTTTATTCGTTCATGGTGTATCTAATTCGATAAATAATATCACTAACATGTGACCTAGGGCTGCTACTAACGATTTTTTAAAATATTCTATACTTTACGAGTTATTTAGATAAAAATCGCTTAGATCATTTTTGTTCCGCGGAACACGCTATCTCCATCCATCTCCACGCGAAGATTAGACATAAGTTTGTTTCATCTGACATTGCCATATTTTTCTGGCTTGGTACGCACTCTTAATGTAAGTACCAAGTATGAATTTATAATGTAGTATTTCCAATGTACGGATTATTTTACTAATTTTTTTTTTATTACTTATGACCGATACATAAAAATAAAAAAGCCTTTATTATTCTATTTGCATGTACATTCGTATGAATAGTAATGGCTGTGGATAATGTTACTCCAATAAACATGCCGCCTGGACCCCTCTTCGGGTGAAGGCCTCCTCCAGAGTTTGCCACTTGTCGCGATTCCTTGCGAGGTTGGACCAATTACGTGTTCAGGGCCGTCTTTAACCTTCTGGAGACCCTGGGCACTAGCATAATGGGGCCCCCTATGACTATGATAGAGGACAATTTTATTGAAATAGGCAAAAGGCGGCGTAGCATTTTATTTCCTTACAATCACTTTCAATGAAAAGGTAATTACATACATAATTCGGGAAAAACTTTTAGCTTTCATGTTGATTGAAGAGGAATACATACTCTTCTAGCTTTGAAATAAGCAAAACCGTCAATCACTTCTTCAAAGTTTGAGCACAAATTTATCTGTAAAATCTGTTATCAACTGGTAATCGGGCAGGAATTTGGGGGCCTCCATCGATCGCGGGGCCCTGGGCACTTGCCCAGAGTGCCCAGTGGAAAAGAGGGGCCTGTACGTGTTCCCACCTTGCCTTTGGTCTCCCTCAGTTTCTGTACCCATGAGGTCCTCTCCACATAGTCACCGATATATCCATCCCTCAAAATATACGCCAAGAATTAAGAAGGACCTTATATAATAGAATCTATGTAGCTTAGTTTATAGTAACATAAAAAATACCAACCCAGAGCACGAGTCGAGTCCACTGCGCTCGTAACAGGGTGTTTAAAATTACGTCATGCGTTATAATAACCAATGAATGATGTTATATTTGACTTTTTTTTAATGACACAAATGTCAAAAAAAAATTTTTTTTTATATAATTTGTACCTATACATTGGGTACATTATGTGGCCTGCGTTTCTAACACGAATAAAAAGTCACGGTGTATATGATAAAATAAACTGGCTGCATAATATCTCATAATTTCAATCAATAATTCGAGGAAATCGTTGTTGAATTTCATTAAGTGACTCAGAATACACAGATATGTTCATGCACACAAATGTTTGGTGTAGATGTGGATCAAATCCACAACCTGCGGCGTTTAGTGTGAGCCTCTGAGTACGGCCCTGAAGGCCCTGTAGTCAATAAATTGTATAACAAATCATGCTTTATATACAATATAATAAAGTACAAATTAGACATAACCTAAATATAATTCTTATATTTTATTTATCACATAATCCAGATTCAGCAGTAGCGGATCCAGGGGGGTAGGGGGTTCAAGCCCCCCCTCTAAACCGAAATTCTGGATCGGCCACTGAGATTCAGTAGCTACCCTTATAAAGGCCACCTAAGCAATATTACAGTTCCTTCAATTCACAGCAACTTTCTTTAACAAAACATAATCATTTGACCTGCACATCCTATTTTTTGTTGTCACTTTGGGCCATTGGGAATAAAGCTGTTTTTTTTTTCTATATCACAGACATAAATTTAAATGGATAACGCAAGTCCCTAAGTCCCTCCATCCGTATGAAAACCAAGCGTGTAACTCTTTTCTACCTACCATAATATCACAAGACTGATTTAGTTAGGCTGGCATTAGAGCTTTAACGTGAAAATGAAGCTATCCTATTTGTCAGCTAAACACATCCCTCGCTACACATGTCTGGTGGACATGCAGCCGCATGCGAGTTCCCTGTCCGTGCGAAACATTGCTCTCCCTGTTTGCACGCGAAGTGTACACTCGCGTCATCTATTTAGAATTATATCTGTGATCTATTTGGTTGTTAAAATAGACGTCGTGTCGTATAAGGAGATGCAAAATGTTGCTAATGATAGAGCGGAATGGAAGAAGCTACACCGACAAGAGCACAGCTCTTAAATACAGAAGAATATGGTTGTTAATCAAGTTTTATCGAATGACATTTCATATGATGCCGCAATAAATTATGACTGTTGACATATGACATACCGCATACTTCACATATCAAGAACTTATCATGAATCTGTACATGCCGTAACATCTTCTCTGAAACATGTGTGACGTATGAACAGTCCAAGCACGTAAAATTCTTTACTTCATTATAGTGTTTTATAAGCTCTTTTAAATCTTTACCGCTGAAAGTACAATCCGTACATTTGTATGGTGTACCGTTTGTATGTATTCTCATGTGGATTTTGAGACTCAGTTTACTTTTAGAGAAGAAACTGCAGTCCGGACACTGTTCATAGCCTTCTGGTATTTTTTTCGCGGTACAACTCCCACATGGTACGTATTTAGTACCAGGTTTGATGCCTTCGTGTAACTTCATATGTTTGCTCATGATTTCTTTGTCCATAGTGTTGTATCCGCATATTTTACAGTTGTGCACTGCTTTGATACAGGTTATTTTCTGTTTTTTACTTACTCCTGTTTTCTTTTTAGGTTCAATTTTGTATACTGGTAGTAGGGAGTCATTTTTATGTCTGGAAATTTAAGAATTAATTAGATACAGTCCATTATGTGATTGAATCTTTGGACACATTTATCCTAAAAACAGGAGTGATATTTTTAAGCAATAGTTTGGATATAGACACCAGTTCCAAAGGCTCCTTCTAGGGGTTGTAAGGGTCGGCACCACATTTAGGTCTTGATGCTAAAGTCGAGAGGTGACAGTGGTCACTTTGTCTGCTTGCTAAACTCTATCCCAGAATCAGAGATAGTAAAATTACAGATGGCAAAAAGGGACGGCTATATGCGAGTAAGCAGTTACCGTAGCCTATGGACGCTTGCAACACCAGGGACATCACTCGCGCGTTGCCGACCCTGAAGAAATCTCTTCACGCCCTTTTTGAAGAACCCCATGCTGTACTCCATTGGGAAAACCACGGTGGGGAGCTCATTCCACAATCTGACCGTCCGCGGAAGAAAGCTTTTTTGAGCCCGCACAGTTCGAAACAATTCTGGTTTCAAAATGTGAGGATGGACTCCCCGTCGATGGCGAGAGTTGCGATGTCTCGCTTACACGCACACAACTATCCCTTTTTACGGGACATTTTACTATGCGAGTTAAGTCAGCATCCTCCTGACATAATTTTGGTGGTATGGGCTTACAATAGTCATATGGATGTTTGGGACACCACTCATGCATTACCAACCCTCTTCCCCTCCCCAGAGAGCATGGGCATACAAGAAATTAGGAACATTATATAGGTTTTCTAGAAATTTAAAAATTACTCCATTATATTACTTACGTATAATCATGATCATTCAATGGGTCCACTAAAAATATCTTTTGGCCGCTTAAATTACTTTCAACTGCATTTGAATCAACTTTCTTAACAAACATTTCTGAATCTGACTCCATTTTAAAACTGTAATAAATAAAAGAAAATATTTTTATTGGAGGTTTCATGAGGTTATGAAAAAACTGTGCTTAGAAGCATATTCAGACATACTTTGTATTACTATGATGTATAGTGAATATATAAGTACATGGTCCATTGCAGAAATGGCAAAAAATATTAGCCTTCGGGAAAACATTATAAGTTTTTTAAAGCAACTATTTATAATGTCTGCAACAAAGGTAGGTAGCATTCTCTGTTAGAGGGCATTAAACGACAGTTCAGCCAGAGAATAGCCTAGGGCTTATACTGTCTATTCAGGCTATAACCTTATCATGTGAATATTAAAATAATAATGTTTGTATATTAAGACTTCCAAAACATTACCTTGATTATGATCTCTTGATTTCAAAATTATTGCGAGTGCTCTTTATAGTAGGTATTACACGGTACTCTTGGAAACTACGGTGTTCAGATCCTTAATTGATTTTAATGTATTTTTTATTTTACGATAGTCTTCCTTTTGGTATAGTTACTATACTCTTTGGTCTTGATTTTTGATTTCACAAATCACACCATGTTCAAAACAAAATGGCTCTTGACATTGACTTAACACTTAAATGTTGCCATGCTATAATTTGGTTTATAAATAGCCGAAAAATGTACATATTGAGAGAGGCATATGATTATGATAAACGTGAGCGTAGTTGCTCATCGCGATACAAGATGGCGCCACTTATCTATTTTTCGATTCTATAACACATGCAAAATGATTCGTATACCGTAAGCAACAATAAAGTATGCCCTAAAATGAAAAATGTCGTAATACATTCATATAAAAAAATAATTTACTCAGTTTAGTTTAGTTTGTTAAGGCCCTTATGAACGTTAAATTGGTACATACAGTTGAATTTACCACCGGTTCGGAATACACTTAACACAACTTACAAAAAATCAATATATTGAAATCAATCAATCAAATTATATTTCTAAAGTCTCTATCTGCTTGTCAATTGTATTACCAGAAATATTGCATAGCAAGTTAGTTTATAAACTCTTAATGAAACAAGAAAACCTTTTATTTATATTTTATTAAGTATAAATAATATAATTACTTACATAATGCTATATTGTTAACATAAATACAGAGTTAAAATATTTCAAACGCTTATACCGATATTACAATGATACTTACATAGATTCATACACATTTTCCATACATAGCACAAATATCATTACTTATTAAGTAATCTTATTTAACTATTTATTCTTAAATATCGTGGATAGATTTAAAACTTTGACGTTTAATCTTCTTAGCAAATATTATAAACTAGCTTTCTATCAATCTTAAATGATACAACATTATTGGTATCGACAAAAATAGTTATATATTTTATTAGAAGATCCTAACAATTTACCGTAGGCAAAAAAGGCGAGAATAATAATGAATTGCTAAAAAACTTATCAATTTACGACAATAAATCGGTTGGTATCGAAAAAGAAAGTTAACAGTAAATACATATTTCAGAAATCAAAGCTAGCAATATACATCAAATAAACTTGCAACAAATAAAACTCAAACAAATGATATTGCATTGAATTTACTTTGAGTTTCATATAAAAGTAAATTAGTAATCCTAAAGTCGACTTTAACCTAAATCATTTGAAATTCAAAACAATACTATTTCAACTTACAAATAACCAATAAATTACATTGGAACACTCATAAAAGTGTCCCATAAAATCTTTTATTAACACAGTTTATTAGGAGTATATTAAGACGCTATCTTGGCCGCAGCGGCGGCGGCAACAGCAGCGGCCTTCTTTTTAACAGCAAGTGCCGTTCGCTGTTTCGCTTGGATCTTAGCCTTTTGGCTCTTGGATAATTTTCGTTTCTTGTTTGCTTCGTTGGCTGCTGCTAGAAATAAGGACGTGTTAAGTTTTTCCTTCAACTTTTAAACCAAAAGAAAACATAGTGCTATATTATACCCGGGATTTGAGCACGACTGCGCCAAACTTCTAGTTCGCACTGAAGTTACATCCCTGTCCATTGTTAAGAAGTAGTCCCACTATACTTTTTAAAAGATAGCTTGATCTCTGCTTGTTGTTTGAGTCATATGAAAATTAACCTTATTGCTTTAGCATAAGGTTTATCTGTATCATCATAAAATCAACCACAGATTTAACAGGTGAACCTTATTGTAAAGCCATAAGGTTAATTTTCATATGACTCAAACAACTGTCGCAGAGATCAATCTATATTTTACAAACATTTGTAATTGGCTACTGCGACGCAAATCGCCTCGTGTTCAGAGTGAACTAGAAGTAAGAAGATTTGTACCAATCTCAGATATAATGTACCTAATTTATAACGCCGAAATTATCACCAAAGCCTTTTGATTAAAAGCGTTTGGTAATTATTTATAAGCTCCTAAAAGCTAACTTTTAGGAGAAGACTATTTCATGAAGTTGAAAACCTATGTGAACACCGTATGATTTTCAAACTCATTTTTTTAGTTCTAGGAAACTTATAAAGGCTGATTAAGTGAAGATACAGGTTCGAAATATGCCTTCAACCAGAAGAAAAGTAGAATAAAGGAAATTCAGACTATTTAGGTATATTTTTTCTGCCCTGATTCTGTTGTTCACAACTAAACTAATTTTAATCTCACTATGTCTCTTTCTAACAAAGAAAAAGATGTAAGAAATGTAGTCCTGTCAAATTAGTCCAATGCTTGTTTTAAATATAAAAGTCGCCATCTATCGTGGTTAGGTTACGCCTAAATACATGCAAAATAAGACGGCAAAGATTAATTTTGACCTAAATTAGTTTAGTGCGATTTACAACAGAATCGGCGCCAATATGAATATAATCGTGAGCAATATAGTCTAGCAATGGAAGGTAAAATATATTGGCACAATATAATGTTACCGGCAGACATGAGTTGTCTGTTGGAGGCGGTCCTGGCGAGGTCGCCGAGCGTGTTGGCGAGCGCCGCGCCGAGCCGCGCGCACTCCGACCGCGCCGCGGCGTGCGCGCGCAGCGCTAGGGTTGCTAGCCTGAAATAATTCAAAAAGACAAAACTCCTTCAAAACGTTAAAAACTTACACCCTTATTCATCAATGATATTATAATAGAGATATGCTACCCTCATACTAAGCGGCGTTCAGTTATTGTTGAATTAGGTGAATGCGATAGATAATACGGAACGTATGATAAAGAAAGAGATAGCTATATGTAGCCGCTAAGCAAAATTACGACAATTGTCTGAATTTGTCTGCAACAATTTGCGTGCGGTAATGCGATATCTACCTCTTTTTATTGTAATAACATTGCTTATTCATAATAAAGTTATCAAGTTGATTAGCTAAAATTCCGAAGTCTTTATCTGACACGTGACTTGGTGATCGAAAGAGTGAGACACACTATTACACTGATTTAGTTAAAAAGCGATTATGAATAAGGGGGTTAGAACATATTTATTTATATACTTTGAGTATGTAAGTATCTCTTAAAACAGATATGAAACATAATAAAATACAGTAAGTAAAATCCGGCTCGAAGGACCATTAAATGTTTGGAGCTAGTAGTAGTTGGCCCAGTACATTTGTATTGTAGTTGATGTTGGAGTGCATAGATAAATCACTTGTGTGTGAAGTATCAAAGGTATATTGACTATATTCACAGTAGGTGATTAGTTCCTCTTGATGTTGTTGATGTAAAACGTTATAATGCACTCTAGAATTTTTTTAATAATCCGTGTATATATTTTTTTATATGTTGGCGTCACACGGCTTGTATATTTTGCCATTTTCTAATTATATTATAAGTTATAGTCACAATAAATCACTTTCACATAGTCCTCAGTCAGTCACCGTCCATAAAAGTCATGTTTTTGTACAATGGTGATTGTACTATAATTTTTCACAGACTTCGTAAGCCAACTTGAAAAGTCACGATACACATGATTCATTTCATTTCACTTCACTGGTGCACATGTATTGATCTTTATTGCATAAAATACCACCGATAATATGCAATAAAACTCAAAAAACACAAATTTATGAAAATAAAAATGAAAATGCAACGTCACCCTGCAAGTTCCCGCCAAAATGTCATCCGTGTATTTATGCTATTATTAGAGGGCGACAAAAGTAGTTAGCTGCGTGCACAGAAAAATTTACTGTGTTGAAACCGTACATTACTGCTTATTCAACAAGAACAATCCTTATCAATAAATTAAGGGGAGGTCTAAGCTCAAATTCACAAAAATGGGTTTCTTTGAGAGTCGAGTATGACGTAACGCAATAGAATACCTAACACAAAAAAATACTGTGGACAGAAGAGGGTTTTGAGAAAAATGTTAACCGAATAGAATACTAAAAAGTGCTTTTATATTCCCAATAAAAAAATCGTAAGTTACGTCTAAAAAATCTTTCGCGTCGAAATTCTTCGGTTTTCAGCGATGACAACAATTTTATTTTTAAGAATATATAAGATTCAGAATTATATTAGAATGTTAACCGGAAACTTATTCAATTTAATGTGTATATTCTGTATAATCTAAAGAAAATCCGTAAATAACAGTCCATTTCATAGAGTCGACACATTTATGATTTAAAAAATCGTAGTCAGTCCGCGCCTTAATTTTCTAAACCCACTTAATTTTAGAGCCAGCAATCGTTTACACAGGTGATGAAAAGATTTGGCAATGAATAACCAACAAGCGTCAAGAACCCTATTCTGATTCAACGTTTCCTCCATCCGAGATATTAATAATAACATAAATTGATTCACCCACCTGCCGGCCAAGTCCTCTTGGTCTGCGTCCAAGTCGCAAGTGAGAGTGGTTGCGTTCTTGTTCTTAATGCCGAGAGGCATCTGCAACCAACGAGACTATGTGAAAATATTAGGCGTTTATTGAGTCGGGAAGATCCACTACTAAATAGTCTTCCCTCACCGTCGGAGATGAGTCGACAGTTAGCCGTACCATAAGGTTCATATCCACCGGAACAACACCTACAATTTTATTTTATTTTTTTACGCGCACGCCAAACTGATCCCAAACTAAGCAGAGCTTGTACTATGGAAATCAGATAACTGATATAATACATGTACTACTTTTTTTTTAAATACATACTTAATATACATAATTACACCCAGACTCAGGACATATAGACATGTTCATGCACACAAATTCATGTCCTGTGTGGGAATCGAACCCACGACCTGCGGCGCCTTAGGTGGAATCTTAACCAGAGTCTTAACCTCCCGCGCTAACTGGCTCGTCAAAGGATTATATTTATATTGGTTCTATTTTCCAAGGTCCGCTCATATGGACAGGCAGCCTAATACTGGACAATATGGCGTCCCGCACATTTATTTGGAAATCCCTTCTAGGTTTTATGTGCTAAGAACCTCCAGCCACTGCATAACTGTGTCGTCGACACAATTGAATCGACACAGTGTCGAACATCATCCATAGAAAACAAACAAGATTCCATTCCTTCCCCAGTTACTCGGGATACCTACGGAATCACCTAACCACCGTACGCCAATGTAAATACTCGTAAAAGTTTATGTTTGCATCAACAGCCAGCTTCACTCGACTATTAAACTAACAGAAATATAAATAAATACAATTTAATCGTAGTTACCTTGTAGCTTTGCGGGCATATACCAAATAAATATTTTTCCAATGTTTGTTTGAATTCATCGGCGAACATGAGAGCCGCGCCCGCGCCGCCGCCCGCGCTGTCGCTTATCTATAAGAAAATACGTCAAACATAATATAAATCTTAATGAAAATAGTTTTTGACAATGATATTATAATATCATTGGTTTTTGAATTGCTTGAAAACTTTCGCGTTGCTTTATACTGACAATCGATTTGCAACTTTAAGAACAGAAATTTGTGATTCCCTATTCATATTTCAAAATTTCCAGTAAAAAAATATGAGTTTCGTTTTCGTTCATAAATTTAAAAAATAATAATTCAGTAAGTACATAGTTTCTGCTATAATTACTAGAGACATGTGGCAACATTATTTTTTATTTATTTTACTGCGCAATGCGCAGCATGAGTATGAGCCAAGGTAATGTTATAAATAATGTACTTACGCACAAAAAGATTATAAAAAACAAGCTAATTTTATTTCATTATGATTTTCACATTTGTATCAGTTGGTTCAATGTTGTAAAAATTGTTCTCAAACACTCTTTTGGAATTAAATCGATCTAGCTTTCGAGCAAAGCTCGATCACTCAGGTACGGCGGGTCTACCTCGTATCTTTAGTGGTGATGGGAGTGGAATACTGTCATTTTGACGTTTGAAGACCATTGGTGGGCTGCGTCGTACCTCATCATTGGATGAATTTCATTAAATTGATCACTAAAGATACGCGGCAGCCCCGTAGGTATAATTGGTATTTCATTGTACACACGGCTACACATAAGCTATACATTTCCAGTATAAGCTGATCTCGCATTGTATAGGATTTCCGTACAATTAGAGGTCAGCTTATATTGGAAATGTATAGCTTGATCTGTAGCCGTGCGTGCAAAGCGAAAGCCTTGCACTTTAAAGTTTTGCACACAGATTCAATAAATAAGGAAGGATTAAAAAAAGCAATCCCTTCAATAAATTAGGGTACCTATTGCAGTTGCAACTGCGAGGCGGAAAGTTAGACATGGTAATAAAGTTGCAAGTTTCTCGCTGATTACGCGGACCGTAAACTATTGCTCGACGTGAAATCGCAATAATATTTTGCTGTGCGAAGCTCAGCCCACGTGGAGTTTTCCCAAAGCCCACGTTCACTGCAAAAACTTTGTCAATGTAAATCGGGTCTTACATAAACGAATTAAGGTACTATGCATGAACACCATTACAAATAAGTACCTACAATCTAAGATTCAATGAATTATAACAACCACCATGTTTTAGGCGAGTTTTGTCTTTCGAAAACATTTGTCCTCCTTTTTTTCGGAAAAAACGGGACTTTTTTCGTTAGATGTTTTGAACAAATTAGTATCTTGTGCACTATATCTAGCCGTATATCTAGGCGAAATTAAAAAAAGTGTGAAAAAACCTCCGAAAAACAGCGTTTTTGCTCAATTTTTACCTGAGCTTTGGCCATATCTAATGTACCTATAAATTTTAAAAGTAAAGAAAACATTTAGATACAAGGCTTGCAAATGTATTGGAGATTCTAAATAACTAACTTTTTTTTCACAAACTTGTAACATTTTTTCACAAGAAGTATACGCCTGGAACAAATTGTATGATATGTGAGAAATCATGAATGACGACCTAGCGAAGCGGCCGCGAGTGATCGGCAGAATTTACCGACTGATAACCGACGGCTCTGATGCTGTCTCTCTTTTTTCGCAGTCAAACATTACGTTTAGACTATGCTTGTGTTGAAGTTGCGGCAGCTACAGAGGGCCACCTTAAGATACCTCATTACCTCAACGGTCAAAATACCTGTCAAATCGTAAACTTTAAATTCATTGTCCCGAGTTTAAATTGGATCGAATTAACCATGGAATTATCAATAGTTTGACAGGTATTTTGAGCATAGAGAGATGATAATATCTATGGGTAATAGAGGTATCCTAAGAAAACTCCTCATTGAATCGGAATGTTACCATTTACTTAAATCTTATTCATTTAAAAAGAGTGTTCGTTATTTATACATTCTTCACAATATTAGTTGTGAACCCTGCGTTCATGTTATAAAAAGTAACTATCCTGTTTCTATTCTGTTCCAAGCTCTCAGTCAGTGCTGCAAAATCTCCTTCTTTTTCAGGAGATTCCATGATTTTAAGACATATCTCCTTATCTCCTTATTTATTTTTCACTTCAATGAAAATCTCCTGGATTATCACGATTTGAGCCAAGTGTACGACATTTTATATTTTTCTAAGAATAACACCTGTTATTGATATAAAATATATCAATCAATGCTCTCAAAACATAATAAATCAATGTAAAGTGCTTCAGATTCCGAATTAAACTTGCAAAGTGACGCGATGACGTTGCGTTTTCGTTTTATTTTCATAAATTCGTGTATTTTGAGTTTTATTGCATATTTAAAGGTGGTGTTTTATCCAACAAAGATCAATCCATGTGAAGTTAAAGAGAAATGAAATGAATTACGTGTATCGCGATTTTTCAAATTGTGTTAAAATCCGTGAAAGTGTTTTATGGACACTGACAGAGCGGACAATGTGAAAGTGATTTATTGTTACTGGCAAAAATAAGTCCTTAAAAAAAAGGATTTGTTTGCAAAACTTAAAATTAAGGAGAAGAATATAAAATTCTTACTATTCTAAAGAAAGCAAAAAGGGCTTTTTTTTTTATTCTCCTTCTTTTTGTCCATGTCTCCTGGATTTTTGGCATAAATATCCTTCTTTTTAGCAAGTTGGGGTTTGCAGCACTGCTCTCAGTATTTCATCAAATCATTTAGCCGTGAAAGTAAACGTGACGGACAGAAATACACTATAATAATGTTAGTAAATTCTGTGCCACTGTATTTTATGTTTGTTTTAATTTAACCATGAACTACTCTGAAGTGTTTCTAATTGCAGTACGAGAAGCGTGTTTTATTCGCAAAACAAAACAGCAATATCCATTCATTTGTTTGAAATAGTCGCCGCCCACGGGCTCTTTGTGCGTGCATGTCAGTCAAGGACTTAGGGTTAAGGGGCGGCTACGGCTCGGGCGCGGGAGAAAATTAGGTATTGAAACGCGATCGCCACTACTCATACAGCGATCGCGCTCACGCACACGACAGTCGCTTAACACAGTGGTTCCAATGACAGAAAGCGCGAACTTAAGATAGGTGTGGGAATAAGCGGTACATCGAGCGGTGCATCGATGAACGTACGGAAATTATTATTACGTTAGGTCATCTGGTAATGCATTAACTTTGTTTAGAATTATTTTTTGGAACTACGTGTTCAAATCAACCAAATTAAAAAGGAAGACATTGTGAAGAAATTTGTATAAACTTCAAGTACCTATCTATCTATATAAAAATGAATTGATGTTCGTTAGTCTCGATAAAACTCGAGAACGGCTGGACCGATTTGGCTAACTTTGGTTATGAAATATTTGTGGAAGTCCAGGGTAGGTTTAAACGATGAGAAATTAAATAATAATTAACGGAAATACTGTATGTTTGTATGTATGTATATTTGTCCTCGCATATCTCCGAAGATATTAATCGGATTGTAACCAAAATTTTTTTAATTGGTTTACTTTTACTTCAACATAGGGAACAGTGTAAGTTGTATCGAAATCGCTTCAGTCGTTTTCAAGATCTGGACAAATAAGTTTGACGGCCTGGCTTATTGGTACGAGCTACGGGTGTGGGGTCAAAGGAAAAACATCTCAAAATGTTGGTCAAATTCTAGTTCATTTAAGAAAAACTAAAAATGACGGAATGAAAAAGTAATTTAAAAAAATTAAATCGACTTCAGAATACACTAAAAAGTATGAAATAACTCTAATCTGACACTGATTTAAAGTCAGCGAAAGAGCTCCACTAAACATCGAAATATTACATTGAAAATATTTCGTTGACTTCAAATCAGTGTCAGATTAGAGCTATTTCATACTTTTTAGTGTATTCTGAAGTCGATTTAATTTTTTAAAATTATTTTTTAGATTTTTTTTTTCACATGGTTGTCAAATAGGTATTTATAGATGCGTTCAGATTTTTTTCTGTTTTTTAGCTGTAGCTGTGGCAGTATGAGGTCCGATCTTTTTGGTCTGTTTTGTTGGAATGGAATACAAAACAGTTCTGTTTCAGAAATAAATAAAACCGGCCAAGTACGAGTCGTACTCGCACACGGAGGGTTCCGTACAATAATAATCATAATGTAACCTTACTCAAATTGACTGTGAAATTAGTAGTAGGCGCAAACTTTAAAAGTACCAAAACTTATATTAATTTTCAGCTTTTTATATTTCGTGTCCTTTTCAGCTTTTTTATATTTCGTGTCCTTTTCAGCTTTTTTATTTTCCTTTACTTGTGCTTTTTGCTTTTTGCCAAATTTCGTGATTCTAGGTCAACGGGAACTACCATATAGGTTTTCGACCCAAAACCTATAGGGTACTTCCGGTTGAACTAGAATTGTCTTTGGTAACAAGGTCTTACAGCACAAGTAAAGGGAAAATTCCGAAAAATTTAAATAGTTGAAAATTAAGGTAAATTTTGATACTTACAAGTTATCTCGAAAATCTAAATTTGCCCATATTTTTTTATCGTGTTGACTTAGGACCTTGACTTTATTTACCTAATAGGGACTATAGACCTCAGTATCTGGTATAAATTTTAACTTGCTAGGTCCACCCGTTCCTGAGAAAATCGGTGGTGACACACGGATAGACAGACAGACGGACAAGATTGTGATCTTATAAGGGTTCTTTTTTTACCTTTTGAGGTACGGGACCCTAAAAAGTAGTAAAACTCGAGAACGGCTGGACAGATTTGGCAATTTTTAAGTTTTTGAAATATTTAAGGTAGGGTAGGGCACCACGCGAACGAAGTCGCACCGGGCAGCTACGGTTATAACTACGTAGTATGGCAGTATGTAACTATGTAAATAAAATCTAGGAATACAATTTTAAACTTTGCAAGTGTATTAGTTCGTTTGAAAATACAATCCCGAAAGGCTCTCTATAGCAGACCAACGTATCCAAATCGTGTTTGAGGTTGTTGGAATTGTCGTGAGACGAACTTTGACTATATATGGTTTGCAGGGTCTGATGATGGAGTAAGGGAGTACGTACTGAAACTCCATAGCGGAGCATCCTATCCTAGCCGTGTTTGGGGTTGTTAGAATTTTCGTGAGACGATCTTTGACCAGATATGGTATCCCGGATCTGATGATGGAGAAGGAGGTACTAGAAATTGTTATGGAATATCTGTGAAAACTTTTAATTAGCCTTTCATTTCCATATATTGATGTATCTTTATGTATACTTAGCTGTAAGTTTTCCATTGAAAAAAAAAAATTAACTTCATAGCGGAGTAACGTATCCTACCTAGCCGTGTTTGGGGTTGTTGGAATTGTCATGATATGCACTTTTACCATATATGGTTTTTAGGGTCTGATGGAGTAATACGACAGGCACTCGAACTCCATAATTGAGGAAATTATCCTAGCCGTTTTTGGGGTTGTTGGAATTGTCATGACATGAACATTGACCAAATTCATTATTCATTATTATGGTGGTATGGCATAATTAGTTTAGTGCGATTTACAACAGAATCTACACCATTTGGGTCACCGCTTACTGTAACAACACGGCTATGCCTCGGCATTTACCTTGCCATGCAAGTGAAGCCTTTAAATCGTATGCGTAAAAGTAAATTTTACAATGACTAAAACTAGATAAAATAGTTGACGCCTCGCGGCAACTATTTTATCTAGTCCTGCTGACCACACGCTTCCAGCGAGCGGTCCGCTCCCTTGCTGCGTGACGCCAGCAAGCGGAATCTTGCCAAAGCCGCGTCACTAATTTTCCAGCGCCGCGCCGTCCGCGAGCTGCCACCTCGCAGGCGGCGTGCTGGCAGCTAGTGGTTGGATTGAGTTGAGTACCGGGCTGTTGCTGCGATGATGCTGATATAGGAGCGACGACCTTTATAGTATACCTATTTCAGTTTCTTTAGGTTCTAGGTGGTAAATAACATATGAGCTTGAGTTTTCGTTGAAGGAAAACATCGTGAGGAAACCATAGCATGGTGAATTCCCGGGAAATAAGTCGTTCCCGAAGTCGGGATTTTTTTTTCGATTTCCCGGGAATGTCTTTATGAGATGGAATGCTCTAAAACACTTAACCAAGTTTGACCAAGATATGCAGATATCTTGATTAAAACAAACGAAAAACCTCTGAAACAAAGATGTTGCATAAATTCTTAAAACAAATAGCATAAATTCTTTACATCCACCGTAATCGAACGAACTAAACTACGCAACTACGCTATGAAAGCAACATGTGGCAAATGGGTATTTACTGCGGGTTAGTGTTGTGTGCAATGACACGCACACAACATTCTGCACTCTCGAAAAGATTCTTGTTTTGTGACCCCAAGGACTCTCAAATATCGATTTTGAGAGCAATCGGACCGGTATCTAAAAAGTTCAACATGGCGACACTTTTTGAAAATTTTAAGAAGAGATTCTTGTTTTGTGACCCCAAGGTCTCTCAAATATCGATTTTGAGAGCAATCGGACCAGTACTTAAGAAGTTCAAGATGGCGGACACTTTTTCCTAATTTTGACAAAAGATTCTTGTTTTGTGACTCCAAGGTCTCTCAAATATCGATTTTGAGAACAATCGGACCGGTATATAAATGTTCAAAATGGCGGACACTTTTTCAACATTCTGAGAAAAGATTCTTGTTTTGTGACCCCAAGGTCTCTCAAACATCAATTTTGAGACCAATCGGACCCGTATATAAAAAGTTCAACATGGCGGACACTTTTTCAAAATTTTGAAAAGAGATTCTTGTTTTGTGACCCCAAGGTCTCTCAAATATCGATTTTGAGAGTAATCGGACCAGTACCTAAGAAGTTCAAGATGGCGGACACTTTTTCCTAATTTTGAGAAAAGATCCTTGTTTTGTGACCCCAAGGTCTCTCAAATATCGATTTTGAGAGCAATCGGACCAGTACTAGAGAAGTTCAAGATGGCGGACACTTTTTTCTAATTTTGAGAACAGATTCTTGTTTTGTGACCCCAAGGTCTCTCAAATATCGATTTTGAGACCAATCGGAACAGTTTCCAAAAAGTTCAATATGGCGGACACTTTTTCCTAATTTTGACAAAAGATCCTTGTTTTGTGACTCCAAGGTCTCTCAAATATCGATTTTGAGAACAATCGGACCAGTACCTAAGAAGTTCAAGATGGCGGACACTTTTTCCTAATTTTGAGAAAAGATCCTTGTTTTGTGACCCCAAGGTCTCTCAAATATCGATATTGAGAGCAATCGGACCAGTACTTGAGAAGTTCAAGATGGCGGACACTTTTTCCTAATTTTGAGAACAGATTCTTGTTTTGTGACTCCAAGGTCTCTCAAATATCGATTTTGAGAACAATCGGACCGGTATCTAAAATGTTCAAAATGGCGGACACTTTTTCTAAATTTTGAGAAGAGATTCTTGTTTTGTGACCCCAAGGTCTCTCAAATATCGATTTTGAGACCAATCGGACCAGTTTCCAAAAAGTTCAATATGGCGGACACTTTTTCCTAATTTTGACAAAAGATCCTTGTTTTGTGACTCCAAGGTCTCTCAAATATCGATTTTGAGAACAATCGGACCGGTATCTAAAATGTTCAAGATGGCGGACACTTTTTTCTAATTTTGAGAACAGATTCTTGTTTTGTGACCCCAAGGTCTCTCAAATATCGATTTTGAGACCAATCGGAACAGTTTCCAAAAAGTTCAATATGGCGGACACTTTTTCCTAATTTTGACAAAAGATCCTTGTTTTGTGACTCCAAGGTCTCTCAAATATCGATTTTGAGAACAATCGGACCAGTACCTAAGAAGTTCAAGATGGCGGACACTTTTTCCTAATTTTGAGAAAAGATCCTTGTTTTGTGACCCCAAGGTCTCTCAAATATCGATTTTGAGACCAATCGGACCAGTATATAAAAAGTTCAACATGGCGGACACTTTTTCAAAATTTTGAGAAGATATTCTTGTTTTGTGACCCCAAGGTCTCTCAAATATCGATTTTGAGACCAATCGGACCAGTATCTAAAAAGTTAGTTCAAAATGGCGGACACTTTTTCTAAATTTTGAGAAGAGATTCTTGTTTTGTGACCCCAAGGTCTCTCAAATATCGATTTTGAGACCAATCGGACCAGTTTCCAAAAAGTTCAATATGGCGGACACTTTTCCTAATTTTGACAAAAGATCCTTGTTTTGTGACTCCAAGGTCTCTCAAATATCGATTTTGAGAACAATCGGACCGGTATCTAAAATGTTCAAAATGGCGGACACTTTTTCTAAATTTTGAGAAGAGATTCTTGTTTTGTGACCCCAAGGTCTCTCAAATATCGATTTTGAGACCAATCGGACCAGTTTCCAAAAAGTTCAACATGGCGGATACTTTTTCTAAATTTTGAGAACAAATTCTTGTTTTGTGACCCCAAGGTCTCTCAAATATCGATTTTGAGACCAATCGGACCAGTATCTAAAAAGTTCAACATGGCGGACACTTTTTCAACATTCTGAGAAAAGATTCTTGTTTTGTGACCCCAAGGTCTCTCAAATATCGATTTTGAGACCAATCGGACCAGTATATAAAAAGTTCAAGATGGCGGACACTTTTTCAAAATTTTGAGAAGAGTTTCTTGTTTTGTGACCCCAAGGTCTCTCAAATATCGATTTTGAGACCAATCGGACCAGTTTCCAAAAAGTTCAATATGGCGGACACTTTTTCCCAATTTTGACAAAAGATCCTTGTTTTGTGACTCCAAGGTCTCTCAAATATCGATTTTGAGAACAATCGGACCGGTATCTAAAATGTTCAAAATGGCGGACACTTTTTCTAAATTTTGAGAAGAGATTCTTGTTTTGTGACCCCAAGGTCTCTCAAATATCGATTTTGAGACCAATCGGACCAGTTTCCAAAAAGTTCAACATGGCGGATACTTTTTCTAAATTTTGAGAACAAATTCTTGTTTTGTGACCCCAAGGTCTCTCAAATATCGATTTTGAGACCAATCGGACCAGTATCTAAAAAGTTCAACATGGCGGACACTTTTTCAACATTCTGAGAAAAGATTCTTGTTTTGTGACCCCAAGGTCTCTCAAATATCGATTTTGAGACCAATCGGACCAGTATATAAAAAGTTCAAGATGGCGGACACTTTTTCAAAATTTTGAGAAGAGATTCTTGTTTTGTGACCCCAAGGTCTCTCAAATATCGATTTTGAGACCAATCGGACCAGTTTCCAAAAAGTTCAATATGGCGGACACTTTTTCCTAATTTTGACAAAAGATTCTTGTTTTGTGACCCCAAGGTCTCTCAAATATCGATTTTGAGAGTAATCGGACCAGTACCTAAGAAGTTCAAGATGGCGGACACTTTTTCCTAATTTTGAGAAAAGATCCTTGTTTTGTGACCCCAAGGTCTCTCAAATATCGATTTTGAGAGCAATCGGACCAGTACTTGAGAAGTTCAAGATGGCGGACACTCTTTCCTAATTTTGAGAACAGATTCTTGTTTTGTGACTCCAAGGTCTCTCAAATATCGATTTTGAGACCAATCGGAACAGTATCCAAAAAGTTCAATATGGCGGACACTTTTTCCTAATTTTGACCATAGATCCTTGGTTTGTGACTCCAAGGTCTCTCAAATATCGATTTTGAGAACAATCGGACCGGTATCTAAAATGTTCAAAATGGCGGACACTTTTTCAAATTTTGAGAAGAGATTCTTGTTTTGTGACCCCAAGGTCTCTCAAATATCGATTTTGAGACCAATCGGACCAGTTTCCAAAAACTTCAATATGGCGGACACTTTTTCCTAATTTTGAGAAAAGATCCTTGTTTCGTGACTCCAAGGTCTCTCAAATATCGATTTTGAGAACAATCGGACCGGTATCTAAAATGTTCAAAATGGCGGACACTTTTTCTAAATTTTGAGAAGAGATTCTTGTTTTGTGACCCCAAGGTCTCTCAAATATCGATTTTGAGACCAATCGGACCAGTTTCCAAAAAGTTCAACATGGCGGACACTTTTTCTAAATTTTGAGAACAGATTCTTGTTTTGTGACCCCAAGGTCTCTCAAATATCGATTTTGAGACCAATCGGACCAGTATCTAAAAAGTTCAAAATGGCGGACACTTTTTCAAAATTCTGAAAAAGATTCTTATTTTGAGACCCTAAGGTCTCTCAAATATCGATTTTGAGAGCTATCGGATCAGTATCTAAGAAGTTCAAGATGGCGGTCATCAGACCCTGAAAACTGATTATGGCCAAAGAACGTTTCGAGACGATTCCAACAAGCCCAAACACGACTACGATACGTAGTGCCGTTAAGGAGTTCCAGTGCCAACCTTCCGACTCCATCATCAGACCCTGACAACTGATTATGGCTAAAGAACGTTTCGAGACGGTTCCAATAAGCCCAAACTCGACTAGGATACATTGTGCCGTTATGTGGTTCCAGTGCATACCCTTTTTTATACCACTAAGGTAGCAAACAAGCATACGGTCCGCTGATGGTAAGCAGTTACCTTAGCCTATGGACGCTTGCAACACCAGGACTATCACTCGCGCGTTCCAGACCCTGCAGCCTCTTCACAGCCTTTTTCACACCCTTTTTGAAGAACCCCAACCTTCCGGTTCCATCATCAGATCAGCTCGATGGTACAAAATTATAGTATTGTACGGAGACCATTTTGCAGGCCGGAAACTACATTATTGCAAAGATTCAAATTAGTACATCGACTTACTAGATTTGATTATTCTACTTATACCTTCAAGGAAAGCTATAATACGAGGTGTTAAAAAATCAACATGTTTAGTACAACAGTACAACCGATGATGAAAAATACCTCATCATTAAATTCTATAATTATCATTTTATTTTTATTACATAAATATTTACAAAAAACAATAATTATTTCGTAAGATGTCTTATCAACTGAAAAAGCATTAGAAAGTATATACATACATAAAATATTCCCCAAAAAATAATTATTATATTATGTTTCATAATAGTTATTCATTAAAATTATCATTATAAACAAAAACACATAAGTTGTAAATGTATGAAGTAAAAAATACCTCTGGTTCAAAAAATCAATGAAACGAAATTATAAAATTACTTGACTACCTTGTTTCTATTCTTTACCAACGTTTACCTAAAACCGACCACTGTGCGTGGATGTTGTGTATGTACACGCCGCCACCTACGTCTTATTTTTTTGCATAAAGTGACGTGCTCTCACTTCGAAGACGTGGGGTGGACTGAGCTGCGGAGTTCACCGAGCGACTATATATCGGGAAAGCGCGCCGCCATAGTAATTTTGTATGGAGATTTCGGGCGAAAAGTTTGCAAATTTTTTACTCAAAATATAAGTATGGTACTGTATAAAACAAAAATATTCGGCGGCTTCTCTGTTCTTTATTCTCCATAATTACGTATAGTTTATTAGGTTTAAGTTCTTAATTACGCCAAAGTTATGACAGTACGGGAGTCCCTTTTTCACGTTTTTAGCGATATTCTATATTTTTTTTACAGGAATCTAGAAAGTTTTTCTGGAATCGGTTTTTTTTGGCGGCTAGTTAAACTCTTCAACTAGGCAGATGTTTTTTTTCGTGGCTACTACTTTACGTTTTCTATATAAACTTATGACAATACGGCAACATGTTTGGCTAGTACCGAGCCTTAATAAACAAAATGTTAAGTCAACGTTTGTCTAATTTTAACATGAAAAGAATATTTTTGATATAAGTGTCAATAACGCCATCTCTTGACAGCCCAGCGTGCTCCACAAAAAAATGGCATGATTGGTAAAAAAAAATATTATTACTGATACCTCTATGGTTTAAGGCTACGTACGAACGATTTTTAAATCTTCTCTTTTATCTTTATGTTTATTTTTTTATGTTCATTTTTTTCTTCTTTAGACGTTCTATTTCATAACGTTGAAAATAACGCGAGTTGAAAGATTGAAAAATCGCTCGTGAGAGCATAGCCTTTCAACAGGTGGACAGTCCACCTGATGGTAAGTGATCCCGCCGCCTATTGACATTTGTAATGCCATATCCTTGGTACATAAAATATAATAATATGCTACGTAATAGTACATTATGATATGATACATGTGTGCAAAGTTGGTTATTAACACTCGCGGTATGAAGCGATAAGGGAACCGAGAGTGTAATAAATCAATTCACACGAGTGTCATACGACATTTTTCAACACACTTGCGAGAAAAAAAACAGACTTCAAAATTGCAATAATTTTCACTTTACGAGCGAGTGTGTTGAAAATAATATTACGTCATACGCAACGACATCAAAAAGAGTGATATTTTAAAAATAAAACAGGCCAAGTGCGAGTTGAACTCGGCCTTGCCACAGAGGGTTCCGAACAATAATTAATAATAACTTACTCTATTTTGTGGTCCTGTAACTATTAATTGTTTTAACATAGAATGAGTTGGGTGACATATCGATAGAACGTTGCGATGTCGTAACTATAAAATATACAACCTACCCAATATAACGTAAAATAAAGTACAAAAAGATATATGTCTAAAAAGTTTTATTATTTTTATTTCAGGATTGTTTTGTTCAGAACGAGGACAACTTTAATCAAACGCATCTGCTAGTTATTCATTATGTGATAATAAAAAAGTGGAACGAAATTATAGTGCTTTTAATATTTTGTGACTGAAGAAAAATCTAGATAGGGTTGTACCCATTTTAAAATTTCATGGTTAAAGCTAGTCTATTAATTTTAATTTCCATGAAAGAAAACACCGTGAACTTAAATGCAAGAGAAAAGCAAGAGTTTTGGGTTGAAAATACTGTTTTTAGGGTTTCGTACCTCAAAAGGTAAAAAAGGAACCCTTATAAGATCACTCTCTTGTCCGTGTGACTGTCTGTCACCACTGATTTTCTCAGAAACGAGTGGACCTAGCAAGTAGAAATTTATACCAGATACTGAGGTCTATAGTGCCTTTTAGGTGTATAAAAATCAAAGTCCTGAGTCAATACCATAAAAAGATATGGGCAAATTTAGATTTTCGCGAAACCTTGTAAGTAGGTGCCAAAATTTTAAGACCTTGCTTTTTGCCAAATTTGTAATCCTAGGCCAACGGGAACTACTATATAGGTTTTCGACCCAAAACCTACCTATAGGATACTTCCGGTTAACCTAGAATTGTCAATTTTGGTTAAAAGGTCTTACAGGGAAAATTCCGAAAAGTAAAAAAGTTTAAAATTAAGGTAAACTTTTAAATTTTGCGCCTACTATTCATTTCACAGTCAATTTGAGTAAGGTTACATTATTATTATTGAACGGAACCCTCAGTGCGCGACTCGTACTTGGCTGGTTGTTCTTTCTAAAACGTCATAAGTATTAAGCCTTTTATGCGTCCGGTGCGAGTTTCTGTAACTGCCCCCATGAAAAATGCTTAAAACTTGTTTATAATAATTTTTGCGCCCTGCTGAAGCGTCCGTTACGGTACTGGCAACCCTACAATTAATATCAAAAGCGTTAATATTATAAATGATGCTGGACCGTTGCCAGAATGGAGGTGTTCGAAATTATCGGGGCACGGTTATCGGTGCGGTGGATTTGTGTATAAGCTTTATAACACATTTAGATCTGTTAATATCGTAAACGGGTCAAGTTTATAACGTAAGTCCACCCACGGGATGGGATATCGGTTTTGTCGATCGATTGATTTATTAATGCTTTTTATAGAAAGGTATTCATGGCGGCTTGTCGTCATGTAGTCAAGAGTTTGAAATATAAGGTTTACAATGTTGTAGAATAACTATCTCGTTGCGCAATATAGTAGCATTGCTGAAATATGCATAGATTGCTGAGATACAGTTGGATTAAAATAATTAAAAAAGCCCGCCATTTTTTCTTTTGACACTTGATGTTGCTGACCATAGAGTATCTTAATAATTATTTTTGCGAGAATGATTAATGGTAAAGTTCATTCGATTAATGAGGAGTTTTCGTGATACCTCTACGCTCAAAATACGTCACTCGCCTAACTAACGCTACAGATACAAAACATATTTTCCTGAACGTATAAACATAATATTATTAATACATTATCAATAACAAAGTCAATATATTCGATTATATCTGCCAAACGTGATTTGCAGAGCAGTTGAGTAATTCTCAAGTAGATATTCCAGCGCCCATGACTCACGAAATGTACTAAATATATTTTTGATATACGCTTTTGCGTGGGAATCGACTATTTTAGTGTTTTACTATTTCATGAACAAAGCCGCAGACACACGTCTACATTTGATTTGAAGAATGGATATATCCAATGGATGAAATGAGGAAATATTTTATTTTGTAAATAAGGGATAATAAACAGCTATCTACAATACAAAGTCGTAAATATAACAATCTTATGAAAATTAGAACATATTGCAGTCTACTGCACTATACGCAAAAATATGCCACTAAATATGAACTTTTTTGGTTGTAGGTATTATTTTTAGGTTATTTTGTAAGTTGGTTTTTTTCATGTTTTATGTTTTCGTATACATACACATTTACATTGTAACACAAAAACAAAAACTTTCGATAAAAAATAGCCAAATTACTTAGTCAGATTTTACAAAAAATATTTAAATTAAATTATTAAAACAAACAAAAAACCCGACTGCGTAAAACAAAAAATAACTGAAAAGAGAAAAACTAGTTCTTTAATCTATAGAATTTTGAATGTAACGTTATGACTATAATGTTAAGGTATTGCAGTCGGGGACAAACCAATAACCTAAGTATGTATTTTTTCTAAATATTTGTTTATCCCAGACTTCAATATCTTAGGAGGCCTCCAACTAGCTTAACGACTATCACAATTAAGTGATAACCGGGACCAACGGCTTTGCGTGCCTTCCGAAGCACGGAAACGCTCGATTTGGAAATACCACTAGGCGGTCACCCATCCAGATACTTTTAATATCATATTCTCTTTTAAGTTTTTTGGGACGTTCCGTTCCCGGGATATGGGAATACTTAAAAGCTTTTTAATACCCGGGAACTGGGAAATTTTGAATAGCTGTTAATTGTGTTATTTTTACCTATCAAAAGTGAAGTAAAACTCATAATTTAATCAAATTAGCTATCAAAAATAGTAAAAAATTGTCATATCAATCTAAGTAAACTAAACTACATAATTATATGCTAACATTATAAAGAGGTAATGTTTGTAAGTTTGGATGTAGGCAGTAATCTCCAGAACTACTTATACAATTCTGACAATTCTTTACAACAACGAACAAGCTACATTATCCCGGAGCCACGTTTAAGAAGGTATATTTTCTGCATCAGGATTTTCGCGACCAAAATTAGACGATTAATCGCTAAGCTCATTAGCTGCAGTAAGTAACAATTGTTACTATCTTCATGCTTTACATAATATTCCATTTTTAAATATTTTGTAATTAGAACAAGTGTTTTGGCTCAGTTGCCCATAAACCTAAAAACACGGCACGCAAGACTGGAGTTAATAGCCAATAAAAAAGTCTGAAAAACGCACGAAAATATTACATTTGTGACACTTTTTATTACATAGTGTTAGAAATAGCTCTCTTCTCTCTAAAATACGTTTTTGATGTGCGAAATGACGAGAATAATGATTGTTAAATTCTAGAATATTTTTCTTTGCGTTATGCAATGCTTTTTCTGCTTACAAATTGATAAGTAGTAGGTACTCGCTTACCGCGAATGCGTTTACTGATCCACGACCTAATGAGGAGTTTCGGAGATCGTGAACGTAAAGTCCAATTTGTTTGAAATAACAACGGTTTGACAGGTATTTTGACCATAGAACATTGAAATATAAAACTAAAGAAATGTAAGTCGAGCTCAAAAATCATTCCACGCAAACCGAACCGCGGTGGGCGTTGCCAAAAAAGAGAGACTCATCGCGCTGACAGTTCGCCGGTATCATTGAGTCGATGCGTTCGTGTCGCGAGGGACTTAGAACTGTGATTATTATTGTGTTTTGCGTTGTTTACATTGTGCAAATATGCCGTCATGTGTTGTTAAGTGGTGTAGAAGCCATACAGATATGAAGAATGCTGGAATCACTTTTCATATGTGAGTAAATAAACATTTTGAAATCCTATACTTGTGACTCTGGAAAGTGTTATGCAACATGAACGCAACATGCGTATTTATTTAACACGTTTTGATATTTCACTTAAACTGTTATGCACTAGTACCTATAATTATAAAGAGGATAGAACCTTTGTGGCATAGCGTGCCAGCCGCCATTTTAGTTTTTTTTTCAATGTTGCGGCGCACGGTGTTACTTATGTATATGGGTAGAGGACACTTATACAAACAAAAAATGTTAACCAATATGGTGGCCTAAAGTGTCACGTTTCCGAGATATTTGGAGGTAATATCCAAATAAATAGTTAAATCGGTAAAACTTTCCAAGACGGGACGTGGGGTAGGGGGGAGGGGGGTATGCGAGGGGGTACGGGGAGGGATGCTTGCTGGTCGCCTATGCCTGCTCTCCCTCCGCGCCGCCGGCTTTTTATATACACTCTAGGGGTAGTGACCACAAGACTACAAAGAGTGGGGGTGCGCTGAGTTGGTTTTTGAACCGTTTGAACCTACGATTTTTCTTGTAAAATGTATAATTGCAGTTTTTTATACATATAAAATAAGTTTGGATAAAAAAAAACCTATCAAAGTTGAATTTCAATATAAATACATTTAAAACTCATCTCATTTGGCTGTATGGACTACACTTTTTCCTAAAGAAACGCAACTGTCATGTCAAAAGTCGCAAAATTGTGATTGTATTAACAAATTTCAATACAAACTATGAGGTTGCTTCAAGATCTGTTAAAAAAAATTGAATGCCCAGACCAGCGTCACGTCTCAACGTTTATCCGTTAAATCAACCTGGGTACTATTATTTAAATACAATTCAATGCATATAAACACGTAATAAGTTCATTTTTAATGATTGTCGTTATTCTTATATGGCGATCTTTACCTCCAAATATCTCGGAAACGTGACACTTTAGGCGCCGATTCCACTGAAAAGAGTTCTAGAGTTCCGAGTTCTGCATTCCGTGTTGACTATTGTGCACACAGCAAGCAGTCTAGAGTTCTAGAGTTCTGCAATATTCGCTACTGATCACACATCATACACTTTTTTTACTTTCAAAGGTGCCACATAGCTTACAAAAAATAAAAAGTAAACACATGAACAAGCTTACTTATTTTTCATAACACCATTCACGTATCTCCTGGGGGCCTACCACAAGCTCTTAAAACAAGGTTAAAATAACCTTATTCGTCTTTTGTCCCGTTTTGACGTCGGATGTCAAAGAAAAACAAAAGTCAAATAAGGTTATAATAATATTGTTTTAAGAGCTTGTGGTTCGCCCTCTGATATGACCTTAACGCGACCCATCACTCTATAATTCGTATGTAAAAACCATAAACTGATTAAAATACTTCTTAATTTTAGATCCTTACAATTATAACACAAAGAAATATTTTAATCCAAAAAGCACATCACAAACTTTTAAATGAATATAATAGAGTGGTATAGTTAAATTACAACTAATTAATCCGACTTATATATGCATATGCATTACGATACTTTATAACTTATCCTCTTACAATCAATGCATAACATCGTCCACGCATCTCGCACTGCAGCAGGCGTGCGGACCAATTAGCATTAGGCTGTCCCGCCGAGAACCAATCATCGCGCTTGCCGGAATACAACGCGTTAGGCAAACGCGGTAAGCGCAGGTAATTGGCTTATTTGCATGTGTGTTCTTTCGTTCGAATACTAGAGATATTTTGTCAATGTAGTAAAGTGTGGAGCCGAATTTCGCGTTGATTTTGTTCACAATTATGCTTCCTTAGTTTTATATTTCGATGCCATAGAAGTAGAAAACTCCTCATTAAAGACTTAAAAAAAAGGATCAAACCTTTTTAGGGTTCCGTAGCCAAATGGCAAGGAACCCTTATGGATTCGTCATGTCTGTCTGTCTGTCCGTCCGTATGTCACAGCCACTTTCCGAAACTATAAGAACTATACTGTTGAAACTTGGTAAGTAGATGTATTCTGTGAACCGCATTAAGATTTTCACACAAAAATAGAAAAAAAAAAACAATATATTTTTGGGGTTCCCAATAGGTACTTAGAACCGAAAGTCAACAATTTGATTTTCATCAAACCCATACGTGTGGGGTATCTATGGATAGGTCTTCAAAAATGATATTGAGGTTTCTAATATATTTTTTTTCTAAACTGAATAGTTTGCGTGAGAGACACTTCCAAAGTGGTAAAATGTGTGTCCCCCCCTGTAACTTCTAAAATAAGAGAATGATAAAACTAAAAAAATATATTATGTACATTACCATGCAAACTTCCACCGAAAATTGGTTTGATTGAACGAGATCTAGTAAGTAGTTTTTTTTGGAATACGTCGTAAATCGTAAACCGCAATTTACCTTTCATTCAATCAAGTCAAATATAAAAAAAAACATTTTTATATTATGTTACTTGCTGCAACGGAAGTACGGAACCCTTCATGGGCGAGTCCGACTCGCACTTGGCCGCTTTTTCATATAAAATTATTAAAACATACTGTAACAAATGATACCAGTATAGCTCAGACAATTTTCCGCAAATACGATAATTCCTTAAAATTTGAAAAGAACTTTATTTCCTATTCCTTATAAATATTATAAAACCTACAGAGAGTTTGTTTCTTTGCTACGTATTCATGACAAACCATACCGATTTAGATAACCTTTGGCTGACTAGCAGCTTCGTTCCCGGAGAATAGACACTGGAGCAGAGCTAGTGATCTTACAATAATCTAAAGGTAAACAAATCACCACATCAAGATATCGACAGAATGGATTATTTCATGTAATCTTTAATGCGTTGTTTGATATCTTGTGTCCTTTGAAGTTTAGTGTTTATAAAAAAATCGCCATGATTGTTTACCGATTTTTTTACCGACTTCTAAACGATTATCATGAGTATAATTATAGGTTATTTTTACACTAAAATAAAAACAAGTACACGACCGACTTTTTGGCGGGAACTTGCAGAGTGACGTTGCTTTTTCATTTTTATTTTCATAAATTCGTGTATTATGAGTTTTATTGCATATAATCGGTGGTATTTTATCCAATAAAGATCAATTCATGTGCACCAGTGAAGTGAAATTAAATAAATTATGTGTATCGTGGCTTTTCAAGTTGTCTCAAGAAGTCCGTGAAGAGTTTTAGTACAATGACCACCATTGTATTGAAACATGACTTTTATGGACGGTGACTGACTGAGGACTATGTGAAAGTGATTCATTGTGACTACAACTTATAATATTACTTGAAATTGGCAAAATAAACAAGCCGGGTGACGCAATATAAAAAAAAAAGTACACGACCCGCCTGATGGTAAAAATACCGTAGCCTATACCGTAACGATGAGATCTGGCGGTGAACTAAACTAAACAATATAGCTCTGAGAGTTAGCAAGCTGGGGCAAGTCTGATGTTACGTGAGTAAGGTCGCCGGAACACATCGGGTATGGTGACGTGTGATTCGTGAGTGATGCCTTGTATGTTACAAGCGTCCATAGGGCTACGGTAACCACTTACCATCAGGCGGGCTGTAAGCAAGCTAGCATACCGACTTCGTCGTTTAAAAAAAAACAATTGTGTTCCAATGAACTTTCAGTATTTTTCATGCCACAACCGTTTAAATACATAACTGCACTTTTTGTGAGCCAGCTCAGCCATGCCATGCCATCGTATCATGCAAAGCCAAGATGGTAAAAAAATATTTACATTTAGTCATAGATTCCTGAGGCGTGTTTGTTTGTCCGTAAAACGTGTTTACTTTGTTTTTTTAAGATCGTCTACAATCTTTCAGCAAGATGGAGGAAGGAGAGGAGAATGTTTATTTTTGTTTGTTTTAAAGCTGTTTAACGCGTCAGTCAGGTGTGTAATCGATACAATTATCGATTTTACGTAAATCGGAATAGAATAAAAATTTAGTTATCAGAAAAATAATAAATATCCTGGGACATTATTCAAATACAGCTATCTGATGAGCTCTTACTATGGAAACCAGATAACTTAATTTAATTATACTATTTATACGTTTTATATAAAAAACTAGCTTAACGACCCGTGACCCCTTATTTTAGCCCCTCAGGAGTTGAATTTGAAAATCCTTTCCCTAGAGAATGCTTATACATATAATATACGGTGTTCAGGTTTCGTAACCCTGCAGATTGAACTGCGTTCTGCTCTGTTTCTCTTTTTATAAATAGATAATATATACTCCTATGGCGTGACGTGAAGGGCGTGGCAATGCCAATCTTAACTCCGGCCTTTTTTGCTACTAACTTTGGCTACATAAAGTCATATGAAAAAGTATACTCGTAAACAATAAAACTCATGAAGTGGCAATGGACCGGTCTCGTCTGTCGAAGAACGGGCGGTCGATGGAGAAGCCGAGTCATAGATTGAAATCTCCATGTTGGCAATCGTTATGTGGGAAACCGCCTCAGCCCTTTAGTCAATAGTTTATTGCTCAGTCTGACATAGTAATCATATGCAGCCTTGCTTCTGAACTAGCATGCGCTGTGTGTCAGAAGACAGTTCCAACCAGCGTTGCCAGACGTCCCGATTTTGGCGGGACGTCCCGATTTTTAGCCCAAAATTTAATGTCCCGCGCGGGACAGGCCCAGTCCCGCTTTTCGAGGATTACTCGACGGTGAAAAAATCGTTGGACGTAGAAGTGGGAAATTATAAAGACACCACTGCCACAGTATTACCATATGCCTAATGGTAAAACTGTGCCTCTGCACAGAAATGGCACCAGCTCTCCCGTGATGCATCTTATACCGCGCCAAAGTCACAGTGACAAACTTCAAAGTCAACGCAATCCAACAATACGGCCGTATACTTATGACGCTCGCAAGGGAATCTAGCTTCCCGTTGATCTAGAATCACATAGAATCATAAAATTTGGCAAGAAACAATTCCATGTAGCACAAGTAAAGGAAGAAATCCGAAAAGCGTTTTGTAGTTACATCGAAAAAAAAATAATTATTACAATATAATCGAAAAAAAATGGGAAAAATCTTCGAGACTCCTGTGATGAATGAACTATTTACATAACTACAAGTTTCTACGGAACCCTCGGTTTGCGAGTCCGACTCGCACTTGGCCGGTTATTTTTAGTATGTCCCGCTTTCGGCGATAGAATCCCGCTTTTTTTACTAAAGATGTTACAAAATCCCGATTTGCCCGAAAAAAAATCTTGCAACGCTGGTTCCAACACTTCCAACCCAATTAACCGAAGAGCTCAAAGGTAATGGAAAGGAGTGGGTGAGGCATGTGTTCAGAAGTGACTACGAATGGATGATAATGATGATTTCCTACATATTTAAGGTGATAACTCAGTATATTAGTGCAATCGAATGCCATGGTGATTCCCACATAGAACGAGCAAGCTTTCAGTAAAGAAAAACATCTTTAGAAAATCATAGTACGGGTAGTGTATTTTGTAGTACCCAATTGGCTGGATACCACCCTCTAGTTGAAAGCGATTCTCCAAGATACTAGTAGGTATGTTCCATCAGTTGCATTTGAGGGCTAGTTCCATCTAGATTTTTTGAGGCTATTTCAGCAAATCATCATTCACATGGTGAGTTTAAAGAATAAAAAAAAAACGACATCAGTCCGTATCAGCCAAGGGATATCCAGTTATAGGTATTTTCTCCATGGATTTGATCCTGACCTGCACTGAATTTGCCGACTACCTAAAAGAGTGACAAAAATGTGGTAAAAAGGACATTTCCCAAATCCATTTTAACTCCATTTTAAGATATTTTTTACAGATAATGCAGAATTGATGAATATCACACGATAAGTGTCCAGTATTTCAGTAATTATTTGAGTAAAAATTCAGCGGTATTTAATAAATAGTTTTTAATTAGATTGAGTTCAGTATGCATATTGCATGCGGTTTATGCTAAAGTTTAAATTATTTGATGTCCGATACTTAGAATCGGGTAAAATCGGATAATTAGAGTTACCGATTCTTAATATATCTGATGTTGAAAGGTGTGTGAGGCGTGAACACATTTTTTTTTATAAAGTAGGTCGTAGGTGTAGTATCTACTTATAAATAAAAAATAAGTACTTAAAGCCAATAGTTTCTTGGCTATTGTTTGTAAAAAGAAAATAATATACCTAATTAAAAATACTTTACCTTCTTCGGAGTTTTGACTTCAGCCGAATGATTTTCATTCGTTTTGTTGTCATCCGATAATTTTGCGTTGCCTTCAACACACAGGTAAATTACAAATAATATCACTGATAGTCTTAATCCCGTCCCTCTATGTGACGCCATATTAAATAAAAAAAAACTAAATTTCAAACACGGAACAAAGTTTTTTTTTTGTCGAATCAATAAACTTTTATCTATGATATATGGATGTATATATCCGAATTTTAATTAAGTGACGTTTAAAAACGCGCGAAAGTTATTAGAATATAATCTGTCAAATCAGTATGGACGATTCCAGACGACTGGAAAACATTTTACAGACTGCAAGACGCGGCTATTTTAAGAAATATATTGAAGGGGCGGGAATTAGCTTCGAGTCTTCGTGTGCGTCAATAAACGATGCTACGCCGAGATAAAAATATTTTTTGAAAACTTGATGATTTTCTTTTTTTACCGGTTTGATGGTTTTACAAGTTTTTTACGTTGGCCATTAACAACTCTCCCATCATTCATTCTGAGCCAGCCCTTTGAATTTTCTTTTAACAAAATCATTTATCTTATTATACTCATTGCTCAACTGGGCATGTATGGACAAATACTAAACTAAAGGCACAGATTACTAAATAGTTACTACGTATCTTATCTTATCTTGTGGAGGGGCCGAGAAACACTTCGACCCATTGGGTTCTATTGTGGTCCCCTAGATAACTTACTCCTCCCAAGTGTCGTTGAAAACTCTTCATGAGTTTTATAACGAGGCTAGGAGATATGAGCTTATAGTCTTCTGGTTTTGGATATCCAATCCCTAGGAGACTCATTCGCTTACCAGCCAGTGCATCGCATGTGCACAGAAGGTGCTCCATGCGTTCCGTATGTTCCCCACACAACCTGCACATGGGTGTCGCGGTTAGATCCATCTTCATGAGCATGTCGTTGGTTCCAAAGCGCCCAGAAATGTCCCCAAGCAGGTAGCGGATTTGCCCCCTGCTCATATTCCAAATGCATTCCCGGGCTTTGAAATTAGAGCCTAGGAATTACGTAACTAAAAGGACTAAAGTTTTACTTATGTTTTTCCGGGATAAATAGTTATGGTTTTCCAATCTCCCGCGCTTTTAATCACGGTGGTTGTGCCGTTAAGAAATCAAACAATCGAACTCACTTTCACATTTCACATATAATTATTAGTAGGATTGCGAACAATTTTCAAAAGAGCCAGTCTCGGTTTACTTTTGATAAAACCAAAAACTGTAATATCAACCTACTTTAAGTTCTAAAAAAAATCTCTGCATTATTTCCCACTTGGAAAATTCCTATGTAAAAGAAGGAAAGAAAATAGAAAAACATTTATTTTGACATACACAGAACATTATAAAGAATATATTGTAAACATACAAACGGTCAGTTTAGGGTCGGCAACGCGCGAGTAATACCCCTGGTGTTGCAAGCGTCCATAGGCTACGGTAACTGCTTACCATCAGGCGGGCCGTATGCTTGTTTGCGACCTTAGTGGTATATCAAAAAAAACAAGTGTTCCAAGCCAATAAAACTAGATTCTAAAGTTCCAAAAAAGTTAATAGTTTATCCTCTATTCTTTACAGCCTAAACAAAACACGATCTTGTTTATCCGCTAAACGATATTTATTTTCATTTCCCGCCTTCCAGAAAAGTAAACGCCAATAATCGTATATCGACGCGCTATTAAAACTTCAATACGGTTTACTAGTTCCAAAAGAAACCGTTTTTAATGCACTGACGTTAGTTGAAAGTCGTTTGCGGTTGGGCGCCAAAAAATAGCATTTGACAGATCGTAAAATGCGCGGCAAAATAGATTATAATGTGTTCGGATATTGATGTAAGGTACCATAAATAAAAAGCGTCATCACTCGCGTCATGACTCATTTAATGATAGGAACAAAATAACTACTCATATAACTGATTTCTAGGATGCATGTAGGCTACGGGCGTACACATATTTCCAAAATTATAATTTTTAAAGATTACAGTTAGGTACTTTAATACATTCGTTACTTGCATAATTCACATAATATGCTGCCAACTAGTTTCAGTCAGACTAAGGACATGCAGACATGTTCATGCACACAAATGTATATCCTGGGTGGAATAACAATGACGGCCTTCAGCGTGAGAAGTAGTGGCACATATTAGGTACTAAATAATTACTACGTAAGTAGTGTCTTAAAAGTTCCACGCCGACTGGCCAGTCAATTAAAAAAAATATCAAATCAATAGAGTTCTACTTCGCTGGTTCTACTTTTAAAATTCTCAAAATTTGAATTTGTATTTATTATTACAGAGAAAGTATGTTCGGATATATGTCCAATCTAAACTAAAAGAATTATTGCAGCAAGCGACATATCAAGGAATCTTGGCAAAAAGCCAACTATTCAATGTTGATACAGCGGCGAAGATTTGATAATTTATTCAGCTCTATTCGATTTGTTAGAGTTTTTTAGAGATCTCATTAGTGCCCGGTGTATACTGAAAATACACAGGCTGCAATTTAAATGCCTTTTTACTTCTTCTGTACAAAGCTCGAAATTCAAACGTAATGCATGTTTTTTTAAGGCTTCTACATGCGCCAACGACATTGGTCCTGTCGCCCGCGCACCCGACGGACCCTCTCTCGGCCGTTTGTATTGTACATAGAAAATAGTACTTTATGTCAAAACTATATGTTATTTTAACAATTCAAACGTCTATTTTTTGGACAAATAAGTTAGCGATTTTTTCATGTAAGAGCCATGATAATATCTCTAGTAGTTTTGAAGCAGTAGCAAATTTTAAGTTTAAATCAGCATTATTTTTTTGTTTTTTTTCCACATAGTATTTTAGGTTCTAGAATTTGTTTAAACGTTAAGATTGAAGGTTATATATCAGTGTATAATATATATTTTTTTCGACGCTCTCAGTCTACTCATTTCAGAGCTTTAGGCCTTCAAAGATGTCCATTTCACGACCCTAGGCGATTAAGGAGCCTTAAAGATTCAATTGTATAAACAAAACTGCACTCTTTATTTCGGTCCAACGTTTTTTTACATTACCTAATATTATAATTCATAACTCAAAATTGGAATGGCACTGGCATTTCTGGAATGGAAACAAATTGTACGTAATTAGGAGACGAAATTAGCTTGATTTATGGTTTCGTAAACTTAGGTAACCTTGCTATGAATATGTATTAATTTACGTAAGTCTAGGTACTCAACTCAGAACATTTAACATTTATTTATTACAAAACATAGTATAAAGCAAACCTAGGTTTTAAAATAGCCTTCTTTTTTTGTTAGGTATATGACGTTAGAATTAATCATCTTTTGTAATAAGAGGGCAGTTTTCTTGCTCCAAGATTTAGTCGCCAGTAAGGGGTAGAATATCATTATTTGTCTTCATAATGATATACCTATATAAGTACCTAACTGTTAATTAAGTTAACTCAGGTTGAGACAAGTGGGTCATGATACCGAGGAGTACTGAATACCTACTCAGCTCTGCACACCTTGGCAACCGGAGTACAGTACCTACGCCTACCATGAGTTTTCTACGCTAACGTAATCTACACTCGCTAGCGATTACGGTGAAACATTTTGTATGAACTGCTTCCAAAAGTGTCCAAACCAAACCAAACCAAAATGTCCACCAAACCAAACCAAACAAAAACAAACCAAAATCTAGTGGAAACCAAAATGACCACTAGAGGCGGTGCTCGTCATACAAAATATTCACCGTAGTCGCTAGCGTGTGTAGATTACGTTAGTGTAGAAAACTCATGGTAGAGATACTGGTGCTTTCGCTTCCGGCCATGATCTCTATGACTGGAGGCGAGAGTGCCTGGGAGGCAGTCGCCTCATTGCGAGGCCGTTTTATGGCGAGAAAGGAGCCTCACCTCATACCACCATAAGGTGGGGCCTGAGCCCGTCGCCCGATCAATGACAGGCCCAGACGGGGAGCACCCTGTATCCCGCTGGCTGGGTGCCCGCCAGAGGTGGAGTAGAGGGCTGGGCCCTCAAGACGGATCCGGAATCTGGTGGGATATAGTGGCGAATGCCAGCTTGATCCCAGTGACCCGGCACTCAGGCAGTGTATGGACACTCGTGTGGGTTTTAGTCCGTGCGACTCAAGATTTGTCGACAAAAATCGAAAAATATATTTATCGACACACTTTCCACTGTGATAGTGGCAAACGTAAATCAGTGTTTTCAGTTTCACTTCTAGTTGTACGTAGTATATTATTTACTCTATGCTTCTAGTGGTAATCCAGCCATCTATACGATTATTATGTTGAATCTTTTAAAAGTTTGATGGGACACTTGACTAAAGTTTAAATGTTTCAAAGTGTTTACCGCTAGATGGCGTTGTTTACTATTCGAACAAATAAGTCATCTGGGGGCTCGGGAGTGCCCCCTGCCAAGACAGCCAAGCGAAGTGCAAGGGCACTACCTACCTTTTCTCGAAGCGCTTCGTCGTTTTTTTGAAGCCTCTTAACTTGGGTTTAGATCATACCAGATAAACAAAATTCTCGGAACATGATGTCAATAGTGAACTTATTAAACGTATTAAGTTTCAATAACATAGCTCTTATACTTTAGATTTTATTGATATCTAAAAAACCCCGATTTCGTCACTGACTCACCACTGATGATCATCAAAACTCATAGGGTACTTCCTGAAGTCCTAGAAAGCTGAAATTAAAACTTGGAAATTTTTGTTGCCAAGACATATGCACTGTCAAAAAGTTATCAGATCTTATGTAGAACCAAGCTTATAACTCTAAATGCACTTACTCTACAAGCCCTAACTTCACAAACTCTACACACCGTAGTCAAAATATGTGGCTTGGCCGTTTCGCTACCGTCACACGGGAGTAAGAGTGAGAGAGCAAGTGAATTATGTTGTATTGTGTTGGAAGGAAAAAATAAGATTCATCTAGATTTTTATATAATCACCTATATTTCATTCATTAAATACAACTTTAAATAAAATGATGGAATAATGTTGCCAGATCAAAAAAAATCTTGCACTGGCAACACTTCACAAAGATGGCGGCGTTCACTATATCCTTAAAACTAGATTGTTGTTCTTCTAGCTTATTTCTTGGGGGCGACCATTTCTTCTAATGCTTTGATTTCGGCTGAAATTTAATAAAAATATAAATAAATAACAATTTTCTATCACTTTTTGTAAGAGTGGCGATAACCCATCTTAACCAGAGAATATGGCACTAAATTGATTGCTGATTCTTTCTACAATGTAAAGTTTTGGTCGGCGACAAGCGACCCAGGAGCGGTAGTACAAGAAATATATTCCCCAAAAATGGACTTAATTCCATTAAATATTGTAAATGCGTTGAGAAATACCTTATTTAATTTGAAATAAAATTACCGCAAAGTATGGTTACTCGGCACGTGCACAGACTAGAGCTAGGCTCAAGCCGCCATCGGCCCACCCCTTTACTCCCTCGCACTCCCGTTGAGTGTTATGTCTACACTTTAGCTTATTACATGATTTTCAAAATTTTTATTTTTTATTTTTATAATTAAAAAAAAAAAAAAAAAATATTTTTTTTAGCACCAGTATCATTTGTATTATCGACCCTGAGTCGCTCGTCGCTGACCAAAACAACGACCTGTATATCAAGTCTGTAAAGACGAAAAACTGCAATAATCTGGAAATTCCAGATTATTCCAGATCAATCTCCATCTTGATTTATCAAATAGCTTCTAACGCTGAGTGAGTTTTTTTATGTCAATATGTTAACAAGCTGGCAGACAGGCCACCTGATGGTAAGCGGTCACCGCCGCCTATTTGCAATACAAGGGGGATCGCCAATGTGTTACAACCTTTGAAGAGCTCTTATAGAACCCCATATAGTAGCGCCTAGCGGAAATCAAGACTTGTGGCAAAACTGTGTGACTTGTGGGTATTTACTAGAGATCCAACGGAAGACCAGCGCTGGTTTATCAAGAACCAGCATTATGCTAAGTTGAGACCATTTTGTGAAAACCTGTATTTTTTGTTTGCATTATAATATTTTTGATTATAATAAATTGCCTTGAATTCACCACATGAATAAAGGAGTTCGAAGATTTTTGAATAGTCTGGCATACTCATCTGGCGCCATTTTATATTTTTTCACATTCATACGCACAAAAAATTACTATGCACCCGCCGAAAAATGACACAATCTTCGAACTCCTTTTCTTTCTACATGCGTTGAACATTCAATAGCCGAATATTCAGCGCTTCAGTTGAGAGCCAAATATCGAATATTCAAATCACCGCACCAACCAGCCCGTCAATTACACAGGTTTCTTACCAGCAGCAGCTCTCGCCTTCTCTTCCTTGAGCTTGGCGTCTCTGATTACTTTCTCCTTAGCCTCGACCTCACGGAAGGCAGCCTCCTTCTTGGACAGCCTGTTCTGGTGGAAAGCTCCATAGAGTATTCCCACTGACAGGAAAGACCAGCGGCCAAACTGGAAAATAAACAAATATGGACATCACTAAGGTGGTAAACATGCATTAAGAGAGGTAGAGCATAATAATTATATAATGTAATGAATCTAAGTTTATTTTGAAAAGAGTAATGGCTGAATTTATCGCCAGCTCTTCTCAGCAAATGGAACCATCTGAACCGGTATTAGAGTCAGACTTTTCATAAGTGCCTGCAAAGGTCTATTTGAATAAATGTTTTGAATTTGTTTTATTTTTTAATTTGAATATTCAGTCAGCTCGACTGGGGAAGTATTTCCACCTTACTGAATACCGCAGCCAAATAACTTTTGATCCTTGTGATCCTGCGTGTGAGTAAGATCGACAGAACTCATTGGGAAGGGGTGTGGGACATGTTGCAAGCTCCGTTGATTGTCCATATGGCTACGGTTACTGCTTACCAACAGGGGAGCCGTACGCTTAATTACCAACTGTCTTATAAAAAATAAAAAAACATGCATTATGTCTGATGGTTACTGCAGAGTTGAGAGATGATGGAACATCACCTTATACAAGTAAAGCACAATATATCCTAAGTATGTTAGTACAGTAGTACCCAACTAATATGGCTTACCGATGTACCTGCGCAGAAGATACATTTTCAAAGTGCGTGAAACGCTATTGGTCAGCAGCAAGCAGGGACAAGCGACACTGAGCCTTATTGTCACTGATATCTCAAAGCAGAATGACTATTTATTTATGAGGCTTGTATTTACCAGACTGTATGGCATACTTTAGTGGCTTCACTTCCCGATAAGGTGATGCTCTGTTCTGATTCTATATGTCAATGTATACTGAAATGTTTTATGATGTAGTATAGGTAATTTTATGTCAGTCTCATCACAGTACATTTGTTGCGGTACCTATAAACTTTGATATGGAGACAGTGAATATATAACTAAAGAGGAGGATGTAATGTTTGGATAATTATATGAATAGAATAAGATAGGGACAAAGATATCAAAATGATGGTGGAACAAGTAAGACAGTAGTTTTCCTATATCACAAAAACTTGTGATAATAATATAGGATAATGGTTATTTAATTATCATAGAGGTTTTATTCTATAATTAGTATTATTTGTTTACTTTGTACTAATAACTTTTCTTTTGGGCCTTCTTTGAATATTTTTTTTATGTAAGGAGGTTAGTATAGGTATAATATTAAAAAATATAACAATATTACTTGCGGGCAGAATTCTAACAGAAAATACTTTTTGCCATTAAATTGAAGGGTATCGTATAAAATGAAATAGATTTTGGACATGGAATTTAGATTCAAAAACACTGTTACATAATTTTATATCAACTACGATTTTTATCATCTAAATAAATAAAGTTATATTTACCCTGATGAGTGGCGACACGCGCACTGGGGGTCCGTAGGGCAGCGAAGACATCCTGTTTTGTATAATTTAGGGAATCTGGAAATCCAAATAGGATTTATTGAAAAATCCCAAGGCTCCTTTTTTCTGTAGAGGTTATAATACGTGTGGGTTGCCAAACACAAAAATGTGGACTATTTTATTTTTTAATGAAAAATCATGAATAGATTCTAGTTTTCCTTTTTACAACAACAGCAACAGGACATTATATATGAAGTTTAATGAAAAATATATCATTTTCATGTTCTTCTGTTGAAAAATGATATTCCAACCAAGCATTTACTAGGCTGCGTAAATTGAAATGTTTTTTTTTCTACTCTCGCAACAAATAGTCATTAAGTCAGAATAAATTGTCAAATGTGACAGCCGTGGAGTGAGGGAATCAGTCGTCCGGCTGTTTTTCATTCATCAAAAAACCAATCATCAATCAAATCAATCAGTCAGTCGTCAAAATGGCGTTGATTATGTCGTTTGTGTCCGTAGCTATGTCAATACTTTATACGCCGTTCCTTCTTTTAATTCTGTGTGTGATATTCTTGGCTTCTATCGGAAAATCTCTGGGCGTGAGAAAGCTCTACGTCAACATATTATTGAAGCTATTCGAGGTGAGTCCTTTGCCTTCTATAAAAAAAATACATATATTTTTAAATATTACGTTTTACGAGGAAACATAGGTGTTTTGCCTTGTTACGACGATACGACGCAATCTTCCATAGAATATTTACAGTTGATTTACGATGGAATGCTCTCCCAGAAGCATATAAATCTGTAATATGTTGTTAGGTTATGTCTACAGCCTACATCCTCCTTTTTCGATATCGTATGCACATGACTCTTTTCCCAAGTGACAACAGGTACCTAATCAACTCGGAGGTTGTGATAATGATTAATACCTATGGTAGGTACCTACTTCCGCTTGATGAGGTAATAATTATTATCACATAGACAAACTGAACTCTCTTTGATGCTATTTAAGCTTTTAACACGTCAACGTGTTATCATTAGAAAAAAAAACAAGTCTATGTGGTGCTATGTTCAATGTAGTAAATTAATAATTAATTTGAAACCTTGGCAAACAAAATGACTTAGCAGAAATTAGTTTTATTCTGACATACCCCTACTAAATAACACACATAATTTCTAGTGAAAGATGTGTGAGTAAAATTTTTTTTTATGGTAAATCTTTTTTGTGTTAACCATACCAGCATTACCAACCAATTTAAGCAGTGTCAATACTTATAATAATACTTGTGTTCCCAAGATCTGCATGGCAAATTTCATAATGATCCTTTGAGTAGTTGAGGCATGAAGGCGTAACACACAAACAAAATTTTGTTATAGGAGTAAATTTAATCTAATATATAAAATTCTCATGTCACCATGTTTGTAACAAAACTCCTCTGAAACGGCATGACCGATTCTTATGTAATGTTGTGTACATGGATTAAGCTTTATTGGATAAAACACCACCAATAATATGCAATAAAACTCAAAATACACGTTTATGAAAATAAAACAAACACGCAACATCATTTTGCAAGTTCCCGCCAAAAAGTCTATACAATTACGAAATATAGGAAGTACCCATTCAATTAAAGAAAACTGAAAATGGCGGCTTGTACTTATATGACAGCTTGTAACACAGATATATATCTAATAGAGGATGGGAGTGTATGTACTTCGCATGCCAAAAAGGTACACACACAGGATGGAGGGACTTGCATATTCTATTTAGATTTATATCTGTGGATTGTGTACCACAAGTGTGTGACTAGCAAGTCCCTGAATGGTTGGGCTCCGTGGGCTCCCCGTTGATGGCGAGAGGTGCGATGATGGAAGGTAGCTGTAAATGTAAAACACCACAATTTAATTGCCCGATAAAAACTAAATAAGAATAATCGTATCCTATTAAATATCTGATAAGAATATTTCCATTACTATTTAGATTAATATAATCTGTAAACACTATTTATAATCTGTTGAGACCATGACCTAAGTGTATGGAAGCAACACCAATTGTATATGCGTGTGATCTTATTAGATATTTATCTGTAGTATGCAATGTTATTGATGACTTGAGTCTAGTCTCTCTAGTATAGTGTATTATCTATGGTCTAGTCTGAACCAGTGGCACAGAATAAGAAATAGGGCTATACAGAAGACTCATTCCCTGGTAACATCTGTGTTTAGAGTTTAGGTACGAAAAGATACAAACGTATCTCTTTCTATCGCATAGTTCTATCTCTTACGGACGCGGTCTTCTCAATCGGTACCAGCTCCGACACTAGGCGTTTTTTTTAACCATCTTCATTAACTTTCCAGGCCAATCGCTAGATGAGCTAAATACATACAGCCCAAGTGCGAGTGGGACTTGCACACGAAAGGTTCCGTAATGACGGTTCTAGTATGGGGGCCCCCATTAATTTTTAATGTTATTAAGGGTCGACCGAGACAGGTTTTTCATTCTCGGCCGAGACCGAGACCGAGAATAAAATAAAATCTCGGCCGAGACCGAGAATAGATCTAATCTGATCCCAAGACTTGTGTCGTAGGGCCAGGTAGCCGCGCTAGAGATAAAATGTAACTACATTTAGCATGTTATATATAGGTATCGTTTATGTTGTTTTTACTTTTAATTTTATTATTGTAACTTTCTTTGTCTTTTTAAATGTTTCACTGGAAGGTGGTTCACAAGATACAGGCAAAGAATTTAAAACGTCCAGAAGGATAGTCGCCTCTATGGGAACACGAAATAAACAAGCCATAATTGACAGTATTTAAAAGTAATAAGTTTAGGTAATTAAAAGTGACGAAATCGCAATACTTACACATGGAAGGTTAGTTTTTTTAGTTTTTCCTTGGTTTTTATAAGTGTTGTGACAGTATTTTAATACGCAAGTTGACATTTTTTATTTAATCAGTACAGCGAGTATGACGCGATGACAGCCGTGCGCAGCACGAACTGAGAGCGATTTGCTCAGGAGCCCCTCAAGCGGAGTGATATTAAATGTCATGCTTTAGTAAGGCGGACTATCCATCTGGGTAGAGGCACGATGCGTATGAAAATCTTTGGATACAGGTTATCCTAGTTTGTGGACCAACAAACTGTGTAAAATATTTTAGAATTGCACGATAAATATTATTATAATAGATGAATCGTGAAATGATACGTGTCTAATATATTTTGATAATGTAAAAGACGGACTAAGATTTTTTTAGTCATTGACTGCTCTCTCACTCACTCACACCAAGGGACGAACGTGGCCGCGCGCGGTTAACCCATTATCCCATCCACAACAGTCTTCGGTTATGCCCGAGAATCACGGCGATTTGTAGCCGAGAATGCGGAGACCGAGATCTCGGTCGAGCCTTATTTGTTGTTATAGCGGCAATGATTTTTTCTTTTTTATAATATATAGTTCTTTATATCCGCGAAAACCGCAGCAGCATGTAAAATTACCTAGTCTAAATCCTAATCGTCACAGATAATATTTTATTTATGTACTTTATCAATTTATTGTTGACGATAACAATCATTATTTATTTTACTTACACAACAACTAGATTAGAGATTAGATTCTATATAAATACATTATAAGTCCAATTTTATTAACGTCGGATACCACAAACACGGTAATGGTTTAAATATGGCTTTGTGACATAGACATAGGTGCCGATTCTATTGTAAATCGCACTAAACTAATTTTAGTTACATCACATCTCTTTCTTACAATAACTATTGAAAAAGGATAGAACATTTGAAAAAGGATAGAACATTTGAAAAAGCATAGAACATTTGAAAAAGGATAGAACATTTGAAAAAGAATAGAACATTTGAAAAAGCATAGAACATTTAAAAAAGTTTAGAACATATTTGAAGCTGTCAAATTAATCTTTGCCGGGTATTTAGACGTAACCGCGATACATTTGACTGATTTGACAGGGCTAAATTTCGTACATCCTCTTCTTATGTTCTTTGTTAGAAAGGGATATAGTGAGACTAAATTAGTTTAGTTGTAAACAACAGAATCAGCACCAATTTGTTTTTATAGAGTCAAAATCAAACAGTCATATCTGTACAAAAGAGTTACTTAACTTAGTTAAAATTGGGTCTAAAAAGAATTAGATAATATAATAATAAATTACCCAAAGATGTCGGTCATTTTGTTTGAAATCTTTTCCGCCAATTCCCCACCACCGACAATGCGCTGTGATTGGCTACGTCAAGGACACAATGAACATTGAGATGCAGTGATTGGTCGGTCCTGTTAATCAGTGCAAAAGCACTTACTAATTGCGGAGTTGGATTGAGTTACTACTCTATGTTGTTTTTTCTGGATGGTCGAGCTCTGAGCGAAATAACGCTCCTAACCACCTTCGGCCACATGATCAGATAGTGGTCAGAAAAACAAGTCTACCCTACTTCCTACTAATATATTATAAATGCGAAAGTTTGTGAGTATGGATGTATGTTTATTACTCGTTCACGCAAAATCTACTGAACGGATTTACATGAAATTTGGCACACAGATAGAATATGTTCTGAATTAACACATAGGAAACTTTTTATCCCGGGAAAACATACGATCCCTCGGGAATGCGGGTGAAACCGCGCGGGACAACTAGTTTAAATATAACCCTCCCACACTTAACTGCGAGTGCCTGCGAGCTCTTTTGATGCATGTCATGTATGTTTTCGTGCGATGACGTAATTTGCAAGTCTACACACATATATTTCGGACTTGATGAATCACCGAACTGTGCACAGATCAAGTAATATGCCTAGCACCATAGAGTAAGAATGTTAATAGATTGACAGTGTTAACAACCGTGTGCGAAGTGTGAGCAGTTTGCTTATAGATGCATTCATAGATATATCGGACACTAGTAGTGTTGCCAGGTCCCGTGTGTCAAATTTCGGAACGTAAGGATAGAATAATCGGGATTTTGGGTTTCAAATCTGGACAGTAGTGAGTCTGAATTTGGTGAGAAAAAATGAAAGCATAAATATTTGTATGTAGTAGCAGCTTAGTTATATTCACTTTTCCTGTCAAAATTATCAAATATAGTAAAGACGCATGAGGTTAGTGAAAAATCGGGACATTTGGCGTCCCGATCAAGGGTTAATCGGGACGTGTCACCAGACCCCTGAAAATCGGGACGTCCCGCGTAAATCGGGACACCTGGCAACACTAGACACTAGTGATTTCGATATGAGTTCCTTTGTCATTTGTTCTCGGTAACAGTATCGATAAAAAACCATATCATATCGAGCGTTATGCCTATTAATTATTGGATAAAATAAAATAACAGAAAACTTGCTCCATATACAATTTGTTACTTAATCTTATAATTATATTTTAGTACAATATAATTTACAGCTAAATTCAATTAATAATTATAAATCAAAATGGCACAACACAAAACATAAAATAAATTAAATAATTACTTAATTATTCAAATCATTGCTTGACCCTAAGCCACCTGAATATCTCGTGGAGTCTCGTTGGAGTATACGTCGATATCGTTCCAGTGTCTTAGAATCGGACAGTCGCACTTACATTCAATAGTTTTCAGGGTGTTGTTGGGTGGGACCATAGAACTACAATATTAATAGAGCGACTATACTAGAGTATGTGGACTATCTCGCACCCTACGCATAAGTAGGGTTCCCATCTATAAAATTTAGCAACCAGGACAAGACGCGTGAAAACCCCGGATTTTCGAGCCCAGAACCCGGACAGGTTTTTTAAAACTTAGTATAATAAAAACAGTTCAAAATGTTATAAAACAACTTTTTATTTATTTTCAAATGCATTAAAATTTAGTCATCTTTTATCATCATTTTAAATGTTACAAAAAAGAATCCTTAGAATTTAAATTTTTAAACCCGGACTACAAATGAAACTCCGCCCGGTTGCCCTCTAAACTAGGACAAATCCGGGGAAACCCGGACGGATGGCAACCCTAAGCATAAGGGACGCAACTATTACACTGATTATACTTATATTTATTTAATCATAAACTTTTAAAATTACGTTCGTGTTTTCATTCATGAATCTTTTAAATAGGTAGCGAATTTGTTTATGACGCTCACATCCGACCCTTAACTCAAACGTCAGTGTCAAAAGTTCAACATGCTGTGACGTCACTCAATGTCATTGTCAAAACCATTCATTGTGTTTCAGGTAGTAAGTAGTTGGAACCCCCGAAGCTACTTAGGGTACATTCCGAATTGGCTAAAATCGCTCATAGAAATAATTTGGCGTACCGAGTTAGATATACATTTATGACAGCTGAGAACTGTCATCATTTCGAAACGCTCGTGAACGCGCTCGCAGTATTCAAAACAGAATTAACAATGCGGTAGGACTCCTTATATGGGTCTTGCAAACAGGAGTATTCGTATTTTTTTATTATTTTTCTTTCATAAATTATAAATAGTATCATTGTCAAAATAGAAAATCAAGAATCTTATTAGATTCTTGCAAAAAACGATAATAATCCGTCATTTTTACAAAGCTCACGGTGATATTAGAGCATGGTCGGTGTGAGCGCAATATGGCGCATGTCATGACGACATCTATGACGTTTCACAGGACATCGTTAGCGCGCTCACGCCACAATATTATATGTCTGTGGCTCACGCTAATTTGGAACGGGAAGCACGCCCAAATCGAATACAGCGCTATTTACCTCAATTCGGAATGCAACCTTAGAAGAATAAAATTGTTGGAAGGTTTTAGGGAGAGCTCCTTTAAGCTTCTGTTATCCTGGTACATTTTTTGCCGCTACTTTAAATTTAGATAAATAAATCATCACATGCATTGGCCCTGATTCTGTTGTTCACAACTAAACTAATTTTAATGTCACTATGTCTCTTTCTAACAAAGAACATAAGAAAAGGATGTAAGAAATTTAGTCCTGTCAAATTTGTCCAATGCTTGTTTTCAATATAATTTTAGTCGCCATCTATCGCGGTTACGTCTAAATACACGCAAAATAAGTCGGCAAAGATTAATTTAACAACTTAAAATATGTTCTATCCTTTTTCAATCATATTCGTAAGAAAGAGATGAGATGTGACTAAAATTAGTTTAGTGCGATTTACAACAGAATCGGCACCATAGTCTATCTATGAAACTTCCTCATGATTATGACCCGGCCTTCTGCCGTACAGCACGTGACACATGCGCCGGGCGCTACAACGCGTGGCCTAGCCGTTTGACCTTTGTCCCACTGATAAATGCATCGGTATGACATTTGGACCTCGTTTACTTGTTATTGTACAAACTACATAATCGCTTCTCTTTAGTCCCAATTTGATCTATTTTCTATTTTTATATTAGGTCCTTCTAAAGTCTTGACGTATATTTTGAGGGATGAATGTGTAGGTCATAAATAAAAAATAAATATTAATAAAATAATCCGTCTGATGGTTCAAAAGAAAAAAACTAAATTGAACTTATGTAAGTACCAAGTATTAATTTAATAATGTAGTATTTCCAATGTACGGATTATTTTTCTAATTTTTTTTTTTTATTACTAATAATGATCCATGAATTACCTATTCATCCCTCAAAATATACGCCAAGTCTTTAGAAGGACCTTATATTTATCCAAAATGAGAAAGAGTATTCAGGTCACGGTGGGCATGGATACCCTAATCTAAAGTATAGGGAATAGCGAAATTGCTCAAAGGAGTCTTCAGACCGATTTTGATAAAAACTGAAACTGTATATTTACTTAGATTTTCAAAAATAGCCCTTAGCAACATAACACGCCATCTGTCACGCCTACATTTCTCCTAAACAACATGTATTTGCGAATTCTATATCAAACAATAATATCAGTTAATCCATCGTATAATAGATAATAATGTATTTTTGATGATATTTCAAGTTAATCAGTTACAATGGATTAATTTAGTAATTCTTTGAAGATAATTCGCGATTATGTCAGGTTTTATTTGTGTTATTTTCTTTGTTCCGGTTTCGCGGTGCAAAAGGTTTTTGGGCAAAATGCCATGTTTTCAAAGCTTTATTCGGAATGCATCAAAAGAAAAAATAACACAATGAAGAGGCCGTATGGTTGAATGACCTTTGCCTATACTTTTATGGAAGAAAAAACGACTACTACTAAAAAAAGTTATAGATAGATTGGTCTGAGGAGTTGTTTGACTAGCCCACGCCGCCCACGGCTACCTTCTACCATCACCACTCTCGCCATCGTCGGGATGGACCCCTCACAAATTGGAACAGACATTGTTTCACACTATACAGTTTCTAAGAAGCTTACCATGGACGTTCAGATTGTTGAATGAGCTCCCCGCCGTGGTTTCCCAAGGGAGTACAGCATGAAGTTCTTCAAGATGGGTGTGAAGAGATTTTGAATGGTCGGCAATGCACGAGTGATACCCCTAGTAGCATATCTAAAGTCAAACTCGTTCAGAAACCCATTTACACGTCTTATAAAATTATCCTTTACAGATTATAGACTAATGTATTGAATAAATTAAATGCAAAAAAATAAATGTTATCTTGCAATATACTATTGTAAACATAACATACTTATACACCTTGAAAGAGGTTGACTTTGCCTTTAAAGATGCAGGTTTGAAAAAAAGAAGAAATTAGTTATTTACTTTGCTATAACCATAGACATGTTTTTAAATAAAACCGCGCGATTTGAGTTTCCATTTATGAAGTACAAGCAGTATGAACAATCACAAAGTTTATACTGAGTATTTCGAAATACGATCTCCACAATGTTGTACAACAACTGTCTCATATCGCAATACAATCACATTGATGAAATATACAACGATTGATGAGATACAGACGGATTAGAATTTCTATAAACGATACATTATAGGTAGGCGAGTCTATCAGAGGAATATTAATGAAATATCAGCTCCACAATGTTGTACAACAACTGTCTCATAGCGTAATACAATCACATTGATGAAATATACAACGATTGATGAGATACAGACGGATTAGAATTTCTATAAACGATACATTATAGGTAGGCGAGTCTATCAGAGGAATATTAATGAAATATCAGCTCCACAATGTTGTACAACAACTGTCTCATAGCGTAATACAATCACATTGATGAAATATACAACGATTGATGAGATACAGACGGATTAGAATTTCTATAAACGATACATTATAGGTAGGCGAGTCTATCAGAGGAATATTAATGAAATATCAGCTCCACAATGTTGTACAACAAATGTCTCATAGCGTAATACAATCACATTGATGAAATATACAACGATTGATGAGATACAGACGAATTAGAATTTCTATTATGAATAACCTGTATTAAATGATAGTAGTTAATTTGTCATTTTATAAAAAATACTAGCAGCGAATCCCGGCGTTGCTCGGGTTAAAATACATCGCATATTTAGTGGTATAAAAAATATATAAGGATACATTTTTAACAGATATTATAGATTTCTATTTTCGATTTCGATTTGGTTCTTTTAGTTAGATCAATAATAACACTCATACACATTTTGGAACTTTCCAGATCAAACCAAAAAAAATAGTACTTTCTCTAACATTTTAAATTGCACTCATTTTAGAACTTTCTCGAACATTCTAAATCGATCATAATAACTTTCACTCATTTTGGAACTTCCTAGATCATTCTAGAAATATCTAGAACTTTCTCGAACATTCTAATTCGATCATAATCAATTGCACTCATTTTGGAATTTTCCCGATCTTTCGGAAAATTTCTAGAACTTTCTCGATCATAATAAATTGCACTAATTTTGGAACATTCCAGATCATTCGGGAAATTTCTAGAACGTTCTCGAACATTCTAACTCGATTCGATAAAACTGTTATTAGTTTTGGACATTTTGGAACTTTCTAGATGAAGCCAGAAATTTGTAGAACTTTCTCAAAACATGCTATATCGATTATAATAGATTGCATTCACTCTAGAATTTTCTAGATCATTCCAGATATTTGTTGAACTTTCTAGAACATTCCAGATCGATTCCAGAAATTTTAAGATCTTTTCAGAAGTCCTCATACGTTAGAAAAGGACAGCAATATATGTTTTAACATTTTCGCCACCCACAACCACCCCCTTCCACCCACCGCGACCAAACTCCCTTACTACCATCTGGAGACCAAGGGGTATTTACCACCCCAACGGGAAGTTGACTGGGGTTGGTGGTGATTGAGAAAACTGCGTATTTACGTACCCACAAAAGCATTTTATATATATTATTAGATTAGATTTATTACTCAAAACATAATCTCAATTTTCCAGTATGGCCGCCAACACATCGAAGTTGCGAAGAAGATCATCCGCAGCGACAGTTCAGATGAGGAAGAAGATCCGCCCGTTCCCCACGACAAACCGCCCTCAGCCATCATCAAAGAGAATGGATCTAATGGTGATTATCATCAGTCAGGGAAATCATTATCTATGTATTATATCGGTTTTAATTTCTTCAATGGCGTCACACGTCTTGTGTGTTTTGCCAATTTCCAGTTATATTATAAGTTCTAGTCACAATAAATCACTTTCACATAGTTCTCAGTCAGTCACCGTCCATAAAAGTCATGTTTTACTACAATGGTGGTTGTACTAAAACTTTTCACGGACTTCTTGAGACAACTTGAAAAGCCACGATACAAATAATTCATTTCATTTTACTTCATTGGTGCACATGGATTGATCTTTATTGGATAAAATACCACCGATAATATGCGATAAAACTCAAATACACGAATTTATGAAAATATAAATGAAAACGCAACGTCACTGCAAGTTCCCGCCAAAGTCGTAGTATATCAGTTGTCTGGTTTAAGTACATGCCCATAGAGGTCGAATACGAATAGAGCGACTGCAATAGAGTACGGTCCATAAGCACCGGTCCGGTCCAAATGCCGAAAATTTCATTTTTATTTTTAATTATTTGGAAAAAATAAAGCCAAACATAGTCAAATTGTCCAAAAAATATATAAAAAATGTAACCTTGCTGAGTTTCTTGCCGGATTCTTCTCAGTTGAAGGCCGAGTTCCGAACCGGTGGTAACTTCAGTAAATGTGACTTTCATAAGTGCCCTTCTGGGGCCTAAATTGAATAAATGGCTTTGACTTTGACTTTTGAAACGAAGTGCGAACATAGTTTGAACGACTAGACTGAAATACATATTATAATGAATGCCAATTTATCGTTTTTTAACCGACTTCAAGAAAAGGAGGAGGTTCTCAATTCGGATGTTTATATTTTTTTTTTTTTATGTATGTTCGGGCATAACTCCGTCATATATAGACGGATTTGCAAAATTTTTGTTTGTATATTTCGAAATGGTCCCATATAAATTTCATATAGATCTGATGATGAGTTTCGGAGATAGACAACGGAACTCTAAAAAAAATTACAGAAAATCAGCCGCGATTGCTGCTATCGCATAAATATGCATTGTTTACGCAATCACACTACAAAACATAAGGCCTGTACACTCGAAAGGGTTACGCAGATGTATTCAGTATATAATTAAACTAAAAATTCAAAAATAAATTAACTTTTTAACAAAAAAATAAACCGCCTTCAAAGTACACTAAAAAGTATAAAATAACTCTTATCTGACACTGTTTTGAAGTCAGCGAAATATTTTCTATAGCACACGTCATGCGATTTCGCTCACTTCAAAACAGTGTCAGATAAGAGTTATTTTATACTTTTTACTTTGAAGGCGGTTTATTTTTTTGTTAAAAAGTTAATTTATTATCGATACTTTTACCGAGAACAAATGACAGGCACTTGCGAGTGAGACGGAACTAACAGCTGCAGTGTATTATGAACCTTATAGTAGTGATCTAAGGTTGATTGTAAGTTTTAAGCATTCTTTCGTTAATCTTCGGGGCCATACTTTCTTTTCTGTGCGAACGAAGATTCACGACGCGCCTTATCAGTTGGGTAATACTGTAACGTTGTTAAAGTTATCACTCTATTATAATACCTCATTGTGCTTCTTTGGGTTAATTGTTCTATCATCCCACACAACATCGAAATTAGACATCTGATTTTTTACGTGTCTCATGCGTCACTTTTAAATACACGTTTTCGACGACCAATTTTAAAACCTCTTTGTCTTATAATAATACACTTTTTGCGGCTCCAAAATGTATTATTGTTTTTGTTTTAAATGTAATTGTTGACAAAGGATGACAACGCAATCTTTATATCATTAACTTAGAAGAAATAATGTTTTTATTTTATTTTGAAGTTTAGTTTCGAAGATTACGCCAGGCTGTTGCGCCTGGTTTCCATCGTCCATTATCATGGCCATTAAGCGCCTTTGCACATTATAAGAAAATTTCTTGTGTCTGATCAGACATGTCTTATAAGACATTCAGTCGCACTGGTTCTTATATGAGACCGTGCACATTACAAGAATTTTTTTCTTATGTCTGATCAGACATGCGTCGTCGTCGGTCGGCTGCATATTCGACGTCGCGCCTACACAAGACGTTTTGCTTAGACACGACATCTACTCATATATGGAAACTAGTTCGCGCGTGCACATTCGTCGTGGCTGCGTCAGCCAAAACAACTATAGTGTCCACGCTTTTTTTCGTGTTTAGAATGTTAATTTATTTATTTTATTTAAATCAGCTCAATTTTAATTTTAATACAATAACTTTTATTTTTATTACTGTTTTATTTTTCATGTAACCCAGTTATGTTATTTTTGTAAAGTTAAGAAGTGGATTAATGTTGTTTGAAAAAAATGAATAGTAATTTTTATTTTTTACGTTAATTAAACTTTTATCAAACATGTAATGTTACATGAGTAAAATAAAAATGAATATATTGAACATTTAAGCTCTATAGTCTCATTGATTCTTGTCATATTTAATGGATGTATCCAATAATGCCTACAACTACGGCCGTTTTCTATGTCTATGGTACAAGTCAATCACTGTAAACTCTGTCGTCTGTCCATTTGGTACGCGTGTATTGTCCGTCCGTGAAATATGGTTACAGACAGCGGATAAGGCGTCTTGCATGAATGTGTACGATGAACCAGACAAGAAATTTGTCTTGTCGAACGGTCGTGTCTGATAATGTGCAAAGGCGCTTACTGTCTTATCTGCTTTTTACTAGTTTTGGTTTTGATCCGTTTCACGTGCAAAAACTCGCAGTTTGAAGAAATCTTGAATACTGAGTTTTTTTATTTGTTTATACGAGCTAATCTCTGGAACTACCATCAAAAATTCTTTCACCGACAGGATTAATCATCCCCGAGTGTAAAGGCTACTTTTTATCAAGTGACAAGGTGTGGAAAATTAAACGACGGAAATTAAATAAAAAATTAAAATTCGTTTGCCGAACCTATACATGTATACATACACTTTAAACTGATTATTATTCATTTTTTTGTCACTACCACTCACGACAAAATGACGTATAAATAAGTCCTTATTTCATTATATCGTCTCCGAATACATTAGCGTGCTGACGTGGAAGCGAGTTTTTTTTTTAAAATACGACTAACTCGGTAAACAAATGTACGATCCACCTAGGCTATACAAGATGGTTATTGACAGGCGTCATCGTTAGTAAACGATCAACTTTTGTATGGGAATGACATAAGAGATTGTTAAAAATCTCGTCATAATTCGATTTGATATATCAATAAATAAATATCCTGTGACATTCCTCACACACGGTCATCTGATCCCAAACTAAGCAGAGCTTGTACTATGGAAACCAGATAACTTATAAAATACATATACTACTTTTTTGTTTGTAAATACATACTTAATATACATGATTACACCCAGACTCAGGACATACAGACATGTTCATGCACACAAACGCATGTCCTGTGTGGGAATCGAACCCAAGACCTGCGGCGCGATAGGAGTCTTAACCAACTTCGCCAATTTACCGTCATACTAATCCCATACAAAGGTTGATCGTTTACTAACGATGACGAGTGGTAACCATCTTGTCTAGAGAGGCTGGTGATAAGCGGTTTCCGTAGCAATTTTTTTTTTTTATTAATTTATTCATAATACTTTTAAAAACACAACATATAATTAAAAACCACACAACGCAAACCTCAAGGGGTTTATCTGTATGTGGCGAGGACGTTCGTTCGCATAGTTATTATTATGAAATTATATATTATGACATAATTTTAAGTTATTTATTTAATTTATTTAGATAAAAACATTTCAGTTTGCGCTTCACAACGTTATACTTAATATCCTTATTATTATACATATCCACAATGTTATTTAGCAAGTAATCAGCGGTTCTTGTTCCGTAGAAGTTATTATATTTTGGTAATACATATTTACTATTAATGTTTGCTCGTAAGCGCTCAGGACGTTTACATAATTTGAGTGATTCTGAGGCGGTGTTTTGGCTTAGAACATAAAATTCGGTTTTATCAAAGACGTTCATAACCTTACAATATTTGAATAAGCTATCTTCGTCATCTTTATATTTATTTTTGATGTATTTTGGCACAATACTCTTTAGCATTCTTGTTTGCAAAGGGCGCTTGTAACTCATCGGTGAGAACGGGTCGGTAACTCACGTGTTACCGAACTTTCCCCCCTCCCCGATGAGCATTAGCGACGCTCACGCGCAGGAACAAAACATAAAGCTGTGGAGTTGATTTTTTTCAGTACTAAGTGGTCGGTACGAATATTCCACATCTTTTGTGATTTTGTCTCTGATATCCTCATTTCCCTGCAATACAGGTCTTTGTTTTGGTCAGCGACGAGCGACTCAGGGTCGATAATACATGTGGTACTGGTGCTAAAAAAATATAAAATAGTACTTTATTTTTTTATAATAATAAAAATAAAATTAATTGTAAAATCATGTAATAAGCTAAAGTGTAGACTTAATACTCAACGAGAATGCGAGGAAGTAAAGGGGTGGGACGATGGCGGCTTGCACCTGGCTCTAGTCTGTGCACGTGCTTAGTGAACATACTTTGCGGTAATTTTATTTCAAATTGAATAAGGTATTTCTCAACGCATTTACAGTATTAAATGGAAATAAGTCCATTTTTGGAATATGTATTTTTTGTACTACCGCTCCTGGGTCGCTTGTCGCCGACCAAAAAACAACCTGTATATAGATGGATGACATTTGATTGTACAACAGAAAACATGCGATTACATAGTATATACCCATCATAGCCTTATAAACTTATTTACGTAACGATATAATCATTATTAGTCTCAAGTGCTCACATTATGTTATTTTCTGCATTATTTCACAAACAAGCTTGTACTTATTGCGAAAGAACATTGTTTTGTTGTACAATTAGATAACGCAAGTCCCTCCATCCGTATGAAAACCAAGCGTGTCACTTTTTTGTACCTACCATAATGTCACAAGATTTAGTTAGGTTGGCATTAGATTTTCAACGTGAAAATGAACTATCCTATTTGCCAGCTAAACACATCCCTCGCTACACATCTCTGGTGGACATGGAGCCACGCGAGTTCCCTGTCCGCGCGAAACAGTTTCTAAATTAAATTATTAAAGAAACAAAAGCCCGACTGCGTAAAACATAAATTAACTGAAAAGAGAAAAACAAGCTCTTAAATCTATAGAATTTTGAATATAACTTGAATTTTATAAGGTATTGTAATCGGGGACAACCAATAACCTAAGTATGTATTATTTGTTTATCCCCGACTGCAATACCTTATAAAATTCAAGTTATATTCAAAATTCTATAGATTGAAGAGCTTGTTTTTCTCTTTTCAGTTAATTTATGTTTTACGCAGTCGGGTTTTTGTTTCTTTAATAATTTAATTTATTTCAGACTTTTTAGTTTTATACAGAAAGAGTTGTAGGTATTAGTAAGTAAATGAGCGGTACGGTAAAAAACGCTGGCTTTTTCTCTTTTCAGTTAATTTATGTTTTACGCAGTCGGGTTTTTGTTTCTTTAATAATTTAATTTATTTCAGACTTTTTAGTTTTATACAGAAAGAGTTGTATGTATTAGTAAGTAAATGAGCGGTACGGTAAAAAACGCTAACAACCATAGCAACTCTGTGATTTACGTATGGTAACGGCTCAGTCAGTACCTACTGTCCTTGCATTAAACGTGGTTTTTTGCAGTTTACGTCAAAATGGTAGCATAAAAGTATTACAATATATACATATATGGAATGGTCTATTTACAAGCTTTCATTTGATACCCATATTGTTATAATAACGAAACTTTTATTTTTAATACCCTTCCTATTTTTTTATTCTTAGGCGCCAATTAAAAATAATATACCCTATGACACTCCCCCAGTCAAGACGAATCTAACGACACCTCATATGCTTAAATCCATTCAGCCGTTTAGGCTGCAGAGCGGCACAAAGAAATAGACATACATGCATACATACATACATACACTCGAAAAACAACCCTCCTTCCGGGTCAGTCGGGTAATAAGAGCATTGCTCCACAGCTTTTGACACGCGAAGTACATACACTCGGTAGAGCATAGCGCTATCTCGCTCGAAGAACAGCCAAGAAATACATCCACCTTACAGAATACCCAGTGCTGCCAACTTAGCGCTTTCGGCGCCAGATCTAGCCCTTTGTCCACAATCCAAAATTATGTCGAGAACTGACGCAATCCGACTATCTGCTCCATTTGGAGCAATCGAAATCGTATCACAGGTTAATGAAGAAGTTCTAAGAATCAGATGATGATGAAATTACCTTTTCTGAAACATAAAAAAAAAGGTCGTTTACTTTGATATTTTTGTATCTCAGCCGTGCTAACTCATGTGAAATATTATAATAAAATGCATAGTAGTCACTTCAGTTTATTGGGTGTTAAGTTTCAGTTAGAATTTGGTGCTGAATATAGGGTTTTTCAAGGGACTGGCAGCTCCTTTTAGGTTTGAAGAGTGGGCAGCACTGCCACAGCCAAATAACTGTATATTGTGTTCCTGCGCGTGAGTAAGGTCGCCAGGGACTTTTTGGCGGGAACTTGCAGAGTGACGTAGCATTTTCGTTTTTATTTTCATAAATTCGTGTATTTTGAGTTTTATTGTGTATTTTCGGTGGTATTTTACCTAATAAAGATCATCCATGTGCACCTGTGAAGTGAAATTAAATGACTTATGTGTATCGTGACTTTTCAAGTTGTCTCAAAAAGACCGTGAAGAGTTTTAGTACAATGACCACCATTGTAGTAAAACATGACTTTTATGGACGGTGACTGACTGAGGACTTTATGTGAAAGGGATTTATTGTGACTGGAAACTATAATATAACTCGACACTGGCAGAAATTAGCCCTAATTTGGGCTTGGTTGCCAAACTTAAAAATAAGAAGAAGAAGGTCGCCAGAGCTGATTGGGGAGGGAAGGATCTGTAACGCGTGAGTGATGCATCTTATCTTGCAAGCGTTCATAGAGCTGTAAGCTTGTTGGCAATATAACACCCGGTTGCAGGAAGATCATCATTGCGTAATGAGGCATTAACGCTAATGAATTCATTAGTTTAACCATGTTACATGGGACCATTTGAGGCCAAGTAATGGTTAGATAATGACGGTAAAATACACAATACCAATAGAAATGTTCAAGTACTCAAATGTATATCCTAGGTGCAAATCGACCTCCAGACCGTGTTGTTAACTGTGTGCCTTACCAAACACGCCGACTTTTCGTTTGAGAGTTGTCCAAAAAGTAAAAAATTGGTGCCGTAAGGAAAGACATTTCATATATACACCCCCGTTTAATTTTATTTCATTTTAATTATTTGTTGTTTGTCGGCAATGGACTACACATTATGTGAAAAATTCAACTGTCTACCTTTTACGGGTCATGAGATACAGAACACTGATAGACGGACGGACGGACAGCGGAGGCTTAGTAATAGGATCCTGTCACGATCCTGTCACCGAACTCGATGAAACACATTTGAAATCTACTATAGTAACTAACAATACTTGCAGGAACAAAGACGACGGTGATAGAACGGGACGAGATCCTCGGCCCGTGGCCCGAGCTGAACTACAAGCGAAGTTGCAGCCAGGAGCGCGTGCAGAATGGACACAAGACTGATCAGGAGAAGGGGGAGGTGAGGAATCTAGTTAAGATACAGGGGGCCAACTACCATCTCAAACATATAAGAGGCAGCTCACACCGAGACGCCACGCGACGCGGCAAGCTTAGATAACAATAGAATTTAGAACTTTATTTAGTTAACATATTTTACAAAAAACTTAAACCGACTTCAAAGTACACTAAGAAGTAATCAAATCCTGATCTGATGACAATGGGACCAAACGGAAAGTGTACCCATCCAAACAAAAAAAAGAATTTTCCAAATCGGATCAAAAATGACGGAGTTATGAGGTAACAAACATAAAAAAAACAACCGAATTGAGAACCTCCTCCTTTTAAACCGACTTAAAAAAAAGGAGGAGGTTCTCAATTCGTATGTATTTTTTTTTAATGTTTGTTACCACATAACTCCGTCATTTATTAACCGATTTGGATTTTTTTTATTTATTTCCCGATTGGTCCCATTGTCATCAGATCAGGATTTGATTACTTCTTAATGTACTTTGAATTCGGTTTTAGTTTTTTGTAATACAGTCCAATTATTTTGAAGTCTGTTAAAAAGGTACACATTTCAAGGCACTTGTCACGAATGCTCTCACTGAAATGTGTACCTTAATGATTAAAATGTGTAATTAAATCGAATCGAGATCGAAAACACTAGTCACTGTTGTCTCTTGGACAACGGGACAGAATAACTAACAAAAAAAAAATTAAAAAGTTGCTTGACTCGTTTACCACCTTCGGCCACATCATCACACCTAGTCAATGCTTCCAGGTGAACCTGGAATTCCACCTGTCCCACTGCCTGGACCTCGTGAAGGCTGGCATGGAGTCCATCATTGAGGATCAGGTCACGTCTGTCTTCGAAGCTGAGGAGTTGAGGAGTTGGAACCTACTCACAAGGACTAATAGGTAGGTTTTACTGACAACTTTTTCTTATAACTAGCTGTTTCCCGGGATAAAAAGTTGCCTATGTCCATCTCCATACCATAGGATATATGTGCCTTTCATAGCAATCTGTTTAGAGATTTAGACGTGAAAGCGTAACAAACTAACTCACATTCGTATTTATACTAGCTGTCTCCCGCGGTTTCACTCGCGTTCTGGGATAAAAAGTAGCCTATAACACTCGGGGATAATGTAGCTTACTATTGGTTGAAAGAATTTTCCAATACCGACTAGCATTTCCAGAGCTTATCCCATTTAAGAGTGCGTACCAAGCCAGAAAAATATGGCAATGTCAGATGAAACAAACTTATGTCTAGTCTTCGCGTGGCATGAGACGGAGATAGCGTGTTTCGCGGAACAAAAATGAACTAAGCGCTTTTTATCTAAATAACTCGTAAAGTTTAGAATATTTTAAAAAATCGTTAGTAGGAGCCCTAGGTCATATGTTAGTGATATTATTTATCGAATTTTTGTCTTAATTAGATACACCATGAACGAATAAAACCGAAAATTCATTATTATTAGAGGTAGCTTTGTGATTTTTTTCTATCGAGGAAATTTCATTCCATTATGTTTTTGTTCAGATAGAACCCTCGCGTATATAATGAACATACCCATATAAAAATATTTTTTCATTTAAATACGATTTACTTGGGTAAATTTCAATTCTAAGATTGTTATTTTGCTTTATACGCACTCTTAAATAAACAAAAAACTCTTCCGCTTTATCATATTACTAGTATAGATAAGGTTACCTTTTTCTTTTCAGGCAATACGAGTTTCTAACATGGCGTCTGACCATAATATGGGTCATGGGATTCATCGTCAGATATTTCTTCCTATTACCACTGAGGATACTTATATTCTTCATTGGGGTAAGTTTTCACAACTATTTTCATATTTTTTAAGTTGTTTATAATATAGGATGTTCTTAACAATTTGCCCAAGCCAAAATCATACAGATGAATCAATTTCGGTGTTAAAAGAAGTACCTATATAATCAGATTTAATTATCTCTCCTTTTCCAATAATGTTTGTGAGAAAGAGATGTCATGTGATTGTAGCTAGTTTATTGTGATTTGCAACAGAATAAATAATAGTCATAAATATGTTGGGACATTCGTCACACACGGTCATCTGATCACAAACTAAGCAGAGCTTGTAATATGGAAACCAGATAACTGATATAATACATATACTACTTTTTGTTTGTAAATGGGTCAATCCACTTTTTCTTGTACCTCGTTGCCATGGTTACGTCTCCTGGACAACTCTTTGGAACCATGATTGTCTATACGTTCTCTATGGTTACATTTCACCAAAAGTACATGTTTGTCGTAGTTATAAGCCCATTATTGTATGAACTATCTCCTAAACACATTAGTAGTATATATTATAACATTTATTTTAAGAAACTCTGTTACTGTTGTCTCTTGGACAACGGGACAGAATAACAAACAAGAAAAAGTTGATTGACTCAAATACATACATAATTACAGTAGTACCCAACTGATATGGCTTACCGATGTACCTGCGCAGAAGATACATTTTCAAAGCGCGGGAAACGCTATTACTATATATGGTACTGTACACCCAGACTCCATAAATGTTTGTACTGGCTGGGAATCGAACCCACGGCCTGTGTGTGGCAGGTTAACTAACCTTCATGCCAAATGGCCTGTCAATTGATGTATTTAAGCATATTTTTTTTATTCTTTTCTCACTTGATTTCATTTTATTTCCCTGTTTTTTTTTTCTAACAAATCCTTATTTATATTTTAATTTTATTATCTGTTTATTTCTACTTATTTGTTATTTAAGACTATCCATATACTACGTATGTAATTTACGTAATATATGGATAATCCCTTCTTCTGTGATCTGTATTTTCTACTAATTTTCTTTTTTGTTTCTCCCTTCCTAACTAACACTCGCAACGATACATCGACTGGCAACACAATCCTACCAAATAAACTGGCAACACTAGGTGCTGACTATGTTGACAACAACTATGATTGTGGGTCTCCTACCACCGTGTAGGATACAGCGGTTCCTTGGAAAAGTAGCCTACAAATTATCAATAAGAGTAATAATAAGGAGCTTATCCTGTGTTACCACATTTCACGATACGCAATACATGCCAAAGTCCAACGGTTTCTGTGTTGCCAACCACACGAGCCCGATCGATGTTGCCGTACTCAGCGTGAATACTTGTTACTCTTTGGTAGTATTTTTTTTCTTTTTTTTCTTAAAGGGTTGTGACGTCTATGGTATAATTATGTGAATGTTTTATTGTTTTCATTGTTATGTCCTTCATTTTTAAGGTGGTATTTTTGATGTCCAATTCAATGTTTTTTAAACCTTATTTATAATAGTAATAAGGTATTGAATTTTGCATCAAAAATAATTTCATAATGTGTCGGAGATTTTATAGTGTTGTACTGTTGTCGATAGATTTAGTGTCGATATAAAATGGTTGAGTTTTTGGCAATTAATAATAAGTATAACTGTGTAAAAGATGAAATCCTATCAATCAGAAAAGCAAAAAATCCTTTATTGACATATAGAACCTGTTTGAGGACCCAGTGGCTTCTTCAATAACTTAGTATATAAATTAACAAATTGTCTAAGCATTTTTTGTTACTATTCACCGAAAGAAAACACAGTTATAGATTAAAAGTTTAAGATATATGGAGATGTCAGACATCAAAAGCAAAACTTGGCTGACGCCTTCCAAAACCTTGTATAAGACAACAAAAAAAAAACACTTTTTTTTTTCAAAATACGCTATCAGCTCTCACCAAAACTATTATAACCCCACTAAATCAACAAATAATAATAAAATCTCACCGCCATCACTCAGGTATGGTGGCTGATATTCTGCACAGCATGCATTGGCACGTTGCCAGACGGTCCGTTCAAACAGCGGGTCAACTATACTGTATCACTCATGTGCTTCAACTTTCTGTCGCGGTGTATGTCGGCGGTGATAACTTACCACGATGGCCACAATAAGCCTAGGGGTGGGATATGTGTGGCGAACCACACTAGCCCTATCGATGCTTTGGTGCTCATGTGCGACAATTGTTATTCATTGGTGAGTAATTTTATCGATGTTTTTTTTTTGTTAAAGTTATCTCTTAAATCGTTCTTGGTTTTTTTTATAAAGCCCTCGACTCTTGTTCTGGTTCTTCAGCGCCCAAAAAGCGGCGTTATCGCATTCAAAAATACTGCTTTAGAGAAAAAAAAAATAGAATCTTAACTGTTCTTTTTTTATAAAAAATAGTTTTAATTAAAGATTTATAAAACGTTGATTTGTTTTTCTGTTTTTATATAAAGATCTCAATGTGATAGTTTATCGATATTTATTTTATCGAAATTCACCGATATATTTTTACTCAGTATTCAACGACATATTGATAGTAAAAATCATCGATAAAATAAGCTATACATTGCAATCACTACAATAAAAGAACAATTTAAAATGGAATTAATTTAGACTCATATTATTTAAGGCAAACGGTAAGTGATTAAAAAATTGGGAATCATTTGCATGTCAAATGTCAACTAAATATAGTTTAGTTTAAATGGGTAAATGTTAGTTTATAAATATAGGTACTTAAAGGGTTTTAAATTATTTAAAAAGCTTTAAATGTGTCGCGGCATGTTTTGGGAGCTTTCATATGCGAGTCAAAAGATTTCACATAGAACAAAAAAAAATCTTTGGGCGTATTCTGGTATACCTGAATACAAAGCAACAAGCTTGGTAATTTAGGTTTCGTTTTGAAAACTAATGAACCAATTTTATTAAATTTGGTAATTGAACGGTAGGTATTTTTTTTCTTTTTCTCGAGAGTTATTTTCGTATTTTGGGACTAATTGGTGTAATATTTACATAAAACAAACCTTTTAAGAGGTTTTTTAACTCCCAAGTTCAACATAAAAAAATCTGGAAAATTATTTTATTTCAAAATCAGTTCAATGTTTTTTTTTATTGTAATAAATCAACATTCCATACCGATTTTAGACTATTTTAAGTGCTTGAGAAGCCCTATTTGACATCACACACGGTCATCTGATCCCAAACTAAGCAGAGCTTGTACTATGGAAACCAGACAACTGATATAATACATAATATACTACATTTTGTTTGTAAATACATACTTAATATACATAATTACACCCAGACTCAGGACATACAGATGAACATGTCATGCACACAATGCATGTCCTGTGCGGGAATCGAACCCACGACCTGCGGCGCGGTAGGTGGAATCTTAACCAACTGCGCCAACTGGCCTGTAAAAACTATTAATAATTGAATAATAATTGCAGATTGGTCAAAGACATGGTGGATTCCTAGGGCTCCTGCAACGAGCCTTAGCTAGGGCTTCGCCCCACATTTGGTTCGAACGGTCTGAGGTCAAGGATAGACACGCTGTAGCCAAGAGGTACGTGTTATTATAACTCGTTATTGGTATTAGATACTAGTATTTCAGTAACTATTGTTATTTTTGGAACAGCTACTATGAGTATCGGGAACATATTGATAAATTGTAATTTTGCCATCTGTGCTTGCTGGTTATTAAATATAAGGTAACAGTGCACTTTATGAATTATGAATAATGTTTCTTTTAGATAATAGCGACTCGAGAACTATTATAAAATGACAATTTGAACATGCATTATACTAGCTGAGACGCAGGTCCCGGGTACGAATCCTACAATGAGCTGGAGCTTTCGGTGAAGGAAAACATCGTGAGGAAACCAGAGCACGGTGGTAGGGTACTTTGTAGTACCCACCTGGCTGGATACCCTCAAGTTGAAAATCGATGTGTTCCGACAGCTGCACTTGAGAGCCAGTTCCTTCTAGGCTTTGTATGCTTATCACCTTCGGCCACATCATCACTTACCATGGTGAAATTGCGGTCAAAAAGACTTAAACTCAGAAAAAAAAGCTATTTTATTTTTTCTTAATCGCTGTTGATTTCTCTACGATACCTTTTTATCCTGGGACATTCCTCAAACACGGTAATCTGATCCCAAACTAAGCAGAGCTTGTACTATGGAAACCAGATAACTGATATAATACATATACTTCTTTTTGTTTGTAAATACATACTTAAGGGGGGGTCTAAGCTCAAATGCACAAAAATGGGTTTCTTTGAGAGTCGAGTATGACGTAACGCAATGAAAATACCTAACACAAAAAATAATGTGGACAGAAGAGGGTTTTGAGAAAAATGTTAACCGAATAGAATATTAAAAAGTGCTTTGATATTCCCAATAAAAAATTCGTAAGTTACGTCTAAAAAAATCTTTCGCGTCGAAATTCTCCGTATTTTCAGCGATGACAACAATTTTATTTTTAAGAATATATAAGATACAGAGTTATATTAGAATGTTAACCGGACACTTATTCAATTTAATGTGTATATTCTGTATAATCTAAAGAAAACCCGTAAATAATAGTCCATTTCATAGAGTCGACACATTTATGATTTTCCATTTTCAACCTTATTCCAGTGAAGAACGAGTGCTGTCAAAATCGTAGTCAGTCCGCGCCTTAATATAAATAATCACACCCAGACTCAGGACATACAGACATGTTCATGCACACAAATGCATGTCCTGTGTGGGAATCGAACCCACGACTTGCGGCGCGTAAGGTGAACCTTAACCAACTGCGCCAACTGGCCGGTCTAGTATAGTTCTTTCCATTATTCAACCATTAACCACTGTCCTCCCCACAGACTAAAGGAACACATATCAGTGCCAGACAATCCGCCCATCCTGATCTTCCCGGAAGGCACGTGCATTAATAACACTTCAGTGATGCAATTTAAGAAGGGATCCTTTGAAGTTGGCGGTACCATCTACCCAGTCGCTATCAAGTGAGTATACAGGGGGGGGGGGTTGGTAGTTTGCGTTCTCTATTTCGAAAGGGTGTTACTTTGTAAGATTTCAGCTTCAGAACAGTATACAGGAATTGTTTTATTGTTGTACCACAGAATAAGCATAAGTACAGAATGCTCGTTCCCTAATAAAACCTGTGTTTAGGTAAGAAAATACCAACAAACAAACGCCTTTTTTAAACGACTTCAAAAAAGGAGGGGGTTCTTAATTTGGTTTTTTTTTTTAATGTTTGTTACCTCATAACCGTCATTTATTAACCGATTTGGAAAATAACTTTTGTGTGTTGGAAGGGTACACTTCCCGTTTGGTCCCATTATCATCAGGTCTGGATTTGATTACTTTTTAGTGTACTTTGATGTCGGTTTGGTCTGTTGTAAAACAGTTTTTTATGGCTTAGCTCTATTACTTTCGGACGCGGGGCTCTCAATGGATCGGTTATGGCTCCAGCACGGTATATTTTAGTACCTACATTTTTGAATGAGCCAGGCCTTATACGATGTGTAACGGAACGCGGAACTATACGAATTCTGGAAGTGAAGACTACATGAGGTATAGACTCTTTATAAAAAGTTTCAGCTCAAAATAAATAACTCAAAAATTCGCAACAAATTTTTGCTTCCAAGTTTATTGAATTAATAAGGGTCATTATCTTTTGATGTCACTTGCTAGTATTAATATAAATATATTTTCTCTTCCGCGATCTGTGCGCTTAGTACCAAAAAAGTGGAATGTAATTGATTAACGAATCGTTTTTCTTACCAATGGTAGGTTTTTTTATTGCCAAACTGGGCATATAGATCATTTCGTAAGCTAATTTTACCTGTGGGAGGGACAGCTATGCAAAGCCGTGAGGTCTTTGCTTCATTATTAGTAAAGATATAAGAGTCTTAATTTTAACCGATAACGGCCCGTAAATTATAAGGAATCGGCCAATACCCATTCCGTTACACGTTGTATAAGTATTTTTTTTTACTGTTTATAGGCCTGTGTTTGACCGCAATCTCACCATGGTAAGTGATGATGCGGCCGAAGGTGGTAAACACACAAAGCCTAGAAGGAACTGGCTCTCAAGTGCAGCTATCGGAACACACCGAAAGGTGCTTGGCGACAGATTTTCAACTTGAGGGTGGTAGCCAGCCAGGCGGGTACTACAAAGTACCCTACCACCGTGCTATGGTTTCCTCACGATGTTTTCCTTCACCGAAAGCTCAAGCTCATTGTAGGATTCGAACCCGGGACCTTCGTCCCGGTATCCGACGTCACTACCACTGAGCTATCATTCGCCTTAAAAGTATGATTTTGACACTCCCTCACTCTTAACTTAAACCTGAAAAACTGTCTTATATTTATTCATGAACTCGTATCTATATAGATACGACCCACGTTTCGGCGACGCGTTCTGGAACAGCTCCCGCTACGGCATGCTCCACTACTTGTTGAATATGATGTCCTCGTGGGCGATAGTCTGCGACGTGTGGTACCTGCCCGCGATGCACCGGCACCACACCGAGACGGCTGTTGACTTCGCTAACAGAGTCAAAGCGGTCGTCGCCAGGAGGGGTGGTCTTGTTGATTTGATGTGGTGAGTGCTTCAAATAAATAAACTAAGCAGAGCTTGTACTATGGAAAACAGATAACTGATACTTTTTAACCGACTTCAAAAAAAGGAGGAGGTTCTCAATTCGGTTGTTTTTTTTTTTTTGTTTGTTACCTCATAACTCCGTCATTTATTAACTGATTTGGAAAATTCTTTTTCTATTTGAAGTCGGTTTAAGTTTTTTGTAAAACAGTCCAATTATTGGAAACACACACTAACATTCACTCAGTTCATATAGGCACAATTTACAAATACACTCGACAATTTAAAATAACTTTTTGTCTTGCATGTTAGTTTTAAGGTCATACTGTCTTATATATGTTTTAGACTCTGTTCATGTTTGAAAACGGAGGAGGGCGTTGATATCTGCGACACAGTTTTATACTATTGTAGATGTCATCGTTTCAAATGTAATTTGTAATAGTGTTTTATGTGCCTCAAATAACTTTTTATCTTTACTTTTTGGAACAAAATTACAGTCAAAGTCAAAGCCATTTATTCAATTTAGGCCCCAATAGGGCACTTATGAAGGTCACATTTACTGAAGTTACCACCGGTTCGGAACTCGGCCTTCAACTGAGAAAAATCCGGCAAGAAACTCAGAAAGTTAACATTTTTTAAATATTTTTTGGACAATCTATGTTTGGCTTTTTTTTCCAAATAATTAACAATAAAAAAGATATACCTAAGCATAGATACAGTCGAAAACAGTTGAAGGCCGACTTCCGAGCCGGTGGTAGCTTCAGAAGCTTTCATAAGCATTTCATTTCCCGGGGTCAAAACTGAATCTGGTCAAAAGCTTTCAACTAGGATAGTAGCCAGCTATACTAATTTTTTGCTGTGTTGAATTAAATAATAATAAATAATAATAATAAATATCCTGGGACATTTCCTCACACACGGTCATCTGATCCCAAACTAAGCAGAGCTTGTACTATGGAAACCAGATAACTGATATAATACATATACTACTTTTTGTTTGTAAATACATACTTAATATACATAATTACACCCAGACTCAGGACATACAGACATGTTCATGCACACAAATGCATGTCCTGTGTGGGAATCGAACCCACGACCTGCGGCGCGTAAGGTGAACCTTAACCAACTGCGCCAACTGGCCCGTCAAAGTAGCTATTTAGGTATTTTATGAGATATTTTATAGCAGTTGTTTTCAGGAACAGGTATTATGAATTATTTTATTTTGCTGTGCTAATATTAGGTTACTTCAAACGTGATTTGGTAACTGTTATTACTGATATTAAAAACCGTTATTGCTTGTCAACAACTAAAATATATCCTCTTTCAGGGATGGACAACTAAAACGCATGAAGGCAAAGAAGGAATGGCGCGAGTTACAACAGGAAGAATTCAGCAAGCGGTTAAAAGGGGAATAAAAATAACGCCAGTTATTTTTGGAACTGTTCCGTGATCACTGCTCTTGGATCACAGATACTGTGATTGGGGCGTGCTAGTGAAATGTGTTGTGATTGACTATTTATTTAAAAAAAATAAAGATCGTTGGAAAAGTGAGATTGGAGTTTATTTTGTGGCTTTCTCGGGTATCAAAAAGCTAAAGTCAGTTAGAAAATAGTTTTTAAGTGGTGTATTTATTTATTAAATTATAATAATTTCTGAGTTAGTCCCAAAAAAGTAGTGACCGAAGGGAAAGAAGTCTAGTTAAGCCACAGAGTTTAATATAACCCCAGTTCTTTTTGTTATATGACGTGAGGGTTATTTTTAAAACTGGTTTTACTAGACTTGGTTTAAACCATCTCATTTACTTTTAGTCCACGCAAATCTCACTTTTACAACCATAAATACGGACAAAAAGAGTGTTGATAGCAATAATATATTTTTGGAAAGCTCAAATTGAGATGGAACTTTTATGAACGCGACGAAAACGGGCTATGTATTGTATTTGTAAATGTAATATTATATTCTTGTAGGCGTTTTTATTGTTAATAACTTAATCTTATTCCTTTGTATACTAGGCGTCCTGTCATTTTTAATATAATAAATGAATTGTAATATTTATTAAATAATTGTAGTTGAAATATATCGGACTATTTAATTCTTTATTTTAAATCGAATTGCCCTTTGATTTAAAATTATCGAACGCTTTGTTTTGTTAATTTTGTTTTAAAAGCGCAATGGCGGACAGAATAATTTTTAATCCCTTTAAATCTCATCAATCGTTGTATATTTCATCAATGTGATTGTATTGCGCTACGATACAGTTGTTGTACATCATTGTGGAGCTGATATTTTAATAAAATAAAGTCTTAAAAATAAAAATGGCGGATCAAAACCAGTTTTAATCCGTCTGTATCTCAGCAATCTTTGTGTATTTCATCAATGTGATTGTATTGCGCTATGAGACAGTTGTTGTACAACATTGTGGAGATGATATTTTAATAAAATAATGTCTTTTAAAAATCAAAATGGCGGATCAAAACCAGTTTTAATCCGTCTGTATCTCAGCAATCGCTGTATATTTCATCAATGTGATTGTATTGCTATATGAGACAGTTGTTGTACAACATTGTGGAACTGATATTTTAATCAAATAAAGTCTTTTAAAAAGCAAAATGGCGGACCATAACTTATTCTAATCCGCCTGTATCTCATCAATCGTATATTTCATCAATGTGATTGTATTGCGCTGTGAGACAGTTGTTGTACAACATTGTGGAGCTGATATTTCAATTAAATTTTAAGAAAATAGGGTACCAAATATGTCAGGTATCACCATAATAAAAAAAATGTGAATTGAACATAAATGGGACCTTTTGAACCCCAATGGTATACGAATTTATGTGCACTAAAACCCATTTTCTACCTTTCATATAATATTAACATCACATGAGTTATCAACAACCCCAATGACTTGTTACTCTGGGGTGTGTAAGCACCCCATCGTTTTTTTGTTGCATTTTTATGTGTTCCTTATGGAAATATCATCTGAATTATATTCAAACATCGTTTCTTAGTTTCGGATGATTTTTATAGTTTTTTTTTGTTTCATCTTTTTCTTTTTGTAACACTGGCTAAATTCAATTCGATCAAAAGAACTGAATAGTTAATAGACGCTTTTACGATATTTAATAGAACTCGCCGACTTAAGGCAATAAAACATTGTAACTGTAATTTTTTAAAATGAATTTTCTGAAATAAATTGTAGATATTTGTTTTATATGCATTTAGTGGAAGCACTGTACGTGTAGCAGTACTTTTATGAAAAGGAAAACGCGAAAACTCAATAAATACAATGAATTACTTATCATTATAGATGGGTGTTTTTCATCAGCTGCATTTCCCCCCTAATTATGGTGTCAATAACCCGCAATTCTATGTAGAAAAAGTAAAAGAACATAATCAAGAAGGGGTTAATTAAGGAATTACGATGAGTTTTTGCGTTATTTTTGTCATAACCATGTTATTTGTTACTTATGTACATACAAACTTTACAATACGATTTTTCTTATCAATATTTATAAGACTTGTAATGATTGTTTTTAAAATTTGTATTCAAACATTTCTACTGTTTTATTTATTAGTGTAATATTAATATTCAAATAAAAAGAAAATGGAGGCCTATAAACGTATTTTGTGTTTTATTATTGGGGTACCGGGTAACCCCAACGACCTTTAAATAATATTACCTCACAAAGGACGATAGTCGTTGTAATATGAAGGCATGCCTAGGTCATAAACTGCCGTGATCAAAAGCCATAATGTATGGTGCTTAAGGGTCATCGCGCACTATGTCAGCACCGCTCCATCGCAGCAATGGCCCGGCACCGCCTCAACTCAATCCAACCACTAGCTGCCAGCGCGCCGCCTGCGAGGTGGTCAGCAGGACTAGTGGCTGCTACAAGCCACTAGGCCAGCGCGCTTGCCGCGAGGAGTCAACTATTTTATCTAGCCATTGTAAAATTTACTTTAACGCAAACGATTTTAAGGCGGCCCTCTGTGGCCGGCGCAACTTCAACGCAAGCATAGTCTAAAAGCTTGTTGTTTTATCAAACGTAATGTTTGACTGCGAAAAAAGATAGACAGCATCAGAGCCGTCGGTTATCAGTCGGTAAATTCCGCTGATCACTCGCGGCCGCTTCGCTAGGTCGTCATTCATGATTTTGCATTCATAAAACTTGTTCCAGGAGTATACTTCTTGTGAAAAAAAATTACAAGTTTGTGAAGAAAAGGTTAGTTATTTAGAATCTCCAATACATTTGCAAGCCTGGTATTTAAATGTTTTCTTTACTTTTACAATTTATAGGTACATTAGAAAAAAAAAAAGGGTACTTTCACGGCTGGTTACGTTTTTATTTCGTCTGTGTTTTAAATTCAAAAACAGTGAAAATATTGATTATTTTTGTGAAAGCAATACGAAAAGTGACAATTTAAAGTCGTTGTCATCTATATACATAAACAAACACGGTGTTAAACTCTTCAGTGTTCGAATAATTTCACTCGTCATTGTATATTTTTGTGACTTAGTGATTGTGTTAGTGTGTCATATTCGAACGATTTTTTCAACAACCCGCTTCATAAAAATAATAACCACTTTGGTAGAAACGGTTGACTATTTTCGCCAAATCTGTTAATGGTTTGCTGGTGTAGGGCGCTAGTACGTTATCTTTTGAGTACTTAGACTGCTGCCCAGGAGACGGAGGTTCGAATCCGGCAAAACATTTTTCAACATTTATTCTTATAACTTGCTTACTTACGAGTGGTAATAAAAGAACTTTTTTACAACAAATATGTACAAAATACAATCTATATATAGAAAATTTCCTCAAGCCTGCCGCTGCTTCCGATTAACGGCAGGGTTCCCAGAAGGCTGGCAGCGTTTCCTCTTTGGATAGCCAAGCTGACGCGTTGGCGGAAAAAGCTCCCCGCCCGCTGGTCTCCGGAGGTCTCGATCAATTTTGATGACAAGGTGCGAGCAAAACGGCGAGCTTCGGACCCCCACGGTCCCATGGTCTCGACCGCAAAAGGCACAAAAATATAGTTGGGTCCAATCGATGCGTATTTTTTGAATTTTGAATTTTCCGCACTGGCCGCAGCTGCCCCTGCAGCTTTACAAGTCGCCGGTAAGTGAGATGGCGCGAGTGTATCGACACATGTGGCATCCCACACCAGCGACTTGCCGACACTCCAAGGGATCAAAGACATACCATCCGGTCTCTTGCCATCGCCCCGCGCAATACCGACTGGTTCCAGTACGGAAGGCACGTTAGCGACAACAAGAGCCCTGCGGATAATGTCGTTAATAGCCGAGTGGTTAATTAAATTAGTCCTTCAAGTGAAACATAGATGGCGTCTAAAGCAAATTTGATTTGTGATGGATGTCGAAATCCAATCAGTGGAGGAACATACCTAAAATGCTATTTATGTCAGCAAGCATACGACTTAATATGTGCAAAAATTACAGAACGGCGTTTCAATACCATGAGCAAGGATAACAAAGGTGGTTGGAAGTGTCACGCATGTAAGAGTAAGCAACCAAAGAGTGATAACACAAATACGCCTGTAATTAACCGTTCTGAGAGGTCCGAGAATGACGACGATAATGTACTGAATAACGTTACACTGCGCAGAGTAAAAGGAGCAAGCTCACCCGAAGATCTCGCAATATCTGCGATGTCATCATTGAGCGGTTCTGTGAAGCAAACGAGCGAAGATATTGTTGTCAATATTCGTGAACAGGTGATTGATGCAATTAGAGCTGAGTTACCGACAATAATATCTAGAATAATCAAAACTGAAATTGGACCAGTAATGAAAAACCTCCAAGAATTGCGCGAATCCATGGATTTTCTAAGTAATATGCACGATGAGATGAAAAAATCTATTGATTTGTTATCAAATGAAAATAAACAACTTAAGCAAGACAACAGCAACCTCACGACCTCGGTTTCTATGTTGTCTAATCGTGTCAACAATCTTGAACAACATCTCCGCGAGAACAACTTGGAAATTCATGGTGTTCCAGAACATCGTGCGGAAAGTCTCCCTAACGTATTACAGCAGTGTGCACGCGTTATTGGTCTCAAGCTTGATGATTCGGATGTTGTGAACTGCACTAGAGTGGCGAAGCAAAACAAGGAGAGCAAGTTGCCCCGTACAATCGTGGTCAGATTCAAAAACACACGATGCCGCGACGAATTTTATTCGGCAGTTCATAAATACAATAAGGCTAACCCCAATGAAAAACTTAATACGGCTCTTCTGGGTATGGCTGGCGATAAAAAGCCAATATATGTGTCTGAACACTTGTCTCCCACAAATAAACAGCTACATGCCGCTGCAAGGAAGAAGGCTGGGGAAATGAAATACATGTTCGTCTGGGTACGCAATGGTCGCATTTATGTCAGAAAGAATCCCGACTCTCAATATATTCTCATTAAGGACGACAAAAGTTTAGACTCTATTAAGTAATTTATTTAAAAATTATTATGTATAGTATTTAATTAATTATAAATGGCTCTGTTAATTTATTATCAAAACATACGTGGTATGAAAAGTAAGACTACAGAAATTTATAATTCTATTCTTTGTCATAACTATGATGTAATATGCCTGAGTGAAACTTGGCTTAATGATTCGGTTCTTTCCTCTGAAATATTTGATGATAGATACTTAGTTGTACGCAGAGACAGAGATAAAAGCTTTCGTGAAAGATATAAAAAATGTCATGGCGGTGGAGTACTTATAGCTCTATCTAAAAATTTGGACCATACCGTTAGATATGATTGGCAAACCGATCAATTAGAAGATCTATGGATACAAATAAAAATAAATAGTAACTTGATTCTAAATTTATGTAATGTTTATCTTCCGGATTACTTAACCACTGGTTGTTTTGTGGATTTTACGCAAAAATGTCATAAAATTATAAACGATAATGTCAATTGCATAACCTGTGTTGTTGGAGATTTTAATCTTGGTGGGCTTACTTGGTCAAGTGATCTCACATGCCCTCTAAATTCAACGAGTGAAAAATCAAATGCTTTGTGCGATCTAATTTGCACTGGAGGACTAAAGCAGCTAAACAGTATTAGTAACCATAACCAGCGAATCTTGGATCTAGTTCTCACTAATAACTCAGAATTGTTTACTTTATCTCAGGCTTCTCCAATCAGTCGTCTTGATATTCATCATCCCCCCTTTCAGCTTTTATTTCGTACAAGGTTTCGCCTTTTGATGGAAAACTCAACTTCTGAGCGTTTTTGTTTTTATAAAACTGATTATTTTAATTGCCGAAAAGATCTGGAGCGGTTCGACTGGGAGCAGGCTTCATGCAACCTTAGTTGTGACGACTTTGTTCATCTGTTTTATGATCAACTTTACTTGACGATAGAGAAATATACCCCTAAGTCAAGATGTAATAAGAATAAACATCCTATTTGGTTTTCCGCAACTCTCAAAAAGCTTTTTAAAAGTAAAGATAAATACCATTCCCGATACAAGTTGTATGGAAACCCACGTGATTATGATACTTACTGTTTACTGAGGTCTAGAGTGAAAATTTTAAGCGCTTATTGTTTCAAGTCTTATATTAGCAGCTTAGAGAATGATTTGGTTTCCAACATAAAATCTTTCTGGCGTTATGCAAAAAGTAAGAAGGTGACGAATGACGTTCCCAACCATATGCACTATAATGGTCGGACTGCGAATACCGGTCAAGAAATTGTCAACTTATTTGCTGACTACTTCTCATCAGTTTATGAAACACATTCAACTGATAATAGTTACACACCACAATTCTCTCCCTCTAATTATACACTGTGTCACTTAAGTATGAATTCGAACGCCATTCATAACCGTTTACAAAGGGTCGATGTTACCAAAAGCGCTGGTCCGGATGGAATACATCCTATGTTTATTAGTTTATGTGCCTCGGTATTATCCAAGCCCCTGCATATTATATTTAATAAATCTTTGAGTGAAGGAGTTTTTCCATCTTTGTGGAAAATGGCTAGAATAGTTCCCATTTACAAATCTGGTGATAAAAGTGATGTTGTGAACTACCGTCCGGTGAGTATTTTGAGTTGTTTCGCCAAAGTATTTGAAAGTATGGTATATGAGCATATGTATAACCAATTCTTGCATAGGCTTAATGACAAACAACATGGATTTATTTCAGGGCGATCAACAAATACGAACCTACTTATATACACAAGCTACCTATGTGAATCTTTTAATACTAGAACTCAAATTGATTCTGTATATACTGATTTCGCAAAGGCTTTTGACCGGGTGAATCATTCGATCTTACTTAAGAAAGTTTATCACTTAGGAATTCATGGCAGTCTTCATCGCTGGCTAAGCTCGTATCTTCTTAATAGATCGCAATTGGTGGCTTTGTATGGGTTCGATTCTGTCCCATTTTTGGCTCATTCTGGTGTACCACAAGGGTCAAATCTAGGCCCACTTCTGTTTCTAGCTTTCATTAATGACCTTCTGGAACTTATCACTAGTGAATGCTTGGCATATGCTGATGATATTAAAATATTTCGTAAAATTCAAGGCATTAATGATTGCATGCTTTTACAAAGAGACATCGAAATAATAAACAAATGGTGCACCCAGAATTATATGAGTCTTAATATTAAAAAGTGTCAAGTGATCTCCTTCACAAAGGGTAGAAACCCTATATCGTATGTTTATAATATCCAGGGTGTCAGCTTTGAGAGAGTTGCTGTTGTCCGCGATTTGGGGGTTATGTTTGATTCCACACTATCATTTAGAACACATTACGACTACATCGTGAACAGGGCCAACCGAAGTCTCGGTTTCATTTTTCGTACCGCTAAGCCTTTCAGCAAACCAAATTCGTTGATTGTGCTCTACATGTCCCTCACTCGAAGTATATTGGAATATTGCTCATCTGTCTGGTCACCCATATACAATATACACACGGATAGAATCGAATCTATTCAACGCCGATTCATGAGAATGTTGTGTTCTAAGTTTGGTTTGCGTCGTAAGCTATTTAAAAATTAGATTTTAAGATTGCAACACGCTCTGTACGGGACCCTAAATTGTTTAAAATCCCAATGGCTCATAACAACATATCACAAAATGATCCATTGATTCGGATGAGTAAATTGTATAATAATTGTGCCTGTGTGAATGATTTCCCTGACTTATTTCACGGTAGTTTTGGGCGGTTTAAGCAAGACTATATCAAGAATTGTTTAAAAAGTTGCTAATAATATATATTTTGTTCTCATTCCATTATCATTTTTAATTTTTAACTCGTATTGTATTTGTGTTTTTTTTTTGTTTCTCATTTGTACTTGTATTTTTTATTATTTTGTACCTAGCTGTGAATTGTTAATTGTTTAAGTTGTGTGCAGTTGTCATTGGATAGCAGGTTTATGTAATATTTTTTCTTCTTTATGTTTTTGTGTAAGTGTGATCTGTTATCTGTTACTGTACCGTTCAATAAAAAAAAAAAAAAAAGAAAAAAATAGATACGGCCAAAGTTCAGGAAAAAACGCTGTTTTTCGGAGGCTTTGACTGAATTTGTTTCACGCCTAGATACACGGCTAGATATAGTGCACAAGATACTAATTTGTTCAAAACATCTAACGAAAAATTTTTAACAACGCCATAATAAGTGCAGAGGTTTTGTATGAAAAGTATGACGAATTGAGTCCTCTTAAGGCCTCACTTGCATGGCAAGGTAAATGCCGAGGCGTAGCCGTGCTGTTATAGTGAGCGGTGACCCTAATAAAGCATACGAGATATGCATTTGAATATTTTCTTCGTTTTCAATTAATTGACGGGCCAGTTGGCACAGTTGGTTAAGGTTCACCTTACGCGCCGTAGGTCGTGGGTTCGATTCCCACACAGGACATTCTCCTATAGTATCAATTATTATCATAAATAATTCGTCAATTAAAAATAAGAACAAGTTTTAGCTTACTATATTTTTTTTTATATTATGTAATTTAGTATTTTTTGTGACTATAATTATGAATAAAGATCGACACCGAAGCATAGGTAATTTTAGCAAACTTAATATAATCTAACATAATTACTAACCAATTGGTATCACCCCCAATTAATCAATTCATATATACCTCTCATTACCTAATCATGCAACCTTGCTTGTAATCACCTTAATTTGTATAATTTTACATAATTTGTTTCAACTGGCACTTCAATTGACTGAAACCTATTTTTTCTTTTTTAAATAACTTAATCGTAGCCATTAATTTAAATACACAAATCTTTTGAAGTATAACTTACCTGCCCCTACTGTATACATTAGAAACAATTCATGAAAAATAACTTAAATTGTAATTCAAATTATTAAAATTAAATAATAAAATATTGCCTTAAACCTGGCCCACCTAAAAATCTTTTTTTTTTTTTTTATTGTCGACGTCAAAATCTTCAAATAGATACCAAGGGAGAGTGTAACCGGGCTATGTGGGATTTTTACCCACTGAAATCACCCCGGTGGCCTACCTCTGTGCATGCCAGTAGACACCGGGTTCTCTCAGCGCCCACCGATGCCCCCTTCGCACTTTGCCTGAAGTTCATCCCTACAGAGTGACTTCACAGCAGCGTTGCCAGACGTCCCGATTTTTAACCTAAATATAAATGTCCCGCGCGGGACAGGCTCAGTCCCGCTTTTCGAGGATAACTCGTTACATTACAAAAAAAAAAGCGTAAGTATATAACATAATCCAAAAAAGGGCAAAAACCTTCGAGACTCAATTCCCGTGATTAATGAACTATTTACATACCTACAAGATTCTTCGGAACCTTATAAGAAACGCGAGTTCGACTCGCACTTGGCCGTTTTTATTAGTATATCCCGCTTTACCCGAACGAAGATCTGGCAACGCTGCTACACAGTCACTAAATTCCCATGCCAGCTAAGTACAGTGTACACAAGCCACTGTGTATTGCCACTTTCCACTCGATTTGTTCGATGGTCGGAGCCCCTAATTCCTACAAGTCCGATGGTCCCCTTTCAGGCAGGGGATACCACAGCTCCAACAAGGGGCATACCCGATAACATAACTACCGAGATTTTCTATAGTGGCTAGCTCTACCAACCTCTCGGTCATAAAAGATGGCACACTATACCAGGCAACCCCTTACGAGGCGTCTGGGACCATCTGCGGTAGGTCACGCCGCCAGAGTACTCGCCCCTGGTAGTCATGAGAAAATGTGAGTCGCACCGTGATCACTCACTACCATTTACCGGAGCTGTAAAGTCGCTCACCACACGCACCCCAGCACACCAGCGCAAGCACCGGCACCAGCGCGCCTTACAAGGGGCAAGTGGACGGGGCATGCAACACCACCCCGACGCCGCGCTGGTGGATCCTGTTCGGCCAGATCGGACAGAATCTCTCCCTGCTAGCAGTAATATTGGAGATACTGCGTCCCGGCCGGCAGCGGCGGCGTCGTCTCAGGGCACGATTGACCCTCTTCCGAAAGCATAAAGCCCGTCTTAAGCGTAAGCGTTTAATAATTTCGGCAATACGCGTTTGAATGATTTAAAAACGCAAATAATAATAATAATAATTTATTTATTGCCACACATAAAAGCATACATATTCATAGAAGACAAAAATTACGGCTATAATTACAAGTCTATGAGTCTTCTGGCTCCCAAGCTAGAATAATCTGTATTATGGGAGTCAGTGAACCTCTATACAACAGTGAAGGACCAGCGCCAAAAAATGCTTTATTATATAATACAATAGGAAATCTATTGTAAAATGAAAAACATATTTTGTTAACCTACAGGTTGATTACTAAATCTGGCACGTGCAACACATTAACACGTCGCGCTTGTGTAGTGCAAAGAGGATATAAGTAGTAGTGTCTGTGAATAAGCGCGCGGCGTCACGTCGCACTGCATGCGCATCATCAACACTGTCCGTCTCCCTCGCACGGTCAAGCTTATGAGTATCTAGAGACAGATATTGTTTTGCTTTTAAATATACTTAGAGTGGGCTTTTTGCATTCGTCAGTAAGAACTGACTGACTGATTAGAAGCAATAATGTAATAAAACATACTGTATCGTGAAATTGAATAAATGCGAGTACTGTGAACGTGCCAGATTTAGTACAACTGATCCTCATGAATCGATTTACAATATGCTAATCAACACAAATTTGGCTAACAATATAATAACTTAATAACACGCGAAACACATTATATAAATGCAACGTTAGTCATGATTGTACCTAATCATTGTGTAACACGTTAGGGTACTAAAATGCAGAAGTTCTTTGTGATTATACTTTTCATTGGTGCGTGTGTTGGTACGGAAGTTCCGAAGAATTATTACATTGCTAATGAATATAATGGTAATTAAATAAAATTATTATAAAGGAGAAATACATAAAGATGCACGCACAGCTCATGCTGCAGGGTCTTTAAATTTTGTACACAAGTCCACTAAGGCCCAGTTTCAATAATTTACGGACCGGTATCGGTTAAGATTTATTAAAATTAAGACTCTTATATCTTTACTAATAATGAAACAAATACCTCAAAGCTTTGCATAGCAGACCCTCCCATATGGAAGTAGCTCTCACAGGTAAAATTAGCTTACGAAATGATCTATAAGCCCAGTTTGGCAATAAAAAACCTACCATTTTTATTTAATAACGTGATACCTAGTTACAGGTTTAACTGCACTAATATGTTTCAATAAAATTAAGACTAATAATAACAACTAAAACTAAACTAAATAATAGATAAATAACAAACTTGTTTCATAAAGCGCTTAGCATGCAGCGCTTGTTCTGTCGATTATTTAATTTCATTTTCACACACATACATACACATATTACACATACGCCCAGTTGGTTTTTGAACACATCTTAAGGGTGCATTCCGAAATACGCGGTGAGAAGCTGCAGTGCAGCAGATTGTTAGCGCCATCTAATGGCGGGAATTTTAATTTTAATATTTTTTATTTTTATAGTAATTATCGGTAAAAACCAGGTATTTCTTCCAATAAATCTTTTTTTTTTCTAAAAATTTACAGTCTACCACATAGGTACTAATTAAATGGTTATTATTTAGGAATCCCGGTCACAGGTAATAAAAAAATATAGAAAAAAAGCTTTTAAATTACAGATAATGAAGAAAAACACATCATACGCCCCTGTCGTAACTTAGACTGCATAAGGCATTACTTTGAGAGAAATGCGCACTGCACACCCGTCCGCGGAGTTGTCCCCGACCCTTTAAATATGCCCGAAATTGTTCTACCAATACCTAATGCAAACTTGACATGCATTCTTACAAAAGTCCAAATAAATGGACTAAACGGGAAAGTGGTAGAGTTCTAGTAAGTTTATTGGAATTTCATTCCATTTTATTTTAGTCCTGGTGCCGATTCAAAAAGGTAAATAGGAAGGTGCTACTCCGTTCGTCTGTCACAGCGCTATATCTCAGCAACTACTATTGCTATCGATTTGAAATAAGCAATAGTGTTATAATATGTATATCAGTGCGTGAATACAAATATAAATGGAATAACTATTGAACAAATTAGTAAATTACTTGACGAAAAGTTTGAGAAAAACAAAGCTACGATAATCTCTGAAATTAGATTAGAATTAAAATTCATAATTCAGCATGAAATAAAAAATATTATTACTGATGTCAAAAATGAACTTACCCAAAATATTACCAGTTTGGCTTCTGAGCAAAGCACCTTTAAAGTGGAAATAGACAAGTTAAATTATAAAATAATAACCTTAGAAAAAATACAAGGAAACCTCAACAAAGAAATAAAACATTTACAAGAACGGACAAATACATCCTATAAAAAACAAGATGAAACAAGTACAAAATTTGTAATATACGGTATAGAGGAATACAACTGGGAAAGCGAAAATGAGCTACATGATCGAATTGTTGACTTATTCTATAATACTTGCAACACAAATTTAGAAGGATACATTGAAAATTTATACAGAATGGGGAAAAGAGGACATCGAAGACCTATTGTCATTGAATTAATCAGCAAAAGAATGACGAAATACATATTACAGAATAGCAGTTTCTTTAAAAACACTGGTATAACTGTTACAAATTACTTGGATGAAGAATCAATTAAAAAGCGAAAAAAACTGATTTATATCCTGCAAGAAGCAAGACAGCAAGGTAAACATGCAGTGATCCGTAATAATAAACTCATAATCAATGGAAAAGAATTCGTAGAAATAGAAGAAAAAGATACAATACATTGCCAAGGAAATCTTGACTCAAGCACGGAACATAATACTCAAGAATCTAACTCTAAAGGCAACATGAACCAAACTAAAAATATGAATATGACATTTCGATACTTTTAATATATATTGGCAAAATGCGCAAAGCATAAAAAATAAAATATATCTAATAGAAAGTATAGTACAAGATCACGATTTTCACATAGCATGCTTCTCAGAAACATGGATCTCAGAAGAGCAAAAAGATCTAATGCAATTAAATGGTTATACATTTGCTGCGACATACAACAGAAAACAACACCGAGGAGGAGGAGTAGCAATATTACTTCGAAATGGGTTGAACTTTAAAGAAGTGATTGATTTGACAAACCTATCAATAGAATATGTAGTTGAATGCTGTGCAATAGAAATATCAAATGTCATATTAGTTAGTTTATATAGGGCTGACCGAGAAATTGAAATATTTTTTGATTTTTTAAATAAATTACTGGAAAAAATTAGATCTCACTACTTAAAAAAGGAGGTAGTTATAGGAGGAGATTTTAATATTAATGCTATTTCAAATTCCAAAGATTACAAAATATTGGCTGACAAAATGTTAGAAAATAATCTCCACCAAATTGTAAAAAAGCCTACTAGGGAAACAGCAACTAGTACAAGTTGCATTGACTTAATCTTCACTAATAGTAAATCCCGTACAGTATCAGTACAAGATTACGGTATTTCAGATCACAAAGGTATCGTATATAACATTAAATTAAATTCAATAGTTAAGACTGACAATCAAACAAAATCATCCTATAGAATAAAAAGAATCTTTAACGAAAAAAACATTAACTTATTTAAAGCAGGGCTATGTAATACTAATTGGAACAATTTAATCCATCCTGACAATAACATAAATAATAACTATAATACTTTTGATGATAAACTAAGGGAGTTACTTAATACCTACATTCCACTAAGACGACCCAAATATATAAGAAAAAACAAGTCTAGCTGGTTAACACCAGGACTAAAAGTATCATGTAAACACAAAAGGCTATTAAAAACTATTGTCAATCAAACAAATAATAAAATACTTAAAAACCACTATAGAACATACTCAAAGAAATTAAAAATGTGTGTTAAAAAATCCAAAAAAATAAATTATGTTCGAGAAATGTCTGACTCAAATAATAGAACTAAAACTATGTGGAATATAATTAAGAAAATAACAATGAAAACACATCCCAAAAACACAAAAAAATTAAGTATAAAATCTGAAAATGGTGTAAATATAGACTGCCCCCTCTCAGTTGCAAACGCATTCAATAAATATTTTGCCTCAGTAGGCGATCCGTTAAAATCACAAGGGAACCCAAAAAAAGTAGGTGATCATCGCCCATCAAATACATTTGTTATAAACTCTCTTTACATAAAACCAGTGACCGAACTTGAAGTATTTAATATTATTCGTCAATTACCAAATAAATACAGTTGTGGTGTAGATAATATTCCCACAAATCTTATAAAAGTATGTATAAATGAACTTACTCCCCTTCTTACTAGATTAATAAACCAATCCTTTAAAGAAAATACCTTCCCAGATAGATTAAAAATTGCTAAAATTCGACCAGTTCTTAAAAAAGGAGGTAAATCTGACAACCCTATTAATTTCAGACCAATTGCACTTTTACCGACAATATCTAAAGTTTTTGAAAAAGCAATGGCAAATCAAATCACATCTTTCTTAGAAAAATACAATATTATTGATGAGAACCAATATGGATTTAGAAAAAATTACTGCACTACATTTGCGGTCTATAAATATATACAAGAAATATTGAATTACATTAGGGACAAAAATTATGCCGTCGGAATATTACTAGATATGACAAAAGCTTACGACAAAGTATCTCACACCATACTAATTGACAAACTCAACAAAGTAGGCATCCGAGGGGAAGCAAATAATTGGTTCAAGTCGTACTTAGCTGACAGACAACAATACGTGCACATAGAACATTACAATAATGACACTGGGGAGATGAGTCACATACAATCTGACATCATAACCACAAACTGGTCAATTCCACAAGGAAGTGTTCTTGGATGTATACTCTTTCTTATTTATATCAATGAGCTCCCTAAAATATCAAGTCCTTTATGTATCCTTTTCGCCGACGATATATCTCTCCTGTTCAAATGTTCAAACGATACAAGCACCTTAGATATCATTCAAGAAACTTTTGAAAATGTTGAAACATGGCTTCTAAAGCATAATCTGGAAATAAATACAAAAAAAACTAAAATAATACAATTTCGACCACATCAAAAAAAACATTTACGCCTAAATACGGTTGTTAATTCATTAAATATAGAGGAAGTTGATAAATTCAGTTTACTAGGCATAACAATAGACACACATATAACCTGGAAAGATCATGTAGCAAAAATTAAATCGAAGTTATCACAATTTATCTATGCCCTAAGTATATTAAAATCAAACACCCATACAGAATGTGCTCTGACCGCTTATTACGCGTATGCATATGCTTGGCTCAAATACGGAGTACTTCTGTGGGGTGAAAGCACAGATGCAAATGACTTATTTATAGCCCAGAAAAAGTTTTTACGAATAATAGTTAACATTAAACAAAAAGATAGTTGTCGCCCACATTTTATTGAAATGAATATGCTCACACTCCCTTCAATATACATATTCGAAACAGCAAAATTTGTTAGGAAACATATATCCATCTACACATATACAAAAAATGCACGTCGTAATAACTTACTAGCACTTCCCGAACCAAAATTAAGCATCTACAAAAACAGTCCGTATTACAGATCCATTATCATTTTCAATAAAATACCCAATACAATCAAATCTGAAGTAACCGATAAGTTGTTCTATAAAAAGCTCAAAGAATATCTCATTAAGAACTGTTTTTATTCTGTAGAGCAATTCATTACTGCAAGTTAATTAATGAATTAAAGTATTCCTTATAGCTCAGAGTATATAAATACTAGGTCTTATAGGTACATATGTATTTTTAAGGAATAATATGTTTAAATAATATATAGCGTATAAGTGATATTCTCATATAATGATAATATAAATAGTATTAATATATATTATAAAAAATGAATATTACGTAGTTCCTACTAAGTTATTTTGTACCTATGTAACTATGGTAGATACCTACTTATAATTGTAATACCCTTACAGGGTGCAAGTATGCTACTACTTTAAACCTTTAAAATGTATGTGTACTTGTTACAATTAATAAATGAATATGAATATGAATATGAATATTCCATTGAATCGCAGTTATAGATGGCTGCGAAATAGTCAGCAGATTATTTATTTCAATACAGACCATTTTGTAAATGGTAAAATTAAAACATTTTTAGTTTCTTTGCAAAAGGGGCCGAAATGGGGGACTGAAATTTCAAAGTAGGGCTAAAAGTTCAAGTGTATCATATGAAAGGGCATTATTAGTACATTCCAAACACAGATTTTTATTTTGTTTTCTTTGAAGCTGCGCAGTGTATGGGTGTATACATATGGTGAAAAATAAAATAAAAAATTACCTAGAACGACGACGTTTCTAAATAGCACACTTTTTTCGAAATTCTTTCACAAACAAATTTAGTTATGCGGTCCAGTTTATTTTATTTTATTTAAACAAACAGTTAATAGCCCAAAGCAATAAATATATACGTCCAAGGAAGGTTGGAACTCTCGGTGCACCAGTCAGTCTCAGACACTTCGGTAATTTAACTAACGGTTGTTTAACTGTAAAAAAATCATTTTTGAAACAAGCTTTTTATAGTACTCATCAAGACGAATCAAACGAGCCCCAACTCGATGGGGTTATGTGGTTTTATTACGGAGTTCCTATGGCCACCTTCCAGCTCCATCATCAGATCAGCTCCACGTCAGAGTATATAAATACTACGTACAACTATAACCAACACATTTTGTTGTATTTGCCAGTCACAGAGTCACAAACAGCCTAGGCTCTAGTTTTTCTACTTGCTTTGTCATTATTTTCTTTCTTTTAAGTGTGAATAAAAGAACTGAGAGAGCTGTCCTGGCTGTGGAACTTCGGGACCTCACATTATCATCGCCGGCAGCTTATTTATTATTCCATCGTAAAGCCATGGAACCATTGGTGACTTCAGATTACGCATACGTCACTTACAGTAAGTTCAAGCACATTAGCTTAACCCGTTTGCAAACATTACTCTTAAGAGGGGTTCCTAGCTGCGAGGAATTTGAAGAAACTATTGCCGTCGCGCTATGCCGCTATGCTATGCGCTATGTGCGATAGGGACATCTGCAGCTCAGACCGATTTATTCACAAAAAAAATTACGAAATCCACGTTTTGTTTTCCCCATTTTCCTCCTCGAAAACTGAGCCGATTCAATTATTTTTTAAATTAAAATTTTGAGTAAGGCGTTATTACTTTCTTTTATGTTAAAATCTTTTCGAATTTGTCTGGTAGACCTTTTTAATCACGGCGGAAAAATAGGGCATTTATTGTAATTTTTGGAGGGCCATAATTTTTTTAATAATTAGTTGCTGAAAAAAAGGAAGTAACAGGGACGTGTCCAAAGCAGAACTTGATTATATGAAAAAAAAATGATGACTCTAGAGGCATTATTCAGGAAGAAAACAGGGGAATACATTTGTATGGAATAATCGCAGCCCAACTACCGTCTTAACTCATATAGAGTGGTCTTTTTGGTCGTGTGTGAAGAACGTCTCAGAATATTTATGTATTATTTATCTCCACAGAGTCAATAACGTTAACGGCAGTATTTCCTGTATCCCATAACCTGCAACTATCTCAAGCTATGTTTACCGCTTACATTGACGATCCAAATCCTCGTTACTCGATGGGGCCCAACATTAATAAGAGCGAAGGTAATTAAAATAATACCAGAAGTGGTCGGCCGTAATACATGAAACTTGTCACCGTCAATTCTCGGTCCGCTAAGTGTGTTGCCTTATCATATTTTTGCTTGCGGCGGCGTCGTGTGGCGAGTCGTCGACTTTCCGATGGCGAGAAGGGCGGTGGCTGCCACACGCGTCATACTTGTGAACAGGTGCTGCTTGTGGAGGCTGGTCTGCTTAAGATTGCTATTTACCTATTAAATATAGATTCAGTCTAATTTGTAGTTTGGCCGCTGGGGCACGCAATTGTTGTCAATGCGATTGTGTTTGTTTAGAACTGAGTAATTGCTTAGTTTATTGCCGGCTCTTCTCAGCAAATGCAACCTTCCGATACCGGTATTAGAGTATTAGAGTCAGACTTTTCATAACTAGTTCTAGTTAAAATAAAAGATTTAGTTTTTGTATGTTTACAGATCCTGTTGTCGTGAGCTCATTCGCTGCGTTGATATCGGCGGTCAATGATAGTGTATGAGCAGCCTTTGTAGTCCAGGCACCGCTATATATGAAATTGTTCATACAAAAGAGTATATGCGATTTTGGATTGAGAATTTGATTCCGGTATCGATCCTGAGATTTCACAATATAATAATGGCGTAGACATAATAAATACCGATGTTTCATTATTATTTTATAATTCTAAAAACCTATGTATTCCCCTTACTACAATTTCACAGAATTAATTAATTATTTATTTATTGGCTGTGAGACCAAACGCACGAAAAACCTTTGTAGTCCAGGGCCCATATATATGAAATTGTTCATTCAACACAGAATATGCGATATTGGATTGAGAATTTGAATGACTACCTTATCAAATTCCGGTATCCAGTGTGACGCAACTAGAAACTGAATTTAAATCTATAGAGTTAGGGTGATAAGTAATGGCAGATACTGCCATCCCACTCTCTTAAATCTTAGCCTATATAATTTCATCTCTCTCACTGTCAAAATTGGCTAAGGTTATTTCATTCGATCGATCAACGCCCACGCGATTGGGCCGCCGGTACCAGTTTTCGTCATTACGTAATTAGACCCCTGAAGGGTCGCCATACTGGTACAAATGAACAGGAAATTTGTGCCAGTATCTCCTGGTCTATTAGCATAGCGTTATATTCTGTGATTGTGATATTTCAATTTAATTCGATAATTTTAATTATGTATTTTTTTACACACCTCACACATTCTATTTTATGGTTCTTATCTTTTTAGCACACATTTATGAATATATTCTGTATTTTACTTTATGGTAACCCTGGGGTACTTATATACCAAATGGGGTTATAATGACCCCAGTTATTAGTATACGGAATAAATAAAACAGTATTTTAGTAATATATCTTTAATGCTTAAATATATTTATATTTTAATTGTAACAAGGCGTTATATAACAAGTATAATTTTATTAAAACTCGTCGTTTTCAAAAGGATGGAATTTGTGACCGAGGCCTCTGAAAAAGAAAAAATAAAAAATCAGCTCTAGCATTATTAGTCACGTAGGTATCCTATAGCATGCTGTAGCAAGGGCCATAAAATCTATTTTTTATGCAGCGAGCTCTGGCGAAAGAGACAGCGTATCTTATAAACTCGACATTGACAGAAATATCCTTGCCAATCTGCACTAATAATAAAAAAAAAAACTTTTTGGCGGGAACTTGCAGAGTGACGTTGCGTTTTTATTTTTATTTTCATAAATACATGTATTTTGAGTTTTATTGCATATTATCGGTGGTATTTTATCCAATAAAGATCAATCCATGTGCACCAAAGTAAAATGAATTACGTGTATCGTGACTTTTCAAGTTATCCTAAAAAGTCCGTGAAAAGTTTTAGTACAATGGCCACCATTTTAGTAAAACATTACTTTTTTGGACGGTGACTGACAGTGCGGACTAAATGTTAATAAAGTGTTTTATTGTGACTTCAACTTATATAACTAGACACTGGCGAAAATAAGTTTTTTTTTTTTTTTTTTTTTTTATACTACTTAGGTAGCAAACAAGCATACGGCCCGCCTGATGGTAAGCGGTTACCGCAGCCTATGGACGCTTGCATCACCAGGGGTGTTACTCGCGCGTTGCCGACCCTGCAGAAATCTCTTCACACCCTTTTTGAAGAACCCCAAGTCCTGAAAAGTATATGGTTACCAAACAGAAAACTAAGAATAAAGAAGAAATACTTACGCAGTCATTGGCACCATTCTGCCGTTGCAGTCGAAGCTGTCGATCAAGTCTAGGTCTTCTTTGGATAGCTTGAAGTCTAGGACATCAAAGTTGCTGGCAATGCGAGACTTTGTCACGGATTTCGGAATTACAATGTTACCGCTGTCGATTTGGTACCTGAGAAGAGTTTAGTTTTAGTATGTATTCAATCTTTTTGTAAAAATTAATTAAAATTATATAACTGAATAGAATATAATGTTACAATATATTTTCTGAAAATGGGGCTTTTTTCACCCCAAAGTTTTATTTTATTAGTGGTAAAACAACGTTGGGGTGTAAACGACCCCACTTTGCACTAATCAAGTACCGCTCTCATGTGGATAAATTAAACTATTTATCTGAAATTGGGGTTTTTTTTAATCTCAAAGTTGTGTGGTAAAACAACATTTGGGGTGTAAAATACCCCACGTTGTTGCGTTGATAAAATATATCGCTCTGATGTAGGTAACAGAGCAAATAAGTAACACTTATCGAACATTCTGTAGCTTGAGTACACAATCACCTTTTAAGTACCTAGTCCTAAAGTGATAAAAGACCCTACCTTCTATAAGCAAAGCAAGATCCCAGGTTCGAATCCTACAGTTTGCTTGAGCTTTCGGTGAAGGAAAACAGCGTAAGGAAACCATAGCACGGTGGTAGGGTACTTTGTAGTACCCCCTGGCTGGCTACCACTCTCTTGAACTGTCGCCAAGAACCTACCGCTGTGTTCCGACAGGTGCACTTGAGAGCCAGTTCCTTCTAAGCTTTGTATGTGCACCACCTTCGGCCACATCATCACTTACCATGGCGAGATAAGGGTCCAAAACAGTAAAAAAAACCTGATGAGCACTTGACCATCTATGGAAGACCATATCCTCACCTGATGAGTACTTGAGCGACAGTCTTCCCCAATCGGCTAGCAATAGCCTTCAGTTTAGGGTCCTCCATCAACTGAGGGTCGTCGGGCTTGGCCCATGGTCTATCAGGGGACCCAAGCGGGGAATACGCTGTGATCTTAATGTTCTGGGCCTCGCAGACTGCTTTAAGGCGTTTCTGGTTTAAGTAGGGGTGGCACTCTACCTGTGATTGATAGAAAAAAAATAGGTAAAAAAAAACTGGGCTGAAAAATTTTAGTCCGTCATTTACATTATCAAAAAATATTAGACACGTATTTTTTCATTTGTCCATCAAAGAAAGTTGAAGTTCCGCGTGGCGTCACACGATGTTACACTTTTCACAAACAAGTGACGTCACGAGCCCCCACTCCCAGCTTCGCCACTCTTTGTGAATTTTTATTGATTTGATCAAGAAAATAATACGTGACCAATATTTTTTGATATTTATACACAACATAGACAACATTTATATTCTGGCTCATAATACCCCCATTTAACTACATTTCCAATGTTCCTTTAACTAAAAACACACGGGGTGTAAACCACCCCACTTGTTTCACAACAAAACACTTGGGGTGAAACACACCCCAACTTTTTAAAACATCAATTATTTTCACAACAAAACGCTTTTATTAGCTTCGCCTGTATTTATGTAACGGAATCTTCAAACGTTATTTTCAGCGACTTCAAAATGTCAGTATTAAACAGAAACTTTGCACACTTATCAAGGACCGATGACAATACAATAATTTGATACAGTAGTACCCAACTAATATGGCTTACCGATATACCTGCGTAGAAGATACATTTTCAAAGCGCGGGAAACACTATTGGTCGGCAGCTGTCGCCATGTTAGCGCGCGCCGTGCGGAGGGGCCTCACGCGCGAGTGAGACGAAACTAACAGCTGCACTGTATTATGAACGTTATAGTAGTGATTGTAAGTTTTAAGCATTCTTTCGTTAATCTTCGGGGCCATACTTTCTTTTCTGTGCGAACGAAGATTCACGACGCGCCATATCAGTTGGGTACTACTGTACCATTGTTAATACTTTTTAATTCAGGGCTTTGTTTTTCTTTTAAACTTACCTGGTTAACAACAGGCTTGATAGTGGCGTGTTGTAACAGTCTCGCGACTTGTTTCGAGTTGAAGTTCGATATGCCGATACTCTTGACTAGACCCTCAGCGATCAGGGGTTCCATAGCCTTCCACGTGTCAATGTAGTCCACATCAGAGAACTGGATCTTACCTGCAGCGTCTACTGGGAACATCTCGCCGCCTTCCTGTTAAAGTTATATTATATTGTACTAGCTGCCCGGCGCGACTTCGTTCGCGTAGTGCTACCCTACCCTGTGCTGCTACCCTACCCTACCCTACCCTACTCTATCTAAACCATCCAGGGAGTTAATTCTACTGTACGTGTGTATGTCACTGAACTCCTCCTAAACCGATTTTGTGCAAACTTCACATAAACCATCTACTAAATAGTCCGAACAAAGCCTAAACATTTGGTTTAGATAGGGTGAGCCCGTTCTTGAGTCATAAAATAACATTTTTTTTTTTACTGTTTATAGGCCTGTGTTTGACCGCAATCTCACCATGGTAAGTGATGATGTGGCCGAAGGTGGTGCACACACAAAGCCTAGAAGGAACTGGCTCTCAAGTGCAGCTGTCGGAACACACCGAAAGGTGCTTGGCGACAATGAAAAGCGGCATTGATATATATTTAGATAACGATAGATTGGAATCACTTAGGGTCAGCTCAAACTGAGACGCGACGCGATGCGACGGGCACTTTTTAAGAGAACGATACAATGGTGCTGATTCTGTTGTTCATAAATAAACTAATTTAGTCTCTCTGTCTCCTTCTAACGAAGTACATAAGAAAAGGATGTTACAAAAGTCCTGTCAAATTACTCCAATGCTTGTTTTCCACGTAAATTTAGTCGCCATCTATCGCGGTTACGTCTAAATGATGATGGCAAAGACTAATTGGACAGCTTTAAATATGTTCTATCCTTTTGTTTGTAAGAAAGTGATGTGATGTGTCATGTGACTAATATTAGTTTAGTGCGATTTACAACAGAGGCCTTAGCACGAAAATCTATCGCAAGCGTAACGTATTCGTATCGAGAGAGTTAACTCAAATTTGTATGGGAATGTGTCATTCGAATGCCGCCAAACGTTGAAATCGGTAGCACGAACAACTACGTTAACCTCACGTCACACTACGTAAACGTGGTTTGGTATATAATTTGAAATTGGAACTAATTCTGACGTATGGTATCGTCTACTCGCAAGCCAGCTAACGTAGACTTTGTCACCGTATTTTTTTCAGTGAGGGTGTTACGTGAACTCGTCGCATCTTAGGTAGGTATTTGCAATATTTGGAATGTGTTATTTTTTTGAAGCATTAAGATTTTTAGTTTGTATTTATTTTCATAATCTTATAACGAAATATGGTGATCATTGAGTTAAAATAACATAATTTTATTTAATTCTACATTTAATATAGTATTTAAGTTAGTTTTAAAACAAATTCAATTGGGGAGCTTCATGTATTGTTTTTTGACTACTATCCGAAATTTTTAATTTTTAGGCGAGAATCGAACCCATTGATTCTGAAACATCCTATATATACTTAATTATACTAAGTGTATAAATGTTAGGGGATGTCGATAGTTCAAGTTGAGCCACTCTTTATATGAAATCCCCAAAAACTGCTAAAACACAAATCTCGAAATGAAAATCGTCGAATTTATTTCTAACGGAGTCACAAGACTCATCCTCTTCGTCTTGTTATGTTCTAAATTCAAACCTGTAAACTCGTGAACTCTTTGCTGTACGTTCAAAAATATTTCCACATTCATCACATTTCAATGGTGAAAAAGAAAACATTTACATGGGAATGATGATGTAATACCTTATATCGTTAGCTAATAATATAAGATAAGATGATTATTTCATTTATTTTATTTTATTGGAAATAAATATTTTAATATTGTGTACCAATAAAATCAAAAATGTATGTTTCAAAATTTCTAGACGAATTTAACGTAGCTCGCAAGCTGGGTTTCGAGTAGACGATAGAACTTCTGTCAAAAGTGACATCTACTCGATACGATGACGCTACGAAGGCGATACGAAAGTGGTTCGTGCTAAGGCTACAGAACCAGCTCATATAGAACTTTAATCAGTAAACAAAAAGGTACACATTTCAGTGAGATAATTCGAATTACAGCGGAAAAATTCTAAAGGTCTTATCTATTTTATACTATTCTTATATTTTTTATAGAAAGAGATATAATGATTAGTTTAATTTGTAAACAACAGAATCAGAACTAACTGCTGATAAATCAATATAATTAGACGGTTTTTTTTTATCCTAAATTGGTCGTGTGGGGTGTCGTACACCCCAACGCATGTTTCAAGGTCTCATAATTATTTTTAATTGAATTTTTCGTGCGTGTCTTTAGAGTAGTTTCCTAAATGCGTGTGACATTCTTTGGACTATTTATATGACCGGGGTGTTATACACCCCACGCGACCATTTGTGTAACTTTAAACACCCAATTAAGAGTTAATTTAATTATCCTGCTTGGATTATATTGCCGTTAATCGGTAGCAGCGGTCACACTTGTAAATATACAGGGTGTATTTCGCATAGTAACGCAAACTTCGCGAAAAGGCTACACCTAATCATCATCATCATCAAATTGTGAAAGTCATTCACCTCGCTAATGATCGGTTATAGAAATTGTCATTTTCGAGCGCGCAATGTATCGTGAACACCGCGATTTAAACGCGCGATAACGTTGTGCCTGCGTAGTATGTCGCTGACTGCAGGCGAATATCGCCATAAGACACCGTTTCTAGTTTTATTTACATTGCTACTTTTCGTGTAAGTAATGAATTAATAACTTATTTATTTTAAATCTCTTTGGGTTAGGTAAGAATAACGATTATGAACAGTCTAAAGTAAAAAAAAACTCAAAAAAAAAATTAAAAAATTGGTCATGGGTCCAGAATCAAGTCCTGGACCCATGGTATCCGTTTGTGCGGCGATGTCCCTTACACGCTGTATATTTGTAGTAAATAAAACGTGTGACAGAAAGTGTATATCCATTACAGTAATCCACTTGTTTGGTACTAGGCGCACAGATCGCGGAAGAGAACATTTTATATTAATATTTGCAAGCGACTTAAAATGACAATGACCCTCATTGAGCGGTGACGTTTTGGTTATGATTTTAACTTGGAAGCAAAAAGGTATGAATTATTTTTTTGGAAAAAAAAAGCCAAACATAGTCAGATTGTCCAAAAAATTTAACCTTGCTGAGTTTTTTTTTTTTTTATACCACTAAGGTGGCAAACAAGCATACGGCCCGCCTGATGGTAAGCAGTTACCGTAGCCGATGGATGCTTGCAACACCAGGGGCATCACTCGCGCGTTGCCGACCCTGAAGAAATCTCTTCACACCCTTTTTGAAGAACCCCATGCTGTACTCCATTGGGAAAACCACGGCGGGGAGCTCATTCCACAATTTGAGCGTCCGCGGAAGAAAACTCCTTTGAGCCCGCACAGTTCGAAACAATTCTGGTTTCAATATGTGAGGATGGACTCCCCGTCGATGGCGAGAGTTGCGATGGTGGAAAGTAGCTGTGGGCATCAAGTCGAACAATTCTTTAGAACACTCTCCGTTATACAAGCGGTAGAACACACATAAGGAGGCAAGGCCTCAGACTAAGGGGCTCTAAACCGCTTGTAAGCTTGGGATCGTCAACAATTCTGATGGCACGTCGCTGAACCGAGTCTAAAGGCCCAAGCTGGTATCCAGGTGCTCCCGGCCATAGGTGACAACAGTATTCCATATGAGGCCGGACCTGCGACTTATAAAGTTGTTCTTGCCGGATTCTTCTCAGTTGAAGGCCGAACCGGTGGTAACTTCAGTATATGTGACCTTCATAAGTGCCCTTCTGGGGCCTAAATTGAATAAATAGCTTTGACTTTGTAATTTATTTTGAGCTGAAACTTTTTATAGAAATTTTTATTTTTTATTTTATACCTAATGTAGAACGATGTAAAAGGGTATACCAGTAGATTAATACATTTATTTACCCAGTACACTAACCTTGTAAGCATGAGGCCAATGCATAAGGTACAAGTCTAAGTATTTAAGATTGAGGTTGTCCAAGGTGGTCTGGAGAGCGCCTCGGACGAGGTCGGGCCGGTGGAATGTGTTCCACAGCTTGGAAGTGACGAACAGATCTTCACTGGAAGGTTTAAATAAACAATTTATACAAAAAACATGACATTTCAAAGTTTGTAGGAGAAACTGGTATCCAAGCTAAGCCGGAGCCTGTGTTAAGGATAACCAGCCTCTTCCACTACGGTCTATTTTAATTTATGAAGAACAGATGCATGCAGAATACATGTAAACATGATTAAGAGAAAGATATAACATTAAAATTAAAATCTACGTAAGATATTAAAAGGTTATGTGATCAGTGTTGAGAAGTGTGTGTGGGTGTATGGGGGGGGGGGGTGTCGGTGTGTGTGATTGCCCTACGGATAAGAAATGAGATTATTAATATCTTAACCTATTTCTGCAATGAAAGCTTACGGGCCAGTTGGCGCGGTTGGTTAAGATTCTGCTTAAGAATCCACCTATCGCGCCGCAGGTCGTGGTTTCGATTCCCACACAGGACATGCATTTGTGTGCATGAACATGTCTGTATTTCCTGAGTCTGAGTGTAATTATGTATATTAAGTATGTATTATGTAGTATACCAAAAAGTAGTTTTATGTAGTATACCAGTTATCTGGTTTCCATAGTACAAGCTCTGCTTAGTTTGGGGTCAGATGACCGTGTGTGACCTTGCTGAGTTTCTTGCCAGTTCTTCTCAGTTGAAGGCCGTGTTCCGAACCGGTGGTAACTTCAGTAAATTTGACCTTCATAAGTGCCCTTCTCGGGCCTACATTGAATAAATGGATTTGACTTTGACTTTTGTGAGGAATGTCCCAGGATATTTATTAATTTTATTTTATTACTCTCAGGGCTATATTACTAATATCATAAACAACTTTTGTTTTTACTTCAAGAGTCCTATTAAATCAACTGGGGTACCCCAGTACCCCACAGCAATGTCACTTACCGTTTAACGACACCCTCCTTTATTTTAGCGGTGATTGCTTCACCGACCTCCTTCTCGTTGCTGTAAACGAACGCGCAGTCAAGATGTCTGTACCCAATGTCGATGGCATCTTTCACAGCTTGTGTCACTTCACCAGGCTTTGACTGAAATAGAGAGAGATATTTAATAACATCGAACAATTAACCCAATTAATTGCAAGTTACGTTCATTTCTTTTTAAGGCGGCCCTCTGTGGCCGGCGCAACTTCAACGCACACATAGTCTAAAAGCTTGTTGTTTCATCCAACGTAATGTTTGACTGCGAAAAAAGAGAGACAGCATCAGAGCCGTCGGTTATCAGTCGGTAAATTCCGCTGATCACTCGCGGCCGCTTCGCTAGGTCGTCATTCACGATTTCGCATTCATAAAACTTGTTCCAGGAGTATACTTCTTGTGAAAAAAATCTTACAAGTTTGTGAAAAAAAAGTAAGTTATTTAGAATCTCCAATACACTTGCAAGCTTGGTATCTAAATGTTTTCTTTACTTTTACAATTTATAGGTACATTAGATGTGGTTAAAGTTCAGGCAAAAACGCCGTTTTTCGGAGGCTTTGACTGAATTTGTTTCACACTTTTTTTAAATTACGCCTAGATACACGGCTAGATATAGTGCACAAAATACTAATTTGCTCAAAACATCGAACGAACAATGTTTAACAACGCCATAATAAGTACAGAGGTTTTGTATGAAAAGTATGACAAATTGAGTCCTCTTAAGGCGATTATCACACTGCCACGCGCCTACGGGCGTAGGTACGTGACACGCAGCTACGCGCGTTCTTGCGTTTCTACCAACAACGACAGTGGTAGCTTAACTTTGCCGATCGATTAAGAACGGCTAATCATGCTACACCACGAGCGCTTCCACATAACAATTCCAAACCACGATAAACGGTTCCATCTCAACAATGAAACCCATGACACTTGAAATATTTGTTATTTAATATTTATCTCATATTTACGCATAGTTAGTTAGATAATGTTATACTACTGATAAGTGTTAGATAACATCTGACATCGGCCTCTTTGTGATAACACTGAACTGGAGTTGCGATGGAAAATTAAAATTACCAAGTAGGTAGGTGGGCCATGGCCATGTTTAAAGTTATGATATACTAGCTGTCCCCGCGGTTTTACCCGCGTTCCCAGGATAAAAAGTGGCCTATGTCCTTCTCCATACCATAGGCTATCTGCTTGCCAAATTTCATAATGATTGGTTCAGTAGTTAAGGCATGAAAGCGTAACAAACATACAAACAAACAATAATGATAAATGTAATATATGAAATATATAATATAATATATATTAAAGATATAAGTATGGATAGTAGGAAGTAGAATGAGAGCCACTGGGCACTTTAGGATAATGGTAAAAATAAACTTTACTTTTTTTTAAGGCGATGATAGCTCAGTGGTAGAGACGTCGGATACCGAGACGAAGGTCCCGGGTTCGATTCCTACAATGTGCTTGAGCTTTCGGTGAAGGAAACCGTGAGGAAACCATAGCACGGTGGTAGGGTACTTTGTAGTACCCACCTGGCTGGCTACCACCCTCAAGTTGAAAATCTGTCCCCAAGCACTTTTCGGTGTGTTCCGACAGCTGCACTTGAGAGCCAGTACCTTCTAGGCTTTGTGTGCTTACCACCTTCGGCCGCATCATCACTTACCATGGTGAGATTGCGGTCAAACACAGGCCTATAAACAGTAAAAAAAAAAAAAAGACAAATGTCGTAGATAATGTGGCTTCCTATGTGTGAAATAATTTTTCAACTGGTAGTTCCAGAGATTAGCTTGTTTAATCAAACAATCAAACAAAAAAACTCTTCAGCTGTATTATAAAACAAGTATATCCATAAAAGTTCTTATTTCTCATAGAACTTCTTTGGTATTAGGCGCACAGATTGCGTAACAGAAAATTTTATAATAATAATTAGCAAGTGACTGTGGTTTAACTGTCAGTTACTGATAAATTGAGCATTGTGTTGACCAACCTTGACCAACCGGCTTCTTGCCGGAGTCTTCTCAGTTTAAGTGTATTCCGAACAAGTAAATTCAACTGTATGTACCAATGTAACGTTCATAAGTGCCTTACTAGGGCCTAAACTGAATAAATGACTTTTTGATTTTGATTTTGAACCTGGAGATTTACGACACTAATCCAAACCTATAAGATTCAGGTTTTTTTTTTTTTTATACTACTTAGGTAGCAAACAAGCATACGGCTCGCCTGATGGTAAGCGGTTACCGCAGCCTATGGACGCATGCATCATCAGGGGTGTTACTCGCGCGTTGCCGACCCTGCAGAAATCTCTTCACACCCTTTTTAAAATCAAATCTTTTTTAATTTCAAAGCAGTACCAACCCTATTAATAACACTCAACCTTGCTTCTGAAGTGTTATAAAAAATATCATACTATAACACTGATAAAAGCTTCAAGTATTATTATTAGGATTGCGGTGATAAAATATTGTATCAATAACTTGTCAAATGAATATTTACAAGTACTGTACCATAATCTATGAAGTTTAATAGCTACAATGTGGACGAGAATGCATTCTGATATCTGAGTTTAGCCATTTCCATTCGGCAAATATTAATAGGTTTTTTTTTTTTTTTTTTATTGTTTATAGGCCTATGTTTGACCGCAATCTCACCATGGTAAGTGATGATGCGGCCGAAGTTGGTAAGCACACAAAGCCTAGAAGGACATCGCTCTCAAGTGCAGCTGTCGGAACACACCGAAAGGTGCTTGGCGACAGATTTTCAACTTGAGGGTGGTAGCCAGCCAGGCGGGTACTGCAAAGTACCCTACCACCGTGCTATGGTTTCCTCACGATGTTTACCTTCACCGAAAGCTCAAGCTCATTGTAGGATTCGAACCCAGGACCTTCGTCTCGGTATCCGACGTCACTACCACTGAGCTATCATCGCCTTCTCAAAGGTGTCAAAAACTTATTCTCTTGGAGGTGATGCTGTATCAACCAGTCCTCACTAGAGTATATCTACCACTACCTACTCATATCTATACTTTTTTGATATTTTTATGAACTGATAGATATAATAAAAATATTTTTGAAAGTCAAAGCCACACATTTATGAATCAAAGGTAAATACTATGTGTATTTTTCAATAATATAATTGACAATATAATTCCCCACGCATCATTTAGTTTTAAGAAAAACTAATAAGATTTTTAATGTATTTGAATTGATTGCATGAATAAGGTTAATTAAAATTGAAGGAGTTAATCGAATCAATTTGTTTGAATTTAGATCTGGCTCATGGTAACATAAGTATTTGTACATAACCAAAAAAGTAACAACTCTTGCTAACCTACCCGGCATTCGGTGCATATCGTTTTTGTATACCGCACCTAGTTTTCAAAGATTGGCCGGTGTTTCGATGGGCGAAATTCCTCAGCAACCCAACTTTGTGCGACCCGCATGTAAAGCCAGCCCAGTTAATATCAATTGATATAATTACCTTCCAAGTGCCAATTCCCAGGATCGGGCATTCAATTCCATTGTAGAACTTTACTTTTATCATTTTGGACGCCATTGTGAGAATATTATAGTATTTCTTCAAGGACTTTTCAATTCTAGCTATATACGCTACACGTAGGCAAGGCAGCAAACAATAAAATCTGTATTTTACAAGATTTTGTTTTGTTTACAATATGTACCTATCTATATGAATGACAGGACGTTGAATGAATGAATGATTGAAATTGATTGAATGACAATTGGATGGAAAGCCGGCCGGCGAAACAACATCAATATGACATCAATTTTCCACTTAACTTTTTTGTCACCCTAAAGGTTAGCGCACACTTATCAGAGCCGAACGCGGCTAACGAATCGATTTAAGAATTTGTATAGGAAATCTTCTCTAGATTCGGACGATTCGACGCGGGCGAGTGTGCGAGCTTTCATAAGATTACCTAAAATTCGTTTCGTTCGACGCGTTCGGCTCGGATAAGTGTGCGTCCACCTTTACTCATACTAAAATGGTACATACCACAGACATCTAAGAGTTAGTAGAATGGTACACCGTTATTCTATTTTAAAGTTATGTATAGCTAAAAAAGATAATTTGGAACACGGAAAAAGTCCGCTTTTTCTAATTTCTCCCACATTGTTCAATGGCCGGTATCTGGCTGTTATTTTGAAAAGTTTTTGTATAAACATATTAGAGGTATAATTATCTAGCTATTGAAAAATCGGCACTCAAAATCATACCATTGAAAACTCATGAAATATGAAAAGAATGTGGCCATGCAATGGACCTCGTGGCTCATTGAATTGATCACTTCGTAATTTGATTTTAAATAGGTACCTACTTTTCTGTCGGGTGTTCCACGCACGACACCTAACTACAATTCTAAATCATTGAAGTTAATGTAGACAATACATGGACCCCGATAACATTAGACATACTCTTATTTTTTTCGGCAAATCGTTAAAATTATATTGGCCAACTTACCTTCCATGTTCCCAATCCCACGGCGGGAATAGTTTTTCCATTATTCAATTTGATAACCGGAACTCGCGACATTTTAAATTATTTTTCTTCTACACACAACCGCTCCCTGTGGCTCAGGAACTTAAAGTGTTTATGAATTATCTAGAGTACGGGGTTATCGATATTACAAGTTTTTACAACACGATTATGTAATATAATCCATATCTATAAACATATGAACTTAAATTACAGTTCAAGATAAAAAATACTCCATGATAGTATTGTTAAAAAAAAACGTATATTTCGCGGAAATATACCAGACTAGTTCCGCCCCACGGTGACACCCGCGTACCGGGGGAGATATTGCTTTCCCGGGATAAAAAGTACTCTGTGTTCATCCAATATCCATCCAAATTCAACATATTCTATCAGCGTGCCAAATTTCATTAAAATCCATTCAGTACACCGTCCTATTTTTAGGATCCTAACTAGGAAATAGGAAGGTATAATCGCAGTTAGAACAGCTTCTGCTTCCTAGTCAGAGCGATCCCAGTTAGGATCCTAGTTAGGATCCTACAAATAGGAAGGTGTAATAAGCGCTTAACAAATATCCATACATACAAAGTTTTACGTTTAGTAAGGAAAGGATATAATTATAAGGAAGTAAGGAGTTTGACCGGCAGTTTTGTATGCGATTCATACCAGTAAATCGTATTTAGATATCTGATTTTGACAGACAGATTAATTTCGCTGTAATTACCATTTTGTCAAGTATTTTGGCATTCTAAATCTATATAAGTACATAAAAGAAAGTCGTGTTAGTTACACTATTTATACCTCAAGAACGGCCGAACCGATTTGGCTGAAAAGTGGCGGGAAGGTAGCTTAGAACCAGGAGAAGGGCATAGGATTCTTTTTTTTTAGGGTAGGGTAGAACACCACACGAACGAAGTCGTGCCGGGCCAGCGAGTAAAAAATAAACAAATTAATCGAGAAAAAATAATTTATTTTTAAATACAAAAAGAATGTCTTCAAATACTTTATTTCATGCTCACTTATAAACTAATAATATTTTATAAGCGTCTAACTATATGAATGCACACAACCCCTTGGTTAGTCCAGCATTAGGGATGTCCGCAAGAGTTAGATATCCGCAACAGTTTCGGATATTTGGTATAACTTCTAATGTTGCTCTAATCATTTGTATTTATGAAATAAGTTATGATACTTAAAAAAATACAATAAAGGCAATTTCTGATAGTAAAAAAAGGTGTTACACAAAATATCCGAAACCAAAATCTCATACGTAGCGACATTTATTAAGCAAATTCTCTCTGATTACTTTCATCTATTCTTAAAACGAGTCTTTTAAACGTATTTTAAGCTGCTTGTTCAAAAACGACTAGTCGCATCTCTCGATTTCACCCGAATAAAAATCCTATATTAATCTCCGAATTCCAAGCTACCCGTCCCCCAATTTTCGTCGAAATTGGTTAAGTCGTTATGCCTTGAAGACAGAAAAGTTTTAGTAGTGAAGGATGTAAGTATACCTTTTCCCGTTGGTAGTTATTCGACATCTATGGTCATTATTGCCAATTTTAAAGAGTTTTTTTGCGCCTTTTTGAAGAATCCCATGTCATAGTGCTGAGGAAAACCTATATGTAATGTTTTTCTTTTTCTAGTTTGAGTAACGACATCGATGCGAAATTTCAAAATACTGACGCAAAGCTTAGCGACAGCTCACCCTGTCAACAGTTTAGTAAAAAAAAATCTACTAATTTCATGACGAGCATTGTCTTATTTGTTTATGCCACAGTAGCAGCTGGTCACTGCGTACAAAATGAAGCCTTAAAGTGGTCTCACTTGAATAGGGAATGCAATACCGGCATAACGGGATGCAATGTGCGGGACTAATGTTCGTAAACTGAACGGGAACCAGCGCGGGATCAACGCCAAGCGAAATTCATACGTATGTACTCAGTGCAAGGCCGCTCGACAACGACATCAGAAGCCGTTTAGCTGATAAAACAATAAATATTATAAAGTTTTTGCAAAGCTTCTTTCAAAATGTTTAATTATCATCTAATCTTATTTTTAAATGATAATTAATGTCTTTGAAAAAAAATACTAATAATTGAACTGTTTTACAAAAAACTTCAAAGTACACTAAGAAGTAATCAAATCCTGATCTGATGACAATGGGACCAAACGGGAAGTGTACCCTTTCAAATAAATTAATTTTCCAAATCGGTTAATAAATGACGGAGTTATGAGGTGACAAATATAAAAAAAAATACAACCGAATTGAGAACCTCCTTTTGAAGTCGGTTAAAAATATTGATTCTTAAAAACTTGTTCGTAATTAATTTGCGAAGTCTTACTTACCATGCGGGATCCACCAAATCTGGATCCCGCGGGATTCACAATGTCTAGTCCCGCAAATACCGGGATTGCATTTCCCTACGCTTGAGGATTGTCTATTGTGCATCACTATTTTTTTTATATTTCTTAAGATATAATGAGAAATGTATATGAAACAATTATACAACGCAAATGAGTAGACAGACATACATGTATAAATTAATATATTAGTGTATACTAAATGCAATGACTTTAAGAGACAACACGATCTTGCTTATCTTACATGATCTTTATTGTGTTGCAGTCAGCTTGTTGAATTGGACATTTTGCAAAATGTCTAAAAATATACTTTGATTCATGCTATTTAAAAAAAAAGCGGAAAAACGACTTGAAAAATTAGAGAGCGATCTTTTCACTAAGCGTAGGCAACTAATTTAGACGTAGCCATGTTTTTTTAAACATCTTGTATTCTTTTTATTTGAAAATGGCTTACCAATTAACTATATTCAGAACACACCATAAAAAATATTTATATGTAAATCACAAAATTTATTTAGGTTAAATGAAGACTTGTTTATATGAAAAATAAGCAATATATTTACTCAAAGTTACTGTTATGATACTTATTCAATTATATTAAACTGTAAAAATAGCAAATCAACAAAATACCCAATTCAACAAACTGACTGCAACATAACATCTTCAACCAACATGAAACTTTTTATGTGATTTAAGGACGCGTTTACAAAATTGATAGGTAGCAAATCGCACTAATACATTTGCAAGGCCCACACGCACACACGTGCATGGAGAAGCTGCGTTAAAAATAGTGAATCAACCTAATTTGATACTTTAACATTATATTATATTTTTTTCATCTATTTTTGTTATCATTTCGCTTTTATTAAATTTTACGTGTATGTAACTAACTTTGCTAGTGTATGTATTTCGGATGACAATACAATAATTTGGTACCATCGAGCTGATCTGATAATAGATCCAAAATGTAGGCACTGGAACTCCATGACTAGGGAATGCAAAACCGTGGCAAAATGAAAACCGGTTTTTATTTCGGTTATGAGATGAAAAAACCGGTTAACCGGTTTTAAACCGGTTTTTTTAATGTTCGCTCGTTTTTTTTTTCACGTTATTTCTATATCTCGAATTATAGATAATAACCGTGCCTAAGATTTAAAAATCGCAAACTGAGGAATTATTGTCAGTTAAAGTTAATGAAGTGGGTATAAAAGAAACATCAAAGACACCATCACCATTTGCCTGGCCTGTTCCCTATAATTTGGGATCGGCACAATATGTACGCTTCTTCTATCCGTTATACCAACATTCACTCGTTTCTTACCAATATCATCTTTCACACAATCAATCCATCTCTTTTTCATAAAATTTATGGAAATAATCGTTTATTTAACTCTGTAGATCAGATACTCGTTTATATAGACTACACGGTTCGTTTATGTTTCATAAGTTATAATATTAATTTCACACGTAATATACATGGCATATTGTAGCGGCACAGCAACTTGCGTGTACACTAAAACGTGGTTATTATTATACGAATGTTTTCCTTACATAAAAAAAACTACCCAGTTTTTGCTGTCGTGCAGACGGGTAAAAAATAACACCAATCATGACTGATTGCTTGCTTACTGTCTGGCAGATTCATAAGAGCCTTCGTTGATAGTAGTTGCTCCGATAGCATGACATTAATGCTGCCGTCCCGAAAGGCTCTAAATTATCCCCAACACTGTTCCTCCAACATATGAATAATATACTCTCTATTGCCAGCATTCATTGCTATGCAGATGAAATTACATGAGGCGCTCATTACACGAACCGTGCAAATATCTCACGTTCTATATTGGAGAAAAGGCGCGAAGGACTTGTCTTAAATCGAGAGTACACAAACTAGTGACTATTGGGGTCGACTAAACCTAGTCTATTTCAACCCCACTAAATCACACGCAAACCTGCAATTCACCGTTGAGAGAAGTCCATTTTCTGTAGCTACTCATTTCTAGAACATGTCCCTCAACATCACGAAAAGCATTGGGATCCTTCACGTTAATACTTGTAGCGACGTTCTGTTCCAAAGTCATCTACAAGATATCCAAGAAACTCGGTGTGATTAATAGAGCGAAGCAGTACTTTTTATCGAGACAAAGACTGCAACTATATAAGTCGCAAGTCTGGCCCAAATGAAGTAATGCTGTCTTCTGTGGGCCCCTGGATACCAGCTTGGGTATTTAGATTCAGTTCAGCGACGTGCCGTTAGAATTGTCGATGATCCCGAGCTCACAAGTGTTTTAAAGCCCCTTAGTCTGAGGAGAGACTGCCTTCTTATGTGTGTTCAACCGCTTTTCCAACAGTGTTCTGAAGAATTGATTGACCTGATGCCCAGTTACCTTGATCCATCGTAGTCACTGATGGGGAGACCATCCTCACACATTGGAACCAAAATGTTCTCATACTGTGCGGTTTCAAAGAAGCTTCCTATCGTGGATGCTCAGGCTGTGGAATGAGCTCCCCGCTTCAAAAAGGTTGAGGGTTGGTAACGTGCGAGTGATAACCGTTATTTTGCAAGAATCTATAGGCTAGAGTAACTGGTTATCATCAGGCGGGGGCCGTACGCTTGTTTGCTACCTAAGTATTGTAAAAATAAGTTTTACATGTTTTATATCTCTCATAAAAGCAATCATTATTTTAAGTTATTTTCTTACCAGCTCAACAAACTACACATCAACAAACTTCAGTTCATCACAAAAATACTCACTGCATTTCACTCAGTTTAAAAAACGGCGGCAAATCTTCCTTTTTTAGTTTTTCCAAACATTGAAAGAAAAACCGAAAAAAATCGAAAAACCGGTTTTGGTGTTATGTGAAACCGGTTTTTCTTGTTGGTCAAAACCGTACCGAATAACCGGTTTTTCGATTTTCGGTGAAACCGGTTTTCATTCCCTATCCATGACATAATAACTTATGTTAGCCGTGATTAGGGTTGTTGGAATTGTCATGAGAAGAACTTTAATCATATATGGTGTTCAGGGTCTGATGATGGAGTAGGAGGGTAGGCAATGGAACATCATAGCGGAGCAACATATCCTAGCCGTGTTTGGGGTTGTTGGTTTTGACTACTTTTGACAATATATAGTTTTCAAGGTCTGATGATAGAGTAGGAGGGTAGGCAGGCACTGGAACTCCTTAGTGGAATATATTTGTGATTATAAATGTAAGTGTGAGATTGATTGAAAACATTTTATAGTAGAGTATAGCATAGCACAGTACAGTATAGTATGATAAGGGTGTGAAGAGATTTCGGCAGGGTCGGCAACGCACGAGTGATTCCCCTGGACTGAAGTTGCAAGCGTCCATGGGCTACGGAAACCGCTTACCATCAGGGCCATATGCTTGTTTGACACTTTAGTGGTATAAAAAAATGTATGAATTCATGACATACTATCTATACCAAATTCCCAATCTATCACGGAAATCCAGTTGCAGTCTCCAAGAACCATCATCAGGTCAGTTCAGTCTGTCTTGTTGTAAGCACTCATCACTGCTAACAAAAGGAGCCCAAACACGACATATCTATCCCAATCCATCAAGGAGTTCCAGTAGCAGTCTCCAAGAACCATCATCAGGTCGGTTCAGTATGTCTTGTTGTAAGCTCTCATCACTACTAACAAAAGGAGCCCAAACACGACATATGTATCCGAATCCATCAAGGAGTTCCAGTAGCAGTCTCCAAGAACCATCATCAGGTCGGTTCAGTATGTCTTGTTGTAAGCTCTCATCACTACTAACAAAAGGAGCCCAAACACGACATATGTATCCGAATCCATCAAGGAGTTCCAGTAGCAGTCTCCAAGAACCATCATCAGGTCGGTTCAGTATGTCTTGTTGTAAGCTCTCATTACTACTAACAAAAGGAGCCCAAACACGACATTTCTATCCCAACCCATCAAGGAGTTCCAGTAGCAGTTTCCAAGAACCATCATCAGGTCAGTTCAGTCTGTCTTATTGGAAATTATCATCACTACGAACAAAAGGAGCCCAAACACGACATCTATCCCAATCCATCAAGCAGTTCCAGTAGCAGTCTCCAAGATCCATCATCAGGTCAGTTCAGTCTGTCTTGTTGTAAGCTCTCATCACTACGAACAAAAGGAGCCCAAACACAACATATCTATCCCAATCCATCAAGGAGTTCCAGTAGCATTCTCCAAGAAACATCATCAGGTCGGTTCAGTATGTCTTGTTGTAAGCTCTCATTACTACTAACAAAAGGAGCCCAAACACGACATATCGGCCTTACTCGGGTAATTCTGTATACAAAACTGACGTAATATAAAATAAAATTTCATTTTTGCACACAAATATCAAGTATCGACGATAAAATTGTTTGTGTCTGCACAGCGATCTATTTTTTGTGAACGGCTGCTGGCTAGCGACATAGAGATAGTCTCACGATGGCGCACGGGCGCTGACTGAGAGTTCATTTGAAATGTTCGTTACTTTATACATCAAAACTCAGACGGAGCAAAGGAAACAAACCCTTATTTCATAGACGTCAAGTTTGACGTGAATTAGCAAAATTTTGGATAAATGGTGAAAAATTTACAAAAATGTTTTAATTTTTTTTGAGGTTTCGTCGATATTTATGCGGATTTCCTTTTTAGTAATTAATCTTGATTATTTCTATTTTATTAGAGTATTTTTTTTACACATTAAAATCTCCAAATTATTGAGATATTTGGATCGTAACTCAGCCTGTTTTCGTAGTTTTCACGGGAGGAGGGTACGGAAAACCAATTTTATTGTATGAAAAGTATGATAATTGAAAAAACTGTTTATACCAACTACAGGCAAAGGTATATTGAAGCATTAGGTACCCGCAAAATTTGGCAAATTTCAATGGATTCATCGGTAAATGGATCGGAAAACAGCTAATTTCTCAATATTTTGTAAATACGTCCTTAATGTTTGGGTTTGACCACGTTCACAATGTGAAGTATTGTGGTCACCACACAAATTCTATAACAATACAGATATACAATTTGTTAGGACAGGCATTGTTTTTTAATACTTTAAACAATCATACTTAAGGCGGCCCTCTGTAGCCGGCGCAACTTCACCGCAAGCATAGTCTAAAAGCTTGTTGTTTCATCCAACGTAATGTTTGACTGCGAAAAAAAGAGAGACAGCATCAGAGCTGTCGGTTATCAGTCGGTAAATTCCGCTGATCACTAGCGGCCGCTTCGCTAGGTCGTCATTCATGATTTCGCATATCAAAAAACTTGTTCCAGGAGTATACTTCTTGTGAAAAAATCTTACAAGTTTGTGAAAAAAAAGTTAGTTATTTAGAATCTACAATACATTTGCAAGCCTGGTATCTAAATGTTTTCTTTACTTTTAAAATTTATAGGTACATTAGATATGGCCAAAGTTCAGGCAAAAACGCTGTTTTTCGGAGGCTTTGACTGAATTTGTTTCACACTTTTTTTAAATTACGCCTAGATACACGGCTAGATATAGTGCACAAGATACTAATTTGTTCAAAACATCTAACGAAAAATGTTTAACAACGCCATAATAAGTACAGAGGTTTTGTATGAAAAGTATGACGAATTGAGTCCTCTTAAGGACCTAAGCAGACATAATTCATAATGATGAAAGGTGCCCCTTTTTAGGGTATTGTGTACCCTAACATATTGTATTTATATATATTTTTCACATAAAAACTTTCAATTTCAATACAAATTCGATTTAAAATGTCTTCCTATGGACTGCCCTATGTCCTTCCTCATCGTATTCTTTCTTGGACACCCACATCTTACGGAATGTGTCGAGAGAGGCGAGAATCGAACCCCCTATCCATGTGGAGTAGAGACGCTCTTGAGGGGCTGAGATCTGTGGACAAAACATTGAAGTAATTTTTTTTTAAGTTTAATTATTAAAAATAAGATTTATTCTGAATACTATAGTCATTAAAAAATATATAATGTGCTGTTAAATTACACTATTATTAATTATTTGAGTTATATTTGCTTATTCTGAATATCCGAAAAAATATCAGCAGCATATCCGAAAAGTTACACTGAATATCCGAAGAATATCAGCAACATATCCGAAAACATCTTTAAATTCCTACCGCATACATTTTTCGGAAGTAATTTTCGGAACTACTGAATCAATTCTGAAAAGATTTTTTTCACTAATAAGAATCTATTTCATTTTGAATGTTATAGGGTGTTATCTCCCCGAGTGTTATAGGGTACTTTTCATCGGGTGAAACCGCGGGGGAGAGCTAGTGAAATAATCTTTATATCCTCAGGCAACAAACCAACTGATCTCAGCCATCTGGTGTTGCAAGCACCAACAGGCTGCGGTAACCGCTTACCTATCTATGGGAAGGAGCACCTGGATACCAGCTTGGGCCTTTAGACTCGGTTCAGCGACGTGCCGCTAGAATTGTTGACGATTCCGAGCTCGCAAGCAGTTTAGAGCCCCTCAGTCTGAGGAGAGACTTTGCCTCCTTATGTGTGTTCTACCGCTTGTACAACGGAGTGTTCTAAAGAATTGTTCGACTTGATGCCCACGGCTACCTTCTACCATCGCAACTCTCGCCATCGACGGGGAGTCCATCCTCACACATTGAAACCAGAATTGTTTCGTACTGTGCGGGCTCAAAGGAGCTTCCTTCCGCGGACGCTCAGATTGTGGAATAAGCTGCCTGAAGTGGTTTTCCCAATGGAGTACAGCATGGGGTTCTTCAAAATGGGTGTGAAGTGATTTCTTCAGGGTCGGTAACGTGCGACACTCCTGGTGTTGCAAGCGTCCATAGGCTACGGTAACCGCTTACCATCAGGCGGGGCGTATGCTTGTTTGTCACTTATTGGTGTAAAAAAGAAACCTACCCTAATCTTCATGTCCTTAGGCGCCAACCGCCTGATCTCAGCGAGCAGTCGGTCTCCGAAGCCGCGGAACAGCGTCGATCCGCCGCTGAGCACTATGTTCTGGTATAGAACTTTTCGCAGATCCATATCTGATTTCTGTATGGCGAACATTAGGACTTCGTGGAGGCCTGTGGATAGAAAAATAAATAGTACAGTCAGAAAGCAGGAGGTAAGCACACAAAGCCTGGAGCCACACAAAAAACTGGCTCTCAAGTGCATGTGTCGGAACACACCGATAGGTGCTTGGCGACAGATTTTCAACTTGAGGGTGGTAGCCAGCCAGGTGGGTACTACAAAGTACCTTACAAAATCAAAAAGTAATTTATATAGTTTAGGCCCTGATAAGGCACTTATGAACGTTAATTTGTTACATACAGTTGAATTTACCACCGTGCTATGGTTTCCTCACCATGTTTTCCTTCACCGAAAGCTCAAGCTCCTTGTTGGATTCGAACCCGGACCTTCCGTCTCGGCTTTCGACGTCGCTTCTATTGTGCTATCATAACATTTCATAAACTAGGGAGTTAGGTTACCTTCACACTCTTCACCGATAAGGTCTGGTCTGAACAACACTTCAGGTGCTCTGAACCTCGCTGGTCCGATCTAAAATTGAAAACAAATAGAATTAGAGCTAAAGCCCCCGCTTTAAATATTTAATTTTAGTATTTAAATATTAATGGAGATATTTCCCCAAAAATCTCCATTAATATTTAAATACTCCTGGTTTTGCAAGCGGCTGTATGTATGAACTACAAATATACAAAAGTTTCTGAGTATGGATGTATGTTTTTTACTCTTTCACGCAAAAACTACTGAACGGATTTGGATGAAATTTGGCACACATGTAGAATATGTTCTGAATTAACCTATAGGATACTTTTTATCCCGGGAAATTATGCGATCCCTCGGGAATGCGAGTGAAACCGCGCAGGACTGCTAGTCTCAAATAAGCAGATAAATCAAAGGGTCCTAATAAATTAAGTACGGTGCTTTTGAGGGATGAATGCATAGTCCATAAGTATTTAACAAAAATATGAAAAAAATAACTTAACATCCGTTCAAAGTATTCACATACCATCAGGTGGACTAACTGCCTGCTTACCATACTATATATTTATTACCGTTAAAAATATACAGTCCTGTGACACAGACATACTGCGCGGGCTTAGTTATACGTCCTGTTGGACCCTAAAATGTACTTACTTCCAACTGCGTTCCATCAGGCAGTGTATACTGTGCTCTCTCAGTGTCTAAAGTTTCTTCTTTGAGGGGATTGGGCGAGAGATAGCAGGCGCGCTCCTTGATCGCCTTCACTATCTCAAGCTCGGCTGAAGTGCGCAGGTTTACGCCTTCCTTGCGGAGTAGCAACCTGAGGCAGACCGATATCCGAATATATTAGCGGGATATCCGAAAAATATCAGCGTGATATCCGAAAAATATTAGCGTGATAGCGGAATAGTATCAAAAGAGCTAATAATAATCACTTCTGCAAAAAATCATTCTGCGAGTTAATCGAAAAGTATGAAGAAGGTTAATTAGATCAGTGACCTATTCAAATACAAAAATATCAGCGTGATATCCGAAAAAAACAAAGAATATCCGCAAAGTTACTGACTATTAATTCGCCCCTTTTTTTCGGATACGTTCTGTTTTTTATTGTTTTTCATTTCCCGTTTGCATTTTGGGCACTGTTATAGTATTATATCTATCAAATTAATTATTTATCTGAGTTTCTTCACGGATTCTCAGTGAATGCAACCTTCCCTCCAAGTACATATAAATATACATATATAGGGGTGACTGGTAATTAGTAAACGATACTTAGACACATGATTATACTCATGATAACAAACAACTTTCACAAAGAAACATTATTTCAAATTTACTTAGCACATTTGCCCATATTATTATATTTAGTACCTAACGAGAATAAGAATACAAAATCAGCTTGTATTTAATTTGTTATTTATCCCAATTTGTTTCTTTGATAAAGTTGTTTGTTATCACGAGTACACACGGCCACAGATCAAGCTCGACACCCTATATAACCATAACTACGCTACAGTCAATATACAAATACTCTAGAAAGGGATAGTGCAGGCAGACGTGGCCGGGCGGTGGTAGCGGCATGGGGGGGAGGGGACGGGGCGGTGTTAGCGGCACTTGCGCCGGCGCCGGCACCGGGCGGTGTTGTGCTTGGCGCTTACACACACAGAGGCGCACTTTTTTTTGCATTGTTTACTTTTGCAAGTTTTCTGTATTGGTTGCGTATTAGTATTTTGTATTGATGATTATTTTTTAATGCAAATATTTAAATCTATGTGATAGGTATCTATTTTCATTTTAAGTAGGTAACTCATATTTTTATGTTTTGTTAGTCAAAAATTGCATATACTATTAAATAACTAGGTTTAATTGTTAATTCCTCCCAAAGACTGATTCATTTCTAAGTCATGATTATTATTATCTAATTACACAAATAGGTATATTATAGTAGCTTTCCCCACGGTATCACCCGTGTTCCCGGGATAAAATGTAGCCTATTTCTTTCTTCATACTATAGGCTATCTGCGTGCCAAATTTCATAGCGATCGGTTGAGTAGTTAAGGCGTGAAAGCGTAACAAACAAACTCACATTCGCATTTATAATATTAAAGTTAGGAAGTATGGATTGATGTTCTTGCTCACATATTTTAATAGTGTTATTATTATTGTAATTTTTCATATTTGTTACTAATGTTGGCTCTTGAGTTAACCCGTTGGTTCTCGCGAGGGACGCGCGTCCTATTATAACAATTGATGTCATTGCTATATTTTTAACCGCGAGCCAACCGCTTAACTTATGTTAGATTAGCTATGTTATTTTTTATAGTTATCTATATTTGATTGTCAATTCAGCTTCAGCCTAGCGATCGTTCGGAGACAGCTGTCATGCTATCAATAAAATGGACCCCTCCCATTTTATTACTCTGAACCTTATCGATGTGAAAGTAAGATCGAATGCTTAGGACATTATAAATAAATATTAAGAATTAATTTGTAATTTCAACGGATTCTATGTCATAAAATAATTAATTTTAACCCTAACTCTAAATCTGTGAGTTTGACTCTTTTCATTCAGGCACTCAGCTATATATTTTCTCTAAACGGTTTGGCACTACCTATGTCATCATATCAGCACAAAGATTCTCCACTGCTGAACATAGGCCTAGACTGCCACAATAAACGGTTTTGGGCCGCTTGCATCCAGCAGCACCCAGTGACTCTGACCGTCGTCGGACCCCCCTAAAAAGGAAGCTAACGCAATTTTGCTAAAGGAATTATTTTTTCAAAAATACAAGTAGTTAAGTTACTCGTTATAACATCAGCTATAAACCAGAACAGACAGACAAAAATGTTTAAAAACTCAATCCGATTTTATTCAAAAAAAGTTGAACTCACATAAAAGCTTGTTGCAATGCAATACCTGTGGCAATACTCTTTAAAAATTGGAATGCCCAATATAAAAGAATATTTAAATCAAAAGCACTAAGGAGTATTGATATCAACTTCGATGCAAATCACCCCTAAAATAACTTTCTACCCCTTTTCAACCCCGTTAGGCGATGAGTTTCAATAAAATACGAAACATATCTTCCATCAATTCTGTTAAAGAATGTTTACCTACGCAAAAATTAAAGTAGATTGAACTAAGGAATCACGTTGTCCCATACAAACTTTGCCCCCGTTTTTCACCTCCTTAGGGGTAGAATTTCAGAAAATCCTTTCTTATCGGATGCCTACGTCATACAAAGAACACACGCTCCAAGTTTCAGGTCTCTACGATCAGCGGTTTAGGCTGCGCGTTGATCCATCAGTCAGTCATTCAGAAAAAAGCATTTTATATGTATAGATAAAACCTTATAAATACATAAAGATACAGTTTCTCAATAATCGTCGTTTTTGCAAACACGAACAAATAAAGATTGATAATTATGGATATACCTAATTACTAAGCTGTCGCGGTTTGCCCCCCGTTCCCAATGTAAGAAGTAAGTAATATTATAATAATACTCGGGGATAATGTAGTTTCTTATTAGTGAAATAATTTTTCACATCCAATTAGTAGTTCCAGAGCGTTGAAAAAAAAAATCAAACAAAAACAATCTTCAGCTTTATTATATTACTATAGATATTAGTCTCGCTCGCCAAGAAAACAATGTTTTTTATTTTGTCCGTGTAATTTAAAAGCTGTGATATTATCTCTAAAGTATTTATTTAAAAAATATGATGTAAAGGGCACATCTACATTAAATACATAAACTAACGAAAATATTTAACTGGATAAGGATCAATACTATATTGGTCAAAATCGCTTAGAAAATAACCTTTTAAATATGAATATTTTTTAAACATAAAAATGGTTACTATATGTCAACCTCAGGCCTCAGGAGAGATTGGTATATGACACCGCGGATTTTTCTGAAGACAATTTGAAGACCTATAATTATCTAGGATATCATTTTGTTCTATCATCAATAGTTTCCGCAGCGCACGCGATATTAGGAATTTTAAAGGTATTTTTTTGCACCTTGGGTTATATTATTAGAGTTTTCATAGGGAACCCTATTTTTTGAAAATAAAATATACTTAGCGTATACTATTGCTCATGAATCTGGCTATCGTATACAAAAAAAACGAATCTAACTGGTAGTTCCAGAGATTAGTGCGTTTAAACCAACAAAAAATCTCTTCCACTTTATTACATTTACTAGCTGTCCCCCGCGGTTTTACCTGCGTTCTCGGGATAAAAAGTAGCCTGTAAATGTAGAATACTTGGGAATAATGTATGGGTTCCTATTAGTGAAATCAGTTTTCGAACCCGACTGGTTGTTCCAGAGATTAGCCCGTTTCAACAAACTTACAAAAAACTCTTCCGCTTTATTATATTATTATAATATAGTGCGTATCTCATATATCGTAATTGGTAAGTCTCGCTCGTCACGCAAACAACAAATTTCAATACTATATTGGTCAAAATCGCTTAGCAAATAACGTTTTAAATATGAATATTTAATATTCATTTTTAAAACATAGAAATGGTTACTGTATGTCAACCATGGGAGATAGGTATATACCACCTGAAACTGTTTTGTGGATATTTTGAAGACCTACAATTCCCTAAAACATTATTTTGTTCTATCATCAATAGTTTTCGCAGCGCACGCGATATTACGATTATACGTCTTGTATACACCTTGGGTTAGATTATTGGAGATTACGTAGGAATCCCTATTAATATATATATACATATATATATATATAGCCTATACTATTCCTCATGAATCTGGCTATCGTATACAAAAATATTTTTTTAGATCGGACTGGTAGTTCTAGAGATTAGCGCGTTTAAACAAACAAACAAAAAACTCTTCCGCTCTATTATATTATTACTAGCTGTTCCCCGCGGTTTCACCCGAGTTAACGGGATAAAAGTTACTCTTTAATACTCGGGGATAATGTGGCTTCCTATTAGTAAAAGAATTTTTCAAATCCTACTGGTAGTTCCAGAGATTAGCCCATTTTAATAAACAAAAATAACTCTTCCGCTTTATTATATTATTATAGTATAGATATAGATATTAGTATAGGTGCATAGGCGCAGCGCAAATTGAAAACAATCTTATAACACAAATTATTACGAGACGAGCTCGAACCTGTTTTTACAATTGACTATACATCATACGTATAGGTATAGTATGGATGTATTGCTACGTACGGTTCCTGCGCGTGAGTGGGACGAAATAACAAAAATATATCGCGCTTACTCGCTCGATTCTCACCGTCCTACCTCAAATGGTCCAAAGTCCGATCAGTATAGGTTGACGTGGCGTTGAGTGTACAATCATGTCTAAGTATCGTTTACTAATTACCAGTCACCCTATAAAGTATATACGGCCTGCAAAGTCCTATTTGAATAAAAACCTATACTTATAACAGCGTCACTTACCTAAGATACCTAGTGACGTCCCGTCCAGCGACATCGACCCTCATGATGCTGTGAGGCATCGCAAACCCCTCGTATATCGGCACAGCGTGGGTCACTCCGTCTCCTGAGTCTAGAACCACGCCTGTCGTGCGACCTGTCGCGTATCTGATGGAGAAAGTTAAAAAAGGACTTTTTGGCGGGAACTTGCAGATTGACGTTGCGTTTTCATTAATATTTTCATAAATTCGTGTATTTTGAGTTTTATTGCATATTATCGGTGGTATTTTATGCAATAAAGATCAATCCATGTGCACCAGTGAAGTGAAATGAAATGAATCATGTGTATCGTGACTTTTCAAGTGGTCTCAAGAAGTCCATGAAAAGTTTTACTACAATGACAACCATTGTAGTAAAACATGACTTTTATGGACGGTGATTGACTGAGGACTATGTGAAAGTGATTTATTGTGACAAGAACGTATAATATAACTGGAAATTGGCAAAATACACAAGCCGTGTGACGCCATTGAAGAAAAAAATCGAACACCCAATGATTTCAAAACTAAGGATAGGCCGGAACATTTTGCGAAAAACTTCTTCATACAAGTTAAATAAAAAATAAAAAAACTACAAATAAAGTGCCGCGTTGCATAGGCGTACGATGTAACCTTGTATATGCGTACAATGCACACATACAAGAAAAAATAATAAAGATTGAACTGTTCCGCGGACCGCAGGCGACTGAGTAGCGTTGGCCCTAAACTGAACATTTTAGCGCCAGCGCGTTGGTGCCATTTCGTCGACTAATATTAGTTTAGTGGGATTTACAACAGAATAGACATGAGGAACTGCACAAAGCTGTTTAATACTAATATAAATATAATTATATATATATATATTTATACACACACACACACACCCACCCCTACACACACACACCCCCACACACACACAATTTAATAAAATATAAAAAAATATGTAGTGTAAAACATTCTGGAAGGAACCAGTCACCACAACACAGGGAATCCTATTGTGGGGACTGGAGACCGCATATCTGTAAAAGTTTGTAAAAGTTACTTTGAAACTAATAAATATTATTTTACTTACAAACTAAGCACAGCCTGCATGGAAAGGAACAGAGCTGGTACGTTAAACGTTTCAAAGAAAACTTCAGCTGCCTTCTCGCGGTTGCGTCGAGGGTTCAGGGGTGCTTCTGTTAGGAGTACTGGATGCTCCTCTGAGAATGTTGATAGTTGGTCCTGTTGAGGTTATTTTGTCTATAGGTCTGTTTAACCACACTTATGAACGTTAAGTTGGTACATACAGTTGAATTTACCACCGGTTCGGAATACTACATAATCACGCCCCTCCGCACGGCGCAAGCCATATCAGTTGAGTACAGTAGTACCCAACTGATACGCTATAGGTCGGCAGCTGCCGCCATGTGTGCGGAGGGGCCTCACGCGCGAGTGAGACGGAACTAACAGCTGCACTGTATTATGAACCTTATAGTAGTGATCTAAGGTTGATTGTAAGTTTTAAGCATTCTTTCGTTAATCTTCGGGGCCATACTTTGTTTTCTGTGCGAACGACGCGACGCGCCTTATCAGTTGGGTACTACTGTATCATCCATTTTCAAAAATAATCAAAATGGCGCCTTTTGAGTATGCCCGGCTCGGAACAAAATCTCTTCTTTGTTTTGTAGAATTACCATAACTAAATATACTAACCTTGCTATAAATATAATTCCAAACCCGTTCCATGTCATTCCAATCGGTGACAATGCCATGTTCCATTGGATATTTAATGCTGAGCAGACCACGGTGCTCCTCAGCGCGGGGGCCGACGAACAACTCGCCTTCTAGCGCCCCCGCCATCACTCGTATGTGTTTCGGTCGACCGATACTATAGTTAAATTAATAAAATTGATGATAATAAGAAATAGGGATGTTTCCCAATGATATTATAAATAATTGGACTGTTTTACAAAAACCTTAAACCGCCTTCAAAGTACACAAAGAAGTAACCAAATCCTGATCTGATGACAATGGGACCAAACGGGAAGCGTACCCTTTTCCAAATCGGTTAATAAATGACAGAGTTTTGAGGTAACAAACATAAAAAAAAAAAAAAAAACATTCGAATTGAGTACTCCTCCTTTTTTTGAAGTCGGTTAAAAAAGAGGTAGATATCGCACTAATGCACGTTAATTGTTGCAGACAAATTCAGACAATTGTCGTAATTTTGCTTTTCTGTACCATACGTTCCGTATTATCTATCGCATCGCACAATAACTGAACGCCGCTTAGTATGACGGTAGCTTATCTCTATTATAATATCATTGATGTTTCCTTAGTATACGAAACTAATTAGAACGTCAGTTAGTTTATCAAAAAATATTGGACACGTATTTTTTGCTTTACACTACATTAAAATTTACTAAGATAAAGCTCGTCAAAGTTCGGAAGTGGGGGCTAGTAACGTCACTTTTGAGTAAAAAGTGTACTCTAACGTGACGTCACGCAGAACTTAACGCACCATATCTTGCAAATGACTAAATAGAATTTTTCAGGACACTAGACTATTAAGGGTCTGTTCTACAGATATACATCTAAATAGATGACGCGAGTGTATGTACTTCACGTGTCAAAATCTGTGCCAAAAGGGAGAGCAATGCTCTTCTATTGATACTGTTTCGCGGAACTCGCAAGGCTGCATTTCCACCAGAGATGTGTAGCGAGGGATGTGTTTAGCTAACAACCTAACTAAATCAATCTTGTGATATTATGGTAGGTACATAAAAAAGTGACACGCTTGATTTTCATATGGATGGAGGGACTTGCATTATCTCTGAGGTCAGTTCACACCGAGACGAGATGCGTCACAACCAGTGTCTCCATATACACGGTAATTACCGTAGAAACACCGTAATCTGGTCTTAATCTACCGTCAAGGTAATAAGGTATTACCGTGTCATATGTCACCGTATTTAAAAAATTACGTTATTAATGTTTCATCACTATACTGCGTAAAACGAATCTCAGTGAACTTAACATATGTATTTTGTAATGGCAACACTGCTCTTGGTTACCGGGAATCCCAGGTTATTAAAACTTCTATCTCCACTCACACATAGATAAAAACTACCAACCAAACCTCGGCAATCTATCCTTATTTAAACATACAGGAACAGTGTAACCAACTTAACTCTTTTAGAGCTAAATTTAGCTCAATTTCAACATTGTCAGCTCTAAAAAAATAGTATTTAGCTCTATAGCTCTCTTTTTATTGAATATTAGCTAATTTTTTTAGGTTTATATGATATACCAGCTGCCCGGCGCAACTTCGTTCGCGTAGTGCTACCGTACCCTAAACTATCTAAACCATCCAGGGAGTTAATTCTACTGTACGTGTGTTTGTCACTGAACTCCTAAACGGCTGGACCGATTTGAATGTTTTTTTTTGTATGCGTTTGGGTGGCGCCCTGGATGGTTTCCATTCACAAATCAGCCCGGCAGATGACGCTGCAGTCGGTATCTAGGTTATATTATTGTTTTTATCCTTTAAAAAATTACACGGTAATTTACACGGTACAATTTAAGCTGATCCACCGTAATTTTGCCTAAAAACACGGTATTTTTACCCTTGCAACACGGTAAATGCCGATTTACATATGGAGACACTGGTCACAACGATGCTTGAAGAGGCCAATTGTTTCACAATGTCTCGTGGCGCTGCGCAGCGAGGCGCCGCTCGACGCATCGCGACGCCTCGAGGCGCAGCGCGACGCCCGCGGGACGTACTCGAATTTTCTCATTGAAATTTGTACCTTTTTATTTATTTATTTATTTATGATACACATGCAGCTAGAAGCTGATTGAGTGTATATCACTGCACTTTAGTCTTTAAGTACTTGTCGAGTCTATTTTTAAAAGAGTTCACTGTTTTTGCACTGATAACTGTCTCTGGTAATTGATTCCACTCGCAAACGACACGGTTAGGCATAAAGTGTTGGCGGGGGTTGCTTTTGCTAACTGATCTCGTGATTTTAAAGGAGTGCCCTCGGAGATTGTGATTTTTGTTCATTGTATATAATTTATCAAGTTCTTGCACATCATAGTGCCCAGATAGTATTTTATATGTCTCTATGAGGTCTCCGCGTTGTCTTCGTACCTGCAGGGTCGTTAAATTAAGGTCCTTAAGACGTTGCCCATATGGTTTGTTTCTTAAACCAACAACCATTTTGGTAGCCTTCCTTTGAACTTTTTCTAACATGTTAATGTCCTTTTGAAAGTATGGGCTCCAAATTTGAAAGGCATATTCCAATAGTGGGCGGAGATATGCCTTATAGATTTTCAAAAATAATGGCTTGTCAATGTATTTGAAAGTTTTCCTGATCATGTACGTTATGGAGTTAGCCCTTTTGGTTATTTGCAGAATGTGAACATCCCATTTCAAGTTATTTGTCATTATAACTCCTAGATCTCTCTGTGTTTCAACTGATTTCAGGGGTTCTAAGTCAATTGAATATGACAAATATGGATTGTTTTTCCCAATATGCAAGACAGTGCATTTCCCGGAATTCAAAGTTAATAGCCAGTCTTTTGTCCACTGAGTTATGCGGTTCAGATCATCTTGAATGATATTGTGAGAAATAAGTGGGTTCCCCATTATTTTAGTATCATCCGCAAATAAAGACAGTCCTGATTGGACTATATCCTTCAGATCTGTCAAAAAAATACCAAACAGGACTGGGCCTAGTACAGAACCTTGAGGGACACCACTGAGAACATTAAAGGAGTTCGACAGCTGTTCTCCAATTATTATATTGTTTTATGTATAAAATTCATGATCTATTTGAAAAGTAAGCGCTGCATCGTGTCGCGTCTCGGTGTGAACTGACCCTAAGTGTGCAGTTAGTTGGTATTGAAAGTGGGTTTCAATCAATAATTTTGAGTATGATAGATACCAAATCCTCTACTATAAATCAAACAATATTTGTATACAGGGTGTAACGGATTAAACTCTTTTGAGACGGAAGAGCCAAATGTTACAATTTACGAAATTTCCCAGTTTTTAAAGAGCCAAATTATTATTATTTTTCGCTTTTTAAAAACCGTTTAATTTTAATTTTATTCATGCAAGAGAATGCTTCCTCGCACGAATATGTCAACTCGAAGATTGTCAGCACACCAAATGCATTGATTGCATGATTTTGTAAGGTTTTGTTAAAATTATTTCTTGCGTATGGAACTGAATAGCCGCGACTTTACATTGAAAGAGTCGTTACCGTGAAAACGGTTTGTTGACTATCGTTTTATGTAACTTTTAACCACATGTCATATAGCAGGCCGTACAGTACATATGCCTTTGGCCCCAGGAGAAAAGCCATTCTAAGTAACAACTATTTCAAATCATTAACAAAAACTAGGTAGTTTTATTCTATAAAAAAAAATATAAAGAAAATAAAATATGAGTGCATATGAATAAAAAATACTTACTAGTTGGGAAATCTGCATTTCGGTATCTGATCACCAGCAAAGCCAGCTTTAATCACCCCGGAGCCCTGAGCAACACCGGCACCGAAAAAAAAAAAAGGTTTTCAATTTATGGTAATGTTGGTTGACGTCAATCTATGACTCATATCTAGTTCGTACGCAATGAAAATACACATAAACACTATTATATACGACAAACAAAGCTTATAAAAGGCACCTGACCCAATTTCTGTGAGTTTTGAAATCGATTTGTTACATTTTTTGAATAAAACTTAGGAGTGCCAACAAGACTAAAAATTGATTTTTAATAAAGAAAAATAAGTATTTACGTTGTCTATTACGACGGGTTGGTTAACTATCACGTCGTTTAGCTCCATTTTAGAGAATTCTATATGTAATTAATAGTTTTCTGTGAAATTGAACAATTTTATTTCGGTAGAGACAGCATTCGGAAAACCTTTTTTTACTTTACAGAAATGTCAATGTCAAATTGACATGACAACATTGTTCACAACCTGAAGCCAGCCAGGCAGCTATCGTACCAGAGCCGTAAAATTATCGTATATTCTCGTATATGGATCAAAATTATCGTATCCATCAGGAAAATGGCTAAAATACTTTAAAAAATCATATGAAACGTGACAATAATATGTTGCAAATACTTTATAGTTTTAATCTTGTAAACTTGTTTTTTAAATGGAAAAAAAAATAGTTCGCGCCAACATCTCGAATTTATAAAGAAGAAAATAATGTTAAAGGATAGAGACACATGAAAACAAGCATATTTTTAAAAAGTTTAACTGAATAGATTCTATATTTGCGGAACAGAATACACAAATATTAATGAAACTTAATATTTTATATACAATTTCGAAAAGACAATAACTGCCAGCACTCCACCACATCGACCAACGATATCGATATCGATCGCTGATTGGAAGACAGTAACAAGATTGCGCCATGAAGCAACAAGTTCCTAAGAAAGAAATGAGCCAATAGATGGTGCTGACACTAAAAAACAACTGTAATTGTTATTGGCCTATTGGCTATCTGTGTAATCATCAAATTTTTCATCAGAATGGAAATTATCGTACAATTTGCGTACGATAGTCGTGTACCATCGTACATCGTACGTAGTTATGAAATTATCGCACATGTACGATAATTATCGTACGGTTGCGAACACTGACCAGGGCCGTAAAATTATCGTATATGGATCAAAATTATCGTATCCATCAGGAAAATGGCTAAAATACTTTAAAACATCATATGAAACGTGACAATAATATGTTGCAAATACTTTATAGTTTAAATCTTGTAAACTTGTTTTTTAAATGAAAAAAAAATAATAGTTCGCGCCAACATCTCGAATTTATAAAGAAGAAAATATTTTTAAAGGATAGAGACACATGAAAACAAGCATATTTTTTTAAAGTTTAACTGAATAGATTCTATATTTGCGAGAACAGAATACACAAATATTAATGAAACATAATATTTTATATACAAATTCGAAAAGACAATAACTGCCAACACTCCACCACATCGAACGACGATATCGATATCGATCGCTGATTGGAAGACAGTAGCAAGATTGCGCCATGAAGCAACAGCATGTGTTCCTAATATGTTCCTAAGAAAGAAATGAGCCAATAGATAGTGCTGACACTAAAAAATAACTGTAATTGTTATTGGGCTATTGGATATCTGTGTAATCATCAAATTTTTCATCATAATGGAAATTATCGTACAATCTGCGTACGATAGTCGTGTACCATCGTACATCGTACGTAGTTATGAAATTATCGCACATGTACGATAATTATCGTACGGTTGCGAACACTGCATGACAATCAATGGTCGTGTTTTTTTTTTTTTTTTTTTTTAATAGCATCACACGGCTTGTGTATTTGCCAATGTCAAGTTATATTATATATTCATTGTATGTTTGTATTTTTATTATAAAACGGGGAAACCAGTGATAATAAAAATGGAACGGAATTTTGAAAAATAGGAAAAGGATCAGGAGAGGTGGGATATATAGTTAATTTAGAATAAATTTCATAAAAATGGTCGTGTTCCAGTGCCTGTCTCCTTCCCTTCTCTTCTTCATAGTTTTGTTTGGAAATCAAATCCTTTATGTCACGATTTATTTTTGCCAGTGTCGAGTTATATTAATAAGTTCTAATGTTACGACCATACTACCGTGATATGCATCGAAATAGTATTAGATAATAAATATATCGATCATAGTCATCACGAGGAACCGAATGAAGAATGGCTAATGACTTTCTTTGACTAATTTCTTCGTATTTTTTTTTATATTTAATGGGTTTACGCTTGACCGCAATCCCGCCTGATGGTAAGCGAAGATATAGTCTAGGGTAGACCGCGCGTACCCATAAGATGGCTGTTCACTCTGGCCTTGAATATACCCATGTTATAAGTGTCTGGAAACACGTTGTCCGGGAGAGCATTCCATAGCTTGGCCGTGCGTATAAGGTAAGAGGAAGCGAAACGCTTGGTACGGCATGACGGAATGTCGACGACGATGCGGTGGAGACCCTCCCGACGCCTAGTGGTCCGATAGAAGAACGGGGATGGGGGGACAAGATTATGGAGTTCTTTATCGCATTCTCCGTGGAACAATCTGTAGAATACCGTCAAACTTGTAACCTGACGCCGATGATCCAGGTTTTGCAGTTTCTTGCTCGTTAGGTCGCTATCGTCAATTATCCTTCGAGCGCGTCTATCTAACGAGTCCAAAGTTGCAAGTTGATATTTGGCTGAGCCATCCCACAGATGAGAACAGTACTCCATGCAAGGTCGAACTTGAGCTTTGTATAGATTTAGAAGCTGTTCCTTTGTGAAGTACCGTCTCACCTTATTCAGGATACCAAGTTTTTTGGCAACAGTCTTAGCCTTTGCCTCGATGGACCGTCCGAAATTAAGGTCGGAGGATAAATTAAGACCCAAAAGATCTAGGTGTTTCGATATCGGTACAGATACATCACGAAATGCGGGAGTCAGGTTGAAGAGACTCCTCTTGGCAGAAAAAAGACAGGCCTGTGTTTTAGAGGCGTTGAACTCGACCCTATTGGCGGTACCCACTCGGATACAATTTGCAGAGCCGAGTTCAACCTTGTAACCATACCCTCTCTGAGAGGCTCTGTTGTGATCCTACTAGCCCGCGGATCGGATACATAACTCTCTGTGACGGTGCTGTCATCTGCATACCCATAGATTCCAGGTCTCAGCAAGTCATTAATATGCAGCAAAAATTGCGTAGCAGAGAGAACAGATCCCTGCGGAAAAAATCGGAGATCCAGGCGCACAAACTAGAGGGCAGTCCATATGAGGGAAGCTTGCTGAGCAGACTATCATGCCAAACCCTGTGGAAAGCCTTCGAGATGTCTAGTGAAACTGCTAACGCTTCACCGTGTTTCTCAATTGGCTCGCCCCAGAGGTGGGTGGCTAGCACTAGGAGATCTCCTGTGGATCGATCAGGACGAAAGCCGAATTGGATCAGCCAAGAAGTTTGGCGTTCAATACACGCTCCATAATCTTGCAGAGTATGGAGGTGATTGCGATGGGTCTATAGTTCGACGGGTCTGTACGGCTACCCTTTTTGGGTATAGGTTGGACGTTTGCAAGCTTCCAGGTCTTAGGTACACGTCTTGTTTTCAGAGAGTCTGAATAGGCGCGTGAGAATAGGTGACAATTCAGGGGCACTGGTCTTTAGTACCTTACTCACGTCTAGTCCACGCAGCACTTTGAGTACTAATGAAAGGGGGAAGTGTCGAGCTGCACACGATTGGTTCGTCAGTCGATGCTCGTCGTCTATTCGATACTCGCGTGTCTGTCTAAGCGTTTGGAATATAACATTGATAAAGCTATGCATGAGAATGGTCACAAAGTTTTATGCTTACCATGTCATAGTTTGGATATGAGCCCTTTAGAAACTATTTGGGTAGAGTTAAAAGAATATTTTAGTGATAAAATTATAAAAGAAATGAGCTCTGAAAAGGTAAAAGAAATAATTTTGGAGAAACTGCAGTCTTTTGAGCTAGAATTCTGGCAGAAATTGCTAAAGGATGCTTTTGCTGAGTGAACAGAATTTGTCAAATTTCTGGCAATTTAAATGATAACATCCTGGGTGGCAGTGTGTTGTCGAAATGTGCACAGAGTGGCTAACAACCGCAAAATACACAAACGTGGTTTACCATGGAGACACTCAGTGGTAGTGACCAAAAGAGTGTGGTAAATCGATATCAATGATACTGCACTGTATGTCGGCACAGTATTAGTGATGTCGGTTTCCATGTGCAAAGAGAAGGTTAATTGAGAAACATTGAGTACAAAAGGAATGATTGTGCAAATTGAACCTATGAGGAGCAGTGTGTACTGAGTTTCTGACACATTTAAGTTGTTGGTACACCTTATACATCATGGGATTATGGGGCAGGAGCATTGCTTCATTTGGAATCTGGGGTTTTATAATAAAGCTCCAATATCCAGTCTGCCTTGCCACACCAACAGCCATTAAATTGAGATGTTTTTTTTGGCAGTATTGTATTATAATTCAAGTGTTATTAAAGAAAGTAATATAGTTAATCACAATGAAATCTCTTCAATTAATAATTATTTTTCTTTCTTTTTATTTGATTTTGTCTTTAATTTCATTAAAATGCATTATGATATCCTTAAAGAACTTTGCATGTAGATTAAATTATTATAAATCTCTACTGCCTCTTCCAAATTCATAATATATTATTGTGTAGGTAAACCAAAGCAGTCAAATAATTTTTTGAAATATGAAAAACTCTTGTTGTATATTTTTTATTATTTAAATAGTTAAGTAAAACTTAATATTATGGCTTATTCTTTGGATAAGATAAAAAAATGGCACATTAATTCATGATTTCTATAGAAGAACATTAAATTGTAATTTATAATATTATTTCCTTATCTAAATTAATTTACAATAGTCCATTTTGAAGGTCTTTCACATGCTCCAGTGTCAGGACAAAGTCTGTTAAATGTGGTTTTGCTATCAAAACCTAATATCTCCCTCTCTTCTTGTATTCTATATGAGAATGTACTCTCATGCGTACCAATGAAGTACGCACTATGGGTACATATAATTTGCTCAATAATAGCTACCCCACCATCTTTGTATGTATCTATTACTTGTTTACTCGGCAAATAATAGTGTACTTTATAATTAAGAGCTAAAAGTTCAGTTTCTAGCTGTTTTAATTCTGATTGAGACGCATCAGAAGCGATGAAAATATTGTTGATTTCATGAATGTTTTTCTTTATGGCTTCATCAATTTGTTTTGCTGTCCCTTTAATAGATGGAACATCTTTACTCCTGCTGCGGGCAAAGTCTTGTCTCCTCCAATGTATGCTCATATATTGCGAACATTTATCTGTTACACAGTTCAAGATTTCCTTGATGTATTTTAATGCTATATTCTGAAGTTTGTTATTAAATCTCATGCTTTTCCGACAATCCCAATATGTCTTCGTACCATAATTATCATGAAGAGGTATCTCTCCGTGAGCAAACATTACTCTTTTGTCTATAGGATGTAACAGTATCAATTCGTTCAACATAGATATCCTACCTTGAAACTTCACGCACATAATTTCTTTGGCTGTTACATTGCTGTATCCCCAAAAGTGTCCATCATAGTCACATTCAGCGCTACTCACCTCCCATTTATCTTTAAATTCGCCATTTTCGAAAGGATCATCGTAATTTTGAAGAACATACAAAGTATCAATTTCTAAAGTTTTTGACTGGGTTTTACTGAATATTTCATGTAGTTCTACAACTGGAGCGAATGTTTTGAGAGATTCAATGTCGAAAAACATTCCCCATGGCTTTGGTTTACGTTTATTCGTTTCTGTTCTCCAGTGGTAAAGGTTATGCCATGGCGGCAAAACTAGCATCCAGTTCGGCTTTTTCTCGCTCTTTCGTAGCTCCGATGCCATTATAGCGAATCTCATATACACATCTCTCCGTAAATTAAATCCTTCGGCTGGATTTACATCATAAAATATAACTTTTGAATCATCGTGAAAGTTGGCATAGTTTTCACACGATTTTGTTTCTCTATCACAGTAGCCGGGCTCCAAATTCACTTCAGCAGCTGTAAGTATTAAATTTGCTCGCACAAAGATAACCAAAAGCATGATTGAAACTTTATAACAATCGAGAATATTTCACAAAATGCATTTCATTTTTCAAATCATTTCAATTTTCAATCTTGTCTTGTGTTGTGCAGTCTGTCGCGACTTAGAAGAAAGAAAAAATCAATGAAACGCAGTAGAACTTTTATGGCACCCTCTCATTTCCGTAGTCTGTCTCGCTCTATGATTAAACGTCATCTGTCACTTGTTTTTTCCCTCCAGTTGTATATAAATGTTTGAGAAATTCAGAATTTTATATTATACTTATTACAGAATATTATACAGGATAGTAGTTAATTTTATTGCTAAGTAGAAGTGAGAAAGTAGAAAGTGTGTTTAAAAAGTAGAAAGAATGAACTATAGAAAATGCGAAGTGTGAGGATTAAGATCGGAAAGGAAAGATGGTAAAAAACGTGATTTTATGGCCAAATTTCCCCTGGATGCAGTTCGGTCAGTAAAATATCATTCAGTCCTATAATTCCTTTAATAAAAACATCTTAATATTATCTTAATCTAGAAAATACCATAATAATATTTTAGAAAATAGTGTGGTGCAATATTTATTATCGAATTCCATATCGATATTTTTATATTTTTAGGTGCCGAAAATGGGTGAAAATGACAGGCAACGAGGACTTGGCTTACATTCCACTTACACCCACTTACCCATTTTAAGTGTATTCCGAACCAGTGGTAGTGTCAACTGTATCGTTCATAAGTGCCTTATCAGGGCCTAAACTTGATAATTTACTTTTTATTTTGATTTGCATTTCATAAAACGTCTAGTTGCAAATTTTATGTAGTTTTAATTAAACGCCAACCACAAACCTTACTGTATATTAATATATTATATGGTATATTTTTATTTTTAGTCATAATCTGAACAAAGTACCACTGGTTTTGTTTTGGTAGTGCTAAAACAAAATCAGTGGATCTTAAATATCTATATTATTTACAACAGTATATATATATATATATATATATATATATATATATATCGATATCGATATCGATAGATTTAAATATCTACTAAGAGCGCATCTCTATTCCATTCTAAGGTTGGTAGTACTGATTGGTAGTACTCATTGTGGCTTTTTTTGGTTGCCACATTGATTTTTATTATTTTTATCTTGCTCTATGGAGTCCCGTCTCTTCTTACGTAGTTATTGAATACTCTTTGGTGTTGTGCTTGTTTACAAACTTGTTTACATTTCTGTCTGTCAGTTTCAGTCAGTTCCGTTTTTTTTTCATCTTGGCATTACACAGCTTGTTTATTTTGCCAATGTCGAGTTATATTAAAAGTTCTAGTCACAATAAATCACTTTAGGTAGATGCTCAGCATGAGGCGGGAAATTTAAATTTTCTCAAGTATTTATTGATTTTTACCTACGTAGAACAATATGGCTAAATATTTCAGTGATTCGCGACCGTATCATTTGGAACATTGTATTTTGAATGTTTTTTGTATAAACTGACTATTTTACTGAATGTACAAAAATAGATCATTATAAACAAAAAGTATCGGTTCTACAATTTGCCAAATGAACGACTACGGTCGCTAACCACAAGCTAACTACTGAAATATTTAGCCATATTGTTTTACGAAGGTAAAAATCAATAAAAACTTGAAAAAATCTTTCCCGCCTCATGCTGAGCAACCACCTTAACAGAGTCCGCACCAAAGAGTAAAATAATAGAGCTATACAGGAAGACCTACACTGTCAATCACCGTCCATAAAAGACATGGAATTTTGGCGAGAATTTTCACATTTATAATATTACTAGCTGTCCCTCGCAGTTTCACCAACGTTCCCGGGATAAAAAGTAGCCTATGACCTTCTCCATACCATAGGCTATCTGCATGCCAAATTTCATGGTGATCCGTTGAGTAGTTGAGGCGTGAAGGCGTAACAAACAAATAAACAAATCCACTTTCACATTTATAAAAGTTTAAGCTAATAGTTAGGATAAGATAGGATATTTATTAACCGGCTATAAGTAGATTTCAAATACCATGAGTTCGGTGACACATGGATATTGGTCACTAGATATTGGTAAAAAACCCTTGACTTTGACGACTCATCCTATGTGAAATAGAGTATAGTAGCTTGGATTTATCCATGCAATTAAAAAAAGCAGTATAAATCAGTAAGTCAGTACAATAGATAGCTATAGTAGATTACTGCTTTATCAGTAGATCTAGCATAATGATTATAAGTCGATGATCTAGCCTAGCATCGCTGGCCAAGACGGCCACTACCACTAAATTAGTAGTCTGTGGTGGAACTTAGCGATTCGTTCATTTGATTGACGCATGCTTGACGTTTGTTCCCGTAGACAGAGAAAGCTATAGACCTTGAGATATCTTCTGACTCATTCACACAGAAAGAGAAACACTTATTGGAAATACACGTTAAGAAACGAGACAGAGCGCTAGCATTTTTTATCCTACTCGAATGTCGGTTTTTCAAGGTCATTACAATGTTTGCCAACTAGTTCGCGAAATAAATAATGACATTCCAATGACGTTTCGGTATTGCCAACTTTTCTCAAATCTGTGTTGCCAACATAAAATTTCAGTCTCCCACTCTAGTGAATGAATGAATGATTTTTATTTTGCTCGAATTGTGGTACACACAAGGTCATAATAATAAACGTGCTCACTCTTCACCAGCAAGTGGTATGCAAAATTGATTAATACAATGTAAAAATTTGATACAATAGAAAATAAAATTATAATATATTGAGTTTTAACATTCACAAAATAAATTAAGCAATAAAACAGATTTAAGATTCACATAACATAAACTATATCTATAAGATTCTTAAATTTTTATTCATACCTAAATTTATAATTGAAATAATCGTTTATTGAATAAAAACATTCACATGATAATATTTTTTTAAATATAATTTTAAATTTATTTAATGGTAAATTACTAATACTTTCAGGCAATTTATTGTAATTTTTTACAGCCATTGTATAACAATTGTTACTATAAAGCGTTGTTCTTATGTTTGATAGTCTCAACCTGTTTGGCAATCTACTATAAGACTACATTCATCACTAAATCGATTAAATAGCTGCATATGCATTTTAACAAAATAACACATTTCAAAAATGTATAAACAAGGGACCGTCAGCAAATTTAATTATTTGAATAATGGTTTGCTAGAAGTCAAACTATCTACATTGCAGATTGCTCGTACGCATTGCTTTTGCGCAATAAATACTCTATTGAAATGGCATGAATTTCCCCACTCGATTATACCATATCTAATGACAGAACATACATAGCCGTGGTTTGCCTGTATAGCCGTATGTTCACCTGCAATGTTCACCAAACGCCATAAGGCAAAAAATAAATGGATTAACTTTATTACATATCCTACTTTATCATCTAACTTTATGCCAAGAAATATTATTTCATCACATTCATTTATGCTATTGTTTTCGAAAGATATAATAAGTTCTTTTTAGGGTTCCGTAGCCAAATGAAAAAAAACGGAACCCATATAGATTCGTCATATCTGTCTGTCCGTCCGTATGTCACAGCCACTTTTTTCCGAAACTATAAGAACTATACTGTTGAAACTTGGTAAGTAGATGTATTCTGTGAATCGCATTAAGATTTTCACACAAAAATAGAAAAAAAAAACGATACATTTTGGGGGTTCCCCACTTAGAACTGAAACTCATTTTTTTTTTTTCATCAAACCCTTACGTGTGGGTTATCTATGGATAGGTCTTCAAAAATGATATTGAGGTTTCAAATATCATTTTTTTCTAATGTGAATAGTTTGCGCGATAGACACTTCCAAAATGGTAAAATGTGTGTCCCCCCTGTAACTTCTAAAATAAGAGAACAATAAAACTAAACAAAATATATGATTTACATTACCATGCAAACTTCCACTAAAAATTGGTTTGAACGAGATCTAGTAAGTAGCTTTTTTTAATACGTTATAAATCGTAAATCGTAAATATGAAATCCCAAATCAATGGCCGTCAAAGTTAAACTAAATCTGGCCACGGGGCCAGATAAGTTTGTGGGGCTATACGAAGGAGATTACAAATGATTTTTTTTTTTTTTTTTACTTCCCTACCCAAAGGCTGCCAGGACCCTATTTCTAAGCGTCCGCTGTCAGTCCGTCTGTCTGACAGTGAGGTTCTCATGAACCGTAATAAGTAGACAGATGAAATTTTCTATTGCCGCTATAATAACAAATAATACTTATCACGAAATAATACGATTTATTCGACGCATTATATGTGAGAACCCAGGATATATATTATTCTAAATTTATGTCAAATTTTAAATAAGCTTTTTATAGAACTCAAATAATAATTTCCCAAAAGCCGAGTAACAATAATTATATGGTAACACCAGTTCTATACATGTATAAAAATCGTATAACTACATATAGCTCATTCTCTATCTCAAACTGACCACGACAAAACGGACTCTAGGCATATTCCATATTCACTCTACGTTTGTTCCCTATATATTACAGTCCCACAAAATTATCTGGCCCGGTGAGAGTCGCTGTTATCGCATTTGGTGGAGCAGACAACCAATGAACGTAGTGCTTATATTCTCTTTGACCAATGGCGATTGACATTTCAAAATGGCGACTTTAGTTCCTCTTTTGGCCACTGGGCTGATAAGTTTGTGGGACTATACTCTATGCATTTGACTGCAAAGTTGACAACTAAAAAATCATAAAATCCCAGTTTTATCCCAGTGGTTTTTAAATTAAATAGTTTAAATGGATTTTATATGGAATAAGTTTGGAAATGAATGAATTTTGATTAGAATTATAATACTGATTCTCACAGCTAGGAAGGAATCATAATACAACTCAGAAACTAGCTAAAAACCGCACGGAAAATAACGGTGTCATCGACTTTATTGGATATGGATTGTAATTACACAGATTTTACAAAAACTGGTAAGAGCTGATAATAAATAACGTTTATGGCGTCTTGGACTTATAATTATTTGGACGTAGGCGCCGGAGAAACGATCTAAACCTAATCACAATTGTCAGAATTAAAACTCCTGCCGGCATTGAAGTGTTAATAGTTCGATGCCTGCCGGTATCTCATGATAAATTTACCAGACAGTAATTTCTGGTAGGTGCCCCTTCTATGCCACGACCCGATTTACACATACAACTTTTTTTCTGGTAAAGCTTTACATTAGGTGACAACTCCAAAAATTACGCCAATTTTTTTTTAGGTTGTTGGCGTCATGTATATTGTATATGTGAAATCGGGAAAACTAGGAAAAGTATAGGAAAATTATGAAAAATTAAAACTCATTCGAACTTCTTGTATAAAGTCTAAGTTTCTGTTGAAATGTATTGGCATATTTTAGCGACTTTCGGATATCAACGGCTCCGGCGCTGCGGGAAAAGCAGTCTTCGCCATTGCGTAACAAACTACAGACAGCCATACCTGCCTTCGCAGCTTCGGCTTGTTGGTCGCCTCCGGCGACCAGCCTCAACCGCTGCGGCGGGCACGGTGTCTGCAGTTTGTTACAGCTGGCGGAGACTGCTCTCCCTCCGCGCCTCCGACTTTATAAAAACACTCTAGGGGTGAGACAGACAAGTACTACACGGAGTTGGGGTTAGCAGATTCTGTTTTGTAACAGTATTTATCAAAAGAAAACACAACAACAGTAGGTACACTACACTCGCGCTGCGCCATTTTACACGTATTTTATTCGATTCAGCATCAAAGAAGGAATGAGTAAGATAAACCCTTAGAATAGGATGAAAATCGAAAATTAAAAAAAAAAATTTTTTCATTTCCTAACGAAATCCTTTGGTAAATATGTTTATAATTAAAGTTACTTCACCAGAAAAAAAATTGCGCCTATACTCGTCGTCACCTAATGTAAAGCTTAGCCTTTTTTCTGGGTATAGGCCTGTGTTTGACCGCAATCTCACCATGGTAAGTGATGTTGTGGCCAAAGGTGGTAAGGAAGCAGTTGTTGGAACACTGCGATAGGGGCTTATTGACAGATTTTTTATTTGATTAACTATTGAATGTAATGAAGGTTGTAGGGGTTATGCACTGGCAATTAACTGTTTTTTTTATTTCTTTTACAGATAATTTTCATTACTTGGTAAGTCAAAATACATCCTATTAGAAGTGAAGTAAGGATTTTATATTCAGAGAGTTCTGAGGAACCATAGCATGGCGATAGGGTACAGTACTCGGCAAACAACATGAAAAATTACATTGACTGACAGACCAGTTGGTGCAGTTGGTTAAGGTTCACCTTACGCGCCGCAGGTCGTGGGTTTGATTCCCACACAGGACATGCATTTGTGTGCATGAACATGTCTGTATGTCTGAGTCTGGGTGTAAATATGTATATTAAGTATGTATTTACAAACAAAAGGGGAAAAGAAAAGTCGGCAGACCCTATAAAAGATGGGTAGATGACATAATAGACACGGCTCGAAAAGACTGGCAGAAAAAGGCGGAAGATCGGGTAACTTGGAACAAGCTGGAGGAGGCCTACACCCAAAGAGGGGTCCAAATATTCGAAAATTAATAACTAGTAAAACTCAAATTTTATGTATTTGGAAATTAAAGGCTTTTTTATTTATTTTATTTATTTATTTACAAACAAAAAGTAGTATATGTATTATACCAGTTATCTGGTTTGCATAGTACAAGCTCTGCTTAGTTTGGGATCAGATGACCGTGTGTGAGGAATGTCCCAAAATATTTATTTATTATTGAGCACAGGTCAATTTTAAGGTCTCTTTGGAGGGAATTGGGAGAGAAGTGCACTCTACATCTCTATCTGTCGCATGGAGTGGTGCGCACAACACTTCTATGTCACTCTCCATTATGTGCCCAAACTTTCCCCCACTGTCGCTTTTTGTTGTCATCTGTACTTATACTATACAGTTACCAGTAACAGAGTATCAGCTGGGCTGGTAATTTGTTGATATTACAGTTAAATAGAAAAATATTTATTTTTATTATAATAACCCACTAAAAACATAAAAGTGAAATGGGGTCAAGTTCTGAAAAAACTGAGGTCTTTATTATTTTAAGTATTTGTTCCTTTGCTTTCAATTATGCATGTTGATATTTTAAGTTATTTTTGGTGATGGTCTAAACTGTATTTTTTTAAAGAGTATTACTTGTCCCATGGGAAATCTAATCCTACCAAAATGTGTACAATAATTTTTTTCACCTACTTCAAAAAAATATTTATATTTACTATATCTATTTACTTTTCACACCATGGGGGCAGTTTTATTTTTTGACAAAAGTACATTTTCCTGCTTGGAATATAAATAAATAAATAAATATCCTGGGATATTCCTCACACACGGTCATCTGATCCCAAACTAAGCAGAGCTTGTACTATGGAAACCAGATAACTGATATAATACATATACTACTTTTTGTTTGTAAATACATACTTAATATACATAATTACACCCAGACTCAGGACATACAGACATGTTCATGCACACTAATGCATGTACTGTGTGGGAATCGAATCCACGACCTGCGGCGCGTAAGGTGAACCTTAACCAACTGCGCCAACTGGCCCGTCGATATGTTTTTGTATACCTACAGTGTGGCCACTGAGAGTGCATTTCTAATACCTATTAGTATTGGCCAAATCACTGAAACGGCTAATCTGATTATGCCTAAAACTACTGGACCTTTCTGTGAAAGTCCCATCGCAATAGGATTACCAGTTTCCGAGAATAGCCGAATATTAACAGGTGTCAGAACACACTGTCGGTGGCTGTAATATATCCGTCTCATAGTCTTATTGTTATTGTATAGGCATCTAGTGGCGATATAACTTCTACGACCGATCGCGACGCTAATTTCGTGATGCCTGTTCAAAAGAAGAGACCCTATTCAGGCATTGAATGTAAGTACTTATCTATATCTCTTCTCTAGAAGCGCTCGAGGTGTATCATGATTAGCCGTTCTTAATCGATCGGCAAAGTTAAGCTACCACCGTCGTGGTCGCTACCGCCTAGTGGTATTTCAAATCGAGCGTTTCCGTGCTTCGGAAGGCACGTAAAGCCGTTGGTCCCGATTATCACTTAATTGTGATAGTAGTTAAGCTAGTTGGATGCCTCCTAGGCGGCTTGAAAAATTCCAACAGTAGGTTGACCACTAGCCTACCTCCAACGATCCGCAGTGGGCGCCCATTCACCCTCATTTGTGAAAGGAAGCCTGTGCTCAGCAGTGGGACATTATAGGCTGATAATGATGACTTCTCTATATTAAACCGTTGGCTCGCGGATGCCACGCGCGTCCTGTAACTCTCCATCGCCGCAGCAGGCGACTCCCTCGCCTGCTTCCCCTGCACTTCCCTGATGGCGCCCGTATTGTACTTATAGCATGAAGCAATAATCCCGCTACACGTACAATACGGGAGTCATGTTTCATGACGTGTAGTAAATAAGCACGCAACTGTAATGTCACCGCGGTCTGAACTTATCGCGCAGGGGTACTTACATATAAGAAAAATAGAACTAGACTGTAACTGAGTCAACTTACAGGTTTTAAACGTATTCCCAAGGGATCCAATGAATGTCTGTGGTATGAATCCTCTGTGGTATTGCTTTATTCGTAATTAATATGATAAGCCAACCTACATGCTTGAACCGATTTAGACATACGTGCTATTGTTTTACTATTTAGTGCATGCATAAGCTCAGTGTTTCTTATCTCAGCACAGAATAAAGAACGTTAATGATTAATACAACACTCCCTTATCCGTTTCACAGAAAATTCTATTAAAATGTACTCACACAAAATGGCATTGTACCTTATGCTGGAACAGTAATTCTTAATAGTAACGAAAAGGCCATTTGTCTTTTGTTTCCAAAAGCTAAACAAAAACTGTGGGTATATTTTGTGCCAAAAAAAATTGTTAAAAAAAGCTAGGGTAGTTTGTTTTTTAGTAATGTTGCAGTGAGTCCCCAGTCGGCCAGTGTTTCCTTAGCATATTTGTTATTATACGAAAGTTATTTTAAAATATTAATCTCGTTATTTATTTATTTACAAGTGATTATCAAGTGTTTGTTATATTTTTGATTACTTTCAACATATTTATTCAAATGTGCGATGTTGAAACGCTTCTTGTGAAAGGTAATGTTTTTGACACGTGTTTATCACAGCTATTAGCCCTAGGCACAAGATAATGGCCCTTTTAACGTCCATATATTGTAATTCTTTAATTCAGTCTGTAACTTTCGCGTTATTTGTAGGTTAATGTGTTAGACTACTCTTTTCACATAGGATGAGTCGTCAAGGTCAAGGGTTTTTACCAATATCTAGTGAAATTCCATTTGATTACTCTGAAATAGTACTCACAATATTTCATGAAACCTCGCTCTATCATAGTATTCCTTTATTATATCGAAATGAACATTAACCATTGAGGAATCTAATAAAATACAATATCTTAGAATCTACAATAGTAAATGTATGTTCCGGGTGCTTTTTTGCATCCAATCCTACAGTTTGATTGTTTCTTTCAAAACGGTACACCGCACAACCAATCCTGATAAAATTCCATAGGCATGCTGGTTGCCTCTGCCTTGGAAAAGGATTTAGGCTTCTTTTATCCTGGGAATGCTGGTGACACCACGGGATGGATACTACAATGTCGGCGCCGAGAGAATGCGTTTCTTACAGTATTACCCAACTGATATGGCTTACCGACGTACCTGCGCAGAGGATACATTTTATAAGCGCGGGAAACGCTATTGGTCGGCAGCTGCCGCCATGTAAGCGCGTGCCGTGCGGAGGGGCGTGACTTGCGAGTGAGACGGAACTAACAGCTGCAGTGTATTATGAACCTAGTAGTGATATAAGGTTGATTGTAAGTTTTAAGCATTCTTTCGTTAATCTTCGGGACATACTTTCTTTTCTGCGCACCTTATCAGTTGGGTACTACTATACCCTTGTTATTATTCGCCTAATTACGGTTTCGGCTAATCAGATTATGATGAGACTTTTAGCTATGCCTAAGAAAATACTGAACCTTCCTGTGTGCCATCGCAATAAGATTAGCCGTTTCAGAGAATTGGCCAATATTAAAAAGTTTCTGAAACGCATTCTCTCTGTAACTATGTCTGCCTGTTACTTTTTCAATGAGCCGATAGCTATGAAATTTGGCACGCAGATAGGCTATCTTTTTATCCTGGGAACGGTAGAATCTGCGGGGAAGAATCTAGTTATAAATATGAACGTTTGTGACACAATCAGGCATAAAAAGCTACACAGATTTGCATGAAACTTGACACAGACATAGATAAACTAAGATGCTTTTTACCCGGCAAATACCTTTATCTAGTAACTGCGAGGCGGAATTAGTAGATACATTTTATAAAATTGTTATACAGATGAGGAACCACCAGCAAAACGAACAGCACCCAGCATACAACTTGATGCTGGTTTCAAGTGGAATTTACAGGTATTTGAACAATTAAGTGCCAATGGCCCTGATTCTGTTGTTCGCAACTAAACTAATTTTAATGTCACTATGTCTCTTTCTAACAAAGAACATAAGAAAAGGATGTAAGAAATTTAGTCCTGTCAAATTAGTCCAATGCTTGTTTTCAATATAAATTTAGTCGCCATCTATCGCGGCCACGCCTAAATACACGCAAAATAAGACGGCAAAGATTATTTGACAACTTAAAATATGTTCTATCCTTTTTCAATCATGTTCATAAAGAGATGAGATGTGACTAAAATTAGTTTAGTGCGATTTACAACAAAATCGGCACCAATGTCATGTCTCTCCATGGTCAGTGATGATGTTGCCGAAGGTGGTAAGCACAGAGCTTAGTAGGGAACTGATTGCTTAGTGCAGCTGCTGGACGACTAAGGGCGCAATTCCCTTGTGATACCACAGGTGTGGCATCACAAGAGACGCTTGGAACACAAGAGTATTTCTCACTTGGTACTGACTCTTCCCCCAATGAGCTCTGGCGACCTTACTCACGCGCAGGAACACAACATACAGTTATTTGTCTGCGGTATTCTGTAAGGTGGAGGTACTTCCTCTCTAAAATGATAATAACTATTGTAGTAAAATAATTCATTTATTATAGTTATAATTTTAGAGTATGCATTAGAAATGTAAAGGAAACAACCATCCAGTCTATTCATAAAAAAACATACTGAAATCCACTTTGATTGTCACTCAAAGTCATATTTATTAACCGACTTCAAAAAAAGGAGGAGGTTCTCAATTCGAATGTATTTTTTTTTGTTTTTTTATGTTTGTTACCTCATAACTCCGTTGTTTATTAACCGATTCGGAAAATTCTTTTTTTATTTGAAAGGGTACACTTCCCGTTTGGTCCCATTTTCATCAGATCAGGATTTGGTTACTTCTTAGTGTACTTTGAAGTCGGTTTAAGTTTTTTGTAAAACGGTCCAATTATCTCGTTATACCTTTGAGCATCCTACTAATATTATAAATGCGAAAGTTTGTGAGTATGGGTGTATGTTTGTTACTCTTTCACGCACAATCTCCTGAACGGATTTAGATGAAATTTGGCACACAGATAGAATATATCCTGGATTAACACATAGGATACTTTTTATCCCGGGAAAACATACGATCCCTCGGGAATAATACTTTAAAACTCTACAGGCGCTCGCGAATGCAGCAGACGCCGTGGAATCCGGCGGCAAGTCTCCAGTATCAGCCCTGAATGAACTTGGAGTGAAAGTCATGTACACAGTCATAAGACAAGGTGGGCCTGCCCACTGCCCCAGCTTCAACGTCTCTGTGACGGTGAGTCATGGAACAATTAACCTATAGAAGCGCAATGACGTTCATTTTGGTTGAAATAAATTCCGCCAATTTCCCACCGGCGACAATGCGCGCTGATTAAGACAAGGACGCATGCACTCTGATTGGCCAAGTCAAAAACACACGACGCAGCGAGTGGTCCTTACTGTTCAAATTCAGTGACTAGTTGTGGAATTATATTGTTCGGTATTACTACTCTATAGGGATATTTCCTCGATGCGGTGAGTTTTATGTTTATAGAGGTTGAGTTGATTTTAGGTTGTGCTGATGCTACTGTGCTGGAACATTTGAAGTGATCTTTATGTAAATCTGACCTTAAGTGCCCTTCTGGGGCTTAAATTTAATAGATGGCTTTGATTAGGTAAACTAAATACAACTGTTGATGTGAGAGGTGTAGAATACATACAAATTATAATATAAATTCACCAGCTATCCCACTCAGTTTCACCTGCGTTCCTAGGATAAAAAGTAGCCTATACTGTTTCTTATGAATCTGGCTATAATTTTCAAACAGAATTTTACGAATCCGACTGGTAGATCCAGATATTAGTTTAAACAAACAAACAAAAATCTTCCGCTATATTATAAACAAAAAAAACTCTAGCTTTATTATAGTACTAGCTGTTCCGCGCGGTTTCACTCGCGTTCCCGGGATATAATATTCGGGGATAATGTAGCTTCCTATTAGTGAAAGAATTTTTCGAATCCGACTGGTAGTTCCAGAGATTAGCCCGTTTAAACAAACAAACAAAAAAACTCTTCCGCTTTATTATAGTATTATAGTATAGATAAATAACAACTCTACTAGTAGAACAGTCTGCATTTGCAGCAATATTTGTGATATTTGATATTAATAATTTGTTTTTATAAATTATTTTGATAAATAATTTCCATAGAAAAAAAAAACAACGGGTTGCACTCCGGGAGTGCCGGCAGAAGTGAAAACTTGAATATTAACGTTGTGCATTTTTGAAACTAGACATTTTTCACATAGTGTTTTTATACAAGGGAAAGCTAGTTCAATATACATGTACATATAATACTTTTGAATAAGATTTTTTTATTAACTTAAAATGGGAACAAAATGGTACCTACCTTCCGGCTAGCTAGAGAATATTATAAGAATTTGAACATAACCCCAGTATAAATACAGTCTAATTTGCAACTACTCTCCCTCCGTCTTACGAATTTTCGATCAGGGTCACGTGACATCTGACGCGAGTTTAACATTTTTTACCCATCCCTAAAAGTGCGCAACGCCGCTAAAGAAGTTTTCACTTCAAAAATAGAAATAATGAAAAAAATGTTATTTTGATGGTATCATAAAATAATCATTAAAATATGTTGTGTTTGTGTATACCAACACAAAAAGGTTGCAAATCGATAAAAAAATTGGGACTTGGCAGTGTCACTGCCATTCCCCCAAATCTCCTATATATTACTATATCTATAGATGTATAAACGTATGATAGCTTCTCTATATGTAGTAATAATAGCTCAATGTTTAAAAAGCCCTTCCTATTTTTATGTACCTAGTGAAATAACTTTTCGAATCGAACTTTTCGGTAGTTCGTAAACGACTCTACTAAAAAGTTAGATACAATATTTGGAAATTTTTATTCGCAGAAATAACTACATCGTTTTACAACATATTTCATTACCTTATCATAAATAACGACAGTACTTAAGTAATGAATAAGTATGTGAAGCAATTAATTACATAATTATATAACGTACACATTTTTTCAGATAAATAAATTCCTTTGATCGTGACAAAGGCCATTCTGTTATACGGACTTGCAACGAAACGTTATTATTATTTTATCTGTGGGGTGTGGTTGTTGGTTTTGTTTTTCTGTGTAGTTCTGTGGTATTTATTTTCATTCATTTTGTTTTCGAAGTTTTCTGCTTTGCTTTTCAATAACAAAAAATGAATATAATTATTACAATTGCATTTCTTTAGTAAATTATGGTATAATTTGTGGAAATTCCTACTCGGTTGTGCTTATGTGCGAGTGTAAAATATGTTTTTAGAGTTAATTTAGAAGTTTGAAGTTTGTTTATCTGGTCTTTTTACATTGTTTTTATCGAATTTTCATTATTAAATGCTATAATAACGAGTAAATGATATAAGATTGGCATTACTATAATATAAACGTATATCACAGTTTAGTTTCCGTGTTCAAATAGGAATTTATTAATTTTTAATTCAAGTTTTAGCGGTTGAATGTTTTCAAAAACTATTCTCTGATCTCAGATTATTTAAATTCACGTCAAGTCTATAATAAAATGTTATTTTGATGTATAAATAATTCGTGTATAGCTATATAAGTGATGTATCTATCTAAAAGAGCATAACATTCTCAAATTCTTGATACTTTTTGATGGCTCTTCTGTTCTACAAATAGACTGCTTCAGTGAGTCCTATTGGCGAAAAAATACCATTCAAGTACCACTCCCAGAAGCCCAGGACTTTCCAGGTCTTGCCGAGCAAACTCACCGTTTTAATTCTTATTTTAAATTCAAGATAGCTCAACATTAATGGATTAATATTGTGAGGAACCCTAAAATTACCTGCTATTAGGAGCCTGTTTCCTTCTAAGCTATGTTTGCTTACTTCGGCCATATTTATGATGATAACTCAGTGGTATTCACATTGAATGTTGAGACGAAGGTTGCGGGGTCAAACTATCTAATTTTAAGATCCATTTGTATATACCATATTCAATCAAATACAAAATTCATAACCATGTAACTCTTTCTCTAAATATATAGGTGATTTAGCTCAATAAGCTATGATGGAAGACATACAGGATTTAATAGAGTCGAACTGGCACGTCAAGAACCCCATATCAATATTGAATGAGGTATCCAACAAGCTAGGAGCTAAGTTTACATTTACTGATAAGTACAAGTATGGAGAGCCGCATAAGCCTGTGTTTGGTGTTCATGTGTTGGTTAGTATGGTTTATTACAAGCTTCTATTTAGTTTCACCTGTCCCGTTGTCTGTAATGGAATTTTGCAAGTTAAATTTGACCCACTTTCCGGGTTCCGATTGAGCTGAAATTTTGCACGAATATGCAAATCGCGTGACAATGCAATATTATAACGACGTGGAGCTGATCTGATGGTGGAGCTGGAAGGTGGTCGTAGGAACTCCGTTGTAAAACCACATAACCCCATCGAGTTTGGGCTCGTTCGATTTGTCTTGATGAGTACTTTGTCGCAAGTACAGTCAACAAAAAGTACAGTGACTCAAAAAAAGCTTGTTTTAAAAATGACATTTTTAACAAAGAACTTCTTTATTAGAAACTATTCTCGCGTTGTGGTATTTCTGTGATTGCCCTGTACTGCGTGCACCTCCCACTGCGAATCAAATTCAAATAGACCTTCGCAGCCACTTATGAAAAGTCTGACTCTAATACCGGTTTGGAAGGTCGCATTTGCTGAGAAGAGCCAGCAATTACTATTTCAAAACAAGCTTAGATTCATTACATAATATTTACATTCTAATCGCACTGACAACAATTGCGAGCCACAGCTCGGTGGCAAAGCTACAAAGTCAAAGCCATTTATTCAATTTAGGCCCCAGAAGGGCACTTAGGAAGGTCACATTTACTGAAGTTACCACCGGTTCGGAATTCGGCCTTCAACTGGGAAGAATCCGGCAAGAAACTCAGCAATGTTACATTTTTTAAATATTTTTTGGACAATCTATGTTTGGCTTTTTTTTACCAAATAATTAACAATAAAAAAGATATACCTAAGCATAGACTGTAAAGTAGACTGAATCGATATTTAATAAGTAAATAGCAAACTTAAGACGGCCCTCTGTGGCCGGCGCAACTTCAACGCAAGCATAGTCTAAAAGCTTGTTGTTTCATCCAACGTAATGTTTGATAGCGAAAAAAGAGAGATAGCATCAGAGCCGTCGGTTATCAGTCGGTAAATTCCGCTGATCACTCGCGGCCGCTTCGCTAGGTCGTCATTCATGATTTCGCATATCATAAAACTTGTTCCAGGAGTATACTTCTTGTGGAAAAATCTTACAAGTTTGTGAAAAAAAAGTTATTTAGAATCTCCAATACATTTGCAAGCCTGGTATCTAAATGTTTTCTTTACTTTTACAATTTATAGGTACATTAGATATGGCCGAAGTTCAGGCAAAAACGCTGTTTTTCGGAGGCTTTGACTGAATTTGTTTCACACTTTTTTTATATTACGCCTAGATACACGGCTAGATATTGTGCACAAGATACTAATTAGTTCAAAACATCTAACGAAAAATGTTTAACAACGCCATAATAAGTACAGAGGTTTTGCATGAAAAGTATGACGAATTGAGTGCTCTTAAGCAGACCAGCCACAACAGCACCTGTTCACAAGTATGACGCGTGTGGCAGCCACCGCATCTACCCAATGCCTGTCTGAGGGCAACTATGAACGAGAACATTTTCCCTGTAGGTGGCAGACATGACGTTCGAAGGGTGGGGCCACAGCAAGCGCGACGCGCGCGCGGCCGCCGCTCGCGCATGCCTTTCCGCGCTACTGGCCCGCGCCGGGAGGGTTCTATCCGCACCCACTCAGAACCAGGACTTCACCAGCGATGAGGGGACCAAGTATCCAGGTCAGTATTGTAATGGACAATACCATGTAGAATGTTGGATTCTAGATATTTTATAGATTCGAATGAGAGAAGTTTGTATTTATCTGGGAGTTGTGAATACGGCAAACGTTCCCTGAAGCACCTGTTGAACGCAGAAACTTTTGCTTTACTTTTTTTACCTTCATCATCAGCCTATAATGTCCCACTGCTGAGCACAGGCCTCCTTTCACAAATGAAGGTGAAAGGGAATGGGCAATACTCCACCACGCGTGCCCACTGCGGATCGGTGGAGGTAGGCTAGTGGTCAACCTACTGTTGGAATTTTTCAAGCCGCCTAGGAGGCATCCAACTAGCTTAACGATTATCACAAATAAGTGATAACCGGGACCAACGGCTTTACGTGCCTTCCGAAGCACAGAAACGCTCGATTTGAAATACCACTAGGCGGTCACCCATCCAGGTAACGACCACGACAGGCGTAGCTTAACTTTGCCGATCGATTAAGAACGGCTAATCATGCTACACCACGAGTGCTTTTTTACTTTAGTAGAATATAATAAAAACTGGGAAGTAAAAACTAGTCTAATCTTATCCCCTCTGTGTGCATTAGTGTATCAGTTATCTGGTTTCCATAGTACAAGTTCTGCTTAGTTTGCCATCAGATGTCACACGATATAATTTAAGGCCTAGACACCAATATTGTTGTAATGCATAAAATGAGAGTAAATTATGAATGTCACAGCCGAAGGACCCAAAAAAAACCAAGATTTATTAATTTAAAATAAAACTTTAATTATTTATAATTACAAATATGGGTGAATCTAACCGATGTGAGATATAGAATGAATACAAGAAATATTTTATTTAATTAAGAAATGTTAAAATGTTTCCACTGCTGTGTCAGCGTCCTCATTTCCACGGCGACGTAGTGCTGACTCGACGACTCGTGGCTGTTCGCAGTCACGTAGGCTATACAAGTATATTTTGCGGCTCTGCTTGTATAGCAAATTACATAGTAGTGAATACTATAACACCTCCCCCTTCAGAACAGCAATTATTTTTGAATCTTGAGATGAGAAAATATTGCTGACTGTTGCTGTTTAGATGTTTCCGGTTTCTCATCAGGTTGTGCATAAATGGGTTCCGTAGGAGGGCTTTCTGTATACTTGCATTTGAATATGTTATAACGCCGTGCGATCAAGTATAAGGATAGTGCAAGTCCACTCAGTAGTATTAAAGTATAGAGCGGAATTGTTGTGTGGTACAAGGAATAAGATGGAATTTGTTCCACATGTAGAGCAGGTTGCGCCATCAATCTGTGTTGAGCATCGTGTAATTTTTTGAGATTTATTGAATTGAGATGTATTTGACTTGCTTCTTGATTTTCATTTTCATAAGGGATGTGCATTATCTTCAATGGTCGTCCTTTTACTTGATCATTTGTATTCGTGATTGTGAATTCAGAAGTGTGCAGGAAACAGTTCACAGGAACAGTTACTAGATAGCTGCCATTCAATATACTGTAGTCTTCTTTTCCGCATACCGTATGAATTTTTGTTACGTTGGGGAAGGAAATGACGTAGTATTTTTCGTCCAATTCTTCCATGGCTACTCTCGATAGGGTTACTGTAGACATCTCGCAGGTCTTATCCAGTGACTGGTTGATGATGAGGTTTTGCGTGCAGTCCGGTGTCTGACGAAGTTGATGATCCATCTTCTCTCCACAAAGATACCAGTCATCGTACTTCGGGCATTCAGGCTCTATGTACACATAACCCTTCCTGTTGGTTGCTATCAATGGATAAGGAGGGATGAGGGCCTGCCTTTGCTTATTAGGAGCTACAGACAATTTGTAAAGATCATAAATATCTACAGCAAATATGGGAATTCTGAAAATAATTACTATTTGACTGCCTAGGAAATAATAGCCAGGTTTTATAAGATCGTAATATTGTCTTAGTTCTAAATCCAGTACTTGTCTCTTACCATAAATTGTAACTAACCTATTAATCATATGATTTAAAACTTTAATATTAATCATGGAATGATGCGTACTAGACGCGCGGATGAAAGCTAACATATTCTCTAATCTAATTAATTCATCTAAAATATCATTTACGTTTTCAGTTATTATAGCTATGCATTGACCAAACTTAGCGTACCTAATAAGACTGGTTCCCTTATAAGCATCGCTTTCCAAAAGTGCTTGTAATGTTTCATTTATCTTTACTTGGTTTTCCGTCAGTTTAGTCATAATGTCGGTATGTTGGGCTATCCACTCTTTACTAAAACTTAAATGGTTATTGAATTCATGAGTGATTTGGTTATCATTATCTTGTAGGATTTTTATAGCATTATTATACCTTATAGCATCAGATTCATCTAAATTACCGGTAATGCTTTTAATGACTGAGCCTAAACCATCAATGAGACCTCTTTTTACTCTATTTGGCTCTAATGATTCTAAATGACTTAAGACCTTTACCATTTTACTAGAAAGATATTCTAATTGGAGTTCATATAGCATATAAGTATCATTTTTCAATCTAATCTTAAAGTCCGATAATTGATTTTCTAATATCGTAATTTTGTCACTAATTTCATCGAGACGTATATACTGTACAAATGTATGATAGTGTGTTATAAGTCTTGTAGTTCCGAGTCGGAAGGGTAGTAGTCCGGGGCCATCATCTAGACTCTCAAATTTTATTTCTTGGTTGGTTTCCTGGGCTGCTATCAAATGAACAGTCAGGACCAGTAGCACCCTGCAACAATTGGGCACTTTTAGGAATTTTTTTCAAACGACTTTTAGCTACGGGTCCACGTTTACGTGAAGTATATATGTGAATAGGTAAATCGGCAAGAACCGTATCTTGGGTATATGTGGGGGCTACTTTCTGACGACTAGCTAAAGGATTACTTACAAAGATACGTTGTTGAGGTTGGTACTCTACTTCGCGATCCCGACTCTTATTAAGATTGTCAATAATATTAGTACGAGTAGCGAGAGAGGATTCGTTAATCGTCTCATATACCAATTTCATCTGTTCCCGGTGGTTTTGAATATATTGTTGCATGAGATGTTTTGTCAGATCTACATCAAATGGATCGCGGGGGTCGAAGTGACCTGTTATAATATCAAATGGCCTACATTTAGTAAAACTATGTATGGAGCTATTGTAGGCTAATATACCGTATGGGATGAGGTTAACTATGTCTTCATTTTTATTACGTAACTTCAGAATACGGAGATGTTCTAATAAAGTCGAGTGAAATCTTTCTACTATACCATTGTCATTTGGTGAGTGCGGCAATGTTCTATGGTGGATTATCTTATGCATATTGATAAATTCATTAAATAACTGGTTGGTAAATTCTGTACCATTGTCCGAAACAATGGTTAACGGTAAACCATGATGAGTGCAAAATTTAATAAGAGCTTGTAAAATGCTGATGGCAGTACCATCTCTTAACCGATAAGCTTGTGCATATTTTGAAAAAACGTCTACTATAGTTAAATATTTCTCATTCTGAACTGTGAACAAATCTACATGAACAATTTCAAAGGGTCTAGTAGCAGGTGGGACTACGTTAAACTGTTGTTTGATAGGCTTTCGGTCGTACTTAGCTTGGCCGCAAATAGTACAGTCATTAATGTATTTCGTGATTTGATCTTTCATCTTTGGCCAATAGTAACGTTTAGAAAGGGCTAAGTAACATTCGGTAATCCCGCGATGGTTCGTTTTACCTTCGTGGTAATTCTTAATTATCTCCTGTTGTTTGAGATATTCCTTAACGTTATCTACTTCCGTCTTAGCTAGTACTAAATTCATTGCTGAATTCTTAAAGTTTTCCTGAATAATAGGTATTACGTCATACATAGACAAAGGTGGGTTAATAAGCATCGCGGTTTTAACCTTTGGGTTAACGTATTCCTTAATGACATCTACAACATCATTTTCTAAATTGGTCATAGATACTTGAACAACGGTTCTAGTATGTGTCTCGAAAGGCTTGGATGCTGTGGTACGCTTTTTAATATCACCGACAACAGTTATGTGTAACTGCCTATGGAATTTATTCAATGGTTCATCTACGATTGGAACTTCGAGAATAGGATTCTCCTGACTTGTATGAACAGACGTTGTTGATGATCCATCAATAGATATTGGTCGCTCGGATGCGTTTGCGACCATGGAACTCGTTTCCTCATTATGAATTTCTACCCTAGAAAGAGCGTCAGCATTGGTATTATTCTGACCTTTCTTATAGATTACAGTATAATCATATTCGGATAACTTAAGTTTCCACCGCGTCAACCGTGAATTTGGTTCCTTGAGGTTCATAACCCATTGAAGAGGCTTATGATCCGTAACTATCTTAAATTTTCTGCCGAAGATATATGGCCTAAAATACTTAGTGGCCCATACTATTGCGAGGAGCTCTTTTTCAATAGTGCTATAGTTTATTTCGCTCTCATTAAGAGTGCGAGATGCGTAACAGACTGGCTTGTCCGATCCTATAGTTCCCTGGGACAGTATCGCGCCTAAAGCTACATTTGAGGCATCGGTTGTTAAAACAAAATCCTTACTAAAATCAGGATACTGCAAAATCGGATCATTAGTTAAGAGTGTTTTGCACTTTTCAAAGCAGCCGATGTATTCTGCATTAACCATGAGTTTCCTACCTTTTTTAAGGCATTGCGTGAATGGTTTAGTTATACGCGCAAAATCAGGGATGAATTTCCTATAATAGCCAATTAAACCGAGAAATTGTTTGATCTCCTTGGGAGTTCTTGGTAATGGATATTTCTGAATAGCTAGAATTTTATCAGGGTTAGGCTTAATACCATCCTTTGTAATAACGTGTCCTAAGTACGCGGTTTCTAATTTGAGAAATTCAGACTTGTCCATCTGAATTTTGAAATTCGATTCACGTAGCTTTTGAAAAACCTTTTCAAGATTAATCATATGTTCTTGTAAGGACGTGCTAAAAACGATAATATCGTCTAAATAAACTAGACATACTACGTTCTGAAGGTCTTTAAGGACATTGTCCATGACGCGTTGGAATGTCGATGGAGAATTCTTTAAACCCATGGGCATACGTAAAAATTCGTAGTGTCCATTCTCTACATTAAATGCCGTTTTCGGAATATCAGCAGGATCCATTTCTACCTGGTAAAATCCGCTAGCCAGGTCAAGGGTGGTAAAATACTGGCAGTTACCTAACTTATCTAACACATCCGTGATATTAGGTATTGGATACTTATCATCATGAGTTTTTTCATTAATCTTCCGGAAATCTATAACTAAACGCCATTTAGTCTTGCCAGAGGCATCGGCCTTCTTTGGTACTACCCATATGGGTGAGCTCCAGGCAGACTCAGATGGTTGAATGATACCCTGGTCTAACATCTTAGTGATCTGATCTCTAACTTCATCTCTATGTATGTATGGATAACGGTAGCTTTTTGTATAAACAGGAATTTCGTCCGTAGTCCTAATACTATGTTTTATTTTGTTTGTAAAAGTTAACGCTTCGCCATCTATGTAAAATACGTCAGCATATTTCCCGCATAAAGTTTCTAAGTTAATTCGCTCTTCCGGATTTAAATGACTTGTACGCAATCGAGACAAAACTTCTTTAGCGCGCGTGGACGATTGTTTAGTGCGCGTGCACTCAACAGTGTAGGCTTCCGCATGCAAGGCACGGTCCATTGAAAATATTAAATCATGTGAAGTAGGATTCGAAATCTCTAATATACCACGATTATTAACTACGGAAGTAATGCATTCGTTTATTACGCAATTGGAAATGGTTTGTTCATCAATAAAGACATCCCCGTCTTGTATATTAATAGGGATTTTAACTAATTTCTTAGAGTTGGCTGGAATTACGTCCTCGTATAAGTTGATGTTACGCGAGTTGTACATATGAATAGGGTTAGAAGTATTAAAAGTTAAAAGTAATTTATCTTTAAGATCAATTCTAGCCTCCCATTTTTCAAGAAGATCAAGCCCGATAAGCCCATCAAAGAAATCATGAAATCTGTAAATGAATAACTTAATATGTTCAGTATCTTGAAATTCGGTAAAGCAAGGAATAGTTATTGAATAATTGTTCCTTGTTGTGGCGTGAACGTTAGTTACCTCAAACGGGTCGTAATTTAATGGTACTTCAAAGAAAAATTTCTCTACAGCTTCCGGACTAATGAAAGATTGATTCGCTCCCGTATCTATTAAGAATCTTAAAGGTGGATCTGAAATTTGTATGAATGGGAGTTGTCTTTGTGTTTGCAAATTTAATTCTATTTTGGCTTGTCGAACTTCACATGGTTCTGAAAATCCTGCTCTGAAGTGGAGCTAGTAGATGGATGGGGTTCCTCAATAGGATAATGCGATGGGGGCTCATTCGGTGCTTCATAACTATGTTCGTATACTACGCAGTTGGAGTTAGAATTGTAGTAATCATTGTTAGAATAGCAATAATCATCCGGTTCGTTATAAGAATAACATTCAGGATAGTAATAATCACCGTAATTCGCACATTCGTTCATATTCATCTCTCGTGTTTTAAAATAGTTAGACGGTGGCGGATTACCCTGTCTATGCCAATCGTGACCTGTCCTAGGTAATTCCTTAGCGACGTAGTGACTTACGCCACTCATAGGCTTAGGGCCTTGATGTTGCGGCGGTTGTCTAGGGGGCAACTGGAAATTATTCTGATAAGCGTTATAATTAGTGGGTGGTGCTCGGAACATCTGCTGCGTGCGTGACGGCATACCTATGGGTCTATGTTGCATAGCCTGGTTAGGCTGAAAATTGGGTTTCCACGTTTGTTGAGGTGGCTGCCAGCTAGAGTTAGGTGCTGGCATCCGTGCAGGAAAATTGAATGGTTTAAACGCGGGCATGGCTGCTGGAGCCAGTGGCATAGGTTTAGGTATATTAGGTTTCCTTTCAGCTACCGAATCATTTCGGGTTTGAAGGTACATGACATTCAATTCTTCTTGCACAAACTCAAGCGCCTTCTCGACACTATCAGGACGCATGCAACGAATGCGAGAGCCTAAGGGCTCCTTTAATCCGCGAACAAATGCTTGCATGGTCAATTTCCTATACAATGCACGTTTAGCTTCGATGGTAGTTGAAATGCTTTCATGCAAAGTGACATAGGTCATGATAGTGCTAAAAATGTTCACGCAACGATCATAGAACTCCTGAGGCGAACTATTCCCTTGAGTGGCTAATATAAGATCGTTGTAAAGAGCGGTCTCATCTCTTTGGTCGGAGAAATTGTTGATTAGTGCTTTTTTAATGCTATCCCAATCCTCAGATATACCATTCGAATTAAGAATTTGTGCGGCTGGCCCCTTTATCTTATTTAAAATACCGTTTAAAATGCATAGTTTCGCTAGCTCATTCCCTGGATTAGCATTTATATACTCGGCAACGATTTGGTCACACAAATGAATGAATCTGGGGAGTATGTGAGGGTTGCCTTCAAACTCCGGCACAAGGCGCATAGCCTTAAAAATAGTGTCCACGTCGGTCATCTTACGGGATTGAGAAAACTCAGAGCCTACGAAATTATCTAAATTAATTTCTAAATCTACGTCTCTATTTATATCTAAGTTCAACCTACGGGCTTCTCTAATACGGGCAGGCCCTTTAGGGGTAGTTTGCCTGGGATGAAAAATCTTAACGATTAAAAATAACTAAAGGGAAATTAGGATTAATTGAAAGCAACACACAGAAACGATTTTGAGTGTACTTACATAAACATCTTGGTACCTCTGGGATCAATGTCTGGATTTCTCCTTCGCTGCGACTTCAGGTTCTTATAACAGGATACTCAAGTCCGGCGATTGCTTGCAACGGTAGCGATGTGGATCTTCGATGTGAGAATAACCCTATCGAACTACCTCGAAACTTTTTTGAGTATCCTACCGACTGCGCCAATTATGAATGTCACAGCCGAAGGACCCAAAAAAAACCAAGATTTATTAATTTAAAATAAAACTTTAATTATTTATAATTACAAATATGGGTGAATCTAACCGATGTGAGATATAGAATGAATACAAGAAATATTTTATTTAATTAAGAAATGTTAAAATGTTTCCACTGCTGTGTCAGCGTCCTCATTTCCACGGCGACGTAGTGCTGACTCGACGACTCGTGGCTGTTCGCAGTCACGTAGGCTATACAAGTATATTTTGCGGCTCTGCTTGTATAGCAAATTACATAGTAGTGAATACTATAACAAGTATTTGTTGGTTTTACGACTGACAGTGTCAATATACAAACTTATGGGTCAGCAAACATATCCATTTCGCACCTGAGATTTTTTTCCGTCCAAATCTTTTTCTTTTCTATAAAATCTTATTATGTACGGTAAGTAGTATGGGAAAACATATTTAAAAAATATACCATTTACACAACTTCTAGAAAGTGCATAGCACGTTCGTGACATCCAGGTGTGTAGACTACGTTGTAGAATTTTAGAAAAAATTAACTCACTATCGTATTATTCAGGTACGAAAGGGATATGGCTATATGTGGACGCTGACTTGTCATTTTTGTTTCAGTATCAGATTTTCAATGCCTCGAAGCGAAGATGAAGCCAGCTGTTACGTTGCCAAGACCTGATGTTGTTACAAGCCGAGGTAAGTCATAATAATCTGAGAAACTTGAATGTATTTACTGAATTTGAAATATTATATTATAATATTTAATCTCCCCGGATTATTGGTAAAACACCAACCCTGCAGGACTGTATTACTAACACATAAACAACAAGGTTTGTTGTTTATGTGTTACGGGCCAGCTGGCGCGGTTGGTTAAGACTGTGGTTAAGATTCCACCTATCGCGCCGCAGTTTGTAGGTTCGATTCCTACAGGATTTACACGTCTGTATGTCTGTATGTCTGAGTCTGGGTGTAATTATGTATATTAAGTATGTATTTACAAACAAAAAGTAGTATATGTATTATATCAGTTATCTGGTTTCCATAGTACAAGCTCTGCTTAGTTTGGGATCAGATGACCGTGTGTGAGGAATGTCCCAGGATATTTATTTATTATTAATATATTATTAAGTCCTTCCATCCGAAAACCAAGCGTGTAACTTTTTTTGTACCTACACGTTTTATATTAATCGTTATTTGTTGCAGCAAACACCCCCCCAACACCAGTTCAGCTGTCCCCCTCAACGGCCCTGTTTGGGGCAAGTGTTGTCCCCACCGCCAACAAGAGCCCCATCAACACTTTGTATGAGAACTACCCGGGGCTTACCTTCCTCTGCACCTTCGGGGATGGATCACCGCTCGATTCTGCGCAGGGTAAGTCATCGAGAATCCTTTTAGAGTAGTAATACCGACCAATCCAAATCAGCAGCAAGTCAGTGCTTTTGCACTAATTAATAACAGTACCGAACAATCACTGTATCTTAATGTTTAGTGTCCCTGGCTTAGTCTATTAGAGCCATTTAGAGCGCATTGTCGAGAGAATATTAAATTTTTCACTACTTAAAAATATACACACACGACACATTCTCACAAAAACTACGGTCATTCACACATCACACATTCACAGTCTCGCTCCATTTTGACATCTGCAAACTATGATGTATTGGGGGGCCTGGAGCTCTAAAATGCAGGCTTAGGCTTAGTTTAGACTCCAGATCTCCCACAAATTACTTTTTTTGCCATTTTTCTATTGTCAACTGCATATATGTACAATGTTATTTGTGGAGATGAAATAAACAAACATTATTATTATTATTATACATAAAATTCTACATTGCATGGAGGACATCAGCAAGGTATGCCTTTGTGTCCTTTTCATTTGCCGACTTGATTTTCAACCATAAAGTAATATGATTCTTCATACTGTCACTGTTTCACCATACTTGACCATACATCAGGAGTTTCGGGAGATATTTGACCATACATCAGGAGTTTCAGGAGATATTTGACCATACATCAGGAGTAGCAGTAGCAAATGCCATGAGCGTTCTTATAGACAAAGTAAAGAATAAAGTAAATAATTAAAGATCGATCGATACGCTACAAGAATAAAAGTAAAATTACCGAAAATAAAGGGCTGGTTAAATCTGAAGTAAAAATAGGGGGTTGTAAATATATTTCTTCCAATTCCCCTGGTATTGCAAGTGTCCATACGTGTTGGTAACCACTTAACATCAGGTAGAATGTCTGCGTACTGGTCACCTGCTGACATAATCAACTAACATCCACCCTTGTCCACAGTTCCCATGCAGTTGAGCCACAGCATGAGGTTCAAAGTAGTCTGCTACATCAAGGATCAGAAGTACGAGGGATATGGTAAGTTCTTTATATGACCATCTTTTTTCAATATAATTCTTACATCCCAATTTGTCCATCGAATTTTAAGACGCCGGTAGAATTTAATATTTGCATATAAATATATATATATATATGATATTCCTCACAAACGGTTATCTGATCCCAAACTGAGCGTACTATATGTATTCAAATTCAAAAATTGTGTTTTTTTTTTTCTAGTTTATATATTTTTTAACCTTCGTAGAACAATATGGACAGATGTTTCAGTGATTTGCGACCGTAGTTCATTTATCATATTGTAGAACATTAAGGTGATCGAAAGAATGAGAAGGTGGACACTATAACACTCATTTAGCTATAAAGCCATTATAATAAAGGGTTAGTATCAAAACTGGTTCTGGTAAACTAGTTGACACTTTTTATGCCGGGTGACGAAAGTGACAATAATAGAATGTTGCCATCTAAAGAGTTTCAATTACAGCCAGGCTCAACTTTCGTTTCCACCCACATGTTGTCAAAATCCCGGTTATACGGACTATGAGGATCATTCACATAATATAAACTTTTTGGTTGCCATGGAGGATGCACATAACATTTCTGGACGTATCGTTGTACAGTACCCAACTGATATGGCGCGTCGTGAATCTTCGTTCGCACAGAAAAGAAAGTATGGCCCCGAAGATTAACGAAAGAATGCTTAAAACTTACAATCAACCTTAGATCACTACTATAAGGTTCATAATACACTGCAACAGTTAGTTCCGTCTCACTCGCGCGTGAGGCCGCTTCGCTAACATGGCGGCAGCTGCCGACCAATAGCGTTTCCCGCGCTTGAAAATGTATCTTCTGCGCAGGTACATCGGTAAGCCATATCAGTTGGGTAATTCTGACCATACTTAAAACATTAATAACCTCGTCATTGCTTGATAGATTTTAATCCTTTAAAAAACAAAATGTTCAGAAATGTTTTACATCCTCCTTAGTTACCAAAAAGTTAGGCTTAGGTTAACCCGTGGGAACAAACGGACTGATTGATACCCAGAGTCGCGCGGAGTCGCAGACTTATGACGTCACAGCTGAATATCTAAAAAACCCCGATTTCGTCACTGACTCACTGATGATCATCAAAACTCTTACGGTACTTCCTGAAGTCCTAGAAAGCTGACATTTGGTATGTAAGCTTGTATTAGAACACAAACAACGAAAAATTATAAAACTTAGAAATTTCGAACCCAAAAAAATAAAAACTTACAAGAAGAAGTGAAATCCCACCAAAAACATTTTTATGTAAAATTGTTGCCAAGACATGGCTCGCACAGTCAAAAAGTTATCAGATCTCGTGTAGAGCCAAGCTTATAACTCTACAAGCCCAACTTCACAAACTCTACACACCGTAATCAAAATATGTGGCTTGGCAGTTACCGACACATGGGAGTAAAGTGAAAAATTTATTCACTGTTAACATATTTACGCTACGGTGTGTAGAGTTTGTAAAGTTAGGGCTTGTAGACTAAGGGCGTGTAGAGTTATAAGCTTGGCTCTACATGAGATCTGATAACTTTTTAACAGTGCGAGCCGTATGTCTTGGCAACATTTTACATAAAAATGTTTTTGGTGGGATATGTTTTTCACTGTATAGGTTTTTATACCGTTACAAATCTGCATACTCAAAAAAAAACGTGAATGATCCTCATTATAAATTAAAAATAGTAAAGGACCTAATATAGACCCCTGCGGCACACCCGTATGCACGGTAAAATCAGATGATTTAACTCTATTGACATCAACACTCTGAGTTCTTTCACCAAGATACTATATCATCAGATCAAGTTTTGCGCCTCTAACTCCATAATAATAACGTTTACGTATGAGTGTCCGGTGATCAACACAATCGAAAGCTATAGATAAATCTCCACATGAGTAAGGTCGCCAGAACTCATTGGGGAGGGAAGGGTTGGAAACGCGTGAATGATGCCCTGTGTGATGCAAGCGTCCATATGGCTTACAGTAGTACCCAATTAATATGGCTTACCGATGTACCTGCGCAGAAGATACATTTTCAAAGCGCGGGAAACGCTATTGGCCGACAGCTGCCGCCATGTTAGAGCGCGCCGTGCGGAGGGGCCTCACGCGCGAGTGAGACGGAACTAACAGCTGCACTGTATTATAAAACCTTATAGTAGTGTTCTAAGGTTGATTGTAAGTTTTATGCATTCTTTCGTTAATCTTCGGGGCCATACTTTCTTTTCTGTGCGAACGAAGATTCACGACGCGCCATATCAGTTGGGTAATACTGTACCAGTTTATAGCCGGCTCTTCTCACCAAAATAACCTTCCAAGTGCATGCGGTCTATTTGAATAAAAAGTTCTGAATTTTGACAATTTCTTTAGGATCCAGCAAGAAACTAGCCAAGTTAGCGGCGGCTCGGTCGGCGCTGGCAGTACTGGACGAGGGCAAGGTGGAGGCACCTCCCACCGACCCTGACACAGAGTACCTGCCGCAGACACTCGCAGATCATGTCGCCAAGTGAGTAATTGTTACACTTATTTACGACAAGGTGGACCCACCTCCCACCTCCGTGTTACTTGAAATGTTTTTTTTACCAAGTGTTTGTTTATTATAATAATTTTATCACTTTGCCAACAGGTTGGTGAACGAGAAATTCAACGAGATAATGAAGAACGACATCGTACACTCGAAGCGTAAAGTTTTAGCCGGTATCGTCATCACCACAAATAATAGGATCGAAAATGCAAGGGTGAGTTTTGCTAGTCGTGTCCCGCCAAGAACGTATCGGTGTGTTCCGACAGCTGCACTTGAGAGCCAGTTCCTTCTAGGCTTTGTGTGTGCACCACCTTCGGCCGCATCATCACTTACCATGGTGAGATTGTGGCCAAAAACATTGTCAGAAAACAAATTATCCTCTTTTTATCTAGTACTAGCTGTTCCGCGCGGTTTCACTCGCGTTCCCGGGATATAAAATAGCCTATAAAACTCGGGGATAATGTAGCTTCCTATTAGTGAAAGAATTTTTCTAATCCGACTGGTAGTTCCAGAGATTAGCCCGTTTAAACAAACAAACAAAAAAACTCTTCCGCTTTATTATAGTAGTATAGATTAGACAAATACCACCACAACCTACCATTCGGTCTGAGCAACAATATGACAATTCTGATCCGTCCGTCAGTTAGATTATCAAAAAATATTGGACACGTATTTTTTGCTTTACCAAATCAATAAAAATTGACAAAGATAAAGCGCCTCAAAGTTCGGGAGTGACTCGTGACGTCACTTGTTTGTGAAAAGTGTACCATCGTTTGACGTCACGCGCAACTTCAACACCATATATCTTCGTCATATCTTGTTCGATTGACAAAAGAAAAAAATACGTGTCTTATATTTTTAACCGACTTCAAAAAAGGAGGAGGTTCTCAATTCAGTTGTATTTTTTTATGTTTGTTACCTCATAAAACTCCGTCATTTATGAACCGATTAGGAAAATTCTTTTTTTTGTTTGGAAGGGTACACTTCCCGTTCGGTCCCATTGTCATCAGATCAGGAATTGATTACTTCTTAGTGTACTTTGTAGTCGGTTTAAGTTTTTTGTTAAACAGTTTTCAATTATTTCGTGTCAGGTGATAGCAGTAACAACAGGAACGAAATGTGTGTCGGGCGAGCATATGTCTGTGCGAGGGAGGGCCGTCAACGACTGTCACGCTGAGGTAATTATTATTTTATAACAAATACTTTTGCATTCATTAAACTAGGGGTTTCATCTCGTTCCCAGGGGGTCTACTCCCTAAGCACGAAGTCCGTAGTTTCGGCCTTAGTTACGGGCGTTTCCTACTCCGTATGACCTACGGACGGATGGTTCGTTCGGGGCCCGCACGAAGAATGAATGACAACACAATTTGACTCCCGATGCGTTTTTATCCGTCCGAATAATTGAACTTGGCAGTTGTTTTAGCGTATCGTTATGTCATTTAATATGACATCAAAATTGTTATCGTGCTGTTTACGAAAGTAACAATTTGGAGTAGTCGAGATTAGTAACCCCTACTAACTGGGCTATGAGTAATTGGAGGATGGCTGATTATTATCATTTTATGCATTTTACTGATGACAAGACCCCCCTCAATAACCCGCGACCCAACTTTTCGTTTTCCCTCATGAAATCGATGAGGACCACAATTTGCGCGTGAGTTGTTGCTGCGGTTGGGGCCTTTTTAAATAATTATTCTTGTAAGGAAATATAAACCTTACCGGTACCTTACCTTACGATGTTGTTGTTTGTCTTATTCGCCAAAAGGCAGGCAAAGGTCTGAGCCATACAGCCTTGTCTTATTTCAGTTTTCTCGAGTTGTATTAAATATAGTCACAAAATAAATCACTTCATATAGTTCGCACTATCAGTCACCGTCCTTAAAAGTCATGTTTTAGTACAATGGTGATAAATTGTACAAAAACTTTTCACAGACTTCTTGAGACAACTTGAAAGGACACGATACACATGATTCATTTCAATTCACTTCACTGGTGCACATGGATTGATCTTTATTGGATAAAATACCACCGATAATATGCAATAAAACACAAAATACACGAATTTATGAAAATAAAAATGAAAACGCAACGTCACTCTGCAAGTTCCCGCCAAAAAAGTCCTTATTTACAAATTTTGACATTTCATTTGAAAGTTGCTGTCAAAAAGAAAAAAAAGACAAAGGTATCAACAGCATAATGCCGCTTTTCGGAGAAAAATAATTCATTTTTATATTTAAAGACATTAAAAAAGTATATTTTAGTATATTGTTAAAAATGAGATCACTTTTAACGTAATAAAAATAATAATATTATTTGTTTGCTTGAAATCACAAAATAAGTAAACCGATAATCTACCAATAAAATAGTGCAACTCTATCGTCGTGCGCCATTCGTTCACGAATATTGTCTATGATCCCGCTCGAAACTGATAAATCCGAAATCATTAGGGAGTAGGGTTCACTCCGAAGTTTCGGAATACTTTCGGACGAGCCCGTAACTTCGTTGACGAAGATAGGGAGTAGACCTCCAGGTTAGATTAGTATCCTATTTCCTTAGTTAGAATATTATAGAGTGATAACGTTAACAATGTTTACATGTTGATTTACAGTGACACAAAATGTCCATATGGATTCCTTGTCATTTGTTATCAGAAAAAAAAAACCGGACAAGTGCGTGTCGGACTCGCGCGCCGAGGGTTACGTGCAGACTTCCCAATTAGCTGTACACGAGCTGTATTAAAGTTCGTTTTTATACTATAAGCTGTATATTCAGGCTGTATAAGATCTTATACAGCCTGTAGTGTAAAAAGGGCCCATATTACATTAGTACAGAGCATGTTCGTCGCTAAAAACGGTTAGCCGTTATAAACGATGTCGTAATACGCCCCCCCCCCCCCCCACACACACACATACATACAGGCGCACATAATGTCACCACTTAATAAAAAAAACATTGTTTTTCGTTACAGGTGGCGGCGAGAAGATGTTTGCAGCGACACCTCTACGCTCAGTTATTGCAGTACGCATCACAAAGAGGTAATGGTATTACTAACTAGCCGTCCCCCGCGGTTTCACCCGCGCTCCCGGGATAAAAAATAGCCTATAATACTCTGGGATAATGTAGCTTTCTTATTAGTGAAAGAATTTATCGAATCTGACTGATTATTCCGTTTAAACAAACAAACAAAACTCCCGCTTTATTATATAGAAAATTTTTTTTGTTTGTTTGATGGGCTTGCATTTATCCTCCGACTAACCCCATGAGTTGTGACGAGGCCGAGGATGTAGCACCCTTACCAGACAAGGATGTTAAAAAAAGTCGGATATATTCTCGCTAACAAAAAACTGTGTCACTCAAGTCGGCCACCACGCTGTACGTACAAGCCGGCACGCACACATTCACACATTAGTTGAGCGCGAGTAATCGACTCTGTGTAAACGGCGACAGAGTCTAGTTTCCCGCGGAATAGCCAACTAAGGTGTGCGTGAGACGTGGCCGACTCCATAGACACAGTTTTTTGTTAGCGAGAATATGTCCTCCGTAGTCTGTGTTACCAGATAATTAAATTAAAAAAATACATTCTCACTTACCACGGTGAGATTGTGGTACAATACACAGTAAAAAAATGGTTTCAAAGATTTGTCCAAGGGCCGTAACCTTGGCAACGAGGTACAAAAGTCGATCTACCCAAATGCTCCCCCTATCCTCAGATCCGAGCCAGCCGATCCCGGAATCAGACCTGGAGCCGGTTCCTGGAGGTGGTGGTGGGTTCCAGCTGAAGTCGTCCCGCCAGCTGCACCTGTACGTGAGCACGGCGCCCTGCGGCGACGGACGGATCTTCAGCCCGCACGAGAACCACCAGCTCGAGCCTGATCGACATCCCAACAGGTTGGTAATGTCTGCTATTGGTTCAAACATTGGTCCAAATATTGGTCCAAATATTGGTCCAAACATTGGTCCAAATATCCCTACAGGTTGGTTTTTTATACGACGAAGTGGCAAACAAGCATACGGCCCGCCTGATGGTAAGCGGTTACCGTAGCCTATGGACGCTTGCAACACCAGGGATATTCGCGCGTTGCCGACCCTGCAGAAATCTCTTCACACCATTTTTGAAGAACCCCATGCTGTACTCCATTGGGAAAACCATGGCAGGGAGCTCATTCCACAGTCAGAGCGTCCCCGGAAGGAAGCTTTTCTATACCACTAAAGTGGCAAACAGGCATACGGCTCGCCTGGTGGTAAGCGGTTACCGTAGCCTATGGACGCTTGTAACACCAGGGGTATCATTCGTGCGTTGCCATCCCTTATTCCAAAGCTCCTTTATTTTCGCTTTTTTTTCTCTGCTATTGGTTCAAACATTGGTCAGAATATTGGGTCAATCATTTGTCCAAATATAACGTTTGACCTTATGTTTGGACCAATGTTTTCGGCGTACACACGGCTACAGATATAAGCTATACATTTCCAGTATAAGCTGATCTCACATTGTATAGAATTTCGGTACAATGGGAGCCATGGGAGGTCAGCTTATAATAGAAATGTTTTTTTTTTCTTTTTTTTTTAATTAGATGGGCTTGCGTTTGGCCACTGACCCGCCCATAAGGGGCGATGACGAAGCCTAAGATGAAACACGCTTACCCAGAAGAAACTTATTCACTCTGGCCTTGAAAGTACCTAGATTGTAAGCGTCAGGAAACATGTATAGCTTGATGTGTAGCCGTGTGTACAAACATCACAAATGTGTATTCGAAAATTTGGAAAAATACTTAATTGTATGATAGTCACAAACTAAATATAATTTTAAGAATATTTCGCATCGCGTTTTTGTACCGTTGTTCCATAAAAAATGGTTTTTTGATTTAGCATTGTGCATATTTGGATCATGCATATTTTGGCTGTTTAACCATCACACATGAGAACCTGGGGCCCAATTCTCACCCAATCGAAACTGATCGCTCGATCGAAAAAAGCACGAATTCTAACTTTTACGAACGTTACGTTATTCTGGCAATTTCAAGGCCGGCATATTTAGAAGGGAAACCAGTCAGCTAGAGCGTTGATTCGAATTGACTCCGCCCCTCGAAATTTTACAGTCGAATAGGACTCGAACCGTAAGTTCGATTCGAAGGCTAGTTCGAGGGAAGTGAGAATTGGGCCCCTGTACGTGGCTGTAATTTTAATTAAAAATATATTTAAAATTTCTTTTATTTGGTTTTGTTTTCAGACTCGCCCGCGGTCAACTGCGTACGAAGATAGAGTCGGGTGAAGGCACTATACCGGTGAAGAATTGCAATAACGTTGTGCAGACATGGGACGGAGTGTTACAGGTGAGATTATTTCTGTGATACAGAACTCCGGCACTTGAGAGCCAGTTGCTTCTATACTTTGTGTGCTTACCGACTTCGGCCGCATCATCACTTACAGTATTACTCAACTGATAAGGCGCGTCGTGAATCTTCGTTCGCACAGAAAAGAAAGTATGGCCGCGAAGATTAACGAAACAATGCTTAAAACTTACAATCAACCTTAGATCACTACTATAAGGTTCATAATACAGTGCAGCTTAGTTCCGTCTCACTCGCGCGTGAGGCCCCTCCGCACGGCGCGCGCTAACATGGCGGCAGCTGCCGACCAATAGCGTTCCCCGCGCTTTGAAAATGTATCTTCTGCGTAGGTACAGTCGAGGACAAAAATAAGTATACACCACCAAGCCTCATAAAAAGTAGCCGTTCACATTATCATAGATATGGGAACATACAAAAGTTCAAAAATAAGTAAACACTGTTGGACAATTATGTATGTAAACAACAAGTTCAATAATATATATCCATGTATCAAATCATTAATTTGTGAACAATCAAAATACCATAAATATGTATTCATCATTATAGTCAAAAATATGTAAACTCATTGAAGTCTAGGCCTTCATGGAAATTAATTGAAAAACGGTAGGTATTTGAAAAAAGTTTTTAAAAAAATCAATAATTTTGTGTTCGGCCACGTCGGTAGTTTCGCGCTCGCGATGTTGTCAGCTCGTGCGCAAGCTGGCTGGCAACGTCGCCTACCGCATGATGTGATCAAGTCGTTGAGAAAGGTAAAGTTATTGTCGCTCCCTGTAACAGGGCACTCACTGAGCAATTTCAACAATTCGTCGTGACATATTTATTCATGATTATTATTTCAAATATTTTGAATTAGTAGATACGTAGCCGTAGCCGTGTTTGGGATTGTTAGAATTGTCGTGAGATGAACTTTGGCCATATATGGTTTTCAGAGTCTGATGATGGAGTAGGAGGGTGGACACTGGAACTTCCATAACGGAGCAACGTATCCCAGCCATGTTTGGGGTTGTTGGAATTGTCGTGAGATGAACTTTGACCATATATGTTTCTCAGGGTCTGATGATGGAGTAGGAGGGTGGACACTGGAACTCCATTGCGGAGCAACGTAACCTAGCCATGTTTGTGGTTGTTGGAATTGTCGAGAGATGAACTTTGACCATATATGGTTTTCAGGGTCTGATGATGAAGTAGGAGGGTGGACACTGGAACTCCATTGCGGAGCAACGTAACCTAGCCATGTTTGTGGTTGTTGGAATTGTCGAGAGATGAACTTTGACCATATATGGTTTTCAGGGTCGGATGATTGAGTAGGAGGGTGGGCACTAGAACTCTATAGCGGAACAACGTATCCTAGCCGTGTTTGGGGTTGTTGGAGTTTTCGTGAAATGAACTTTGACCTTATATGGTTTTCAGGGTCTGATGATGGAGAAGAACGGTAAGCACTGGAACTCCATAGTGGAGTTGAACTTTTTAGATACTGGTCCGATTGCTCTCAAAATTGATATTTGAGTGTCCTCGGGGTCACAAAACAAGAATCTTTTCTCAGAATTTTGAAAAAGTGTCCGCCATGTTGAACTTTTTAGATACTGGTCGGATTGCTCTCAAAATTGATATTTGAGAGTCCTCGGGGTCACAAAACAAGAATCTATTCTCAAAATTTTGAAAAAAGTGTCCACCATTTTGAACTTTTTAGATACTGGTCCGATTTCTCTCAAAATCGGTATTTGAGTGTCCTCGGGGTTACAAAACAAGAATCTTTCCACAGAATTTTCAAAAAGTGTCCGCCATTTTGAACTTTTTAGATACTGGTCTGATTGCTCTCAAAATCGATATTTGAGAGTCCTCGGGGTCACAAAACAAGAATCTATCCTCAAATTTTTGAAAAAGTGTTCGCCATTTTTGACTTTTGAGATACTGGTCCGATTGCTCTCAAAATCGATATTTGAGAGTCCTCGGGGTCACAAAACAAGAATCTATTATCAAAATTTTCAAAAAGTGTCCGCCATCTTGAACTTTTTAGATACTGGCAAATTCACCCTGTATATGTAGGTACTAAATAATATATCAATGAATGTTGTGTGATCTTCAGTGTCATCATTGTTCAGATAGTTGTATACATATTTTTGGCACATTGAGTGGTAACTATTTTATGCATCTTTCAGGGAATACATATTTTTACTTTATCTAACGTGTACATATTAATGATCGTGTCGGGTACATATTTATGTTGTCTATATTGTTTACATATTTGTTAGCATTTGAATGAGTACAAATTATTGGAGCTTTTTATGATTACTTCTTTTTTATAATGATACGTGTATACATATCTTTGTCTTCGACTGTACATCGGTAAGCCATATCAGTTGGGTACTACTGTACCATGGTGAGATTGTGGTCAAACACAGGACATAGTAAGGCCTAAACATGTTTATCTTCTTCTTAGTTTTAAGTTTATCAACCAAATCCAAATTAGTACTTATTTCTGCCAGTGTCGAGTTATAAATTCCAGTCACATTATCACTTACACAGTCCTCAGTCAGTCACAGTCCATAAAAGTCATGTTTTACTACAATGATGGTCATTGTACTAAAATTTTCACGGACTTTTTGAGACAACTTGTAAAGTCACGATACACATAATTCATTTCATATCACTGTTACACACGGATTGATCTTTATTGTATAAAATACCACCGATAATATGCAATAAAACCCAAAATAAATGAATTTATGAAAATGAAACGAAAACGCAACGTCACTCTGCTAGTTCCCGCCAAAAAAGTCCTTAGTTTTGTAATATGACAAACAAATTATTTTTTGGACTTATTTCTGTCAGTGTTAAGTTATATTATTAGTTCACTTGGGATAAAATTTGAATATTCTTTTTATAATATAGCAGAATTTATGACATTTAAAATCTCCTAAGGAACTTGTTATTTTTAACGATTTTGTATTGTGTTGTGTGGTATTTAAATTTTTTGTACTTTATTTTAATTTAATTTGGTATTAATATTTGTGATTATATCAATTTCTCTTTGATTTATCATTATGTGTTATATACAAATAATAAAATTATATAAATACCTGATCAATTTTGCACGCCGTCATGGCGAAACATGCAGAACTAAAAACATTATATTAAGATGTATGTTTTCACCATGTTTCATGCAAATAAATTATCTTTTATGTTTAAAGAATTATATTAGAATTTTGAGTCATGGGCGCCCTTCTAGTATAATTGTCAGTGCGATTAGAATGTTAATATTATGTAATGAATCTAAGCTTGTTTTGAAAAGAGTAATTGCTGAGTTTATTGCCGGCTCTTCTCAGCAAATGCAACCTTCCGAACCGGTATTAGAGTATTAGAGTCAGACTTTTCATAAGTGCCTGCGAATGTCTATTTGAATAAATGATTTTGAATTTTGAATTAATATTATGGTTGTTCCAGGGTGAACGACTGCTAACAATGTCGTGTTCGGACAAAGTGGCTCGGTGGTGTGTGGTGGGGCTCCAGGGGGCTCTTCTGTCCCGTTTACTGCGGCCCGTCTACCTCACATCACTAGTCTTGGGGTCCTTGCTGAACCATCATCATATGTACAGGTTAGTGTACTGTACTGCCTCTCCTCATATAGGGGTTATGAGGAGACCTACTGCGGACCTGCGGATTGTGGAATGAGTTCCCTACATCGAGGAAAATCCCTTTAGCGTAATACAGAGCAATCCAATGTGCTAGATGACCAAAAAAACTCTATTTAGTGCGTCTTTTACATTATCAAAAAATATTAGACACGTATTTTTTCTATTGTCAATCAAACAAAAAAACTGTTTTACTAAAAACTTAAACCGACTTCAAAGTACACTAAGAAGTAATAAAATCCTGATCTGATGACAATGGGACCAAACGGGAAGAGTACCCTTCCGAACAAAAAAAGAATTTTCCAAATCGGCTCATAAATGACGGAGTTATGAGGTGACAAACATAAAAAAAACGAATTGAGAACCTCCTTTTCTTGAAGTTGGTTAAAAGATGATAAATAAAACACGAAAAATTATAAGTATTTTAATTTTATTTAAACTACAAACTTATAAATTCTTAATTACTAGAGGGTAATATATATCAAGCAGAAAGGGCCCACTGGCGGTTGTAACATGATTATTTACATAACTCACATCCTATACTATTATATATGTATTATGTATATTAAGTATGTATTTACAAACAAAAAGTAGTATATGTATTATATCAGTTGTCTGGTTTCCATAGTACAAGCTCTGCTTAGTTTGGGATCAGATGACCGTGTGTGAGGAATGTCCCGGGTTATTAAAAATTATTTTATTATTATTAATTAGCAATACTTGCATTATGTTTTGAGATCTCGAGAACGGCTCTAGCGATTTCGATGAAATTGTGTATATGGTGGTTTTGGAGGCGAAAAATATATATAGAAATGGAAACCAAAGAGCAAAGCTACCCGGATAATTATATTTGAACTAATAAAGATCGTTTTCGTTTAAAAAAAATTAAAAAAGAAAACTTGTGGGGTCTGGTTAAGGCGGCCCTCTGTGGCCGGCGCAACTTCAACGCAAGCATAGTCTAAAAGCTTGTTGTTTCATCCAACGTAATGTTTGACTGCGAAAAAAGCGAGACAGCATCAGAGCCGTCGGTTATCAGTCGGTAAATTCCGCTGATCACTCGCGGCCGCTTCGCTAGGTCGTCATTCATGATTTCGCATTCATAAAACTTGTTCCAGGCGTATACTTCTTGTGAAAAAATCTTACCAGTTTGTGAAAAAAAAGTTAGTTATTTAGAATCTCCAATACATTTGCAAGCCTGGTATCTAAAGGTTTTCTTTACTTTTACAATTTATAGGTACATTAGATATGGCCAAAGTTCAGGCAAAAACGCTGTTTTTCGGAGGCTTTGACTGAATTTGTTTCACACTCTTTTTAAATTTCGCCAAGATACACGGCTAGATATAGTGCCCAAGATACTAATTTGTTCAAAACATCTAACGAAAAATGTTTAACAACGCCATAATAAGTACAGAGGTTTTGTATGAAAAGTATGACGAATTGAGTCCTCTTAAGTTTGCTATTTACTTATTAAATATAGATTCAGTCTACTTTGTAGTTTTGCAGCCGCGCCGGGGCACGCAATTCTTGTCAGTGCGATTAGAATGTACATATTATGTAATGAATCTAAGCTAGTTTTGAAAAGAGTAATTGCTGAGTTTATTGCCGGCTCTTCTCAGCAAATGCAACCTTCCGAACGGGTATTAGAGTATTAGAGTCAGACTTTTCATAAGTGCCTGCGAAAGGTCAATTTGATTAAATGATTTTGAACTTTGAAAATCTTGAGTTTCTCGCCGTTTCTTCGGTTGAAGGCCGACTTACGAACTGGTGGTGACTTCAGTAGCTTTGACCTTCATAAGTGCCCTACTAGGGCCTAAATTGAATAAATGACTTTGACTTTGAAAGTACCATATATTTGATTTTAATCATACCCTATCCGCTTGATATATCATCTACAAAGACATATCAATGAAAAATATTGTAAACACTCAAGAAATCCATCTCAGTCTTATACAAGCAACTCTCAACTTTATTATTATTGTACTTATGTTTATTCTATGGAGTATGGTGATTGACGATGGGTCATTAGGAAAAATGATCCTCGGGCCCTGAATAAGAAATAAATTCATATTATCACATAAGTAATAAAAAAGTAAGTTCAAAATCTAAAACCCGACTACTGAAAAATCACGCTTTGATAAGTATGAAACAAGAAAATATTTTTCATCACACTTGCTCGTAAAGTGTCATTTATTGCACCGTTTTTAGTATCTTAATGCAGCTTATTACGCACTAGTGCTTGTTACTTTACATTACCGCACAGTTTTATGATAGATATAAACCGATTATGTTATGTTTGTACCTCAATGCAATTGATATGTGTGTAGACGAAAGCATGCTTAATTTAAACGGGTAAAGCAGGATGACAGAGCATCGCTGTCAAAAAAAGAACCTGCGCGCCATATTGTTGACGTTCTCATTGTATCAAAAAATCTACTTAAAAAAACGAGAGTGGTTTTTCCTGGCAAGTGTGTTGAAAAACGTCGTATGACACGCATGTGCATTGATCATTACACTCTCGGCTCTCTAATCGCGTTCACCTGCGGCTCACGCGCTTAATAGCGCCTCGTCTGTAATTACCAACTTTGCACACATGTATCATAATGTACTATTAATGTATTTAATACATATTCATTCAGAGGATAGCCGTGGTCATCACATATCAAGATATTTAAGATTCATCCCAAGTGCTACCATATCAGCAATATCAGCATTCAGCATACATCACATGCCAAAGTAATATAAACCTTATCTATTTAACATACGCACTTAATTACCATCTAGCTACTATTAACAGTTAATCTACCGCCATTAGGTGCCAAACCGAATAGTCTCTTCAAAAACGCCACAGCTTTCGACTCGCTGCCTAACTCCAAAGAATAGGTAATTGGAGGCAATAACGGTGCAGAACCGCCAATGTAATTATTCCTCTCTTTTGACACGTGATTTAATTCTCCGTTGCCATTCTTTACAAGAGTATTAATTTCACGCATCACTGTAAACACTGGCAAGACATTTCTACGGTTTTTAAGCAGAAAATCTAGTATTTTGAACAGGAAGTTGTCATCGTCGTGATCTCTACTAAAGAATTGTGTGAAACGCTTCTGTCTCTTATGTATTCTATGTTCTGAATTTATTTGGGATATGATGTCTATTAATTTTAGTATGTTATTGATTTTAAATTTCGGCGTTTCTAGGTCTTGATTAGATTCTAGACTACGCTCTTCATCTATGTCTTTATTGGATATAGCTGTAGGATTTAATAATGTTGGATCTTTTAAATCTTCATTAAATTCTATATCTTCTAGTGATGATCTCTGATTTTCATCGGTTTTTATAAAATTCATGATTATAACATTAAGTAAATTACTATGTTTTAAGTCTTTATTTGTTGGTTTTAGTTTTCGTTCCGTAAGTTTAGAGTCATGTTCGTCTTTGCTAGTTACAATATTGTTTGCATTATTTATTTCCTTATTCTCTTGATTGTCAGGTTCAAATATGTCTTTATCTGCATTTATATCATCTTTAGATTTGTCTTCTATTGTTTTTGAATTTTCGTTATCTGTATTTCTAATATTCAAATCTTTATCATCTGTTCTAATATCTTTGTTCTCAAATACAAGACTGACTTCTAGTTCTTTCTTTCCTCTATTACTATCTTTAATGATATCTGTCTTTTCGAATACTTTTATAGTAGCTTCAATTTCTTGATCCTTAACGTTTACAGCATCTAAAGCTTCTAAATAGTACGTGTAAAAGCCGTGCGTCTGTGTTTGTGTATTACCTGTAACAGTGCAGAAAAGCTGTGCATTATATGTGCATATATTCTTGTAATCAGCTGAATTTGTGCATTAGATTTATCTGGTATTTCAACTAATACTATGTCTACTAACAAAACCATAAATATATCAACGATATTGCAGCGTATATGAAAATTAACCTTATTTATACAGTGTGAAAGGGCAATTTCGATCTATTACCGAAATTATACCGAAGACCATTTACTTCTGAGATGATAATTTTGGTCTAGACCTTTACAAGTTTATCATCTCTCAGAAAAGTATAAGTAAAATGTACCCAGGCCACAGTTTATTTACAATGAATTATTATTACGAGGTGATGCTTTCTAATCTCCCAAGTGCAGCTCTGAAGAGGTGCTCACCGAATCTCAAAAACCAACCCAGCTACAAAGCTCATACGACACAATTTCGCCTACGGTTCTTGGAATCAAAAACACTAGTCTTTCGCCCAATATTTTCCATCTACAGTGCTCCGAACCTCAAAAATCAACCCAAAACAAAGTCTTTAGGACATAATTTCGCCCATAGCTTACTTGGTATCAACCCCGTATCCCATATTCGTGTGCTGGTGGTAAGCACACGTACCACTCCTGTATTTATTCCAAGTTGGACATGAGGTGGCTACGAACGACGCCGGCCGGAGAACCGACTCCGTGTAGAACTGATATGAACGCCAGTGGCTGCAGAAAACTGAAGGGTGGTTAGATGGAACTGCTGTAGGAGGGCCGTGGCCTCTTTTATCGAGTAGGCTAAGGCTGATGTCATAAAGTGGTTCTTTATGACATCAGCCTATAATGTTCCACTGCTGAGCACAGCCTCCTGCACACAAATTAGGGTGCCCACTGTGGATTGTTGGAGGTAGGCTAGTGTTTTCAAACCGCCTAGGAGGCCTCCAACTAGCTTAACGACTAAGTGATAACCGTGACCAACGGCTTTACGTGCCTTCCGAAACGGAAAACGCTTGAGTTGAAATACCACTAGGCGGTCACCCATCCTGGTACCGGCGTTTAATATTGCCACGAGCGCTTACGCTTGCTCTTACTGATCCGACATTTTTTTTATTATTTGACTCAATTTCTTCCCGCCCTTCTGAAATGCTACTTACATTTATTCAGCAGTAGCTGTTGAGGTATGACCACCTCCAGCTCGCATCCCGGCTGTGGACTTTTGCCTCCATTCGGAAAGAAATCCACGTGGCCGAGAGGTTGCTTGTATCCTGTGCAATAAAGTTTAAATTATGTCGTATGTTATGGAATACCTCGGGACGACTTGTAAATGTTCCCGCAAGGCATTAGCGCTACACAAAAATGTTCGACTTTACGACGACTACTTTAATAAATGTTTTGCGAGTCTAAATTCGTCTTACCATACACTTAACGTAAAATGCATGATCAAGACTCACGCGCAGGAACACAACATGAGGTTATTTGGCTGCGGTAACTGTAAGTCCTCCTTACAGAATACCGCAGTCTACTTTCCCAGTCGAGCTGCTTTTTGAGCGAAATAACGCTATGCTGGCGTTCCTCAAGGTTCTATTCTATTCCCGACACTATTCCTGTTGCATATCAACGATATGTTGTCTATTGACATTGGGGGGTCTGCTTAAGTTTGCTATTTATTTACTTATTAAATATCGAGTCAGTCTACTTTGTAGTTTTGCCACCGCGCCGGGGCACGCAATTGTTGTCAGTGCGATTAGAATGTAAATATTATGTAATGAATCTAAGCTTGTTTTGAAAAGAGTAGGTAATATCTAAGTTTATTATCGGCTCTTCTCAGCAAATGCAACCTTCCGAACCAGTATTAGAGTCAGACTTTTCAGACAAGTGCCTGCGAAGGTCTATTTTAATAAATGATTTACAAATTTTGAATTGACGGCATTTATTGCTATACTGACAGTACAGGGGACACTGATTTTTCGTTCCGTGATGGAGAACCAGCGAACGACTTGTCTCAAATCGAGAGTACAACAGTGTCTTCGAATGGGCAAACTTACCGAAGATACCAGCGTCTGTATGTATTACATCGACGAAGTGTGCGTCGCTAGGGTCCAGGCGTTGCTCTAGAGGCAGGTGGGAGAACAGCGGCAGAGCTGGATCTAGACCGGTGATTCTTGATACACGACCTGGGGTAGAAAATGGTAGTTTTAGGCTACAAGTTACTTTGGTTGCATGTGGATAAAGAAGCTTTCTGCCTGGCGGTTAATCCCGATTCTGCATAGGTAATAGAGGAGATGCCTACGTTATATGAGGTATCTGTGCAAAATTTTAAGTTTTTAACCCTGCGGTTTGAGGTCAATCAGTCAAAACATCAGTAACATGGTTAAAGTGATACAGTACCTAGTACCGACTGATATGGCACGTTGTGAATCATCGTTCGCACAGAAAGAAAGTATGGCCCCGAAGATTAACGAAAGAATGCTTAAAACTTACAATCAACCTTAGATCACGACTATAAGGTTGATAATACACTGCAGCTGTTAGTTCCGTCTCACTCGCAAGTCACGCCCCTCCGCACACATGGCGGCAGCTGCCGACCAATAGCGTTTCCCGCGCTTTGAAAATGTATCTTCTGCGAAGGTACATCGGTAAGCCATATTAGTCTGCGCCTGTCTGAAGTTTTTCAACTCTAGCGTTTTTCGTGCTTCGGATGGCACGTAAAGCCGTTGGTCCATAACTAGTTGGAGGCCTACTAGTCGACTTGAAAACTCCAGCAGTGGGTTGACCACTTGCCTACCTCCAGCAATCAGCAGTGGTGGAGTATCTGCCCATTCCCTTTCACTTCCATTTGTGAAAGGAGGTTATATGCTGATGAATGATCATAGATAGACCTGATAGTAAAGCAACAAGGACTACAACTGTACCGACTACAATTTTGTTACTTAGACCAAATTTACTTTGTTCAGTGTGGAATACAATTTAGAGTTCAGTAATATGAAAATTAATGCTAAAGAGGTACATTATAAAGTCTAGTTTCGTTTGTTTACCTGATTTCAAGGCCGTGCCTGCTACACCGGCCGAATGAGCGCCAAGACTGTGTCCCACCAGATGCGTGTTATTTAGGTTGAGACCCCTGCAACATTCACGATACATATTCAATAAATATCCCGGGCCATTGTTCACGAATGGTCATCTGATCCCCAACTAAGCAGAACCCTGTAATGGGCTAGATGACAAAAAAAAAACTATTTAGTCCGTCTTTTACATTATCAAAAAATATTAGACACGTATTTTTTCTTTCCATTTCTTGTCATTTGAACAAAAAAATACGAAGATATCGTGTGTTGAAGTTCCGCGTGACGTCACACGATAGTACTTTACACAAACAAGTGACGGCACGAGCCCCTCTCCCGAACTTTGATTCGCTTTATCTTTGTATTTTTTTTATGATTTGGTAAAGCAAAAAATACGTGTCCAATATTTTTATCCATTTCATTAACTGACGAATTATTATTTTTCATCACTATTAACTTCGTCAGCGCGATGTAGGATATTGTGGTGCCATCTATCTTTCCTACCATAATGTCACAAGAGCGCTTTAATTAGGCAGGCATTAGAGCTATAAATTAATATTTTCAATGGAATACGTCGTGCTCTTTCGCTGACTTCAAATCAGTGTCAGATTAGAGTTATTTCATACTTTTTAGTTAATTCTGAAGTCGATTTAATTTTTTTCAATTACTTTTTTATTTCGTAATTTTTAGTTTTTCTTTAATGCACTAGAATTTGACCAAGATTTTGAGATGTTTTTCTTTTGACACCACACCCGTAGCTCGTATCAATAAGCCAGGCCGTCACACTTATTTGTCCATATCTTGAAAACGACTGAACCGATTTCCCTAAGTTGAAGTAAATGTAAACCATTAAAAAAAGAATGGTTACAATCCGATCAATATCTTCGGAGATATGCGTGGACAAACATACATACAAACACCTATGAAATTTTGTATATTTGTTTGGAAGCCCTAATAGATTATCATATGTGAATATATTGCAGCTTCAATAATATTACATACATACGTGTCGAATTGATAATCTCCTTTTTTTTTTTTTTGATTAAAAATGAAGCGCATCCCTCGCTACACATCTCTATTGGACATGCAGCCTTATGATGCGAGTTCCCTATCCGCGCGAAACAGTTTTTAAACCAGAGCATTGCTCTCCTTTTTTGCACAGCTTTTGACATGCGATGTACATACGCGTCATCTATTTAGATTTATATCTGTGACCAAATCAACACCAAACCACAGATTACTAAATAGTTACTACGTAACAGATAAATCACTCCATATAAAATTGACAATACCTACTGCTATAATAGCCTACTCTTTTGAGTCGCTAGACGCTGCGAACGAAAATGAACCTAAACTTACGAGCGTAAATTTAGTTTTGCTTTGTAGCTACTCGCCGCCGCGTATATAGAATGGATTGCCAGGGATGCCTCTGTCGATAAAGATCTCAGTAGGTATTTACAGTACTTACACTTTATGAAATAAAAAAATAAAATGCTTTTAAAGTTTCAGCATGTACAGTTGTTAAAAATAAGAAAAGTTTTTATTTTTATATAGCTGACCCGGCAAACGTTTTGTGCCATATCGGTGCGACTTCGTTTGCATGGTGTCGAACGCTATACTAGGGTATAACAGGTAGGGTAGGGTAGGTCCTACCTTAGGTATTCCCTTAAATTAATAATAAATTATTAATTTAAGGGAATTAAATGATTATTTTTTTATAGTTCAAATATCCTACAACCGGGATTCTGACTCATATTTTGTTCAAAGTTTACAATAAATGTGACATCTAGATCTTTTACATAATTATAAAAGGAATCTAAAGGTACTTTAAACCTTCCATAGAAAGAACAACAAACAGTTCGAGCGAAATATATACGTACGAACGCGCCACGCGGCTGTCGATAACCAACTGAGAAATGGACTGGTGACGGTCCGGCGGCCGGTAGGCAATTATCGCGCGCAAGTACATGGAGTGAAAGATGCCTGACCAAACTTCTAAAGCTTCAATATCTTACCTCGTGACAAGATAGTCAATAAACTGCGCGGCGAAGCGTCCGATGAACCAGGTGTTCTGAGCTGCTGTTAAGTACCAGGGCCCGGCTTCGAGGTGATGGGCGTCCACCATGATCACGTTGGTGTCCCCTCGCTGCATGTAGGCTGTGGAAGATAATCTGAAGTTGATGGGGTTATGTAAGAACGGGTGAAGAGATTCTTATAGGGTATGGATGCCCCTGGTGCAACGGTAACCGCTTACCATCAAGTGGTCCGTATACTTGTTTGCCACCGTAGTGGTATGAAATTGAATAAAATAAGTGATGTGCTCTGGCGACATCACTCACGCGCAGGAACGAATAATTAATTTATTTGGCTGCGGTATTCTGTAAGGTGGAGCTTCTACTTCTCCAATCGAGCTGATCTTTCTGCTTTCTTCTATGGTTATGGTGATGATAAGACAGAAAAGCCGAATATTTTTCGAGGAAGTTCTTCAGGATGTATTGTTCTTTAATCGGTTTAATTTGTTCTTGTGTTCTCTCCAGAAGAATTCCTTAGCATACATTTTCTAGCAACCACACCGATGTAAGCATAGGCTTACCAGATAAAAAACTAAGATTTCCTGAGAAAATTCCTGATATTTACTGTGATGATATTTTTCAAGCGAACATGCTTTTGCTGTAAGAGTAATATAACTTAACTAGCTGCCCGGCACGACTTCGTTCGCGTGGTGCTACTCTACCCTACTCTAACCTATCTAAACCATCCAGGGCGCCACCCAAACGCATACAAAAAAAAATCGTCCAAATCGGTCCAGCCGTTTAGGAGGAATTCAGTGACATACACACGTGCAGTAGAATTTTATATATAAAGATACATACAATTAATTATCTTGCTGATTCAAAAAATCCTGAAAAATTCAGATTTTTCCTGTTTCCCTGACCTCTGTCAGGAAAAATCCTGTCGTCTGGTAACCCTATGTAAACACCAACCAACACATCTCACCTTCTCTAACCATGACAGCGCTGCCGTCTTCAGGCTGTTCCATGAACGCGTGGAAGTATAGGACGGTCCTGTCGTTGAAGTCCATGTTGGACGCGAACAGTTTCTCGTCGTCGTTCACCATCAACGCTTGGTATACTGTTGGATTGTGTCTGAAATTTTAAAGGTCTTTTCGAAGATTCTCTTTGCTGACCCTAATAGTCTATGTATGAAATGGCAACATTTTTTAGATTAATATTAACTGGCTGATGCGTCTTTTAATAGACAGAGGCTATAAAAGACACCTAAAGGCTGAGTTCTAAATGGACTTCATTAGTGTCCGCCTATGGGTCATCGCCCACTATGTCAGCACCGCTCCATCACAGCAACGGCCAGCGCGCCGCCCTGCGAGGTGGCAGCTCGCGGGCGCCGGTGAAATTAGTGGCGCGGCTTTGGCAAGATACCGCTTGCTGGCGTCACGCAGCAAGAGAGCGGACCGCTCGCTGGAAGCTTGTGGTCAGCAGGACTAGTGGCTTGTAGCGGCAAGCGCGTGCGCCGCGAGGCGTCAACTATTTTATCTATTGTGAAATTTACTTTAACGTATACGATTTAAAGGTCTCACTTGCATGGCAAGGTAAATGCCGAGGCGTAGCCGTGCTGTTATAGTGAGCGGTGACTCTTAGGCTTGATAAATAGTTTTGAATTTGACACCTATGAGGTATACAATCAGGAGCTTATATGTGGGTTGTGTAACGTTTTGAAAATGGAGGTTGATGGATAAACCAACATCCAGACATTCTTTCACATTGTTATATTGGGACTAGTCCACTCTTTTATTTCCTGTTTCTGAGAGATTTCTGTGGGATCGTAATAATCCTGGGCCCTGGGATATTCCTCACACACGGTCATCTGATCCCAAACTAAGCAGAGCTTGTACTATGGAAACCAGATAATTGATATAATACATATACTACTTTTTGTTTGTAAATACATACTTAATATACATAATTACACCCAGACTCAGGACATACAGACATGTTCATGCACACAAATGCATGTCCTGTGTGGGAATCGAACCCACGACCTGCGGCGCGATAGTTGGAAGAGTCTTAACCAACCGCGCCAGCCGTCAATAATATTTCTTATCTTACTTCAAACAATCAGCCGTTTATGAATCATTGAGATCTGTTTTTCTTTCTGTACAGATAAATATTAGATCAAATTACGTTACCTAGTAAACAGCTGGAATCCAACATCGTTTCCGTCCTTAATGAAGGGACATTTAGACTTATCCACCGGTGATATTTGGAGCAAAGCGTTCTCATACTGCACGCCCGGTGGTCCTGCAAACATATTTTCTATATAAGGTTAAATCAAATTTGTTGACGAAATTCTGTAGCCGTGGTCAGTATCCGGAACTAATAGACCGAGATCCCGGGTCGCCAGACATTACTTATTTTGACGGACAAAATGTATAGAATTGAGTAGTGTTAGTACGTACTACAAACTTATGAATAACTTATCCCATCGGCAAACTTTCAGGTATGTTATGTTACGTACATTACGTACGTTTCTTAAATTCTGCGAGCTGATTTTTATATATGATACTCAAAGAACTATTTCAGTACTTTTTGCAAGCAGCCAGACCAATCGTAGCAGCTAAACATCCTTAACACGATTAAAATGTCGCTGTAGTATTTGCGCGACGGCATTATAATAATGCAAATAAGCCGATAATTTGCATTTTTGATCCATAGAATAATGGGTGGACGTCAGATGATAATCAATAAAAGTAAATAAACTGGATAAGTAATAGGAATTTAAAAATGCCTTTTATTTACTGACCTTATTTCAATAATAAATCTGGGATTCATCGGTACTGCATTGTTTCGCGCGGTAATTTTTAAATACCTAATTAATTTTGTCACTTAATAAACCTAAACTTGCTTCGATTCAGGGACCAGGGTGGGGCAGAAGCCCACATTGCCTCACCGTGAGTACGCCCATGCAACACTACTCAATTCTATACATTTAGTCCGTTAGAAAATAAGGCAGGTCTGGCGGCCCTGGGATCTCTGCCTATAAGTACATCTGTGTGAATGAATGAATGAATGAATGAAATATTCTTTATTGTATACACTGACATAGTAAAAATAACAAAAGTATTACAAATTAGGGAAGTTATACAATGTAGGCGGCCTTATCGCTTAAGCGATCTCTTCCAGGCAACCTTTGGGTACAGGAAAAAAATTCTAAAGGTGGCAGGTTGACGTCTACCTACAAATAATACAATATATACGAAATAAACTAATACTATATATACACAAATACTATAATAATTCGAGATATATTAAAGCTATATACTAATACTTACATACATAAAATAAATAAAAGTAAATATGTAAATAAACTAAATACTACTATTACATAATAACAGTAACTAAAGGAAAATAAGAAGGAATTAAAGAGAGTGATAGTAGGAGAATAACTGAGACTTGAAAGATTCAATAGTCTGAGCTTGTCTGATGGTCTGAGGTAAGGCGTTCCACAGACGAGCAGCTTGAACAGAGAAAGATTTACTTAAGAATTGAGAAGTATGCAAAGGAGTTTTGAGGCGAAGTTCGAGAGAAGTACGAAGGGAATTATGTTGGGAGCTATAGTATTCGAAGTGTTCCTTAAGATAGGGAGGGGATTTCGGATTAAATAGGATAGTATATAGAAGTGAAAGTATGTGAGTATTCCGGCGAAGGCGAATAGGGAGCCACTAGAGCTGAGTACGAAACTGGGAGACGTGGTCATATTTGCGCAAGCCAAAAATGAACCGTATGCAAAAATTTTGGAGACGCTCAAGTTTATTCAACTGCTCCTCTGTAAGGTCAAGGTAGCTGACATCAGCATAATCGAGGTGCGGTAAGAGTAAAGACTGTGAGAGCGCAATTTTAGTGTCCATAGGTAGGAAATTTCTCAATCGTCTAAGGGATCCAGCGGCGGCAAACACCCTCCTGCTCACTTCCGCTATTTGCGGAGCCCAAGATAAGGTTCGGTCAATCTTATCCAGATTGACCGAACCTTGAAGTTGTAAGAAACCAAGGTTTCTTACAACTTCACTGTATGGTATAGCGACACCGTTAAATTTTATTTGGGGCAGTTGGTCCCACTTTACACGAGATATTAAAGTTTTACTACCAATAATGATAGCCTTTGTCTTTGCTGGATTAACTTGAAGCCCAAAACGCAAGCTCCAATCAGATATTACGGCAAGATCTATAGTCGTTAAATTAATGGCATGAGGGAGGTCACTTAAAGAGGATTGTCTGTATAGTTGGAGGTCATCTGCATAAAGGTGGTAAAAAGAAGAAATTTTATCAGTTATAGATGAAATAAAAATAGAAAACAGAAGAGGAGAAAGGACGCCACCTTGAGGAACGCTGGCGTTTGTATCACACCATGAGGACAATGTCTCATCAACGCGAATACGTTGCCGGCGTCCATACAAGTAACTACGAAACCAGTCAATTACCGTTGGAGATATGTTAAGAGAGCACAGTATAGCAAGTAAGATATCAAAATCAACTGTGTTGAATGCATTGCTAAAATCCAATAGTGTTAGAACTGTAAGTTGTCTGTTCTCCATCCCAGAACGAATATCATCGGTAATTTTGACAAGCGATGTCACGGTACTGTGCCCAGGACGGAAACCAGACTGGAAAGGATTGTGTAAATTGTTACTGGAGAGAAAATAACTAAGTTGTTGGTGTACAAGACGTTCAAGAGTTTTAGATAAAAAAGGCAATATTGCTATTGGGCGATATTCCGAAAAAGAAGGATTGCTTTTTTTTGGAAGGGGAACTATAAACGCTTCTTTCCAAAGAGACGGAAAGAAACTAGTAGAGATTGAAAAATTGAAAATAGAAGTCAAAACAGGAGTAAGAATGTCAATGAGAGGAAGAATCATCTTCCGGCTGATGTTGTCCCCACCGACAGCATTGGAAGCAATGGACAGAATGTGCCTCACAATCAGTGAATTGATTAAAACAAAAAGAGGAAGTGTTGGGAGAATTGGAAGAATTAAGATCGTTTAAAGTACTAATTTTGGTTGCATTATTAACAACTGATGAAGAACAAAAATGTTGATTAAGTTGGTCTAAGTTTACAGTATTAGAAATTGTGGTTTTATTGGATTTTCCAATTCCCAGTGTCTTAAGAAATCTCCAGACTTTAGCTGGGTCCCCGTTCTCTACAGATTTGTGAATATGGCGTCGTTGTGTATCTCTACACACCATATTGCAGTGATTCCGAGTCTGTCTGTATTTCTCACGATATTTGTCAGAGTTAAGTTTGTACTTTAATTTGGCCGTGTTCTTTTTAGTTTGTAGAGACCTGATCTCATCCGTGAGCCAGGGAGCAGGAAGATGCTTAACTCGAACTGGACGAACAGGAGCATGAATATCATACAATTGAGTAAGGAGCGAGTTAAATATACTAACCTGTTCGTCAACTGTTGGTGCAACTTGAATAACAGACCAATCAATATTTTGCGCGTCATCTCGAAGGTGGTTCACATCCATGTCATTAAAATTGCGCTGAAGTAAAATCCTCGATTTATGCTTAGGAGGACGTATTTTATAGGAAAGAAAAACAAGATCATGAAAGGAAAAAGCATCGGCGGTACATTGCCCATGTTTAGCAACATGGTTAATAGAGGAGACAATAATAAGGTCAAGAAGAGAAGGATCACAATGAGGAAAAAAGTGTGTAGGATTTAGAGGAAGAATATTAAGGTTGCACGCCTCTGTGATTGATTCCAGCAGAGCTGAACGATTATCATGTTTCAGTAAACAAGTGTTGAAGTCACCCATCAAAATGGTGTGGCTGTATAAAGGAACAAGGTGTGTGATTATATCTGTTGTTGGTAACCATCATCACACATCAGCAAATGTATCGATATGTAGTCAAGTTAAAATAGGCGGGCCTTATGCATATATTCGTATTATGCGAGTGTAAAATAATATTTATCTTCTTTTCAAAAACTATAAATATACCTCGGTTTGTTTCCTAATTCGTAGACACTAGAAAGTTTTATATTACATAGCATCTTGTAACACCTGTGGTTCAGTATGTAGGTTGCAGTTAACCGCATCATGAACTTAGGGTTAGAGTGCATTGGTTGCGAGCGAGTCAGGTGCGGTTTATTTAGGAATTTCATCACTATTCTTTAATCGACTTAAAAAAAAGGAGATTATCAATTCGACACGTTTGTATGTAATATTATTGGAACTGCAATATATTCACATATGATGATATATTAGGGCTTCCAAACAAATATACAACATTGCATAGATGTTTGTATGTATGTATGTTTGTCCACGCATATCTCCGAAGATATTAATTGGATGGTAAACATTCTTTTTTTATTGGTTTACATTTACTTCAACTTAGGGAACAGTGCAAGTTTCATCGAAATCGGTTCAGCAGTTTTCAAGGTATGGACTAATATGTGTGACGGCCTGGCTTATTGATACGAGCTACGGGTGTGGTGTCAAAGGAAAAACATTTCAAAACCTTGGTCTAATACTAGTACATTTAAGAAAAACTAAAAATAAAAAGTAATTTAATAAAAAAAAAAAATCGACTTCAGAATATACTAAAAAGTATGAAATAACTCTAATCTGACACTGTTTTTAAGTCAGCGAAAGAGCACGACGTAACCATTGAAAATATTTCGCTGACTTCAAATCAGTTTCAGATTAGAGTTATTTCATACTTTTTAGTGTATTTTGAAGATGATTTAATTTTTTTAATTACTTTTTTATTTGCTACTTAGGTGGCGAAGCACCGGGCCCGATGATGTGGTTACCGTAAGTTTAGACCATGGGTTCGCAAACGTATTTCGCCCACTATAAGAATGTCTTTATTTTTAAAGCTCGTTAATATTTTTACTTGTTTTTTATTTTTATTAAGACAAAATCCACAGCTCTTAGTTACAACAATTTTACATACTTAATTACATCACTTACAGCCAATTACGGATTTAAAATTTGATTTTTTAACATAGTTTTAAGCAGTCACATTAATACTGTATTCTGTATGGTATTCAATTAAAACAAGAATATATATACAGGTCGTTGTTTTGGTCAGCGACGAGCGACTCAGGGTCGATAATACAATAGATACTGGTGCTAAAAAAATATAAAAAAAATACTTTAATTTTTTTAAATAATAAAAATAAAAAAAAAAAATTTTGAAAATCATGTAATAAGCTAAAGTGTAGACATAATACTCAACGGGAGTATGAGGGAGTAAAGGGGTGGGGCGATGGCGGCTTGTGCCTAGCTCTAGTCTGCGAACTTACCGCAAAGTATGGTTACTAGGCAAGTAACCATACTTTGCGGTAATTTTATTTCAAATTGAATAAGGTATTTCTCAACATATTTACAGTATTTAATAGAAGTAAGTCCATTTTTGGGGAATATATATTTTGTACTACCGCTCCTGGGTCGCTTGTCGCCGACCAAAACAACACCCTGTATAATGTGTGGTGTGTAGAGGTTGGTGTGAGCTTGCGTGGTGTGAGCATGTGTAGTGTAAGCGTGTGAGGTGTGAGCGCGAGTGCGTCTATGTGTACACACGGCAACACATCACTTATTACTTACCAACTGTAAAGCATTTATAAATAAGGGGAATGATTCCTGAGTAAAACAAATCTAATTCTAATTAGTTTGTCAGTTAGATTATCAAAAAATATTGGACACGTATTTTTGCTTTACCAAATCATAAAAAATTTACAAAGAAAGCGAGTCAAGTTCAGGAGTGGGGACTCGTGACGTCACTTTAACGTGACGTCACGCGGTACTTGCCACACGTACAGTAGTACCCAATTAATATGGCTTACCGATGTACCTGCACAGAAGATACATTTTCAAAGCGCGGGAAAGACTATTGGTCGGCAGCTGCCGCCATGTTAGCGCGCGGCGTGTGGAAGGGCGTGACTTGCGAGTGAGACGGAACTAACAGCTGCAGTATATTATGAACCTTATAGTAGTGATCTAATTGTAAGTTTTAAGCATCCTTTCGTTAATCTTCGGGGCCATATCAGTTGGGTACTACTGTACAAACATGTACACGCTTGAAAACAAGTAGTAATTAATTGTGTACTTTCCCTCCAGGGTGTACATTCATATATCCTTTTATATATTTTCAATGTAATATTATCAACATCACAAACCAGTAGTTACGCATTACCATCCGTCGTTAATTGCTTGTATTTAACATATTTCCTTGATTTTCCACTCTGTATACAGACTAACACGTTTAGTTACATATTGCATTAATAGATAACTAGTTTTGGATTTGCTTTGAGGAAAACTAACTTGATTTCGTATAACTAGGCGTACAGTCGAGGACATAATAATATGTGTTTATCATTATCATTATCATCAGCCTATAATGTCCCACTGCTGAGCATAGGCCTCCTTTCACTAATGAAGGTGAAAGGGAATGGGCAATACTCCACCACGCGTGCCCACTGCGGATCGGTGGAGGTAGGCTAGTGGTCAACCTACTGTTGGAATTTTTCAAGCCGCCTAGGAGGCATCCAACTAGCTTAACGACTATCACAATTAAGTGATAACCGGGACCAACGGCTTTACGTGCCTTCCGAAGCACCGAAATGCTCGATTTGAAATACCACTAGGCGGTCACCCATCCAGGTACCGACCACGACAGGCGTAGCTTAACTTTGCCGATCGATTAAGAACGGCTAATCGTGCTACACCACGAGCGCTTCTCGAGCGATAATATGTGTACACTTATGGAAACTAGATAACTGATATAATACATGTAAATATGTTATGTATACCAGACGGATGAAAGAAGATTGCATGCAGCTGAGATGAGGATGTTGAGATGGATGTGTAGAGTGATAAGAATGGATAAGATAAGGAATGAGTACATAAGGGGAAGCTTGAAAGTAGCGCCAGTGACTGAAACGTTGAGAGGGAACCGTTTAGCGTGGTATTGGACACTAAAAGAGTTATGAATATGAAAGTGGATGGATATACGGGAAGAGGAAGACCGAAAAAGAGATTGATGGATTGTGTGAAAGATGATATGGGTAAGAAAGGAGTGGATGCTGGTGTGACGGATAGAAGAGACGAATGGATGAAGCTTACATATTGCGCCGACCACAAATATTTGGGAACAGGCCAGGCAGATGATGATTTTAAGTGCTATACAAGACGACCCCAAGAATATTTTAAGGTGTTAATTATTAAATACGCCTGGTGGTAAGCGGTTACCGTACCCTATTAGCTTGCAACACCCGGGGCATCACTCACGCACGACCGACCCTCCTCGTTAATTGCGTTAGGAATAAGGTTAGGATTAACGGATAATGTTCCTGATTCTGTTGTTTACAACTAAACTAATTTTTTCACTATTTCTCTTTCTAACAAAGAACATAAGAAAAGGATGTAAGAAATTTAGTTCTGTCAAATTAGTCCAATGCTTTTTTTCAATATAAATTTAGTCGCCATCTATAGTGGTTACGTCTAAATACCTGCAAATGAAGACGGCAAAGGCTAATTTGACAGCTTTAAATATGCTATATCCTTTTTCAATAATGTTCGTAAGAAAGAGATGTGATGTGACTAAAATTAGTTTAGTGCGATTTACAACAGAATCGGCACCAATGTTCCTGATTCTGTTGTTCACAACTAAACTAATTTTAGTCTCACAATGGTGCCGATTCTGTTGTAAATCGCACTAAACTAATTTTAGTCACATCTCATCTCTTTCTTACGAACATTATTGAAAAAGGATAGAACATATTTTAAGTTGTCAAATTAATCTTTGCCGTCTTATTTTGCGTGTATTTAGGCGTAACCACGATAGATGGCGACTAAATTTATATTGAAAACAAGCATTGGACTAATTTGACAGGATTAAATTTCTTACATCCTTTTTTTATGTTCTTTGTTAGAAAGAGACATAGTGAGATTAAAATTAGTTTAGTTGTGAACAACAGAATCAGGGCCTATGTCTCTTTCTAACAAAGAACATAAGAAAAGGATGTAAGAAATTTAGTCCTGTCAAATTAGTCCAATGCTTGTTTTCAATATTTTAGTCGCATCTATCGCGGCTATGTCTAGATACCTGCAAATGAAGACGGCAAAGACTAATTTGACTGCTTTGTGTTGTTCTTTTTCAATAATGTTTGTAAGAAAGAGATGTGATGTGACTAAAATTAGTTTAGTGCGATTTACAACAGAATCAGCACCATTACTTGTGTTTTGATTTATTCAACCAATTATAAGCGCTTGTAACGTGGTACTTTTCAATTTATTGTTCTTAGTTATATAATGGAACTCAAATCATTTGTCGACGTGGTATACATTCGCTAATCAGTCGGTAATGTAATAAATCAATTAGTTAATACGTTATATAGTGCGGGTAAGCAGGGCCGGATTTAGGGGCGGGCAATGAGGGCATGGTGGATTATAATCAGTGTTTATAAATAACTTTTATCAAGTGTTTTCACCCGCGTTCCCGGAATACAAGGTAGCCTATGACCCTCTACATACCATAGGCTATCTGAGTGTTAAATTTGATCGCGATCGGTTCAGAGGTGTTGTTGTGAAAAGGTTACAAACAGCCAGTGTTACTTTTACATTTATAATATTAAAGAATGTGTATTAGTAGAAGCGCTCGTGGTGTAGTATGATTAGCCGATTTTAATGGATAGGCAAAGTTAAGCTACCACCGTCATGGTCGGTACCTGGATGGGTGACCGCCTAGTGGTATTTTAAATCGAGCGTTTTCGTGGGTCATGATTATCACTTAATTGTGATAGTTAAGCTAGTTGGAGGCCTCCTAGGCGGCTTGAAAACTCCCAGCAGGTTGACTCCTAGCCTTCCTCCACCGATCCGCAGTGGGCACGCGTGGTGGAGTATCTGCCCATTCCTTTTCAACCTAATTTATGAAAGGAGGCCTGTGCTCATCGGTGGACCATTATACAGGATAAAGCTACAGGCTAATTATTTTTCTCATGTAACGGGTTCGATTCCCGGTTCAACCATGTAACTACATATTTAAAAATCTATGAATGCAGTTTAAATTGTTTTTTAAATTAAATTAATGTCTTCTTTCAGCAAAATGTTCCATCTACAATATTTAAGGTACTTTCCCTCCATGTGGCATAGCCGTGGGACGCCCTGTATAGGCTGATGATGATAATTAGTAGGATTATTTAATAAATTATCTTATGTAAAATAGTGAAAAAAGGACTTTTCTACTATTTGAAAACTCACAGAAATAATTACATATTCTGTCACAATAACACTTTTTTTAATGTATCACTACCTACTTTTATGGGGATAAAGGGCGTGAGATAAGATAGTGTGTAGGCGAAGGGTTATCTCTTCACACTGCAAGTAATCCCACCCTTGTTAAAACCACGGCAATTTTTTTGTATGCCCATCTGATGCCCTTAATTTTCCCTGTCGCCCACACCCAACTCCGGCCCTGTACACGTTTTTCCACACACTAAAACCGTGTTTAGTTTAGCAACGTAGATACGCTTCAACTACCAGGTATTCAGCCCAAAGAAATGATCATTTCGTAATGCTATGCCGATTTATGTAATAACATAACGTGTTTCATATAATTATACACCCTGATTTATTGAGTGTAGGGTAACACTGCAGGACTTGTGATTTTGCAAAGAATCAAGGCGAGATTTGTACAAAAAAAAAATATTTTTTAGAGACGTTGTAATTGCGTTATTATTGATCCTTGGTGCCTAAGGAATAACTTGAGGCGTTTAAAATATTTTTAGATCCCCGGGATAAGAATGCGACATTCTATGCCATGCCGGCGAATCGCGACCAAAACCGTTATGTTTTTATGTTTTCCGGGGTTTATAAAATATTTCAAATATATTAATATGTTGCTGGTAATGTAATCTCAACATTGGAAGTGATTCAAAACTCTCTAAAATGTTTTTGGTTTGTACAAATCAATGTATGGATCTCGCCATGATTCTTTTGATAAAACCTGTATATTTGATGATGACCATGTATGAGTTTGTTGAATATTTTAAATGTATGAAAAATTCAATATAATTTTCTTAAAATTAGACCTTTCCTTTATTTTTCATCTAATATTACTTCCCAGAATTTGATCCTTATAAGCGACATTATGGGATGGTGCAATAATCCAGGCTTTATATTTTTCAAAATCAACGCCTTCAATTTAATGCGCTTTTTTTTTTTTAAATCCAAGTAAAAAGTTTTAGTTTTTATCAAAATCGGACTCGATACTCTTTTAGCATTATTCGCTAGTGCCTCATTAGGATATGGCCATCCATAACTGACGATTGAGCTATTATTACTACGTATAGAGAAGCTATCATAAGCAAAGGTTATGTCCCATTTTTTAGAGTCAACTAATGTTCTCTTTATTCAAAATTCAAAATCATTTATTCAAATAGACCTTCGCAGGCACTTATGAAAAGTCTGACTCTAATACTCTAATACCGGTTCGGAAGGTTGCATTTGCTGAGAAGAGCCGGCAATAAACTCAGCAATTACTCTTTTCAAAACAAGCTTAGATTCATTACATAATATTTACATTCTAATCGCACTGACAACAATTGCGTGCCCCGGCGCGGCGGCAAAACTACAAAGTAGACTGAATCTATATTTAACAAGTAAATAAATAAATGGCAAACTAAAGCAGACCAACCCCCACAAGCAGCACCTGTTCACAAGTATGACGCGTGTGGCAGCCATCGCCCTCCTCGCCATATTGGAGGGAAGTGAGCGACCCGTCACACTACGCCGCCGCAAGCAAAGGCTTTAAAGTGAGCATGACTTACTTAAGTCTGCCTTAGAAATAAAAAATAAACTAAAGGGAAACTACTAAACACGCAATTTGTTATCACTTTAGCGTTTTTCTCGATACGTAGTAACAATAGCTCAATTTGTGAGCATGTCTTTTAGACTGATAGAACAAACAAACTTACTTTTATAAGTTTGTTTGTTGCCTCAACGACTCAATCAATCGTGATGTAATTTAGAACGCAGGTAGATCATGAATTGGAATAACATAGGATACTCGTTTATCCGCGAATTCATCCAAAATTCAACACCTTTAGTATATCAGTTGTCTGGTTTTCATAGTAACGCTCTGCGAAACTGGGTCTCTAGAGCTGAAAGACAGATTTTCAACTGAAGGGTGGTAGCCAGTCAGGCTAGCCATATACTATGTCAGGTCATGAGGTCTTTTACGTGTTGACTAATGCCCGGTTCCTATAAACAAAAACGAATCGTTTTGATTACCAATGTTTTTTTACTCATTCAATCATTTCGTAAGCTAATTTTACCTGTGATAGCTACTTCCATATGGGAGGGTCTGCTATGCAAAGCTTTGAGGTATTTGCTTAATTATGAGTAAAGATATAAGTCTTAATTTTAACCGATAACGGTCCGTAAATTATTGGAATTGGCCATTAACAAATAATTATACAACTTACGTATGATAGACAGGAAACACGCCAATGGGACGGCTGCTTGCATGATGGGTAGGCGCACAGACAAAACTTTATCACTATTATGTTATTAGATACAAAAATAAGTAATACGCCTCGTTTGTAAAATATAAGTATTTTTTTTTAATTAAAAAAAAACAAATGTCTCTTGAGAAAGGCTTGAGGAAGTTTTCTATATATAGATTGTATTTTGTACATATTTGTTGTAAATAAAGTTTGTGATTAATATTTCCTTAATTAAAATAAAAAAAAAAAAAAAAAAAAAAAAATGTCTCTCGATTACAATTTCGAAAATGGAATCTCAAATTGATTATTTGAAATGGGAATTTTACGTTTTATTATTGAATTGTAAAAAACAAATGACGCTCGAATAGAATTTCGAAAATGGAAGCTTAGAATTATAAATGGGGATATTAAGGCGCGTAAAACATGCGCGCACGCAAGTTTGAACGAAGTGTTTTCAATCGGATAGTGTTTGGGTTTCCCTCCATAACCGTAATTGGGTGGTTTTAGGGGGGAGTGTTGCATAGTTGGAAAAGCCTGCTTCTGCGGATAAGAAATCATAGATTTCCTGGGTACAGATTAAGAGCATATATGCTACCCGGCCGCGCTCGAATTTAGGTATTTGCCAGCGCCAAGCCGAGTCAACGCGGGGCCAACATTGGTGCGGCTCCTCCGCCAACTTACTGCGCGCGTTATTACCTATTTTGATACTTTTCAGTATGGCTTCATGTCGATCGATGTAGACAAAACTATTATAAACAAGGTATCTGGTAGGTTGAATTAGGTTATAAGTAGTTATATAGTACAATGTACTGAATATTGTGTTTTTACACTAGTAAACAAAGTAGTTCAGGTACTTACCTATATAATTTGTTATCCAATTAAACTTTTATTTGGTTTTATTTTGTTAAAATAATTCTATATTATTATTAATATAATTATAATAGCGACCCGTCTCGGCTCCCCACGGGTGCAATGTCGTGAGGTGCCGAGCGATATGCGCGCCCGCCCGCGCGCCCCTCTCGGCCCGCCCGTTCACGGTATCGCGAATTGAGAGATTTGAGTCTCTTGGACCATATAACATGAATCTTTGCTCAAAATTGAAAAAAAGTGTACGCCATTTTGAACTTTTTTTTTTATTTATTTATTCACTACAAAACATCTATCATTACAGGAATCCCAATGCGATAGTGTTGCCTTACATCTAACAATAAAATAAGAACAGAATCTCAAATTATAAACCTACAATTATAAAAATTATAGTACATAAAATAAATATTTATACCTAGAATAAAAACACATATTAAAAACATAAATACAAATTAAAAAGAAAAAACGTAAAACTTAGGAGTAACAAATTATATGTAGTAGTGCCATTGCGAACTCCCTCAAACTGCATGAAAATACATCAATGATGTTATTCGCTTTGTTTATTAATGTAATAGCGCGAGTGAAAGGCGTATTTGCAAGCAAGTTGGTTCTAGCAGCTGGCACGGCCAACAGCGGCGGGCGGTGCCTCCTCCATACGTAGCGGTCCGGCACACAGAAGCTCAAGCGCTGTCGCAAGTCTCTTGGACCATATAATATGAATCTTTGCTCAAAATTGAAAAAAAGTGTCCGCCATTTTGAACTATTTAGATACTGGTCCGATTGCTCTCAAAATTGAGATTTGAAAGGCCTTGGGATTACAAAACACGAATCTTTTATCAAAATCCAAAATATTAAAATACATCATACAATAGACAAAATAGTTCGAAATGGCGGACACTTTTTTCAATTTTGAGCAAAAATTCATGTTATATGGTCCAAGAGACTCACAAATATCAATTTTGAGAGCAATCAGACCAGTAACAAAATAGTTCAAAATGGTGGACACTTTTTTTCAAATTTGTGCAAAGATTCATGTTATACAGGATGTAGTTTTGGTCAGCGACGAGCGACTCAGGGTCGATAATACAACTGATACTGGTGCTAAAAAAATTTTTTTTTGTTTTTTTATAATAATAAAAATAAAAATAATATTATTTTGAAAATCATGTAATAAGCTAAAATATAGACGTAATACTCAACGGGAGTGCGAGGGGGTATAGGGGTGGGGTGATGGCGGCTTGTGCCTAGCTCTAGTCAGTGCACGTGGCTAGTGACCATACTTTGCGGTAATTTTATTTCAAACTGAATAAGGTATTTCTTAACGCATTTACAGTATTTAATGGAATTAAGTCCATTTTTGGGAAATGTATTTTTTGTACTACCACTCCTGGGTCGCTTGTCGCTGACCAAAACAACACCTGTATGGTTCAAGACTCTCTCAAATATCAATTTTGAGAGCAATCGGACCAGTAACTAAATAGTTCAAAATGGCGGACACTTTTTTTCAATTTTGAGCAAAGATTCATGTTATATGGTTCAAGACTCTCAAATATCAATTTTGAGAGCAATCGGACCAGTAACAAAATAGTTCAAAATGGCGGACACTTTTTTTCAAATTTGAGCATTGATTCATGTTATATGGTTCAAGAGTCTCTCAAATATCAATTTTGAGAGCAATCGGACCAGTAACAAAATAGTTCAAAATGACGGACACTTTTTTCAAATTTGAGCAAAGATTCATGTTATATGGTCCAAGAGTCTCTCAAATATCAATTTTGAGAGCAATCGGACCAGTAACAAAATAGTTCAAAATGGCGGACACTTTTTTTCAATTTTGAGCAAAGATTCATGTTATATGGTCCAAGCGTCCCTCAAATATCAATTTTGAGAGCAATCAGACCGGTAACAAAATAGTTCAAAATGGCGGACACTTTTTTAAAATTTGAGCAAAGATTCATGTTATATGGTCCAAGAGTCTTTCAAATATCAATTTTGATAGCAATCGGACGTGTAACAAAATAGTTCAAAATGGCGGACACATTTTTTCAATTTTGAGCAAAAATTCATGTTATGTGGTCCAAGAGTCTCAAATATCAATTGTCAAAAATACATCTTTTCTTTTATCGTATTATTATTAGAGTATATAAACGGAGGAAAATTCAAACATAAGGCCGCCCTTAGAATATGACAAATTTATCCATTACTTCTAATTGGCATTGATCGACCGTGCCTTTCTAGGGTCGATGATTTCCGGTAGAAGACATTTATTAACTATAACAAAAAAAAAAATTTGTCAGCTATAATTCAAAACAGTTACCATTTATCAATGTAACTTAACTTACCCTAATGGTATCAAAAGTGGTAAGAGCGCGCTATAATGCGGGCGATTGTACCAATACTCTCAATCGTAATAATATATTGGCGAACTTAGCGCGCGGAAAACAGAGCGATACGTCCTCTCTCTGAGACGGCGGAGCCGGGTCTGCCGAGCCGTGGCCTCCGCAATCGATTTATATAGCAGTTTTAAAATATTCGGTATAAAATAATTGTAATATTTGTACGGATTTTTTTAATTTACGAATTTTAAGCATGAACTGCTGCGTATTAATAAATAGTAATTATGAAGTTTGACAAACGATTTCCATATTAAAAACGGCGTTAAACATCGATAAAAATCTTAATTTGTACGCAGTTTTATTTTGTCATTTTCATAACAAAAATGTACTAAACGTTATGATGCTATCTTCAAGAAAAATAGAAGACAATATGTACTTTTCAACATGTATTTTTGTATTTTTTTGTTTCAAGTACTTTCTAACCTATTTGACTGCAAAGACAGCATGTTCCGTAAAATTCAAAAAAGGTCTCTCAAGGAACTGCTCTAAACTAAATAACAAATAGTCAATTTAATGTTATTTCTTCAAGAAAAGTAGAAAAATAAATGTCCTATTGGATTTACGACAACACAAATGAATAACTATCAATATAACTGAGTATTGTCATACCGAAAACCTGGAATATTGCGGCATTGTGCGTTATTACGTTATAAACGCTCTTAAGACGGTTATGTGTACTTTAAATTTTAAGAGAAAAGTGTGGCACTTCCTAGCAGGGCCACCATCACGGATTTAAAATCTGAATTTGACGTCAAATTGGTTTTATGTTATGATCCGTTGGCGGAATGGCCTGTCCTGTGTTAGCAACAGAGTAAAAATTAAATTCCCGAGGGATATATTCCCTTGTCCTTTTTCCGGGAAAAATTACCGACATTAAAAAAAAATTACATAAGGCGTCGTAGTTTGCAGTTTTGCACACAGGTCATTAAAAAAAAAGTAAAACATAAATTAACATAGTCGTTTTTAAATAGAAAACCGGTACTTTGCGACACACTCCTTCTTTTCCTGCTGACCGGTTATTATAATTACGGTTAACTAACACTAGAGTTAGAATTTAAATGTGTTACTAGAATTTAGAAACTAATCCTGCATAACGTTGTTCATAAACGGGCATACATTGTCCAAATGGGCGTCAAAGGTTTAAGCCACCCATATATGCCGGGCCTTCTTGTGAACTGGCCACAGGCACAACACTTTTTAACCGACTTCAAAAAAGGAGGAGGTTTTTTTTATGTTTGTTACCTCATATTTCGGTCATTTAATAACCGATTTGAAAAAATCTTTTTTTGTTTGGAAGGGTACACTTCCCGTTCGGTCCCATTGTCATCAGATCAGGATTTGATTACTTCTTAGTGTACTTTGAAGTCGGTTTAAGTTTTTTGTAAAACAGTTCAATTATTTTTACTGTGTATAGGCCTCTGTTTGGTCGCAGTCTCACTATCGTATGTGATGATCTGGCGATGAACTTTAAACACATGCTAACACGTGGTTATTATATTTGGTAATGGTCCAGCGCTTAGAACTAAATTACTACTACTGGCTTTAATTTGTTTTGTTTAATTTTGTTCAAGCTGTATAATAATTGTTTGTACTACCTACGTGCAAAATATGATCATGTATTTAATTGTTTTTTTTTTATTTTTTTATTATTATTTACTGCTGTTTTGTATTATGTATTTTATTATGTTACTTTTATATTTTTTGTTTGTATCATGTCTTTTATGCAAGACTTAAAAGATATTTGTGTTTGACCGCATGCGTCCGTGTATCACCCATGGCTTCAGCCGAAAATCAGCGCTGTAACATACTGCAGCACATGCTGAGCTGCTGGGCTATTGCGTATCTTTGGTGGTAATCGTAACGAACACCGTTAATTATTTCATCCAATGACGCGTACGCGTTATGACGCGACGATGACCATTCGTGGGCCCTGATTGGATGAAATTTATTAATGGTGTTCGTTACGATTATCATCAAAGTTACACGGTAGAGCCCCTGGGGCCTTTTAGACCCAACTAGTACAATTCATGTTTTGTTTATTTTATATTTTGTTTCTTTATTGTGTCATTGTACTATTTTGGTGTCTAATATATCTTTATCTTGAATGTTTGACAGAGCAATATGCGGGCGCATAGAGTCATACATAGCGTGCCTCCCGCCCCCGTTCCACCTGCACCGGCCGATGTTGGCGCGCGCCGCCAGCACCGAGGCGCGCACGCCGGCGCGAGCGCCCTCCTTCAGCGTGTGCTGGTGTTCCACCACCCCTGTACGTACCGCACCTTACCTTACCTTACCTTACCTTACCTTACCATACCCCTTCTCGGTTCCTTCTCATCTTTATTCTACTTATATCTTCATCATCTCACTTGCATCTTTCATCCTCTTTAATACCCAACAGTCAATCACAGGGCATCCGTGGATCGCACTTTTAGGATCACCGCTCACTGTAACAGCACGGCTACGCCTCGGCATTTACCTTGCCATGCAAGTGTGACCTTTAAATAGTATGCGTTAAAGTAAATTTTACAATGACTAGGTAAAATAGTGGACGCCTCGTGGCAAGCGCACTTGCCGCTACAAGCCACTAGTCGTGCTGACCACACGCTGTGCGAGTGGTCCGCTCCCTTGCTGCGTTACGCCAGCAAGCGGTATCTTACCAAAGCCGCGCCAATTAATAGCACCGGCGGGGCTTTTTGGCGGGAACTTGCAGAGTGACGTTGTGTTTTCATTTTTATTTTTATAAATTCGTGTATTTTGAGTTTTATTGCATATTATCGGTGGTATTTTATCCAATAAAGATCAATCCACGTGCACCAGTGAAGTGAAATGAAATGAATCATGTGTATCGTGACTTTACAAGTTGTCTCAAGAAGTCCGTGTAAAGTTTTAGTACAACCACCATTGTACTAAAACATGACTTTTATGGACTAGTGACTGACTGAGGACTACGTGAAAGTGATTTATTGTGACTAGAACTTATAATATAATTGGAAAATGGCAAAATACACAAGCCGTGTGACGCCAACATATAAAAAAAAATAGCACCGGCGCGGCGCCGCCCGCGAGCTGCCACCTCGCAGGCGGCGCGCTGGCAGCTAGTGGTTGGATTGAGTTGAGGCGGTGCCGGGCCGTTGCTGCGATGGAGCGGTGCTGACATAGTGGGCGATGACCTTTAAACTACTTTGATCATGTTTTTTGGTGTGATCAAATGTCTATATGGGACCAATTGGAGCACTACAAAAGTCAGAAATGAGAGTCTAAAGTCAGTTTTTTCAGAAGGGTGCCTAACGGGACTCTGCTGTCCGTCCGTCTGTCTGTCTTTGGGCTGTAGCTCATTAACAGTAATAGCTAGACAGCTGACATTTTCAGAGAATATGTACGCCGCCGTTTTTTGTGTCATAGCAAAGTTCAGTTAGTTAATATTGTACGGAACCCTCCGTGTGCGAGTCTGACTCGCACTTGGCCGGTTTTATTTGCTTCTTTCCAATCCTTATGAATACGGTATGTTATGAAATTCAACATGAGCCTTCATCCTTATTCGTGTAGCCACATCGTAAATGTATGTAATATTTCCAGATGCCAGAAATAATAAACGCGACGACCGGCAAGCTGGAGAACGGTCAGCCGTCCCTACTGTGCAAGCAGAGTATGTTCGCGAGGTGGCAGTACCTCGTGAAACGCCTGCCCACCTTGCCGCAGGTCATTATGACACACACACACACACACACACACACACACACACATACACACACACACCCTTACACTCACAAACACAATGGTGGATCCAGGATTTCGGTTTGGGTGGGCTGAAGGGATCTAGCTGAGGGTAACCGTTATCAATATTTATCAGGGACCCAGTTGCTTTAGCGGGCTGGGGGGTGGGGGGGTGGCTTGAGCCCCTTAGCGGATCATATACATGATGTACGCCTGAATAGGTCTACTCTCAGACTCTTTAGCAAGTAACGACTAATTAGGGGCGGTTTGGATTGCTAGCGGTAGCTCGGGCCGCTTGAACGGGCCGAGACTTATTAGTACGTCTCGCGCGATAGCGTTGCCGGCGAGGACGATATCTTCACCTTTATCATTCATTAATTAGATATGAAATGGAACTTTACCACACACACACACACACATACACCAAAAAATTAATTATTTATCTCATCCAGGATAACTCCGGAGAAGAATTTATGCAGATACCTGAAGACATGGACAATTTGCCGTACAACGAGGCCAAACTCATGTGTCCTACGTATCAGGTAATATCTTTATTTAAAAAGACTTGTTACCTATCTTGACTGCCATGTCACAGGTCCAAGGTCCGACTCCCAGGGCAAACATCTGTGCAAGAACATGTTTAATTCGATGATAGCTCAGTGGTAGTGACGTCGGATACCGAGACGAAAGTTTCGGGTTCGAATCATACAATGAGCTTGAGCAGGAAAACATCATAGCACGGTGGTAGGGTACTTTGTAGTAACCATCTGGCTGGCTATCACCCTCAAGTCGAACTGTCGCCAAGCATCTATCGGTGTGTTCCGTCAGCTGCACTTGAGAGCCGTCGAGCCGTCGAGTTCCTTCTAGACTTTGTGTGTGCACCACCTTCGGACACATCATCACTTACCATGGTGAGATTGTGGTCAAACAAAACTTAAACACAGTAAAAAAAGTATTTTTTGTGTTTGAGTGTAATTCTTTGTATGTATGTTTAAAGCTTTCTCAAAAACAAGCTCTTGTTCATTAACACAGGTCACATACACACGTTTTACACACAGACACCATTTCACCCACACACACTAATTCTCCCACACACCTCACACACACACACACACACACATATTTTTAGCTGCAACTATAGTTAAATTATATGTTTCATTAAAATTGTTACTAATTTCAACTTTAAAATATAATTATGTATCTTTTATAATATTTCTGTAAACGTTTGACCACTTAAGATAATTATGCTTATGATATATTTTTTATGCAAGAGCGGAGTCTCCTGATACAGGTTTATAATAAACTACTAGGCGGCTCCAACCTTGATTTGGAATATGTTCTTGATTACGAAATAAACATGATTCTTATATTATTATACAGATCGCGAAAACAAATTTGACAACAGCATTCGAGAAGGCAAAGCTGGGTAGTTGGATCAAAAAACCAATAGAACAAGATCAATTTGTATGTGAATTGATAGGTGCAGATGTTAGCGCTCTGTTTGCCTAGGCGGGTCCTAGTCTACCTGAATATAGCGTGATGCAGCTTAACTGTAATGGTAGCGATGAATTCGGAGATTCGGAACATGAGTTTGATAAAAATGTAGGAATTGATGTAGTAGAAGATTCTAGTGAAGTAATTCGTAATAAAGTTAGGGTAGTTAAAGATATAGTTGTATCAATTAATAGTTACGATGAATCAAGTATATATAGTAAAAGTATCATATCAAATTGTGAGAATAGGAAATCATTATTAGGTAATTTAAGGAAATTAAAAGTCACTGATGCATCAAAATATCACATTAATAGATCTGAAGAGAATGTTTGTAAGGCATTTGTATCTAAAAAAGTTATAGGTTTAAGATCAGTTGGCAGTGAAGATATAAAACATATAAAATTGAATGAATCTTTTAGGTACGTAAAATTTGGAAATGATACTGAAATCAATGATAGATATTTTGATTTAGACGATGAGAATAGTAATGATAACGGTTTTGAGTCGAAAATACTAGTTAAAAAGGTTGATAGCGAAGTTTCGAGTCCTAAAAACTCATTATTGATCAATAAATTGAGACAATTAGCACTTAAAGTAGATAAAACAGAAGCGGCTTTTAATTCTAAAGATAACGTTATTAAAAAAGACACTGAATTCAAACCTGTTGATAACAAACTAAAGTGCAATATGAATGCAGATGATACATCAAAACCGCAGCTGAAAAGTTCACTGTTGTCTAAGAAACTAGAAATGCACAAAAAGATAATTGGAAAGCAATGAAAGTCTCGTTTGAAAATGTATTGGCTTTCAAATACGTAAGGTCCATATGATATGGACCTGCTAATCTCACCCGTTGCATTATCTGTGGGGATTTGAGCTAGTGAGATAATCTGCAGCATGTATACAAAAAAAAACAACGGGTTGCACTCCGGGAGTGCCGGCAGAAGTGAAAACTTGAATAACGTTGTGCATTTTTGAAACTAGACATTTTTCACCTAGTGTTTTTATACAAGGGAAAGCTAGTTCAAGATACATGTACATATAATACTTTTGAATAAGATTTTTTTATTAACTTAAAATGGGAACAAAAATGTTACCTACCCACCGGCTAGCTAGAGAATATTATAAGAATTTGAACGTAACCCCAGTATAAATACAGTCTTTGCAACTACTCTCCCTCCGTCTTACGAATTTTCGATCAGGGTCACGTGAGATCTGACGCGAGTTTAACATTTTTTACCCATCACAAAAAGTGCACAACGCCGCTAAAGAAGTTTTCACTTCAAAATATTTTTTAAGCGCCTCACTTAAGGAAACAGACCAATTTGGCATATTTCTTAATGTTACGTAATAGTTGTTTCAGGCAGAAAAAATTGAAAAATTGCTCAGAAGATCGGAAAATTCGGCAAAATATGTGTTTTTGTTTTTCATGTAATTTTTAACGAAAACGTCTATCGGGTCATCTAGTCTACACTAATATTTTAAGGCATGTATTTAATGCCGTAACTATTAATTCTCTCTATTCCAACACAACCAAAAATACTGAATTGCACACTAAATAAATCAAACTGATACTCAGTTTTATGGTTTATGCAAAACTGTTTGAACTGAATGATCATCTAACGCGATATTGTCACAGTTCTAACCTAACCAACTGTATTTGGAGTGCCCCGAGTCGGTTCTGGTTGATAGAACATGTTTTGACGAATAGGTAGTTTAATTGTACAACAGTAATTTTTCTGATATGCAATAAGTAAATTAGAGGAGAGTCTTAAGTTTGCGTAATTTTTAAACAGAGGTGTAATTATAATATCCCATATTGTAAGTGAGATTTTAGGTTGTAATCTTCGGAAATTTTAATCCGATTCAAAAAATTCATTCACTAATAGTAAGCTACATTGTCCCCGAGTGTTATAGTCTATTTATCCCGGCAACGCAGGTGAAACCGCGGGGGACAACTATCATTTTCAATTGTATTTCAAAACGTAGGTAAAAGTCGAGTATTTGATACCAAAGAAGTTCCAAAATTAGGTGAACTTTCCTCTAAATGTCCGAATTCATCGACCATATTTTGTGTTTACATTTCAAACGCCATAAATTAACGACTGTCTATCAAAAATATTCTGTTTTCGATATTAATTTTGTATGTAATCATTATCAGGATACTATAAATAATATTTTCGGGAAATACTCACAGATATACATCTAAATAGATGACGCGAGTGTATGTACTTCGCGTGTCAAAATCTGTCCAAAAATGGGGCACAAGATTCTTCTTTTGAAACTGTTTCGCGCGGACAGGGAACTCGCATGCGGCTGCATGTCCACCAGAGATGTGTAGCGAGGGATGTGTTTAGCTGACAAATAGGATAGCTTCATTTTCACGTTAAAAATCTAATGCCAACCTAACTAAATCAATCTTGTGACATTATGGTAAACGTCTCAAGTTATTTAGGCACCAAGGATCAATAATAAAGTCATATCAACGAATAAAAATCTTTACATTTTTGTACAAATCTCGCCGTGATTATTTCTGGTTGTTATACTGATTTTGACTATACTGTGACTATACGTAATTTTTTTTTAAGGTAGACGGTCGTTTAAATATATATTTTGACAACTGCATTGCGCTATACGTCGATAGGGTGTGACCAGCCTTGGTAACAGATATAAATTAATTAATCTTTAAGTATTAACTGTTTTAGAATCTTGATTGTCATTTTAAGAGCACCAGATGGTGCTAGCAATGTAAGAAAGATATACTGAAGTATGCATATATATACAGCTTGCAAAATCAACAAGCTTTTAACCGACTTCAAAAAAAGGAGGAGGTTCTCAATTCGGTTGTATTTTTTTTTAATGTTTGTTACCTCATAACTCCGTCATTTACTAACCGATTTGGAAAAATCTTTTTGTATTAGAAAGGGTACACTTCCCGTTTGGTCCCATTGTCGTCAGATCAGGATTTGATTACTTCTTAGTGTACTTTGAAGTCGGTTTAAGTTTTTTGTAAAACAGTCCAATTATTTATGTAATAGTCGACCTACTTAATCATCAGACCCTAGAACCAGAGTCCTTGTCAAGACGAACCAAACGAGCCCAGACTCGATGGGGTTGCGTCGTTTTATTACAGAGTTCCCATGGACACCTTCCGGCTCCATCATCAGATCAGCTCCATGCCATAATAATATTGCATTGTCATCCGATTTACATATGCATGCAAAATATCAGCTCAATCGGAAACTGGGAAGTGGGTAAAATTCATATTTATTGCTGTCGCGCTGTGTCCGAGCTATTCCGCCCGAGGGCGATAGAGACAAATGCAGCTTGGACCGATTATACCTATTTGATTTAGACGAAATCGCTATTTCGTAATCCCTTGTTTTCTCCTCCAAAACTGGATCGATTTAAAAAAGTTTTTCAATAATCATAATGGACTTATCGGTCTGAAATAAATGATTTTTATTTTTTTATTTTTTATTATAATAAGAAGGGCTTTGGCTACGTCTGTCGGTTTTCCTTTGTTTTTTTATATTCGTCAAATTTGTTCGCTGGACGTCTGATAAGGGCGTTTAAAAATGGTAAGTTTTTCTGATTTTAGAAGGCTCCTAATTCTTATAATTATTTAATTTATGGAGAAAAACACAAAGTGACATACAGTGGTACCTACAGATTACATGGTAAAATAATCATTGCTCTAGAGTAATTATCCAGAGAAGAAACTGAGGATTACGTTTGTATGGAACAAACGCCACCAGCATTTCCTCTTAATAACAATTAAAAACTAAATAACATAACAGAGATGCGGTCTGGGTAACAAAATAATAATTCTAATTAGTTCGTCAGTTAGATTATCAAAAAATATTGGACACGTATTTTTTGCTTTATCAAATCATTGAAAATTTACTAAGATAAAGCGCCTCAAAGTTCGGGAGTGGCTCGTGACGTCACTTGTTTGTACTATGGTATGACGTCACGCGGAACTTCAACACGCCATATCTTCGTAATTTTTTGTTTGATTGACAAATGAAAAAATACGTGTCTAATATTTTCTGATAATGTAAATGACGGACTAAATAGATTTTTTCAAGAGACTAGCCGTTTGATTCTTTCAACTAACGCCATCTGGTGTATTAAAATGACGTAATAAGCTTTAAATAAGTACTGTAGGAAAATATAATTTTTAAGGGGTTCCATATTTTAATTTAGGTATGTTTCAACGCGCACAAATAAATCTTTACATCCCAATGTGGATTTAAAGTGTGGGAAAATAAACATAATTGTGTTCAGAATATGGTTCATTTTAGCAAGTGTGTACTTAGTGTCATTGTCAAACACTGGTGCCGATTCTGTTGTAAATCGCACTAAACTAATTTTAGTCACATCACATCTCTTTCTTACAAACATGATTGGAAAAGGATAGAACATATTTAAAGCTGTCAAATTAGTCTGTCTTCGTTTGATGGTATTTAGACGTGACCGCGATAGATGGCGACTAAATTTATATTGAAAACAAGCATTGGATTTGACAGGACTAAATTTCTTACATCCTTTTCTTATGTTCTTTGTTAGATAGAGATAAAGTGAGACTAAAATTAGTTTAGTTGTAAACAACAGAATCAGCACTAATTGTGAATTTGACCATTGAAACCGTATTTTTTTAAATAGCGTTATAATTTAGGTGAATATTGTTTAATATATAATGTATCTACAATTTAATAAATAAAACTCATTGGAATAATAATTTTAATCTAATTGCATGATGTAAACTTTTATTCTTTCATTTTAATTCTGTGTAGCATAATGTGGTTAATTTACTTGTAAAATAAAAATTGTGAAATGCAACGTATGTCAATGTCGATTAAGTTTAATTTTGTGTTAATAATTGTATTGTTGATGTTATGCACAAATAAATTGTAATTTGAATGTATTTCTGTTTTTTTATTTTATAACTCGTAATGAGTTAACTTCAAGACATCCGCACTGGGGCCGCGTACTATATAGGGTACATTCCGAATTGGATAATATTGCTCATAGCGCTCACAGTAATAATTTGCGTACCGAGTTAGAAATCACGTTTATGACAGCTGAGAACTGTCAACAATTCGGAACGCCCGTGAACGCGCTCACAGTATTCAAAAAAGAACATTTGAGAATTTAATTAAACTCTAAATTAACAATGCGCTAGGACTCCTTATATCTTTTATAAATTGACTCGCAAAAAGAATTATCCGCTTTTTTATTGTTTTTCTCTCATAAAATCATAAAAAGTCTCTTTGCCAAATAGAAAACCAAGAATCTTATATTTTTGACGAAAAAATGGCAGCGCTCACGGTGATATCAGTTTAGAGCGCAATATGGCGCATGTCATGACGTCATCTATGACGTATCACGGGACATCGTGAGAGGGCTCAAACCAATTCGGTACGGGTTTAAGCATGCTCAAATCGATTATAGCTTAAATTCGGAATGCAGCCATAGTCTTGACAAGTACCTATTGATTCTTTTTGCGTGTTAGGTAGATACTTATTTTACAACCAGCACAGCAAGGCGTGAGGAATTAGATTGTTTTTAGTTTTTTTTTTACCTTTGTAGAACGATATCAAAAAATTGAAATTTAACCTTAATTAAGTAAGTAAACCTTCTCAAAAGGGTATATCATAAATATACTTTAGATGAAGGATAGTAGGTATGTATAGTAGAAAATTCTTAAATGATGTTTACAATATTCGCAGAATTAAATACAAATCCATGAACGAAACCATAGCTCGTTTAAAAATAGGTCAGCGCCATCTATGATGATTTTATTGACCTATAGTTTCGTTCATAGATTTGTATGATAAATAATTCTGCGTATATTACAATCAATCCGCTCCAGCCCGCTCATCGTTTAAAGCCGTCACGTATACCCCCTCTCTTATATCCAAAATCCGCAGACCTCGACTCGCCCTCAGCGAGCCAGACTGTACCCAGCTGGGGTAAGTTCCATGGTTTCATAACAAATGTCCCAAATGTTGTCTCTCAGTAAAAATATCTAAATTCTTACACTTAGACTTCTTAAAAGTGTTTTGTATCATATTTTCCTTCTCATTTTATATATATCAACATATTAGTTACAGTCCATTATTTTACTTAATAAAACTTTATAGAAGACAGTCTTAAGGCGGCCCTCTGTGGCCGGCGCAACTTCAACGCGAGCATAGTCTAAAAGCTTGTTGTTTCATCCAACGTAATGTTTGACTGCAAAAAAAGACAGATAGCATCAAAGCCGTCGGTTATCAGTCGGCAAATTCCGCTGATCACTCGCGTCCGCTTCGCTAGTTCGTCATTCATGATTTCGCATTCATAAAACTTGTTCCAGGAGTATACTTCTTGTGAAAAAATCTTACAAGTTTGTGAAAAAAAAGTTAGTTATTTAGAATCTCCAATACATTTGCAAGCCTGGTATCTAAACGTTTTCTTTACTTTTACAATTTATAGGTACATTAGATATAGCCAAAGTTCAGGCAAAAACGCTGTTTTTCGGAGGCTTTGACTGAATTTGTTTCACACTTTTTTTAAATTACGCTTAGATACAAGGCTAGATATAGTGCACAAGATACTAATTTGTTTAAAACATCTAACGAAAAATGTTTAACAACGCCATAATAAGTACAGAGATTTTGTATGAAAATTATGACGAATTGAGTCCTCTTAAGTTTAATTACCTTCTACTGCATGTCACTCTTGCCCTTCTTTTTAACCGACTTCAAATAATTGGACTGTTGTACAAAAAACTTAAACCGACTTCAAAGTACACTAAGGGGGACTTTTTGGCGAGAACTTGTAGAGAGACGTTGTGTTTTCATTTTTATTTTCATAAATTCGTGTATTTTGAGTTTAATTGCGTATTATCGGTGGTATTTTATCCAATAAACATCAATCATGTGCACCAGTGAAGTGAAATGAAATGAATTATGTGTATCGTGTCTTTTCAAGTTGTCTCAAGAAGTCCGTGACCTTCTTGAGACAACTTGAAAAGACACGATACACACAACTTGAAAATTGTTTTAGTACAATAACCACCATTGTACCAAAATATAACTTTAATGGACGATGACTGACTGAGGACTATGTGAAAGTGATTAATTCTGACTAGAACTTATAATATTACTGGAAATTGGCAAAATACACAAGCCGTGTGACGCCATTGAAGAAAAAAAAAAAAAAGTACACTAAGAAGTAATCAACTCCTGATCTGATGACAATGGGACCAAACGGGATTCAAATAAAAAAGAATTTTCCAAATCGGTTAATCAATGACGGAGATATGAGGTAACAAACATAAAAAAATAAATAAAAAATACCATTCGAATTGAGAACCTCCTCCTTTTTTTGAAGTCGGTTAAAAAAGGAGGAGGTTCTCAATTCGGTTGTTTTTTTTTTGTTAGGTACCTCATAACTCCGTCATTTATTAACCGATTTTTTTTATTTGTAAGTGTACACTTCCCGTTTGGTCCCATTGTCATCAGATCAGGATATGATTACTTCTTAGTGTACTTTGAAGTCGTAAGTTTTTCGTAAAACAGTTGAATTATGTTACCAAATAACAGATTTATGGCGTTCCCTTTCTAGACTTCTTGTTCTTACCTAATTGAGCCACATGAGATTGTGGTCGTATTAGCATATCTACAGGATAAAATAAGCTCTTACCTGTAGTGGGGAAGTTTTTTACCTGTAGGGGGATGTATGGAATATTAAAACTAAAATAATAAATTCTTTGCCACTGTATTTATTGATGCAATAAATTCAATTTAACTATTAAAATAAAATACAAATTCGTCTAGATACATTTAAATAAAGTAAAAAGAACTAGCCCTGAGGCCGAACCACAAGCTCTTAAAACAATATTATTATAACCTTATTCGACTTTTGTCTTTCTTTGACATCCGGCATCAAAATGGGACAAAAGACAAATAAGGTTATTTTAACCCAGTGTTTTAACCTTATTTTTAAGAGCTTATGGTAGGTAACCTGCTAGATGAGCTATGCGTCGATATTTATTGTCAACATTATGACATTTAAGATATTTCAAAATCAACTATAGAGCCATCTCATGGCAGTTCAAAGGATTCAAAGTTTTTGTTAACATTACATTACCTACGCTACGTTCGTTAAATTTTGACAATGACGTGCGGTATTTATTGTCCGTTACAATGCATTGTTTCATCACATAAACAACAACGAATTTATTACATATTTTAGCTTGGCCTTAGATTAGTTTATATTCAACAATAGGCTACTTTCCTGAAAAAATCTAATTAGTCCGTCATTTACGTTATCAAAAAATATTAGACACGTATTTTTTCTTTTGTCAATTAAACAAAAAAATACGAAGATATCGTGTGTTGAAGTTCCGCGTGACGTCACGGTGTGGTACACTTTTTAGGAACAAGTGACGTCACGAGCCCCCACTCCCGAACTTAGTCGCGCTTTATCTTTGTCAATTGTTAATGATTTGGTAAAGCAAAAAATACGTGACCAATATTTTGTGATAATCTAACTGACGGACTAATTAGAATTATTATATTTTTACCCAGGCAACATCCCTATTCAGTGAATCCATGAGCTATCAGTGTGACACGTACTGGCAGGGCCATCATCACAGATTTGAATTACGAGTTTACAAACCTGGTTCAAAATTTATAAAAGTTCTTAGGTAGCCCCTTGCCAGGAAACTTGCAGCATAAATTCTATTGCAGTTTTTAATAACAATAAAGTCGATATAATCTTTCTCTGAGGCATATAATTTTTTTCAACACACTCGCTCGTAAAGTTACATTTATTGCACCGTTCTTAGTATGATAATCCAGCTTATTACGCACTAGTGCTTTTTACTTTACATCACCGTGTTTTTTTTCCTCGCAAGTGTGTTGAAAAACGTCGTATGATGCGTGTGCATTGATCATTACACTCTCGGCTCCCTTAATACCGTCTCGTCTGTAGTTACCAACTTTGCACACATGTATCATAATGTCTTCTTTATATTTGAATGATGCGGTAGTTATATTTAATATACTGTAATGTAATGGACGTTGGAACACATTTAAAAACCTAAATTTTTTATTTAATACAGCTATAGTCTAGGAGTGGTCTATTCAATATTTTCTCAGGGAGGCTGTTTGAATATAGTTACATATTATAATATCACATCGCTTTCTATTGAAATTAAGTATTTACATATTGCTATATCTTAGATTAATTGGTAATATTCTTTGCTTATCATAAAAAATACGGTACAGTTGTAGCTAAAACTAAACTAGGTAATTATACAAAATATTCTTTTCAACACACTTGCTCGTAAAGTGGCTCTTATTGCACCGATTTTAGTATCATAAGACAGCTTATTATGAACTGGTGCTTTTTTTTACTTTACCGCACTAGTGCTTTATGTTATACATATATATATTAACCCGATTATGTTAAGTTTTTATCTCATTGTAAGTGATATGCGTGCAGACGAAGCATCCTTAATTTAAATGGATAAAATTGTTCGACAGAGCATTGCTGTCAAAAAAACCTGCGCGTCATATTTGTTAACATTCTCATCGTGTTTATCAAAAAATCTACTTTAAAAAAATATGGCTGTTTTTTCCCTCGCAAGTGTGTTGAAAATCGTCGTATGACACGCGTGTGGATTGATCATTACACTCTGGGCTTCCTTATCGCTTAATACCGCCTCGTCTGTAATGACCAACTTTGCACACATGTATCACAAAGTACTATTATAACAGGTGGATATTTCGAGATGGCATATTTTCGAAACCTATGTTGGGTTAGTCATGCTGAACAACTTTTACTATGGAACCAATAGAGAATTCTCAAAAAAAAAAAAATTTACTTTCCATAGTAAATGTCAACCTTGCTCGATCATAATGTATGAAAAGTAAAAAATATTTTTTGAGTATTCAGTGTTGGTCCCGTAGTAAAAATTGTTCAGCATGACTAACCCAGCATAGGTTTCGAAAATATGCCATCTCGAAATCTCCACCCAGTATACAGTAGATATTACAAGGTCCCATATCTACCTTTCAATGGAACCATCATAGTAATTTGCCTTCAATTAGCTGATAGCAAGATGTGTCCAGCAAGTAGGAGCGATACACCAACTTGCCTCGATTTTACTTTAGTTAGCGACTTGAGTGTCGTAGCGCCAGTGGTCAAGCGGTGTCGTTAAACACAACAATGTTCATATTCAGCAACTCTCTTCAAGTGTAGTGAGCCGAGTGATGTATCATTACATCAAAAATGTGTTGCAATTGCAATCTGCATAGACATAGACCCTAAGAGCCGGCGCAAAGAATCATGGCGAGATTTGTACAAAAAGTTTTTGTTAAAATACAAGATTTTTTGGTGACTGTACTTTTTGTTGACTGTACTTGCATTGTCATCTAATATACTAATGTATACCAAATATCAAGTCAATCCGACCACTGGAAGTGGGTGAAATTCGACTTGCAAGATTCCACCCGAACAAACATACATACATACATTGCAAGTTAAATAAAAGCTTGTATAAAAATAAAGATTTTTAACGTTGAAATTACATTATTCATCTTTTTTGCCTAAGGAATAACTTGAGGCATTTAAAATGTTTTTAGATCCCCGGGATAAAAATGCGACATTCTATGGCATGCCGGCGAATCGCGACCAAAACCGTTATGTTGTTATGTTTTGCGGGGTTTATAAAATATTTCAAGTATATTAACATGTTGCTGGTAATGTAATCTCAACATTGGAAGAGATTCAAAACTCTCTAAAATGTTTTATGTTTTTGTACAAATCAATGTACCTACGGGTCTCGCCATGATTATTTGGCGCAGCACAAGTAATCGAAGTTTTCTAAACGCAGCCTAGTCACCCAGTCCAAAATTCCGATACACTCATTATTTTTCAAACATCTGACGATATTGTATAGAAATGGTGCCTTTTTTTTACACCCAGTATAATATACAATTTCGAGCGATATATACAATTTTGATGGCGCACATGCGTTGTATTCAGGTCGTTGTTTTGGTCAGCGACGAGCGACTCAGGGTAGATTATACAAAAGATACTGGTGCTAAAAAAATATAAAAAAAATACTTTTTTTTTATAATAAAAATAAAAAAAATAAAATTTTGAAAATCATGTTATAAGCTAAGGTGTAGACATAATACTCAACGGGAGTACGAGGGAGTAAAGGGGTGGGGCGATGGCGGCTTGCGCCTAGCTCTAGTCTGTGCACGTGCCTAGTAACCATACTATTTTTTTTTTTTTTTTTTTTTATACTACTAAGTCGGTAAACAAGCATACGGCCCGCCTGATGGTAAGCGGTTACCGTAGCCATATGGACGCTTGCAACACACGAAGCATCGCTCACGCGTTACCGACCTTTCCCCCCTCCCCTATGAGCTCTGGCGACCCTACTCACGCGCAGGAACACAACTTTACACGACATAAAGTTATTTGGCTGCGGTATTCTATAAGGTGGAGGTACTTCCCCAGTCGAGCTGCTCTTTGAGCGAATAAACGCTATGCTCTACCTCTCTAAAAATAAAATTGATAAGGTATTTCTCAACATATTTACAGTATTTAATAGAACTAAGTCCATTTTTGGGGAATATATATTTTGTACTACCGCTCCTGGCTCGCTTGTCGCCGACCAAAACAACACCCTGTATAGCTGTAAGAGTGGACGTAGCTGTGAGTTGATAGCAAATGGGTGGATCACAATAGATGCTTCATTTACAACTGCACTTATTCAAGGCAGCGTGTATCAGCTCTGTAAGTTCTGTGTACAGCGGGCAGTGTCTGCTGGAGGGCTTGCATATATCTCTATGGTCCACTGAGACGCCGCTTAGGGAGCCTATGCCGGCATCTGAGGAGAAGGAGTACATTATACATGTTATTAGTATTATACAGTGTAAGTATACAGCGTGTAACGGAAAGGGAAAAGTATATCTGTCACCAATGATATTATAATAGAGAAATGCTACCCTCATACTAAGCGAAGTAAAGTTATTGTTGAATTAGGTGAATGCGATAGATAATACGGAACGTATGGTACAGAAAGAGATAAATATATGTAGCCGCTAAGCAACATTACGACAATTGTCTGAATTTGTCTGCAACAATTAGCGTGCGTTAATGCGATATCTACCTCTTTTTAACCGACTTCAAAAAAAGGAGGAGTTTTTTTTTTGTTTGTTACCTCATAACTCCGTCATTTATTAACCGATTTGGAAAATTCTTTTTTTATTTGAAAGAGTACGCTTCCCGTTTGGTCCCATTGTCATCAGATCAGGATTTGATCACTTCTTAGTGTACTTTGAAGTCGGTTTAAGGTTTTTGTAAAACAGTCCAATTATGCCAGCCTTCTGGGCACTTTTCCTGTTGACAGCGATGTGGACGAATTTTTTGACGCCCCGTAATTGTACATATTTTTATTCTTTTTATATTAGTTCTAATATTAGTTTCTTTTAGTTATTATTATTAGTATTAACTTTATTAGGTCCAATTATTATTATAGTATCATTGCATGCAACGGAAAGGGAAAAGTATGTATGTCACCGTAATTTTCTGCATAGTACTTTTTGGCGGGAACTTGCAGTGTTCTGTAGTTTTATTTACATAAATTCGTGTATTTTGAGTTTTATTGCGTATTATCGGTGGTATTTTATCCAATAAAGATCAATCCATGTGCACCAGTGAAGTGAAATGAAATGAATTATGTGTATCGTGACTTTACAAGTTGAACCTGGCTGGCTACCACCCTCAAGTTGAAAATCTGTCGCCAAGCACCTTTCGGTGTGTTCCGATAGCTGCACTTGAGAGCCAGTTCCTTCTAGGCTTTGTGTGTGCACCACCTTCGGCCGCATCATCACTTACCATGATGAGATTGCGGTCAAACACAGGCCAATAAACAGTAAAAAAAAATGTTGTGTCAAAAAGTCCGTGAATAGTTTTTGTACAATGACCACCATTGTACTAAAACATGACTTTTAAGGACGGTGACTGACTGAGGACTATATGAAGTGATTTATTTTGTGATTATATAAATACAACTCGAGAAAACTGAAATAAGACAAGGCTGTATAGCTCAGACCTTTGCCTGCCTTTTGGCGAATAAGCACAAACAACAACAACAATTTTCTGCATGGGTTTATCTTCATCACCCGGGCGCTACGTGGGCTAGAGACGGTCGTGCGCGGGTAATTGACAGTTAGTCATTTTAATAATATTACTAAGAATAGCACAGACAGAAACTATGCTAATACTAGCTTTCCGCCCGCGGTTTCCTACCTACCTACATTACCATATACAGGTCGTTGTTTTGGTCAGCGACGAGCGACTCAGGGTCGATAAAACAAATGATACTGGTGCTAAAAAAAATATTAAAAACATACTTTATTTTTTTTTAATAATAAAAATAAAAAAATTAAAATTTTGAAAATCATGTTATAAGCTAAAGTGTAGACATAATACTCACCGGGAGTACGAGGGAGTAAAGGGGTGGGGCGATGGCGGCTTGTGCCTAGCTCTAGTCTGTGCACGTGCCTAGTAACCATACTTTGCGGTAATTTTATTTCAAATTGAATAAGGTATTTCTCAACATATTTACAGTATTTAATGGAATTAAGTCCATTTTTGGGGAATATATATAGCTCCTGGGTCGCTTGTCGCCGACCAAAACAACACCCTGTATAAAGTATCCTATGTCCATCTCCTGGTTCTAAGCTGAATTTGTCTGCAACAATTAGCGTGCGTTAATGCGATATCTATGCGATAGCTCTTTTTATTATAATATGATTGGCGGAAGGAGTTTTTATGTTTCTTTAAACGGGCTAATCTTATTCTTTGGAGCTACCAGTCGGATTCGAAGAAATATTTCATTAAATATGAAGAATACTTGTTACGTCACCCCGGGAATGTGATGAAACCGCGGGATAGTATATTTATAATAGTAAACCTCCTAAAGGAAGGTCCGTAAAAAATTATAGTATATCCTTTATATACATAAAAGGTAACTATGGTGTTAGGTGATATAAATAATATACGCAGAATTATATACACTAATCTGAGAAAAAAACCATAGCTCGTTTAAAAAAATGTCAGCGCCATCTGTTTCATTTCAATCCAAACTCAGCCGCATGCAGGCATATTCACCTGTGTTCACAGACACAATTCTATGTCCTCTGGGTGAGATTCGAACTCACTACCGGTATGATATAGTCTGGCATACGAAAGTAGAACCTGAAAAAGTGCGGCAAATTTAAAAAAACTAGATGTGGTATCACTAAGTATAGTAGGAATAAATTGTTTTGATACTTTACAAAAAAATATATAAATATTAAATTATGTTTCATTTTCCTAAGTAATATTTGCATGTAAATGAGTTAAAATTTTGCATAATATGTACTCGTTATATGCTATTTTTATATAGAAAGCTTTTAAATAAATAAAACTCGTTATATTCTATTTTTATATAGAATACGTTAAAAAAAAAACCTGGGGTATTCCTCATAAACGGTTATCTGATCCCAAACTATATATATTCAAATTCAATAATGAAGAATGTTCACTAATTTAGAATTTTAGCTCTACGCATATTCTGTAGAAAATAATAAATACGTGTGAAAGAATTATTTTGATAAGTCAATTAGTTTCTGAGATATTGAATTTTAAAATGAGCGCGCGACGCTGGATTCCATCGGCCCGGTACTCGATGCGATGACGTCATGTTTCAACGCTCGCTCAGTCAATCGCGCTCACTGAACAAATACCCTGACAGGGTCGCGCTCTTCCGTACGTTTCCCTAGAAGATTATGACTTTTTTGGTTTTTAAATGTCCAATACAAATACTAGAAAATCATGTGTTGTGCCAAAATGTAAAAATACAACCACCAGTCCACCGGAAAAGTTGATTTTACTCGTTCCAGTGGATGTCCAAATGCGAGAGAAATGGATAAAAACTGTGAAGGGGTTGGATCTCTTTAGAGATAAAAGCAAAGTGTATTGCTGTGAAGATCTTTTTGACGTAAGAATAGTGACAGTCTACTATGTACCTATATATTGTACTCGTTTGTATTGTGCAGTTATTTGATAACCCCGCGCTGCCGAGGTTTCACCCGCGCGTAGCGTTTTAATTATTTTGCACGGATGCCCTTATAATTTTTCTTAAATAAAAGTAGTTTAAGTTATTCCTTATAACATCCGCTATCTACCAGTGAAAGTCTCGTCTACATCGGTCCAGCCGTTTCGGAAATCAGCCGTAACAAACTAGTGTTTCACCCGACGACGACGGTTTTATTGCGGGGAACACAAAATATTTTTTCTAAAATAAATGTACGTTACTTCTTATAATATAAGCTATCAGACATTAAAAATCCAGTCAAAATCTGTCCAGCCGTTTCGGAGAACCGGAAAATTAATTAAAAAATGTTTTTGTTTGCATAAGAAGCCAACCTACCTACCTTTTTTATTAGCGTGGGGAAATCTTCCTAGGATACCCAACCATCTTGGGGAGAGCCACCAAGTTATGCCGAACTTTTAGCGGATTAAAACCCCAACGGTTATCGCCAACCGTATATAGGTACTTTCATGTTGTTATTTTGATTTTACACAACAGACACTTCAAGTTTATTTATTTGGATAAATAAAGTAGATAGACATAAAAAAGGCCAAGTACATGTACAATACACGACATTTGCAATATATCAATTTATTTAGTTAAATTCACTAACAAGAGTATAAATAGGTATAGACAAACATTACTAATAAAATTTGTTGTCGACATAAAACTTAAAAGGTTCAGTGCCTACTTGTGTTGCAGCTATAAAATCATTATTTTAGGTATAAGTGCCTTACTAGGGCCTAAACTGAATAAAATACTTTTAGATTTTTTGATTATAGGTATTAGATAGACAGGAGAGTAAGCATTTGCATTCTTACTTACTTCTCGCTTTTCGGCGGCAACCGAATAACTATTCGTCGATAAATAATAAAAATGATTATATGATTTGGACATCGCATTCAATTATTATTTTATTATATTGCTTTATTATATTACATTAGTTATTAGTTTCAATTTAAATTTATAATTTTGAATGCTATTCTAGAGCGATATGTGTTGACCTTATTTAAAGATTCCACCTAAATTGTACGACATTTCTGGCGAAATAAACAATTTCATTTCATTTCAACAATAAGTCCATCTATTTTATGTAGATTTTACGATTGCCCTTTTTCAAATCCATAATACTTTCCATAATAGCGCAAGATATCTATGTACCACCGCTAGCGACTAATACGAGTGAACGGAGCGTTATAACATGACGTCAACCGCGGTCACGTGACCGTTAGCGGGCCTCGATATTTAGGGGAATTTTAAATGTCTGTAAAATCATAACTACTTGGTTTTTTTGAATGAAACAAAAACTAATGTATTTGTATACATAATTGCTCTACTGTTACAAACTTTCAAGCGATTTTGCATACCTATTAACATTCCTCATTGTGGTAATTTCTTTTTAGTTTATATTTATTTTTACCTTCGTAGAACAATAAGGATAGATGTTTCAGTGATTAGCGACCGTAGAAGTTCATTTATCATATTGTAGAACATTAAGGTGATCGAAAGAATGAGAAGGTGGACACTATAACACTGATTTAGCTATGCAGCCATTATAATAAAGGGTTAGTATCAAAACTTGTTCTAGTAAACTAGTTGACACTTTTTATGCCGGATGACGAAATAGAATGTTGCCATGTAAAGAGTTTCAATTGCAGCTAGGCTCAACTTTCGTTTGCCAGACTCTAATTGGAATATAACTACGCCAACTGGCTGCCATAGAGTTGACAACCTCCTTTCTTTATTTGTCGGTGTAAATGTAACATAGATGGCGCTGACCTATTTTTTAAATAACTCTGCGAATATTGCAAGGTAGGTTTTGTTTGAGACCAATAAAATAAATATTATAATATTATTTATTATTTTGTAGCGAACCACTACATAACGAAGTTCACACGCCGATAGATAGATGGCGCGCCGCCACATTATCCTGCATCGTGCATACATCGCGCATACAAGCCCACTACATCCTGCATCGCGCTTGCAAAGATTTCTCGGCGATCTGCATATATACAACTGTCCGACAAGTACACTTGGACCGCGGTCCCTGCGGCACGATGACCCAGCCTGGCGGAAGATCGTCCCTTTTCAATAGAGGTGTCATCCACCTTGCACCTCCATAATTTTTATACATAATACATGTATTTCATATGTATTTGTGATTTTTGACGAAGAAATTTTTGTATTTTTTTTAAATCCTTTTAGAGAAGGTTTTGGAGGAGATCTCTATAATATAATGGATGTCTCGGTATTTATACAGATTTTTGATGTGGGGTACAGATTAGCACTGGATACAGATTTTTTCATTCTTTTGATTAAATTACCTTAAAAAGGAACGAAGACGAACACAGTTTTTTGTTAGCGAGAATATATCCGACTTTTTAATATCTGTGGACCCAGAACAATGATTGTGGTGTCATCTTATAGATAATATTATAATCTCAGTACCAAATTAAAAAAAAATACATTAAGTGAGCGACATCGCATGACGTGTTCTATAGATATTTCGCGGCTATCATAGCTGATTTGCTGTAATTTTGCATTTACAGTATTTAATGGAATTACGGCCATTTTTGAAAAATATATTTAAAATATATTTTTTGAAAAATATATTTGACGGGCCGGTTGGCGCAGTTGGTTAAGGTTCACCTTACGCGCCGTAGGTCGTGGGTTCGATTCCCACACAGGACATGCATTTGTGTGCATGAACATGTCTGGATGTTCTGAGTATGGGTGTAATTATGTATTTACAAACAAAAAAGTAGTACTTATATGTATTATATCAGTTATCTGGTTTCCATAGTACAAGCTCTGCTTAGTTTGGTATCAGATGACCGTGTGTGAGGAGTGTCCCAGGATTTTTATTATTTATTTATAATGTACTACCGCCCCTGTGTCGCTCGCTGTGGACCAAAAAATCACCCTGTATAATACTGATACTGACCAGCGGAGTCGACGCTGACGATCCGCAGCCACAGCACGGACATGAGCGTGCGGCACGTCTCCACCAGGCTGCGCACCAGCGGCGCCGCCCCTCTCGCTCGCGCACCCTCGCCCGCTACCGCCCTCTCTGTCGCACACAGCCACCGCGCTTGCAGGTTCACCACCAGTGAGCAGTCTGCATATACATACATGAAACTTTTGTAAGTCTAACTATATCCTAATCCTAACTTATCCATACTATACTATATACTTATACTATAATACTAACAAAAGCGACCATTATAGTCATCATATTAGTGTAAGATAAAATAAAATAAATAAGATTTATATAGAAAATGTAATTTAAAATAATATAACAAATTTGTAGTAGCAAGTAATTAGATATTAAAATATGTACTTTTAATGATTCCATTTCAGTTAAGGGGGGACCTGGTGTTCTAAGATACATGCTGCGGCTTAGTTTAGGCTCCAGATCTCTCACAAATTACACTAAGATACCTCCAATTTCATAACCATTTGTATGTACAACTAGGTACTTGTAATTTGTGGAGATAAATAAATATTTTTATTATTATTTATTTTTATTATTTTATTATTATGTTTGTGAATACAAATATTATAGCGAATTAGTAGGGAAGGGAGTAATAGGTACCTACTTGGATAAAACACCTAACACGTTTACGTACCTACGTAAAATAATAAACCTATAGTATGTAATGTAAATAAGTAAACGCACTATTATCCACAGTAATCTTCTACCACACAATTTGGGTAGGTTCAACATAGTAAATCATCAAATAAGTATCTTATTTTTTTTGGTTGCCATTGGCAATACATACTGTACAGTATGTATTGCCGAAATTAATTGCTTAGATAACTAGGTAAATAGGTAGGTACTGCGAAAGTAAATTATGGAACGTAGAACAGAAAACGAAACATACAAACTGTTTGTTTGTATGTTTGTTACGCTTTCACGCCTCAACTACTCAACGAATCATCATGAAATTTGGCATGCAGATAGCCTATGGTATGGAGAAGGACATAGGCTAAATTTTTATCCCGGTAAAGCGGACGAAACCGCGGGGGACAACTAGTTACCTATATATTAAAAATCATTATCATCATCAGTCTGTAATGTCCCATTGCTGAGCACAGGCCTCCTTCCACAAATAAGGGTGAAAGGGAATGTGCAGATACTCCACCACGCGTGCCCACTGCGGCGAGGTGGAGGTAGGCTAGTGGTCAACCTACTGTTGGAGTTTTCAAGCCGCCTAGGAGGCATCCAACTAGCTTTACGACTATCACAATTAAGTGATAACCGGGACCAACGGCTTTACGTGCCTTCCGAAGCACGGAAACGCTCGATTTAATACCACTAGGCGGTCACCCATCCAGGTACCGACCACGACGGTGGTATCTTAACTTTGTCGATCGATTAAGAACATGCTAATCATACTACACCACGAGCGCTTCAAAAATTAATAATTAGTTACATTTTTGTATTTTTAGGGTACTTTGAGTACAGTAGTAGTAGTACCTAACTGATATGGCGCGTCGTGAATCTTCGTTCGCACAGAAAAGAAAGTATGGCCCGAAGATTAACGAAAGAATGCATAAAACTTACAATCAACCTTAGATCACTACTATACGGTTCATAATACAGTGCAGCTGTTAGTTCCGTCTCACTCGCGCGTGAGGCCCCTCCGCACGGCGCGCGCTAACATGGCGGCAGCTGCCGACCAATAGCGTTTCCCGCGCTTTGAATATGTATCTTCTGCGCAGGTACATCGGTAAGCCATATCAGTTGTGTACTACTGTACCCGAGAACCCAAAAATAACACAACTTGATGCTGAGCGACGGTTCAATTTGAACCAGGCACTGACCTTTGCTGATTTCCAATAAGTCTATACTCCTCGCAGTGATAGGAGTCTTAATATCAGCCAACGGGGACCCTCTGTGAGGCACAGAGTAGAACATGAAACCGATGCTGTTCGTCCAAATAGATGATTTGCTCTTTAATGAGTAATTGTCTTCTGTAAAAAAATAGTTTTCTTACTAAATATATAACGCCTGTAAGTCGTGTAACACAGCTTTTCCAAGTCTTTGTCATGCGCTACCAAATTTTAACACTATTAAACGGAACCCAGCGTGTCACCCGTTTGGGGGTGACACCCGATTGTGAAAAAATTAAACAAACCTTTAGATTAAAAAAATAAATCTCGTGTGATTTCTTAATGACGACGTTTTTTACCATCAATTGGTATATTTATTTATTTGACGAAACCAACAGCTTAAAATTAAGTACAAAAGCCAATTACAGGTTTCCTTAGTCATAAAACTAAAGGCACTTCGTCTTATAAAGTATAAGTTTTTATTAAAAAAAAATATTTAATACAAGCTTTTTGTACTGTACTAGCATTATCTTCCAATAATACTAATGTATACCAAATATCAAGTCAATCCGACCATTGGAAGTGGGTGAAATTCGATTTGCAAGATTTGACCCGAACATACATACATTGCAAGTTAATAAAAAACTTGTAAATATGGAGTCATATTGTAGAAAAAGCAATAGAATACACATTTATACAATTTTTGTTATTTTCAACAGTTTTCATTTTTGTGGTGACACCACGATTTCCCCATTGGGTGCCACCCATGCTAGCTACGCCCACTGCCATCGTGTACTCGCACTTGGTCGGTTTTTAGAGTTCCCTAACCAATGGGTGCCCAACGGGACCCTATTACTAAGGCTCTGCTGACCGTCCCACCTTCCGTCCGTCCGTCCGTCCGTCCGTCTGTCTGTCAGTGGGCTGTATCTCATTAACTGTAACTGGTAGACTGCTGAAATTTTCACAGAATAAACTCCACAAATAATAAAAATGAAATAAAGTTAAACATTAAATACAAGAAACGTTAATTTTTTACAGTAAAGATGAGTTAGTTATTATTGTACGGAACCCTCCGTGTGCGAGTTTGACTCGCAGTTGGCCGGTTTTTAAACTTACCTTTAATTTCCGAAGATAGTTCATCATCATCACCCACCAAGTTCTTATCATCTCTCATTTCATCACTATAATCATTTTCTATACACACTGAGCTTGTATTATTATTATCTATTTTGTATCCATTTTTATTATCTGTGGGCATTGGTTCTTTGGCTTCGTTGCTCATTGCTGAATATGCGTCAAATGCTGTAAAAAACGTCCCGTTATTTGATATTTTTTTGTGTTTAAATTTTTTACGTATGGCGATTTGAAGCGCCATTGACGTAAATATTACAGAAATGTACTTAATTTGAATTTTATAATGTACATATCGCAGGCGGGGACAAATCAATTTGTTTAATTACTTACCATCGCAATATATCTGTTTAATAAACAGCCCTCCCTTGGAATGTCCGACCCACACGATGGGCCTGTCCCCGACTCCGAGCTCGAGGAGCTGTTCCATCATCTGATCAGCTCTCTCGTGGAGACGCAACCTGGAACACGCGAATGTCTGTTCCAAATCTGGCTGTAAATCTATCCTAATCCTAACTAATATTATAAATGCGAAAGTAACTCTGTCTGTCTGTCTGTTACGCTTTCCCGCTTAAACCGCTGAACCGATCGCGATGAAATTTGGCATGAATATAGCCTATGGTATGGAGAAGGACATAGGCTACTTTTTATCCCGGGAACTAGGGTGAAACCGCGGGGGACAGCTAGTACTTAAAATAATAAAGCTGAAGAGTTTTTTGTTTGCTTGTTTAAACTAGCTAATCGCTGGAACTACCAGTCGTATTCGAAAAATTCTTTCACTAGTATAAAGCTACATCATCCCCGAGTATTAATACTAATTTTTATCCCAGGTAACCTCAGGGAGACACTAATATAATGCAAAAGTAAGTTTGTTTGTTACTTCTGGCGCCTTAAAAGCACGACCAATTTTAATTAAATTTGGCACACGTGTAGATCATAACTTGCAATAATATTCAGGTCGTTGTTTTGGTCAGCGACGAGCGACTCAGGGTCGATAATACAAATGATACTGGTGCTAAAAAAAAAATACTTTATTTTTTAATAATATTTAAAAAAATAAATTTTAAAAAATTGGAAAATCGTTTAATAAGCTAAAGTGTAGATGTAATACTCAACGGGAGTGCGAGGGATTAAAGAGATGGGGCGACGGCGGCTTGCGCCTAACTCTAGTCTGCAAACGAGCCTAGTAATCACACATTGCGGTAATTTTAGTTCAAATTGATTAAGGTATATCTCACTGTATTTACAGTATTTAATGGAATTAAGGCCATTTTTGGAAAATGTTTTTTTGTACTACCGCCCCTGGGTCGCTTGTCGCCGACCAAAAAAACCCTGTATAGTATACTTTTAACCTGGAAAAACGTTCGATAATAGTAAATTGTGATACATGTGTGTAAAGTTGGTCATTACAGACGAGGCGGTAGATAAGGAAGCCGAGAGTGTAATCAATGCACACGCGTGTCATACGACGTTTTTCAACACACTTGCGAGGAAAAAGACAAACTTATATTTTTTTAAGTAGAGTTTTGTAATTTTCAACCAAACAATGAGAACGTTAACAAATATGGCGTGTAGGTTTTTTTGGGATAATTTCATAAAACACTAGTGCGGTAATTTAACGTAAAAAGCACCAGTTCGTAATAAGCTTTATCGATACTAAAATCGGTGCAATAAGAGCCACATTACGAGTGAGTGTTTTGAAAAAACTAGTTATTATACAGGGTGTTGTTTTGGTCAGCGACAAGCGACCCAGGAGCGGTAGTACGAAAAATACATTTTCCAAAAATGGACTTAAATCCATTAAATACTGTCAATGCGTTGAGAAATACCTTATTCAATTTGAAATAAAATTACCGCAAAGTATGGTCATTAGCCACGTGCACTGACTAGAGCTAGGCGCAAGCCGCCATCACCCCAACCCTTTACTCCCTCGCACTCCCGGTGAGTGTTACATCTATATTTTAGCTTATTACATGATTTTCAAAAAAAAATTTTTTTTATTATTATTTTAATAAAATAAAGTATTTTTTTATATTTTTTTAGCACCAGTATCAGTTGTATTATCGACCCTGAGTCGCTCGTCGCTGACGAAAACAACAAATTGTATATAGTTTTAATTGAAGTAGCATAATTAATACAGATAATATAATTACCGTTTATTCCCTTTCACCCAAAGAGGGCGCCAAAGGTATGGGTCGCTAGTATAGTTTATAGATATCACTCTAGCGCCGGGGAAGTCGACTTGAATCCAATCTTTCGGCCAACACGGTGAATAGCATTCATCGCAAACGCATCCACACCCAACTTCACAATCCCGACCACTAACTCTACATTTACATTCGTTTACATTTAATTCTACTTCACAATTACATTTAATATCGTTATCACAGTTCTTGTTCTCGTTACGAAATAAATCACTAACAAAATTAGCTTGAGTTTCGTAATCGACAATTTCTATTTGATCTAAAAGTGTGTTATTGTAGAATTGTTCAGTAATCAGCGAGTTCTCGTTTGGCAATATCTTTAGTAAGTTCTTATTAATATTATATGTAAATGTTTCATTTAGATTCGTTTCGAATTCGTACATTCTTTCATTTAGATTACATTTATTATCGTTAACTATGGATATGTTTTTTAACTTGTTTTTATTATGTATACATTTGCAGGTATTTGATTCGTGGTTTCTGAGTATTACTTTGTTAGGTCCAGATTTGTATCTTGGCTTCCAATCGCCTTGGCGCCATGTGTTGCCTAGGGAACCTGAAAATGAAAGAATATCATTATGTAGCGAGGGATTTTGTCAAGCGATACCTTCGCCAATCTTTCTTTCAATCTCCGAGAACGTTGCCCCGATTGACCAACAGATCATGCGTCGCAAATGGAACTGAATTAGCCACACTCTCCGAAGGAATCCCGACCATATACCCAAGCAGGCAATGGACTGGAATCTCCAGGTGAAGCGAAACCGTGGCCGTCCCAAACCAAACCTGGCGACGCACTGTGCTTGATGAAGCGACGAAGATCGGGAAGATCGGGATGGAGAGTTTCTATGGACGCCCTCTGCCCCACCTAGGGGACGCAGGATCATAAGTCATGTAAGTCAAGCGGGGGTACTTTCTAGTACCCATTTGACTACCATCCTCAAGAACCTGCCCAGTATCTAAAAAGGCTTGAAATCGGCAGTAATTTTTTTATCGGTTTTGTCATTTCGTTCGGAGTGAAAAAGCTAAAAGAATGTCTCAAACTTCCTCTGGATTTGAAGATAGTTTTACAGGGTCAGCAACGATGTCGCTGGTATTGCAAGCGTCTATAGGCTACGGTAACAGCTTACCATCAGATGGGCCGTAGAGTTGATTACGACGAAAAACCAGAGGAGGTTAATATCGCCTCTGCAGCTTCATAAATAGTGTTACTTTTCAGAGGGTAGTCAAATTATCACAGGTAATTTTATTCATAATTTAGTATCGGATTTTCCATACATTTCGTGATGTTTAGTAAGATTTTGTTTTTGTTTTCAGAGTTTGTTTTAGTAGCAGATTCTGACTATGAGACTCAAGTATATGAATCATGTATGATGCTGTAAACCTGGCGACATTAACGCCCCTGGGGCCCCTGGGGGGCTAAAAAGGAAGCTAAAGCAATATTGCCAATGGAATTATTTCAGTCACTCTTTATTCATTATACAATTCAATTCATTAAAAGAATTAGAATTGATGAATTGCATAAAATCTGAAAAATTAATTCCAAAAGCAATATTACTTTTTAGCTTCCTTTTACGCCTGTACTGTATCTGTGAAAACAAGACAGCATATCTTACCATAAAGCCCATGCACAAATATGACATCCAGGGTTGGAGTAGCCGGCTGGTGGAGCACCACGCACTCCACTTTCGGCTCAGGGTGCAAGTGATCCTTGCCTGCTGGCCTGGGTTTGGGTGATGACCTTGATTTGGATGACCTTGGTGGCTTTGACGCTGTAAGAGAGGTAGATCATAGGTACCACCAAATAACTTTATGCTGTGTTCCTGCCCGTGAGTAAGGACCCAGAGGTCATCGGGAAGTGTGAAAGGGTAGGTAACGCGTGAGGAAACATCCCTTCGTCTGGATTATATCCCTGGTTCTATAGGCTATTATTACCGCTTACCACCAGTTTGGCTGTATGTGTTTGCTACCTGTTAGAATAAAGGTAGTTTGTTTCATAGTTAGGATGTAGGAGGTAATCTCCGGAACTAATGAATCTATTCTGAAAATTCTTTTACTAATCGGAAGCAACATTTTCCCCGAGTGTTATTGGCTATTTTTTTCCCAGGAACGCGGGTGAAACCGCGGGGGGCAGATGTATTGTGTAAAAGGTGTTGTTTTAAGGAGTGAAAGTAGTGATCCTATACTATACTTAATATTATAAATGCGAAAGTAACTCTGTTTGTTTGTATGTTTGTTACGCTTTCACGCCTCAACTAATTAACGGATCATCATGAAATTTGGCATGCAGATAGCCTATGGTATGGAGAAGGACATAGGCTTTTTATCCCGGGAACGCGAGTGAAACCGCGGGGGACAGCTAGTTAATATTTCATTCTGTTATCTCAAAATTATTAATAACTCGTTGAATAATACTCTTATCAATATTATCACCCAAAATAAATAAATTCGGTCAGCCTGTTATCTAAAGACTAGCCTAAAAAATGACACATCTTTAAAAGAGATAAAAACATTGTAATATTACGCCATTTTGGTAAAGTTATTAACTTCTGAAATTGACCTTATTTAATAAAATAGATTATTCGTTATTTTAAAAGGTTATTATTTTTTATTTATTTTCTTGTTCTTTTTTCGTATGTATCTATGCTTAGGTATATCTTTTTTATTGTTAATTATTTGAAAAAAAAAAAGCCAAACATAGTCAGATTGTCCAAAAAATATATAAAAAATGTAACCTTGCTGAGTTTCTTGCCGGATTCTTCTCAGTTGAAGGCCGATATTCCGAACCGGTGGTAACTTCAGTAAATGTGACCTTCATAAGTACCCTTCTGGGGCCTAAATTGAATTAATGGCTTTCACTTTGACTTTGACTTTGACTAAAGACAATCCTCATTTATAAAAGTGTATATCTATATTTTTATTCATGCTAGTTTTAAGTTGTTAATATTTTTTTCGATGATATAAATGTTTTGCATGCTGTGTTTACCTATGTGATTGTACATTTAGTATTAATTTTAGTTTAAGTTGTTCATAGTTCACATTTAATGTATCAATCGTTGGTAAGCCTAATAAATAAAATAAAATAAATACAGCAGCCACCCGTATTTTCTACCGCCATTTTTTTTACTAAAAGATCGTACTGAGGGGCTAAAAAGGAAGCTAAAGCAAAATTGCTTATGGAATTCATTTTTTCGAATTCACGACATCTTGGAAATCATCAATATAGAATCTTTTAATGGATTGAATTAATGTATGGCCATGCTAAGAAGTCATATTTGACAAGAGGGTTTCTCTCCTTGTCGCACTATGTTGGTCGCTTTTTGAAACATTTGTATATGGGCTGTCAAAAGTAACCTATTAGGAAGGATGTACCGAGAATTAGAAAAATGAAATCCTTTAGAAATTTTGCTTTAGCTTCCTTTTTAGCCCCCCCCTGGCAACAGTACAATACAACTCGACCTTTGACCAGTTAGTCGAATTGCTTACTACTATTTCCCCTTATAATAGTTAACTTACGACCAACTTATCTGTGGATTGAAGGGAGGCGCTGGTGGTCACTGAAAGTGACAACAAGCAGTGTGACAATCGAAATATATGCAGCAGCTGTAGTTGCCTTTTTTTACCACTTCACAGATAATTTGGTCGTGCTGTATATCTGTGACGTGGACTAATTTGACACTTTTATATATTTCTATCCTCTTCAATAAAGTGTGTAAGTAGAGATGTGGGATGTTTTAGTGCGTTTTTTAGAATCTTACCAGTTATAGAAGGTAATGGAGCTGTCATCAGCCGATGCAGCAGCACTGTCGCTGTAGACCATAGACAAGATACACACCATCTTCTGTGGACAAAGATACATCATGTTATTCATGTTTAAATATCTATGATCTTGTAGAGATGTGTTGTCCACTATATATTCTACGTGGACTACCAAAAATGTCAAATCTGTAAATTTTGACACCACTGATAGTTCTATGGATTGGATGGAATACACAATTTGGCCACATTTGCAGCCATATATGTATCGGATCGATCTGAATTGAATAAAAAAAAATGTAAAATTGTTATTAAACGGTAGCACCTATTAACGATTCAATTCCGATCTGGGAGGCTAACAATGAAGCTAAAGAGATATTGCTAATGAAATTCATATACCTACAATTCTCGGCAGATTCCTGAGTTACATATACAATTCAATTCATTAAAAGATTTCAGAATTGATGAATTGCATAATATAAGAACTGCTGTGAATTCAAAAAAAGGAATTCTATTAGCAATATTGCTTTAGCTTCCTTTTTAGCTCCCCTGAAACTGATATGAACGTGCAAATCTTATTTCCTTGTCGTATTTATCACTATCTCTCTCCCACGTTGCTATATAAATCTGCCTGTCATATTCTAGGCAGTTGTTCATAAGTTAGTTAGATTGAAAATAACTTGCAATTGACTGAGTGACATCAATTGAAGAGGGCCACAGATCATGAAAATAAGAAGTGACGAAGTGTTAATGAAAAAAAAAATATACGCAAAAGTATTCTGAAGTGAAACTCATGGTCGAATTTTAATGAATCGTTTTATATGTAACGGAAGATTAAACTATAGTTTCACTTCTGCTATGTGTAATGAACTAATGAGTATGAATAGCCTAACTCTAATACCGGTTCGGAAGGCATTTCCTGAGAAGAGCCGCCAATTAACTCAGCAGTGACTCTTTACAAAACAAGCTACAAGACAACAAATGCGTGGCCTGGCGGCACTTGAGAACCAGTGCCGTGCTTACCACCTCCGGCCACATCATCACTGGCCATGGAGATTGTGGTCAAACACTGGCCAATACATAAAAAAGGTCTTGTATATTTGCAAGCAAGACGGGCCAGTTGACGATTCCACCACGCCGCAGTTCGTGGCTTCGTTGCCCACCCAAGACACGCATTTGTGTGCATGAAGAATGAAGAGAGGTAGAGCATAGCGTTTATTCGCTCAAAGAGCAGCTCGACTGGGGAAGTACCTCCACCTTACAGAATACCGCAGCCAAATGTTGTGTAAAGTTGTGTTCCTGCGCGTGAGTAAGGACGTCAGAGCTCATAGGGTAGGGGGGAAAGGTCGGTAACGCGTGAGCGATGCTTCGTGTGTTTCAAGCGTCCATATGGCTGCGGTAACCGCTTACCATCAGGCGGGCTATATGCTTGCTTGCCGACTTAGTCGTATAAAAAAAATGAACATGTCTGCATCTCTTGAGTCTGGGTTAAATTATATATATTCAGTAAGTTATCTGGTTTCCGTAGTACAAGCTCTGCTTAGTTTGGGATCAGATAGCCGTGTGTGAGGAATGTCCCAGGATATTTATTTAGTTATATCCCCATGCGTGTATGACCCGTGTATCTGGACCCTTGTTTGTATTATTGAAGCATGTGATTGTAGCGTATTAGCGGTAACGTGTGTCGGACTCCTGCTACTTTGTAACAAGATGATACATGTTATATTCTACGAGCGTACAGCCCACCTGATGGCAACCATACAGATGCTTGCACTCACGCGTTACCGACCCATCCCCCTCCCCAATCAGCTCTGGCGACCTTACTCACGCGCAGGAACACAACATAAAGTTATTGCTGCGGTATTCTGTAATGTGGAGCGACTTTCACAGTCGAGTTGCTCTTTGACCGAATACGCTATGGCCTCTCTTAATATTTGTATAAACCTGCTCCGAATCAACGATTTTTTTACGATAGATTATAGGATATATGGGGCCTGATAAACTAGCTAATGTAGATAAGTATGGGTATATTCCTTGTATCATTAGAGAGGTAGAGCATAGCGTGTTTTTGCTCAAAGAGCAGCTTGACTGGGGAAGTACCTCCACCTTACATAATACCGCAGCCAAATAACTTTATGTTGTGTTCCTGCGCGTGAGTAAGGTCACCATAACCCATTCAGGCGGAGAATGTGTTCTGGTGATTTTTTATTTCTCTACAATTTTTCGTCCCGCGTTTTCACCCGCATATCCAACGTATCTAATATTTCTGTATAATCAAGGTAAATACAGTGTAAAAAGGAACGCAAATTCACATATTCAAATGGATCGATTTGATTGGTTAATTGCAATCACCCGCCATCTTGTCCCACCCCTTCCGCATCCTCATTCACATTAAAAAAAACAATTGAACGAATCGTATTAAAAAAAACGCGTGTGCTAAACCAAATTCATCAATCTAAAATAATCTAAGTGGTTATTGTGTATTTTTGTGATCTCCAAAGTTTCCCTAATCCCGAACCTCAACATTTTGGTAAGTGTTTGTATTTTTCCCCATCAAATTTGGTCCTTCGAGCCGGATAGTGTAAATCACGTACGCGGACGGCCGCCATTAAGATTTTGCAACTTCATTGCTATTTTCGATACATTTCTAACTTGTATTTTTTACCTAAAATGGCTAAAAGTAATCAGATGCTGGTAATAAAGTTTGAGTTTTACATCGAAAAGATTGTAAATATCTATGATTCACTGTCGACAAGTAATTTAAATGATCCGATATTTATTGAAAAGTTTAAGATTAAATGTGCCGACTTAGGTGAAGTAAAACAAAATGTTGAGGATTGTTATCTAAGTTTGTTAAGTCAATTTGCTTCTAACACAGAACAATTAGAGTCATTTAAGGAAAAATATGTTAAGTTCGAAGAACAGTTTTTAGAAATAAAGTGTAGGTATAAGAATTGTGTTCCGGATACTTTAGGTAGTTTCAAGTCTGGTTTTCAATCTGACAATAATATCAAGTTGCCGAGAATTAATCTACCACATTTCTCGGGCAATTATTGTGATTTTCCTAATTTTATAAACTTATTTGATAGTTTAGTGCATAATCAACAGTCGCTAAGTCCTGTCCAGAAGAAACATTATTTACTTAGTTGTCTTTCACACGAGCCGCTAAACTTAGTTAAACACTTAACTAATATTCCGCAGAACTATGAAGAGGCCCGTTCAATATTGATAAATAGGTATGATGACAAGAGAATGATAGCCGACTCACATCTGAGCGCAATGTTATCCTTACCTACCGTGTCAGTCAGGAATGTTTCTCAGTTACGTAATTTTGTTAGTAATATTCAGGAAAATACACGGGGCTTGACTAGTCTTGGCTTCCCTGTCAGCGAGTGGTCTCTGCTTTTATTGCACATTTTTGTACGTAAACTAGACAATGACTTACGATCGAAATTCGAACTTGCATACCAACACGTGAAAATACCTACTTTTGAGAACTTAAACACATACTTAGATAACATATGTAAGACTTTGGAGACGTCAGGTCTTTATGTAGCTCACAGCGGGAACAAATCTGCTCCCCACAACAAGGGTCCTAATAGTTTACATAAGGCCTCGTTAGCATCGACTACACACAATAACCAATTCGAATCTAACAAACCGAATCAAAATAATAGCAGCTGTCCATTATGCAATAGTTTTCACTATTTATTTAAATGTACGAAGTTTATGAACATGGACCACAGAGAAAAGAAATATAAATAGAGACGCTATGCTAGCGGAGCCCGCGCGGCACATATGAGATCAGTCGATCATATATCAACCAAAACACGCGTCAACGCTTCGTAGTATCCGCCATACTTAGCAGAGGTGCGTAGCTCCGCGAAAAATATTAATTATACCATGATGCGCTATTATTTCCTGTAGGAAACGAAGTGAGGAAGTCGAACGTAACTCAAGGACGGATTTCCTTTCATCGATGAGTCTACAAACCTTTATTTAAATGTAATATTTATAAAAATGTATTCAAGATTATGATAATTTTAGATGGTAACGATAAACTCTGTTACTACTGCAAAATTATACATTGCAGGCTATGTACTCACTTTATTTGTACGCAAGGTAGCGAGCGCAACTCCGCACGTAATGTATTGCGTTTCTTTCACATTCGTCGTGACCCCAAAACACGTGCATGGATAGTGTTGTTCGATTAATATCGATAAAATGCATCTATTTATCACTGATTTGATTAAGGCAATAGTTGAAAGTTATATCAAAGTCCGTATACATCTGTTAAAATTAAAAATAAAGCTTTCAAAACGGCAGTTTCGAAACAAATTCATTTTATTTCATGGGCAATAAACCGTGTAACAATAACTTTAATTTAATTTACTTCATCGTATTAAACGTTTTTTTTACAATTCAGTATTCTTAGCACTTTTATTCTTATCGAACGTGAATTTTCTCACAGAATTTCTAAAATTTAATATCGATGAAATTAAAATACCGATAAATTTATTGATATTTTATCGACTATTTTCGCTGCGCTAAGCGAATAGCGCTACTCGACCAGCTATTACGCGGTTATCAACATTATGTTTAATGCGTTTAAGTTCACAATTGCGTTCCATAAAAATAACGCCATCTATGGCCGAGTAGCGGCACTTTTTCGTCGATTGAATCTAGCTAGTTTGTAGATTACAAAACGACGTAAATACTCTGTACACTTTTGAATAATAAATATTATCATAACGTAAAAAGGTATATTTTCATATGTATGACCTGTGTGATTAAAGCTAATTTTGAGTAAAATAAAAACGACCAATGAAAAAAATTGTTTATTTGTAGTGCAATATATGATTCAACATTTATTTGTGTGAGTTTGTCGCAGTTTGGCGACACCGGTTCCGATACAAATTCTAACACATCGCCCTTCCAGTGTATTCTCTTTTCCGTGACATGGACACACAATCTCGGTTTAATTTTGTAACGTCAAAAAACTTATGTTTTAATTGTTTACGGCCTCATCGGGTCACTGATTGTTTTTCTAAGTCTCGCTGTCAAACTTGCAATAGAAAACATAATTCGCTGCTTCACCTTTCAAGTGAACACACGCCCGTGCATAGTGCCCAGTTAGTTAGTGATGGTCAGGTTGATTGCAATCAGAGTACATCTACATCGTCAAACTGCAATCATGAATCTCAATCACCGGCGGAATCTCAATATTATCCTTATCAGCCCGAGACAACCCATCGCGATGATAACACACAAAACATTGAATCGTCTCACTCACACTCGTGCGTTTCGCATAACGTAGGCGCGAGCCCCGCTAGCGGTCATCGACTTCACTCGCTACTCGCAACAGCTATCATAGATGTCGCTACTATTAAGGGTGGCTGCACTCAACGAGTCCGCGCACTGCTCGATCCCGGTAGCATGACGAACTTCGTTTCAATTAATTGTTTACAGAGATTGAACGCTAAGTATGATAAGTCGAACGTATCTATTACAGGTATAGGGGGTGCGATTAGTTGTAGTGTAAAAGGGCAATTGAAATTGTATTTAAATCCGAATAATAATAGTGATGAGTCCTCGTTGTGTATAGATGCTTTAGTTTTACCGCGTATTACGTGTGACTTACCTACAACTACAATAGAGGACAAGTTTTTAGAACGTTTCAAGAACTTGAAACTTGCTGATTCGCAATGCAATTTAAAGAGGCCTATTGACGTACTCCTGGGTGCAGGAGTTTGCGCTCGCATATTTCAAGGAAATAAATTAGTTCTCGGTGATAATTTACCTACAGCTTTTGAAACATTATTCGGTTGGGTTTTAATGGGTGATTTTAACTGTGACAATATAAAGCCAACAAGTTTGCAAGCGTTTTCATGCGTTACTAATATTGATGAGACTTTAAAAAAATTTTGGGAGATTGAGGAAGTGTCTCAAAATAAAATACCACATCCTGATGATGTTTATTGCGAAGATCATTTTAAGCAGACGCATTCGCGTACTCAAGATGGTAGATTTATAGTTCGTTTGCCCTTCAAACAGGGTGACCATAAATTAGGGGAAACTAGGACTTTAGCAGTGAATAGATTACGTTCACTCGAAAAGAAAGGGGTACGAACTTTTTTGTATGGGAGCTGGCATAGCCACCCGCCGCCATTTTGATTTTTTTTCAATGTGGCGGCGCACGGTGTAAGTGGTATATTTGGGTAGAGGACACTTATACAAACAAAAAATGTTAAGCAATATGGTGACCTAAAGTGTCACGTTTCCGAGATATTTGGAGGTAAAGATCGCCATATGAGAATTACGACAATCATTAAAAATTAACTTATTGCGTGTTTATATGCATAAGATTGTATTCAAATAATAGTTCCCAGGTTGATTTAACTTTTTATTAGAATATAGCAAAACAAATAGCACGAAAAAACAATATTCATTAATTGGTTACCTACTAAACCGCATCGCTATATTCGCAATGAAACACAATGTTGTCAAGTTGCTCGGATCGTAGTGGTTAACTTGTTTTCCATGTCTCCGTTATTAAACAAAAATGACAATACTTGTCTTAAAATATAATGTTACCGAGATTTTGGAATATCGATGTATAAATAATATGAGAAGAATGAATTGACAATAGTTTAAAGTTGATTAAGTACAATTTATGTTATTGTTTTTAAGCAATAAACTGTGGTCAACTAATTATTGCATCACGGTTTTAAAAATAAAATAATACACATAATAGAAACAAGCCGTGACCTCAAACCTTTAAATAAAAGGATTTTTTAAAACTACTTAGCAAACAAACATATATACTGCACGCCTAAGCGGTAAGCGCTTACCGTAGCCTATGAACGCTTGCAACACCAGGGGTATCACTCGCGCGTTGCCCCTACAGAAATATCTTCACACCTTTTTTAAGGAACCCCACGCTGCGTTTGGAAAACCACGGCGGGAGCTCATTCCATAGTCTAAGCGTCCGCGGAAGAAAGCTCCTTTCAGACCGTATAGTTCGAAACTATTTTGGTTCCAATGTGTGAGGATGGACTCCCCGTCAATGGCGAGACTTTCGATGGTAGAAGGTAGCCGTGGGCATCAGGTTAAACAATTCTACAGAACACTGTCCGTTGTACAAGCGGTAGAACACACATAAGGAGGCAAAATCTCTCCTCAGATTGAGGGGCCCTAAGCCGCTTGTGAGCTGGGGACCGTCGACAATTCTAATAGCACGTCGCTGAACCGAGTCTTAAGGCGCCTAGGGTCGTGAAATGGTCATCTTTGAAGGCCTAAAGCTCTGAAATGAGTTAACTGAGAACTTCAAAAAAAAAAAATATTACACACTGATATATATTCTTCAATCTCAACGTTTAAAAAAATTGTAGCACATAAAATACTATTTGATAAAAAAAAATGAAATGATGCTGTTTTCAACTTTAAAATTGCTACTGCTTCAAAACTATTAGAGATATTTTCATGGCTCTTACATGAAAAAATCGCTAACTTATTTGTCTAAAAAATAGACGTTTAAATTGTAAAAATAACACATAGTTTTGACATAAGGTACAATTTACTATATGCACTACAAACGGCCTAGAGAGGGTCTGTGCGCGGGCGACGGGACGCAGTGTGCCGCTGACTTTCAGACGAGGAGGCTGTGCGCTATGCTGTCACAATCCGTTCGCTCCGTGAAGTTACGAGTTATAAATTATTTATTCTGTTGTTAAACTAGTATTCTTATTGAAAATATATTTGAGTGCAAAAGGACGCCTGATTTTGCTGAGTTGCGGCAAAAATGCCACGGAAGAAGAGAGCTACAAAGAGTTCCGCCAATAGGGCTCGGAAAATGAACGAAGTATTGTAAGTAAAAACCAAATACCTAATTTTAAAAAAATCTGAGTAAACACCAACTATCCCTTTTCTATACCTAGTTGTCGGTTTACAATTACCATCTATGAATATAATGATTATTTGAACTAATTTGTATACCTACCTAACATTTTGGCAGTCTCCGATAATGGAAACTCCAAAATACTATTTCATACTACTAACTACCTATTTTAACAAAATACCTATTTTATTTTTTAGGAAGCCAAGAAAAAATAAATTTGAAGAATTATGTGAGGGACGTGAGGGTAGTAGTCATACTGAGTGAGTACCTAGATTATATCTTTATTATTATATTTAGTCATAGATAAAATTGAATAAAGACTAGTGACCGCCTGCGGCTTCGCCCATATAGAAATAGGGCTTCCTTATCCCGTAGTAATTTCTCAAAATCCGTTCATAGCTGACGTCTCCTACCTATAAATAAACTATATATCTGCCAAATTTAACCTTCATAGTACCTACAACAATTATTTCTTAGAGATTTCGTATTTAGTCATTGATAGAGTGAATGAGTTTCCTTTCGTTTTTAAATATGTATCTTTCTTTACAGTTGCAATATTCCGCCTAATCAACCACGGTACTGTCACCAACTGTCACCAAAAATAACAAATACCTGTACAAACCAGTCTAGAAATAATCTGCAGGTAATGTAAAAAGTAGGGTAAAACATCCTTATTATATCCACCATATAAGCATTATTTTACATAGGTCAAACGAATTAGTTCAAATGGTGTTGAAAGTAGGGTAAACTTCCTAATTATTTGCACATGATAATTATGAGTGAGTGTGATGATAAGTAGATATGAGTCGCCTTGGTATTATTGTACCTAGTTATCTGTGAAACTGCGGGGGGCAGCTAGTTTACTTATAAATACGAACAATTGTTATAATGATTCCGACGATCCTTCAAAAATTAAAACTCATGTATTATTTTTCCATCATGAATTGAACTTTGGTACAATAAAAACTTTCGAGTCGGAATGTTAGTCCTATAGAAAAGGTACTTCATATTATTAAGTAATGAATATAAAAGTGTATTATTACATCACATTAAAATTATTACGGTGATAAAAAAATAAACGCGTTTTAACATGATTTTATTAGCTTCACCTGTATGTACGTAACGGAATCATCCATCAAACGTAATTTTCATCGACTTCAAAACGTCAGATTCCTCCTTTTTACCCGACTGACCCGGAAGGAGGGTTATGTTTTTCGATTGTATGTATGTATGTATGTATGTATGTATGTCTATTTCTTTGTGCCGCTCTGCAGCCTAAACGGCTTGATAGATTTAAGCATATGAGGTGTCGCTAGATTCGTCTTGACTGGAGGAGTGTCATAGGGTATATTATTTTTATATAGCGCCTAAGAATAAAAAAATAAGGGGGGTATTAAATATAAAAGTTTCGTTATTATAACAATATGGGTATCAAATGAAAGCTTGTAAATAGACCATTCCATATATGTATATATTGTAATACTTTTATGCTACCATTTTGACGTAAACTGCAAAAAACCACGTATAATGCAAGGACAGTAGGTACTGAGCCGTTACCATACGTAAATCAAAGATTTGCTTTGAGATGGTTGTTAGCGTTCCTTTACCGTACCGGTCATTTACTTACTAATACATACTTACTTACTCTTTCAGTATAAAACTAAAAAGTCTGAAATAAATTAAATTATTAAAAGAAACAAAAAACCCGACTGCGTAAAACATAAATTGACTGAAAAGAGAAAAACAAGCTCTTAAATCTATAGAATTTTGAATATAACTTGAATTTTATAAGGTATTGCAGTCGGGGATAAACAAATATTACAATAAAATACATAAGTACTTAGGTTATTGGTTGTCCCCGATTGCAATACCTTATACAATTCAAGTTATATTCAAAATTCTATAGATTTAAGAGCTTGTTTTTCTTTTTTCAGTCAATTTATGTTTTACGCAGTCGGGTTTTTTGTTTCTTTTAATAATTTAATTTAATGATCCAAATGTTTGTATCTTGAAGTAATAATAAGATGATTATTTTATGTATCAAAGAATATTTCATAATAGCAGCGTACTGACTGGCCGAAGCAATCTTCGCACGGCAAACACCCGAGGCAGCCTCGCAAGGCTGCTCGTTCAGTCAGTACGCGGCTAATGATGAAAATTGCAGAAACAGAATGTGTATATTTTCATATATATATATATATATATATAATAATATATATATAATAATATATATATATAATTATAATGTATTATTTCAGCCGGATGTTAACACTGAAATACATGACTCGACATTACTTGATACATCTGAAACGACTGTGACAGGCGCTATTGAAAATAAGAGATCCTGAATACATAGAAAATGCTATGAAAGAAAAACGAAAAAAAAACGAAGCAAAGCAAAGTAAAGTTGTATCTAAGAGAAAGATCATTGAAGACAAAACACAACTTGTAGGAAATGAAGACAGACAAATACTGAAAAAAAAACAAAGGATAGATGACAAAGAAAATAAAAAAATCAATAAGAGCCCGGAAATAAATATAGTAAGTAAAATAAAAAAAAGGGTAATAACGAAAACCTTAATGAAACGGAAGAAATAAGGGAAGAAATTATGTTAGCTGATAAAAGAATGGACATAAGTAATACTAACAAGTACCTAAAAGATATAAACACAAGACAGTATGACGACGATAGTCAGGTGACAGAAGAATGTGATGTAGATGAAGAATATGTTTACCCTAATGATGAATTTTTCAAGAGATCACTAGATTTTACTGAATTTTAACTGTTGACTTTTTATACATAAAGCAATTTTATAACTACATTTCAGAATTTTTATTTCAGTAAATTTTGTTCGTGCGATTTATTTAGAGTGGTTTTCACTTCAGTTAAAAAAAACCTTATCTGTCGTGCGTACAATCACTTACTAAAGTTATGCTATATACCGAACCCAATCCTATCAAACTCATCCCAACGCAAATATACGACAATAATGAAACCTCGTAAAGTACTCGTAAATAATAAAAAAAATTGCCGAGGAGATGGCAACTTACTATGAAACTGTTTTTGTATATTTTAATTTACCGTATCCAGCTTCTTTACTATTTATAATAGTATAGAAGACGAACACAAACATATTTTTTATACTAATCGCTTCGTGTGCGAAGTAATATTTGAATTGATATTAGTATATTTAAAACATAACTATATATAGATAACTTTGTAATTACTAGTTTTTAATTGCATTCCCTTCCATCCAAATCTTATATTTTTTAATTCCATTCTTATAATATCATAAAAAAAATATAATGATAGGTATAATGATGAAGTGCCGATAACTATCCCGTTTACCCTACTTACATAATCGCGCCGTAAAATAACCACAGCAACGCAAACGCGTGCGATGTTTTGGTGAGGGGGGTGAGGGGCTAGCTTGGGTGGCGGAGCGGGAAGCAAAGATAGGCCACACCTGGAAGCATAGGCCACGCCTAAATGCTCAAGGTCATTGGCGAGTCCACGCGCCTTAAGGCCCAAACTGGTATCCAGGAAAGAGCAGTACTCCATATAAGGCCGGACTTGCGACTTGTGAAGTTGCAGCCTTTGCCCCGATATTAAGTACTGCGTCGCTCTGTTGAGCACTTCCAGTTTTTTGGAAGCTAGCTTAACCTTGTCTTCTAGACGGCCTATTGACGTCGTTAAAAATGTCGATACCGAGGATCCCGATGCTTTCACTGATGTTCGTGTTCTGGAATTGTGAAGTCACAGCAAATGGGGTTTTCTTAGCGGTGAACGTCTTGAGTCTTAGTGGGGTTGAAATGGACTAGGTTTAGTCGACCGTAATCGGAGACACTAGTTAGTGTGCTCTCGATTTCAGAATATTTGCAATGAGCGTCCTCTGTACAATGAATGCCGTCAATAGACAGCATTTCATTGATATGCAGCAGGAACAGTGTTTGGGACAGTAGAGATCCTTGCGGGACGCCAGCATTTATGTCTCTCAGCTCGTATGCATCTGCTGGACAAAAAATTGGCGACCCATTTGCATAGTCCCTCGGGAAACCCATATGCTGGTAACTTCGTTAGAAGACCTCAGTGCCAGACCCGATCGAACGCCTTCGCCACCTTGAATCTCGATGGCGAGTGACCACTCAGCTGGTGACCTTCTAGTGTATACATAGACACATCACATAGAGATACACTAGAAGGTCACCAGCCAAGGGACTATGGTGGAAGCCATATTGTCGGTCACTCAACAAATCGTGATCCTCTAGGTATCTCAAGAGCTGCGTGTTGATCACTCGCTCCATGACATTGGAGAGAATGGGAGGTGATGGCAATAGGCCTGTAATTCATCGGGTCTGATCTATCGCCCTTTTTGGGCATTGTGTGCACGTGAGCAGTCTTTGATGAAGACGGGACTTTCATTTAGGTAGAAGTTTTATTTGGTCGGGTCGGGCCGGCCGCGGGACCGTGTTTTTTTATTTATTTTCAACACACTCGCTCGTAAAATAACATTTATTGCACCGCTTTTAGTCTCTTAATGCAGCTTATTACCCATTTGTGCTTTTTACTTTACATTACCGCACAGTTTTATGAAGGTATAATCCCGATTATGATAAGTTTGTACCTCACTGCAAGTGATATGTGTAGACCCAGCATTCTTAATTTAAACGGGTAAAATAGTTTGACAGCTTACCGCTGTCAAAAAAAACCTTGCGTGCCATATTTTTAAACGTTCTCATTGTGTTGATTTGATTATTATCAAAAAATCGACTTAAAAAAATACATGTCTGTTTTTTTCCTCGCAAGTGTGTTGAAATACGTCGTATGACACGCGTGTGCATTGATTATTATACTCTCGGCTCACTTATTGCTTTCGCCTACGGCTCACGCGCTTAATACGCCTCGAGTATTAATAACCAACTTTGCACACATGTATCATAATGTACTATTACGTCGCTATTGCAATTTTGCCGCCCAGGGAGCATTACTTAGCGATCTTTAGTTCCAATTAACTTGGTAACATGAGATTTTAGAACAAGTATTGTCATTTTTCCTTGTATAATAATGACAAGATGGAAAACAAGTCACGATCCGAGCTACTTTGACAACATTGTGGTTCATAGCAAATATTACGATGCTGTTTAGTAGGTAAGTAATTAAAAATATTGTTTTTCGTGCTCCTAGTTTAACTCTCTACAAAAAAATTGATAAATCAACCTGGGAACTATTATTTGAATACAATCGAATGCATATAAACACGTAATAAGTTAATTTTTAATGATTGTCGTAATTCTCATATGGCGATCTTTACCTCCAAATATCTCGGAAACGTGACACTTTAGGCCACCATATTGATTAACATTTTTTGTTTGTATAAGTGTCCTCTACCCATATATACCAGTTTCATCGTGCGCCGCGACATTGAAAAAAAACTAAAATGGCGGCGGCTAGCTATGCCACAAAGGTTCTAACCCCTTTATTCGCGATCCTGTACTCGAACAAAAATACAAAGATTTTATGCGAGAATATCACACTCTGGGCCACATGCAGCCAGTTGAACCCTCAACTGCACTATGTTCTCCAAAATACTACATTCCTCATCACGGAGTGTATAAAAAAGATTCTGATAAGATTCGTTGTGTATTCGACGCCTCTTCGAAGAGTAGTACGGGGAAATCATTGAATGATATTTTATTAGCTGGACCCAAGCTTCAACAAGATATAGTAGATATTATTCTCCATTTTCGATTGCACGAAGTAGTTTTCTCGGCAGATATCCGCCAAATGTACCGTCAAATATTAGTCCATCCCGACGATCGTAATTATCAACTAATAGTGTGGCGGGATGAGCTTGATAATATTCAAGAATTTCAACTAAACACCGTGACGTATGGGGTCACGTCGGCTCCGTTTTTAGCAATGCGGTGTGTACATGAGCTTGCTAGTTTAGGTCGAGATACTCATCCTCGCGCCTCGAAGGTCTTACAAAACGATATTTTTGTGGACGATATAGTCACAGGAGCTTGTCGTTTCTCTGAAGCACAAGAAATCAAAACCGAGCTCATTGATTTGTTATCACTAGGAGGTCTAGAACTGCGGAAGTGGACAAGTAATCAACCGCAGTTGCTTGCTGATTTGCCATCAGAATTTTGTGAAATCCAGTTTGTAGATGACAACGATACATCCCTTAAAATATTAGGTTTCAAGTATAATCCAATTTCAGATAGTTTCAAGTATCAAGTTTCGATCAATTTTGATAAATGCACTAAGCGGGAGATTTTGTCAAAAATAAGCGGTATTTACGACCCGAACGGTTGGTTAGCTCCGTGCATTATTAATGTAAAAATATTAATGCAACAGTTGTGGAAATTGGGTGTACAATGGGATGAGATACCACCCACTTCAATAATTGCTGAGTGGCAAGCCTTTTGTAATAATTTAGATTATCTTACTAATTTGTCCATTCCGCGAATGGTTTTATCTAACGACGTTGTGTATTTTGATCTGCATGGCTTCAGCGATGCATCCGACGCAGCATATGCGGCATGCGTTTATATACGATGCATCCATACTGATGGTAGGGCGACCATACATCTTCTTATATCAAAGACACGTGTCGCACCCATTAAACAGAAACTTACGATTCCCAAGCTCGAATTGTCAGGTGCTTTATTGTTAGCTCGTCTAATAAAACGCGTTACCGATAGCTTGAAATCTAATACGGATCTACTGAGACACGTGTATGCGTGGTGTGACTCATCAATCGTTTTATGCTGGTTGCGAACAGAACCACACCTGTTAAAGGTATTCGAGTCACATCGGGTTAGCGAAATACAAAATACTTTGTCACCCGAGTTCTGGCGATACGTGCCATCGGAACTAAATCCAGCTGACTCAGCGTCGCGCGGCGTCTCCCCTCAGGAATTGGTACACCATGATTTGTGGTGGGGTCCAGCTTGGTTGTTACAGGATGAATCCACTTGGCCTGAGCCATGTGAACAACTCAGTTATGGCACTCTGCCAGGTTTAAAAAAACCGAAACCGAAAATTACTGTTACAGCGGTTAAAAATAATTCAATTGATGAGCATTTCATGAATAAATTTAGTTCTTTTACCAAACTTACCCGTGTTACGGCATGGTGCTTACGCTTCATAAATAATTGTAAGAAAAAATTCACATCTAACGGCCATCTGTCTAGTAAAGAATTAGAAAATAGTTTGTTAACATTGGTCAGAGTAGTTCAGCATTATCATTTCAGTGATGACATTAAACTTATTAAGGGTAATAAGCTATGCAGTACCGGGCTGAAACGTTTACATCCATTCATTGACGATAGTGATTTGTTGCGAGTGGGTGGTAGACTGATACATTCATCACTTACATATACAGCTAAATATCCGTTAGTGTTGCCCCATGATTGCCATTTTACTACCCTTCTGGTAAATTATTATCATTTGAAGTTTTTACATGCAGGACCTAACCTCTTAATGTCACTTCTTAGAGAAAAATATTGGATTTTGTCAGCTAGACGTGTTATACGTACTAGAGTATTTAAATGTTTGCGCTGCTTTCGTTACAAATGTCAACCTCCCGAAACCCTTATGGGTAATTTACCTTCTAGTCGCGTTACTCAATCATATAGGCCGTTCTTATCTATCGCAATCGATTTTACAGGTCATTTTAATTTAAAGAGTAGTTCGATAAGGAATGCCAAGATCATCAAAGCTTACGTATGAGTGTTTGTATGCTTTACAACCAAATCAGTTCATTTTGAGCTTGTCAGTAACTTATCAACAGACGCATTTCTGGCGGCATTCAAGCGATTTGTAGGAAGGCGCGGTCTACCTAAAGAGGTTCGAACAGATTCGGGAACAAATTTCAAAGGCGCTTGTAATATTTTAAATCACTTTGCAAGAGAAATTGTGAAGGATCCTAATTTGAAACAATATTTGTCTGAACACTTTATTGATTGGAGCTTTTCGCCTCCTCTTAGCCCTCATTTCAATGGATTAGTCGAAGCTGCTGTTAAATCATGCAAAATGCATCTAAAAAGAGTTATAGGCGATCGCAACTTAACTTTTGAAGAGTTAACGACAATATTGATTCAAGTTGAATCCATCCTCAACTCAAGGCCACTGTGCCCTATGTCCAACGATCCTAGCGATTTATCAGTATTGACTCCGGGGCACTTCATAATCGGAGCTCCAATGATAGCTGTGCCAGAGTTGCCCAGTAATGAGCGTTTAAGTTTAATTTCACGTTGGCACTTACTACAGTCAATCGTAACGGACGTGTGGAAGAGATGGAGCCATGAATATCTCCATACACTACAGCAGAGGAATAAATGGAACTCCACTAAATACGACATCAAGGTCAATGACCTTGTGCTTCTCAAGGAAGATAATTTACCGCCCTTGCAGTGGTGTATGGGTAGAGTTGTAAGGATTTTGCCTGGACAGGACTCGGTTGTTAGAGTAGTAGAAGTTAAAACAGCCAAAGGCTTATTTATAAGATCTCTATCTAAGATCTGCCCGTTGCCAATTAATGAGAGCATAGATAAGTTTTAACGCAGTCTAATTATCTTTTAATTTTTACTTAATTTTAGTATATATTGGTAGCTTTTTGAATACACATTAGGTATCTTAATATATAAAATGATAAACTGATTGTTGATATATCAGCCCACAGCCCAAACCGCTGGACCTAGAGATTTGAAATTTTGCACAAAGATACCTTATACAGTGGAGGCATCCACTAAGGAAGGATTTTTGGAAATTCCACCCCTAAGAGGGTAAAATAGGGGATGACAGTTTGTATGCAAGTCCGTCAGTTTTGAAGTTAGGATCTTCAAATTTTGTGTTTAGGCTGACGATTGAAAATTAATGTGTAGTTATCTCAGCGTTTGTGATAATTCCACCACCGAAGGGAGTAAAAGGGGGATGAAGTTGGGTATGCAAGTCCTCCAATTTCAAAATAAACTTCACTAAATGTATTATTATACGATGTAGGCATCCACTAAGGAAGGATTTTTGGAAATTCCACCCCTAACAGGGTAAAATAAGGGATGAAAGTTTGTATGCAAGTCCGTCAGTTTTGAAGTTAGGATCTTCAAATTTTGTGTTTAGGCTGACGATTGAAAATTAATTTATATGTGCCTCAACGTTTTTGATAATTCCGATCCCGAAAGGGTAAAAAGGGGGATGAATTTGTGTATGGAAGTACACTAAATTTATTATTTAAGCTTATGGTTATAAACTAACGCAACGAATATCGGTGTTGTTGGAATTTGAACCCTTAAGGAGTGAAAAGGGGGATTAAATTTAGTTATGAAGTTCTTTATTTTCGGAGTGAAAATTTCAAAATTTATTATTTCGGCTTATGGTATTGGCGTATTGAAATGACTCGCCTAAACAACATCAGGAAAAAGAGAGGAATCGGTATTAAAACAAAGATCCGGTTAATACGAGCATTGTTATTCCTCATTTTCATGTATGGAGTGGAAGCGTGGACTATACTGGCCCGAGAAAGAAAAAGGATTGATGCATTCGAGATGTGGTGCTGGAGATGGATGTTGGAAATACCTTGGACCGCTAAACGCAACAATGCATCAATCCTATCGCAGCTCAAAATTAAAACACGATTGTCCACCATATGCCACCAACGTATTTTTTCGTATTTCGGCCACATGGTGCGCAAAGGCGATGAAAGTTTGGAAATCTGATCATAGTTGGGAACACGGAAGGAAAACGACTACGTGGTCGTTCACCAACAAGATGGTCCGATGAAGTAAAATACTCATCTTCCTCCAAGTTTTACAGAAACCAGTGGAGGCAGATCATTCGCTCTAGAAGCAAACCCGATGTCGACCACGATCCTCAGACATGAGGGAAAGAGAGATAAGGCCTCCAAAATTGTGTTGTGGAACTAGACTACAAGTAACAGCTCTCCGCCGCAATGTTATTGAGGCCAAAATATTTACTGGTTCTGCCTGAGGAGAAACAGTCTTCTTGCCGCGTATACCATTGATCCCAAATCACCTTCCGTTTGAATTTAAAAGATCACAGTTCCTAATTAAGGTTTGTAGTCACAGGGAAAAACTCTGAAATTTGCTAGAGTTGATTTGCGGCAGGACTGTTTCAGTTTTATGTGGCATCTTCGCATATGAGCTCTTAATCTACCTGAACTTTTGTCAATATCACACGTAGTGGCGGACAATAGCCATGAACAAAGCTCTATATTGTTACAATGATTAATATCTAGAAAAAAGAAATAATCTACGCGGACGAAGTCGCGGGCTATAAAGCTAGTATCTTATAGAAATTAAAATGTACTTTTAAGTTTAATTATCGTCTTCATTAGCAACTCATTTTGCGATGTTATACAGTCCACTTTACTATCTTAAGAACATAAACTAATATTGTAAATTACCAGCATCCGACTATTATGATAAAAGGGGTATCCCCCTTTTGGGTGGGGGTATGTATAATCAAGGTAAATACAGTGTAAAAAGGAACGCAAATTCACATATTCAAATGGATCGATTTGATTGGTTAATTGCAATCACCCGCCATCTTGTCCCACCCCTTCCGCATCCTCATTCACATTAAAAAAAACAATTGAACGAATCGTATTAAAAAAAACGCGTGTGCTAAACCAAATTCATCAATCTAAAATAATCTAAGTGGTTATTGTGTATTTTTGTGATCTCCAAAGTTTCCCTAATCCCGAACCTCAACATTTTGGTAAGTGTTTGTATTTTTCCCCATCAATTTCCTCGGGGTAAAAATTATCCTATGTGTTATTCTAGTTTACAATCTACCTGTGTACCAAATTTCATCCCGATTTATTGAGTCGTTAAGAAGCTAGAAGTGAACGAAAAAGCAAAGTCGCTTTTGCATTACTTATCTTACTTGGAATGGATTATCAATCGACATCTTTCTTGTTTCAAGTCGTTTAAACTGCATTTATTCCATATTGGCTTGGAATGTCTATAAATAGTACGATCAGTAGTCTCAAACATGATCCTACCTAGTGGGTAAGGTTGGTTTTCCAGCTAGAGCGATGCGATGTACGTCAAAGCTAGCTAGGTTTTTTTTTTTTTTTATACCACTAAGTTGGCAAACAAGCATACGGCCCGCCTGATGGTAAGCAGTTACCGTAGCCTATGAACGCTTGCAACACCAGGGGCATCACTCGCGCGTTGCCGACCCTGAAGAAATCTCTTCACACCCTTTTTGAAGAACCCCATGCTGTACTCCAATGGGAAAACCACGGCGGGGAGCTCATTCCACAATCTGAGCGTCCGCGGAAGAAAACTCCTTTGAGCCCGCACAGTTCGAAACAATTCTGGTTTCAATATGTGAGGATGGACTCCCCGTCGATGGCGAGAGTTGCGATGGTGGAAAGTAGCTGTGGGCATCAAGTCGAACAATTCTTTAGAACACTCTCCGTTATACAAGCGGTAGAACACACATAAGGAGGCAAAGTCTCTCCTCAGACTAAGGGGCTCTAAACCACTTGTAAGCTTGGGATCGTCAACAATTCTGATGGCACGTCGCTGAACCGAGTCTAGAGGCCCAAGCTGGTATCCAGGTGCTCCCGCCCATAGATGACAACAGTACTCCATATGAGGCCGGACCTGCGACTTATAAAGTTGCAGCCTTTGCCCCGATGTGAAGTACTGCCTCGCTCTATTGAGCACTCCAAGCTTTTTGGATGCCAGTTTAACCTTGTCTTCCAAGTGACTTCGGAACAAAACGTCGCAAGAAATGTCGACGCCAAGGATCCCGATGCTTTGACTGATGTTCAAGGAGGTGTTCTGGAATTGTGGAGCCACAGACCATGGGGTTTTCTTAGCGGTGAACGCGCAGGCTTGAGTCTTGGTGGGGTTGAAATGGACTAGGTTTAGTCGACCCCAATCGGAGACACTAGTTAGTGTACTCTCGATTTCAGACATCAGCCGTTCGCGGCTTTCCTCCACCTCGGAACGAGGGATATTTGCACGGCCCGTGTAATAAGCGTCCCCTGTACTGTCGTCCGCATAGCAATGAATGCCGTCAATAGACAGCATATCTTTGATATGCAGTAGGAACAGTGTTGGGGATAACACAGAGCCTTGCGGGACGCCAGCATTTATGTCCATGCTATCGGAGCAGCTACCATCGACGACGGCTCTTATGCATCTGCTGGACAGAAAGCTGGCGATCCACTTGCATAATCCCTCGGGAAGCCCGTATGCTGGTAACTTCGTGAGAAGACCCCTGTGCCAGACCCGATCGAACGCCTTCGCCACATCTAGGCTCACTGCCAAAGCCTCACCTTGACTCTCGATGGCGAGTGACCAACGGTGCGTGAGATACACAAGGAGGTCACCAGCTGAGCGACTGTGGCGGAAGCCATATTGTCGGTCGGTCAACAACTCGTGATCCTCCAGGTATCTCAAAAGCTGCGTGTTGATCACACGCTCCATGACTTTTGAGAGAAGAGAGGTGATGGCGATAGGCCTGTAATTCGTCGGGTCTGATCTGTCGCCTTTTTTGGGCACTGGGTGCACGTGGGCAGTCTTCCACGAAGACGGGACTTCCTTTTTGGTGTAGGAAAGTACGAAAAGACGCGTCAATACTGGACACAATTCAGGAGCACACCGCTTCAGAACCACTGCCGGTATGCCGTCTGGCCCACTCGACTTATGGATGTCCAGAGAAAGCAGTTCCCGCCGGACCTCCCGTTGGGTAATGCTTATCTCCGGCATGGAGCTAGCACACTGCGCGATGGTAGGCGGTGTAGCGCCCCCGTCATCCAAAGTCGAGTTCGAGGCAAAGAGAGAGCCCAAAAGGTCAGCTTTCTCCTTTGCACTATGGGCCAAGTTTCCGTCCGGCTTACGGAGTGGTGGCAAGGACGACTGGCAAAAGTTTCCTTCAGCAGCTTTGGCAAGAGACCAGAAAGCGCGACTTCCAGAGGGAAGGCTAGTCAGCCTCTCACCAAACCTACCGACGAAATCGAACTTAGCCCTAGCAGTCATTCGCTTACTGAACCTCGAGGCAGCGTTAAATTTGCGTTTCGCATCAGAGATGTTGGGGTCCTGATTAGTTCGGGCCGTGGTCCAAGCCTCATACAAAGTCTGCTTATTTTGTCTAGCATCTTTGCAGGGCCGGTTAAACCACGGTCGTTTCTTCACCCCTGCAGCCACTAGCGGGTTTGGGATATAACATTCCATTCCCGCCAGTATCGTCTCAGCGACGGCAGCTGCACAGGTATCAGGATCATCTGATGCGAAGCAAAGCTGCCTCCACGGGCACGTTGCGTAGAATTCACGCAATCCATCCCAGTCTGCTGACTTATAGTGCCACACGCGACGACGCCCGGGTGACCGGAGCGAAACGGGCCGCGCACAAGGCACCTGCGTCCGGATGAGACAGTGGTCCGATGAGCCAAGTGGCGCATCCACTGTCACTGCATAGTTTTCCGGTCGCGTAGTCAGCAGAAGGTCCAGTAAGGAACTTGTATGGCTCTCAATATCTGGGATTCTCGTAGGAGAAAGAACCAGTTGTGAGAAGCCATAGGCCAGGGCAAAGTCGTGAGCAGTCCTCCCCGCAAAGTCAGTGGACCGAGAACTAAGCCACTCAACGTGGTGAGCGTTGAAGTCTCCTAATAACACTAACTCCGCGGAAGGGTACTGCTCCAGTACTTTGTCAGTCGTCGATTGCAAGTGCTCAAATAACCGGATTGTGTCCGCGTCACCGCTGTGGGACCTGTAAAGGCACGCGTAAACTTTGGTGTGGCCACCGTGATCTACGCGCGCCCACAAAATCGACAGGTCCCGGTCTTCTAAGCCATGGAGACGGCGACAGCAAATATCCTCCCTGACGTACATACATACCCCGGCACGGCGCACAAAGTTTTGCTCTAGCTTGTACCCGGGGTAGTGTAAATACGATGTATCATCGGGGCAGGATATTTGCGTCTCCGTAAGAAATAGCAGGGTCGGCTGTGCAGTCTCAAGATGTTGGTGGACTGCATTGATATTAGCGTGAAGTCCCCTGATGTTGCAAAAATCCACTGAAAGTGTGGACGGGGAGGCCGCTGAAGAACCGTTACTATTTTTCTTTTTCCTCGGCATATTATTAAAAAGGTTGAACGGAGATTAAGAGGAATCGCTGTGCCAGCAGCGAAAGGGACAAAGTGCAGTGTTATTCCCCGAAATGGCTGGACAGGTAATGCGGTTTGTTGGTGCGGCAGCCGGAAGGGCCCCCGGTCCCCCCATGATACAGTCGGCCGGGTCCACTCCGGTCTCCTCCTCCGGCACGACCAACTATACCATGGATTATGCGCAAGGCGGCGGGTCAGCCTCCCAGGGCGGAGATTAAGTGATCCCTGGGCTCGGGACCCCTACAACCTGCGGGCAGCCAGCGGGCAGCTGTTTCACCGGGTCTCCCTGACCGCCGCAACAACATACCGCGCCTGCACAACACAACGGAGGTGAGACACCGCTGGTCCCCTACACACTGCCAGCACAGCGCTTCCTCATGGAGCTCTGGCGACCTTACTCACCGCAGGAACACAACACCACATTAAAGTAGCGTTATTTGGCTGCGATCTTCTGTAAGGTGGAGGTACTTCCCCAGTCGGGCTACTCCAAATTTCGAACGGGACAACCCGTTATGCCCTTCCTCTCTTAAAAGCTATAAGTTAGCTATAAGTTTTACTACTTCTACGTTAATTTTAATTAACCGACTTCAAAAAAAGGAGGAGGTTCTCTATTCGGTTGTATTTTTCTTTTGTTACCTCATACCTCCGTCTTCTATTTTTGTTCGGTAGGGTACACTTCCCGTTTGGTCCCATTGTCATTAGATCACGATTTGATTACTTTTTAGTGTACTTTGAAGTCGGTTTAAGTTTTTTGTAAAACGGTTTCTGTTATTATCTCAAAAAGATTTTCCGTAAACCACAAACTCATCTAGCCTGGGTGCTCAGGAACTTCAATAGTACGATATAGAATTTTCTAGCGCATCTATTTGTTGGAAGTACCTATGTTTTTTGTATGTATTTGATAGATGTCGCTACAGAATAAAGATTTTGAGAGAAATTGTAATGACGTTACTTGAACTTTGATTTAAAACGTTTAAAGAAATATACAGGGTATTACAAAACTACCCGTAAAGCCAAAAGGAGGTTAAATGGGGCCTTATAACGAGTCCATTCACAATATTTAAGAACCGTAGTAACGCCGTATAACATACCCCAAAAAAATAAAAAAATAATATTATTTTCACTGATGTGAAAACCCTATTTCAGTCAAATCAAAGAGTAAATTACGCAGATTGTAAGTACGCGGAACGATTAAAAAGAAGATTTGAAATTGTCAACATATTTTTTTTCCAATTTGTCCTTGAATAGGTACGTACTAGTACGTAGGCCTTTCTGTTAAATAATCTGGTTCGCTGACATGACAGCTTACTAGGGATGACACAATTTTTGGCTTTGATAATTAATTATATTTTTACGGGGTATTTTGTAACACGTTGTATTACGAACAATAAAAGTACAAATATTAAACGACATTTAAAATGCGAAAACTTTTATTTTTAGTGTGGAATATTTCAAGTATTCGGTGTTTATAAATAACGTTGTTGTGTTAAATAACATTTTGCTGGTTAAATCAACAAACATTTAACACCTATACTATAAACGTACATTCAACACCTACAAAAAATAAAATTTTATTTATTTATTTTTATACAAATTGATGTATGGATCTCCACATGATTCTTTAAGCTCATCGTACTTTTTTACTCCCATAAAACGGCTGGAGTTTGACCACAAACTCACGCTGGTAAGTGATGATGTGGCTGCACAAAAGCATAGAAGTATCTGGCAATTGGTAGAGCTTGGCGGCAGATCTTCAACAAATCACTTAATTGTGATAGTAGTAAAGCTAGTTTGAGACCTCCTAGGAGGCTTGAAAACTCCCACAGTAGTTTGACCACTAGCCTACCTCCACCGATCCGCTGTGGGCACGCGTAGTGGAGTATCTGCCGATTCCCTAACACCCTCTTTTGTGAAAGGAGGCCTGTGCTCAGCAGTGGAACATTATGGGATGATGATGATTCGACGTCACTCCAGAGCTATCATCGACGTAAAGTTACTTATAGCCGATTCCTATAATTTACGGACCGTTATCGGTTAAAACTAAGACTCTTATATCATTACTAATAATGAAGCAAAGACCTCAAAGCTTTGCATAACAGTCCCTCCCATATGAAGTAAAGCGAAGTGAAGTGATTATTTAATTGTAATATTATGTCGTAACAATAACGTAATAAACACATTGGGCCCGTGAGGAGTTTGTTGCGTCGCTTCTTCTCCTCATACGGGACTTTTACGAAGCGATGGTATAACGTTGTTTTATTGCCTGCACTGCGCCTACCGAATCCCGATACTACTGAACCCTAAACGTGGTGTTTGTATCGCTTGGCTATCGCTGACTCCGACATACATATATGCCCAGTTTGGCAATAAAAAAACTACCATTGGTAAGGAAAACAATTAGTTTTTTTTTATAGAAACCGGGCATTAGTGAATGAGGCTAATTTGACATAAAACCTCTCTCAATATAGCTATTCATATCACAATTCATAGCTTAGTACATGCGGTGTAATGCTATCTTTATCATGTATTATACAATAATCTTCAACGTGTAGCAAGGTCGGTTGTGAAACCTTATATAGGTAACAATCGTTACTGCGTTATAAATATCTTGACTAAGACTTGATACACGGCATTGAAATATAAAACTAAGGAAGCATAATTGTGAACAAAATCAACGCGAAATTCGGCTCCACACTTTACTACATTGACAAAATATCTCTAGTATTCGAACGAAAGAACACACATGCAAATAAGCCAATTACCTGCGCTTACCGCGTTTGCCTAACGCGTTGTATTCCGGCAAGCGCGATGATTGGTTCTCGGCGGGACAGCCTAATGCTAATTGGTCCGCACGCCTGCTGCAGTGCGAGATGCGTGGACGATGTTATGCATTGATTGTAAGAGGATAAGTTATAAAGTATCGTAATGCATATGCATATATAAGTCGGATTAATTAGTTGTAATTTAACTATACCACTCTATTATATTCATTTAAAAGTTTGTGATGTGCTTTTTGGATTAAAATATTTCTTTATGTGTTATAATTGTAAGGATCTAAAATTAAGAAGTATTTTAATCAGTTTATGGTTTTTACATACGAATTATAGAGTGATGGGTCGCGTTAAGGTCATATCAGAGGGCGAACCACAAGCTCTTAAAACAATATTATTATAACCTTATTTGACTTTTGTTTTTCTTTGACATCCGACGTCAAAACGGGACAAAAGACGAATAAGGTTATTTTAACCTTGTTTTAAGAGCTTGTGGTAGGCCCCCAGGAGATACGTGAATGGTGTTATGAAAAATAAGTAAGCTTGTTCATGTGTTTACTTTTTATTTTTTGTAAGCTATGTGGCACCTTTGAAAGTAAAAAAAGTGTATGATGTGTGATCAGTAGCGAATATTGCAGAACTCTAGAACTCTAGACTGCTTGCTGTGTGCACAATAGTCAACACGGAATGCAGAACTCGGAACTCTAGAACTCTTTTCAGTGGAATCGGCGCCTAAAGTGTCACGTTTCCGAGATATTTGGAGGTAAAGATCGCCATATAAGAATAACGACAATCATTAAAAATGAACTTATTACGTGTTTATATGCATTGAATTGTATTTAAATAATAGTACCCAGGTTGATTTAACGGATAAACGTTGAGACGTGACGCTGGTCTGGGCATTCAATTTTTTTTAACAGATAGTAAATGATCTAAGAAGTCTTTCTGCAAAGTCATTTCTTGAAGCAACCTCATAGTTTGTATTGAAATTTGTTAATACAATCACAATTTTGCGACTTTTGACATGACAGTTGCGTTTCTTTAGGAAAAAGTGTAGTCCATACAGCCAAATGAGATGAGTTTTAAATGTATTTATATTGAAATTCAACTTTGATAGGTTTTTTTTTATCCAAACTTATTTTATATGTATAAAAAACTGCAATTATACATTTTACAAGAAATATCGTAGGTTCAAACGGTTCAAAAACCAACTCAGCGCACCCCCACTCTTTGTAGTCTTGTGGTTACTACCCCTAGAGTGTATATAAAAAGCCGGCGGCGCGGAGGGAGAGCAGGCATAGGCGACCAGCAAGCATCCCTCCCCGTACCCCCTCGCATACCCCCCTCCCCCCTACCCCACGTCCCGTCTTGGAAAGTTTTACCGATTTAACTATTTATTTGGATATTACCTCCAAATATCTCGGAAACGTGACACTTTAGGCCACCATATTGGTTAACATTTTTTGTTTGTATAAGTGTCCTCTACCCATATACATAAGTAACACCGTGCGCCGCAACATTGAAAAAAAAACTAAAATGGCGGCTGGCACGCTATGCCACAAAGGTTCTATCCTCTTTATAATTATAGGTACTAGTGCATAACAGTTTAAGTGAAATATCAAAACGTGTTAAATAAATACGCATGTTGCGTTCATGTTGCATAACACTTTCCAGAGTCACAAGTATAGGATTTCAAAATGTTTATTTACTCACATATGAAAAGTGATTCCAGCATTCTTCATATCTGTATGGCTTCTACACCACTTAACAACACATGACGGCATATTTGCACAATGTAAACAACGCAAAACACAATAATAATCACAGTTCTAAGTCCCTCGCGACACGAACGCATCGACTCAATGATACCGGCGAACTGTCAGCGCGATGAGTCTCTCTTTTTTGGCAACGCCCACCGCGGTTCGGTTTGCGTGGAATGATTTTTGAGCTCGAGTTACATTTCTTTAGTTTTATATTTCAATGATACACGGTATTTTTTATTGGATTCCTGAAGTAGAATAGTTGTCTTACTACTATTATAAATGTCAATTTGTATTAATGTGAGGATGGGAAGATGTTTGTTAATCTTTCACGTAAAAACTACTGACTGGATTTGGATGAAATTTGGCACACAGTTAGAATATGTTCTGGATTAACACATAGGATACTTTTTATCCCGATATAACAATGTATCCTTCGGAAACGCGGGTGAAACCGCGGGATGGAAGCTAGGTATATATACCTACTCCTTTTTAAGCATATTGCTCGCACGGAGGAGTTTGAGTTTTGGCACCATTTTGGCACAGTTAAAGTTTATATGTTAAGCAATATTTTTTTTCCATTTTTTTTAAATAAATTACTTGACGGGCCAGTTGGCGCAGTTGGTTAAGATTCAACGTACGCACCGCAGGTCGTGGGTTCTATTCCCACATGGGACATGCATTTGTGTGCATGAACATGTCTGTATGTCCTGAGTCTGGGTGTAATTATGTATATTAAGTATGTATTTACAAACAAAAAGTAGTATATGTATTATATCAGTTATCTGGTTTCCATAGTACAAGCTCTGCTTAGTTTGTGATCAGATGACCGTGTGTGAGGAATGTCCCAGGATATTTATTTACTTTTATTTATTATTTTGTATTTCTTTTTATTTATAAATTACTGAATATCCACTATACTTTTTTGGCCACTAGTACGCTTGGTTGTGGCGTAAAGTGTCAACTCAAGACGTAAAAAACAAAATAATAATAATAATAATTTTTATTAGACCACATTAGATACACTCAATTAAATTGAAGTCTCTGACACTTAATATAGTTGACAAAAAAAGTGTTCAAAAGTTAAGTTAAATCAAACAAATAAATTTATGAGAAAAAAAAACTGTCTTATATCTAAAATCTAAATGTCATGCAAAATTAACATCATCAATTTATGTGTGATGAATGTAAATAAGTGTATGTGTGGGGGTGTGTATGTGTGAGGGTGTGTATGTGTGGGGGTGTGTATGTGTGTGTGGGGGGTGTGTCTACGTGTGTGAAGTTATGCAAGTGTGTGTGGTGGATGAGTGTATGTTGAAAGATTATTTATTGACTATTTGATAAGAGTTGTTCGGTATCCTCATAACTATATTTACCCAACCATTCCACAATTTTATATTTAAATTGAAAATTGCTAAGTGAAGAACTATTTTTATGTGCGGAGTTAAAGACATTATACAAACTTGGGGCAGTGTAATTATAAAGTCTGCGGGCAAACTTGCTTTTCGTTGAGGGAACTGGATACCTACATCTTCTTTTTGTGTTCTCTGGTATGTGTGGAACAGTTACTCGGTGGTATCTCCTCAAGGTTTGAGACATAAAGAGCTTCCTTACGCTGAGCACACCGGATTTGAGGTAAACTTCATCAAATCAATCACATTCGCATTGATTATATTAGTAAAATTAGAAATAAGTAGTTAAAATACTTGGGCTCCCATGATAACTGTATATGGTTATATGTTTTTTACATTTAATATATTATTTAAGAGAAATCCAGCCAGTCGGCGGTAATGACCTTAGAATAATAATAGCGATTCTGTTGTAAATCGCACTAAACTAATTTTAGTCACATCACATCTCTTTCTTACGAACATTATTGAAAAAGGACGGAACATATTTTAAGTTGTAAAATTAATCTTTGCCGTCTTATTTTGCGTGTATTTAGGCGTAACCACGATAGATGGCGACTAAATTTATATTGAAAACAAGCAGTGGACTAATTTGACAGGACTACATTTTTACATCCTTTTCTTATGTTCATTGTTAGAAAGAGACATAGTGACATTAAAATTAGTTTAGTTGTGAACAACAGAATCAGGGCCAATGGCCCATTAACACCTGGATCCGCTCCTGCTTATGACTTTTGTTTGCAAAAATATCACTTAAGTCAACTTGCGTGCGTCAACTTGGGGCGTTAAAAAGGTTGCTAAAGCAATATTGCTTTAGCTTCCTTTTGCCTTTTTAGGCCTGGGTTTACTTAATTAAGACAACAGTTAGTTATTAACTTGACATATTATGAAGAAGTAGATTAGGTAAGTAAGTAATGGAATAAATAAAGAATTTAATGGCGTATTAATGAACGAGATCGTGACTAGTCTCAAAAGTGAAAAATAAAAAATAAAAACAATATTAAGAATTCGATCGATAACAACTGCGCTTATTTTCAACAGGCAACACGAAGAAATACAGGTTAAAAAAATAAAAAAAGGTAAAATAAATATGCATAGCAATCTGGCATTAAAATATCAACGTCTTAAAATATAAGATAGGTAGGTATAGACTTAATTGAATGAATAAACATACATTATGTATTTCCCTTGGTCAAGCCATAACTTGAGAACGACTTTACCGATTACGCAATAAAGTAGGTAGTTCAAACTAGAAATTAAAAAAATCGAATTAGGTGGACCCTGAGCAGAACCATCTTTAAAACTTGTTTTGGACTTGTGGGAAGCCACCAGGGCCCTTCCGGCCCAGTCCGACCCTGCCATAAATTGACTTAGACCTAATTTACTACCTAAGCTTCATTGTGGAATTCAAATTAAGGCTGATGATGATTAATATGAATATAACATATAAACCTTTAAAAAAATCCGCAACACTTTTTAACAACCCTACCCAAAACCCCTCAATGGAACAAGTTTATTTTTCCAACGCATTTATTATTTTTGCAATGTTGGCTATTGGCCAATGTTACAATACCAAACGGTCATTGAACTCTAACGCGTGTTACTACGTCAGTACTATTATCTATTCTGTGGTACAAGCAAAGATGGCGTCTGTCATAACTTAAATCGCCTTCATTGTGGAATGAATCATTAGGATTATTAATATGCTATTAAGATATCGTATCTGTTTTATGAATACATTGTATTGTTAGTATTCTGTGTTTATATGTAACGTACTTATATAAGTAAGATACATTTTATGGCACGTGTATCACCTATCACTCACTGTACCAACATACATAGTTAAATAAGGGGGTGGGTACATACATATATAATTATGTAAAGTATGATACAAAGTAGGTACGTTCCTAGCTCATTTTAAAATGAGATTATTTTTAATGTAACAGACAATCTGTGAGCCCTGGGGCCCCCATGCTTGGGGCCTATAATCGACTGTTATAGCGATTTTCTTTCCAAACAAAACTGAATTGTATTTATGTCAAATGTCACTTTTCCATACATTCTGGGGGGCTAAAAAGGAAGCTCGAGCAATAAATGCTAACAGTTTTTTTTTTTGAATTCTCGGCATCTCTTACGTGATTCCAATAATTTTCGGTAAAATATTCATTTTATACAATTCAATTCATTAAAATATTCGGAATTGATTAATTGCATAAGATCTGCTGTGAATTCGAATAAATGAATTCCATTAACAATATTGCTTTAGCTTCCTTTTTGCCCCCCCAGATCAATCTTCCATAGGTATCATATTATTTTAAATACAGCGAAATATCAAGTCCTTAATTCTCACGTTTTTGACATCGATGTCGCAAAGTTTGGGGCGAAAAAAATTTGTCAAAATCGATTATAGTTAGAATAAAATTAATTCGTAAAAGGATGATGACATAGGAAGGTGAATGACAGTACAGAGCTCCTTTTTGGCCTCCATCAAGCCATAACTACAAAACGGGACAAATAAACACCACACGCGATAGCAATTTGGCAATTTATACTTATTCACATGTGTCAATTTTTTTGCATCTCAGCCACAATGTACCTAATCTACGTGATTCATTATAGTCGTACCGTAGTTAGCCCGTTGGTTCTCGCGAGGGACGCGATAATAAAATAATAAAAAATGATGTCATTGTTATTTTTTCAACCGCGAGCCAAAGTATAGTAGTTATATATCCGTCACTTTCTAACACCGTATAACAAAAAGAGTCGGGGCTATAGTTTTAGACTTCAATAAATCCCAAGAAACGAGAAGGCATCATACAGGTATTTACATTGCGAAAAATAGCCTCGTAATATAAATGATATGCTATTAGTAATATCACGAACGAATGCAATTATTATAGACACGATATTACTTACCATCAGGCGGGCCGTATGCTTGTTTGCCACCTATGTGATATAAAAAAAAAAATGTGTGAGTCGGACTCACATACGAAAGGTTCCGTAGACTTCTTGTATTAATCCCCTTTAATTTTTAAGTTTTTTTAAAAATTATTTGTTGTTATAGCGTCAATATTAAAACACATTCTGTGAAAACTACAACTGTATTGTCTGCCTATTACGGTTCATGAGATACAGGCCACTGACAGACAGATGGACGGACGGACGGAAGGACAGCGGAGGCTTAGTAATAGGGTCTCGTTGGCACCCTAAAATAAGAATATCAACAATTGAGTTACATTATAAGATTAATTTAACATTGGAGAATGCTATTAAAAAAATAAAGCCAATAAAAACTGACCATAGACTAACCAAACAACTCTTTCTCAATCTTAAAAAACATCGAATTTAAATGTTTAAATTTGGAACGTCACGTGCGTGCCTCATTCACGCAATCACGCACAAACACATGTTGCTATGCCGCGACGTGAATAAATCATCTGTTTAAATATGCGAACAGCTAGTTTTTTGCCAATATTTTTTTAAGATAATGTAGTTCAGTTAAATGAATCACGGCATAGATTGATAAGTATTGAAGGTTAAACAGAGTTATCGTACTTTTATTAACATATTGTTTATAGGCGGGAGTTTTCAACTGATTGTTAGGGACAGGTTGGCAAGATACATATTGTGTGGAGAATTCTTGGGTAATTAGACGTAAGAAGGCTGTAGGTACAGTGTATACACGCTACAAGTCATGATACAAAAAACCACTGTAAGCTAGCCGTGAACTTATCTACCAGATCCAGAGGCTTATTTATAAGTACAGTAGTACCCAACTAATATGGCTTACCGATGTACCTGCGCAGAAGATACATTTTCAAAGCGCGGGGGACGCTGTTGGTCGGCAGCTGCCGCCATGTTAGCGCGCGCCGTGCGGAGGGGCCTCACGCGCGAGTGAGACGGAACTAACAGCTGCACTGTATTATGAACCTTATAGTAGTGATCCAAGGTTGATTGTAAGTTTTAAGCATTCTTTCGTTAATCTTCGGGGCCATACTTTATTTTCTGTGCGAACGAAGATTCACGACGCGCCATATCAGTTGGGTAATACTGTAATGGTTTTGTATTGCTCGATTTGGGACATAATTACGAAAAAAAAACAGCCTAGTGTGAGTCGGACTCGCACACGGAGGGTCCCGTACAATATTAACTAACTCAACATTGCTATGAAAAAAAAACGCCAAAAAAGACGTTTCTTGTTTGGGCGCCCCTTTTAATTTTTAATATTATTTCATTTATATTTGTTGTTATAGCGGCAATAGAAATACACATTCTCTGAAAATTTCAGTTGTTACATTACCGTTCATGAGATACAGCCCACTGACGGACAGACGGACGGACGGACAGCGGATAGCTTAGTAATAGGATCCCATTTGGCACCCTTGGGGTACGGAACCCTAAAAAATGATTCCAGAAAATGTTATTCAAGTGATATAATGGTGCCGATTCTGTTGTAAATCGCACTAAACTAATTTTAGACACATCTCATCTCTTTCTTACGAACATGATTGAAACAGGATAGAACATATTTTAAGTTGTAAAATTAATCTTTGCCGACTTATTTTGCGTGTATTTAGGCGTAACCACGATAGATGGCAACTAAATTTATATTAAAAAACAAGCATTGGACTAATTTGACAGGACTAAATTTCTTACATCCTTTTCTTATGTTCTTTGTTAGAAAGAGACATAGTTAAATTAAAATTAGTTCAGTTGTGAATAACAGAATCAGGGCCATTATACATTTTTGATGTTACTAAAATACGTTTCTAATCGCTAATGTCACACAACAAAATTATTTAGGATATTTGGGGAAAAATGACGGAAATAGTATCGTTTTGGAGCATCTTTTTATAGGTTTGAGTTAATTCGCGATCTGGAGACTCTGGGATGGGCTATCAAGATGGCTCTAGCTTAACTGAGAGAGAACTTAAGGTGGTAAGAGGAACACCCCTGGTGATGCAAGCGTCCATAGGCTGCGGTAACCGCTTACCATCAGGCAGGCCGTATGCTTGTTTGCTACCAAAGTAGTATAAAAAAAACAAACAATTAAGAGCTTGCAAAAAACCATTCCGTTTCTCGAAAAGATATGCTTTGAGATGGGGGGCTAAAATGGAAGCTACAGCAATATTGCTACTGAAATTATTTTTCGGACGTAGGATGTGTCGAATTCTCGGCACATCCTACGTTCTCATTCCAATATTTTTTGGTAAAATAGTCATTCATTACATAAAATTCTGTGAATACGAAAATTAATTTCAAAAGCAATATTGCTTTAGATTCCTTTTTAGCACCCCAAGGTCAAAATCTCAGATTCTTTATACCTTTTATAAGAGCACGACTGACATTTGGCAATTTTTTTTGTAATCGCCCATTAAGCACGTGAGCTGCAAGCAAATTGTTTTTACTGTCAGGGTCACCTTGCATTGTGAAGTTGCCGGTATTTACGTAATGTCAATAGATCACTTGTACACTGTGTTGAGTATAATTAGATTTTTGTATAAAGGTATAATTAACTAATGCCAACAAGGATGCGTAATTTTTCCGGGACCTATTGTTACCGCGATATAAAAAGTATCTTATGTGTTAATCCAGAATATATTCTATCTGTCAGCCAAATTTCATCCAAATCCGTTCAGCCGTTGATGCGTGATTGAGCCACAAACATGTTCAGTGAGACGAGATAAAAAGTGTTTTTTTTTTATTATACCACTAAGGTGGCAAACAAGCATACGGCCCGCCTGCTGGTAAGCAGTTACCGTAGCCTATGGACGCTTGCAAGACCAGGGGTATCACTCGCGCGTTGCCGACCCTGAAGAAACTTCTTCACACTCTTCTTCAAGAACCCCATGCTGTACTCCATTGGGTGCACCACGGCGGGGAGCTCATTCCACAGTCTGAGCGTCCGCGGAAGAAAACTCCTTTGAGCCCGCACAGTTCGAAACAATTCTGGTTTCAATGTGTGAGGATGGACTACCCGTCGATGGCGAGAGTTGCGATGGTAGAAGGTAGCCGTGGGCATCAAGTCGAACAAATTCCTAAGTAAGTTTGTAATCTCTGATCCGAATCTGAAATTTCTTTCACTAGTGAGGAAGTTACGTTGTCCCAGAGTGATTTTATATGGAACGCGGGTGAAACCGCGGGGTACCGCTAGTTTATAAATCCGAGACTTATACCCCCTTATTACAAAACATGGTTTAAAGAAAAACCAGGTTTTACTGTCATTCGGTCACTTTCTAACGTCATATAATAAAAAGAGACGAGGCTATTTTATAACCTCGTTTTACTTTAAACCATGTTTTGTAATAAGGGGGTTACTGTCTAATCTGAGGCTCAACATTTGTAAACGGCTATGTATTGGTCAAGAAATATTGTTAATCCTTGAGCCATGTGTTTTGTAAATAACACTATTCTTAAACTAGTCCCTCGCGGATTCACTCGCATTCCCAAGGGATGATATGGTTTTCCGGGATAAAAAGTACCCTATATGATATTCCAGAGTATAATCTATCTATGTACCTATGGAGGTGCAAGGTGGATGACACCTCCATTTAAAAGGGAAGATCTTCCGCCAGGTTGGGTCATCGTGCCTGGGGACCGCGGTCCAACTGTACATGTCGGACAGTTGTGTATATACAGATTCTCGAGAAAACTTCGCAAGCGCGATGCAGGATAATGTGGCGCCACGCCATCTATCTTTCAGTGTGTGAACTATCTCAGTGTTACTGATAGATGGCTCATAGATGTCGCTACATGCCGAATTTAATCCAAATCCATTTAGTAGTTTTTGTGTGAGAGAGTAACACCCGAGCGGTATCCTATGAGGATTTCGCCACGTAAAAAAAGGCCCTAATATAGGAAGGCACTTATTATAATTCAAAGTCAAAGCCATTTATTCAACTTAGGGAACTTACTTACTATACCATCCCTTATCTACTGAACTACCGCCGGTTTCGAAAAGCCACGCTGTAGATTTCGTAATACCGGAAAATATCGCACTTCTGCAACCTACAACTAGTCATAACGATTACGCACGTAATTTATGTCAGGCATCATTTAATTGGCGACCTAGACGACGTCATTTTAAACACTATCCTGCGAGATGAAGACTTCTATTCTATAATTGGAATTACATCTCTGAAATACACTACCTATGTACTCTTATAAAATCGACGAAATATCCTTTCTTGCAATGATCCGTCGACTATTGTTCCATTCATATGAAGGTCCGTTTTTGAGGATTTGTAAATCCTGTGATTTGTAAATACTCTCATCGAAATGAAGTTGAAGAATCACAAATATTTTTTAATAGGATTGTATTAGTCGGAAGTCCAGGCGGGCTAAAAAAGGAAGCTAAGCAATATTGCTCATGGAATTATTTTTTATAATTCATCAATTCCGGAACTTTTAATGAATTGAATTGACTATTTTGCCACAATATATTGGAATTACGTAAGATATTCCGTGAATTCGAAAATATTATATCCTTAAGCTATATTGCTTTAGCTTCCTTTTTAGCTCCAGGTCATGTCACGCTCCTGCGACTAATCGTGGCATCGCTGTGGGACCGGTATAAGGTGGACTCATTGAAACACTATTGTCAACAAACACAGTCCGTATTTTTCATTGATGACCATCGCAGTATTTTTGCACGTCATCACATCACTAGAAAATTAACATAAAGTATAATCTTTTTCTATCAGACTTTTGGATATTTGCCATACCTATTTGCATTCTCGTTATTTTTGCTAGCACTAATGAGCAAAGCCAAGAGGTCTACCTTTTCTTGTTGACAGTCGCCGACTTTAATAGATCTATTAGGCCCGTTTTGATTTACAACAATGTATCGGAAAAAGCAAAAAGGTTAGTCGACATCACAGGATACCGAAGAGCTGGCAGCTACCTCGGACAAAGAATTAGTCTATCAATTAGAATTATTCAAAGGAGGAACGCTGCACAGTATATTCGGAACCTTGCCTAAAGGTACTCCTTTTAATAATATATTTTAGGTAGTTATTGGTGCCGATTGTGCACTAAACTAATTTTAGTTACATCTCATCTCTTTCTTATGAACATGATTGAAAAAGGATAGAACATATTTTAAGTTGTCAAATTAATCTTTGCCGTCTTATTTTGCGTGTACTTAGGCGTAACCGTGACAGATGGCGACATTTATATTGAAAACAAGCATTGGACTGAACATAAGAAAAGTTTTCTTATGTTCTTTGTTAGAAAGAGACATAGTGAGATTAAAATTAGTTTAGTTGTGAACAACAGAATCAGGGTCATTATATTATATTTCTTAAGGTTTTTAGTTTTAGGTTCATTGTATATATTTCTTTATTTTAGTAATAAAGTGTGAATTTATCGGCACTGATATGTCCCACAATCAGCACAGTTAAATAAATCAGTCCAAAACTATTACGACATCATTATTAAAGCCATAACCAGAAGCCTGCATGCGATCCAAAACGAAAATAAAGAACAAAAATCCCATAAAATTCTGTCAGAACGTACAATACAGCTAATGAAGAGACGAAAGGAACTTCAGAGGACAAAAAACAAATCTAGAGCAATGAAAAATGAGACCTCTGCCCTTTACAAGCTCATAAGTAAATATATCAAGAAGGATTACACAAATCATAGGTACAACACTATTGAAAAACACATAAATCAAACGGGAGCCACAAGGAAAGCTTACAAAGAGCTGAGAACGAATAAAACATGGATCGAAGGATTGAAACAGGGCGAAAAAAATCTCAACAACCGTAACGACATCATCACCGTAGCAACACACTTTTATAAAAATCTATACAGCACTAGAGAAACAATTAGTATGGATAGTAGAGATCAATACCTAAGCGACAACGACAGCAATTCACCTGTACCCCAGATTGAAATAAGCGAAGTAGCAAAGGCAATTAAAGCTCTAAAATCAGAGAAAAGCCCAGGTTCTGACGGCATCACAAATGAATTACTAAAAACTGGTTCAATAACTCTTACCGCCCACCTGACTGAACTGTTCAATCTCATTATTAAAACTGGAGAGACACCCACCCAATGGTCTGAATCTGACATTATTATTATTTACAAAAAAGGCGACCCAAAAGACATAGGGAACTACAGACCAATAAGCCTGCTACCTACCATCTACAAGCTCTTCTCCTCAATAATAAATAAGAGAATAAACTCTACACTAGAAATTCGTCAACCTATCGAGCAAGCGGGATTTAGAAAAGGATACTCAACGATTGATCACATACACACCATAGAAATTCTCATTGAAAAATACCGAGAGAAAAATAGACCACTCTACATTGCATATATTGATTACCAAAAAGCATTTGACTGCGTATCACATAACAGCATATGGGAAACTCTAATAACACAAGGGGTAGAAAAAGAATACATTTGTGTAATCAAGAGTATATACAATAACAGCAAGAGTAGAGTTAAACTAGAGACAGCTGGGCCTTGGTTTCCGGTCAAAAGAGGAGTAAGACAAGGCGACCCCCTCTCACCACTGCTGTTTATAGCAACACTAGAGTCGATTATTAGCCAAGTCAATTGGAAAGGTCGGGGTATTAAGATCAAAGAAGCTTACCTAAGCCACCTAAGATTTGCAGACGACTTGGTCCTCTTATCAGAAACAGGACCAGAAATTCAGTACATGATAGAGTCACTCAATGATGCCAGTAAACTAGTAGGCTTAGAAATGAACCTATCCAAAACAATGCTGATGACTAACAGCACAAAGAGAATACTATATGTTGATAGCGAGCCTCTCAAGTATACAGACAATTACATATACCTCGGTAAACAAATCAGCTTTGACCAGAAAAGTAACGATCACGAAGTGGAGCGCAGGACACAGTTAACGTGGAACAAATACTGGGCACTGAAGGATGTATTCAAAAGCAACATGCCAATTAAAATTAAAACTAAGGTACTAAACTCATGCCTTATACCATGCCTAACGTATGCTTGCCAAACGTGGAAGTTTAACAACAAAACAAAGAATAAAATAATTTCATGCCAACGAGGAATAGAGCGCAGTATGATGAATATTAGAAAAATACAAAAAATAAGACATACAAAAATAAGACACATCACCAAGGCAAGGGACGGATTGGTACACGCTCAATCACTAAAATGGAAGTGGGCTGGACATGTGGCGCGCCTACGAGATCAGAGATGGACCAAAAGGGTGACCACATGGGCAGGTCCGCAAGGCAAAAGAAGGAGAGGCAGACCTGTAGCCAATTGGGAAGATGAGCTCAAAAAAACAGCCGGCCCCAACTGGATTCAAGTAGCCCAATTTAGAGAGGACTGGCTATCTTTGGAGGAGGCCTTTACCTGCAGAGGGGTTCTTGCAGATAACTAAATTGAACAATTTATGTTATGTAAAAATTTAAACTAACAATCTAAAATTTAAGAACTAAACTCTATTACTAACAAAAATTTATAATAGTAACATAGAATTAATTTTATATTTTTCCTCTTTTTGTAATCTGCAATGAAATATAAGGCTATTTATTTTTTATTATTTATTTTATGTCCCACAAAAAAAAATGTATCAAAAAAATATAAACATAGTGTGACAAGAAAAGACACGCTCTTGTCAAAACGACGTCTTGGATCTCTTTAGTCCACTTTTTTACCACAATGACCTAAATAACTACCTCCAAAATTCAGCCTATGGCATGAGTTGCATAAAACAAAACTAGTTAATTAAAATCGACTTACACTAGAGTGACCAAGTAAGGATGCAGTTTCGCGCCATGCCCTCCATCTTGCGCGACGGATATGCCGCCATCTTGTGCTACAGTTATGTCGCCGGCCATCTTTGATGCAATTTAGGTGCCCCAAGTGTCTGTTGAAAGTAAATTTTATATTCTTAATGATAAGTATTAACTATGTGAGTTATGATACTCCTGGTGTTGCAAGCGTCTACAGGCTATGGTAACCGCTTACCATCAAGCGGGTTTTATGATTCTACCTAAGATAGAAGTAACGTAAGAATGCTGCAATAGATATGTTAAAGCTAACATCTGCACTTGCAAGCCAGTTCTTTTGTAGAACAACTAACAATTTTTTTGTTGTTATCAAAGAAAACCAAAAACTATATGAATTATTTAGAAAACATTTGTCGTTGATAAAACTTTTTTACACTGAAAAATAATTTACAAAATAACTGCATTTTATACTTGCAATTCCAAAAATAAGTTATCTGTTTATTTTTGGTTTATAGATATATTTTTGGGTCAATGATAAAACGCATTTTTTAAGTTAAGTATCTGACATATTTCAAAAGATAACTGATTAGTGAACACGCCTCAAAGTTTAATGCTCCAAGGGAGTATCTATTTCAGAAGGCAATGCCATTTCTTAACTATCAGCCACTAGATACAGTCATATCCCAATAATTATAATTATTTTTATTTTCGGAGATCAGGGGGGCTAAAAAGGAAGCTAAAGCAATATTGGTAATGTTTTTTTTAATTCACTTATAGATACTTATGCAATTCATACATTCCGAATCTTGTATTGATTGAATTGTAGTGACTATTTTACCAAAAAATATTAGAATTACGTTAGGATCTGCCGAGAATTCGAAAAAATGAATTCCATTAGCAATATTGCTTTAGCTACCTTTTTAGTCCTACCGCTAAAGTCCCATTCTTATATCATTATGAATTTGGAACTTAAATCTTTTTAAAACCTATGCAAAAGTTCTGCGTTCTAAATTCAAAATCCTATAGAGAATTTAGTAGGAGCCCAAAAGCTTTGCTTTCAACTTATTTTTAGACTTTTTGGCGGGAACTTGCAGACTGCCGTTGCGTTTTCGTTTTTATTTTCATAAATTCGTGTATTTTGAGTTTTATTGCATATTATCGGTGGTATTTTATCCAATAAAGATCAATCCATGTGCACCAGTGAAATGAAATGAAATGAATTATGTGTATCGTGTCTTTTCAAGTTGTTTCAAAAAGTCCGTGAAGAGTTTTAGTACAATGACCACCATTGTAGTAAAACATCACTTTTATGGACGGTGACTGACTGAGGACTATGTGAAAGTGATTTATTGTGACTAGAACTAATAAAATAACTGGAAAATGGCAAAATACACAAGCCGTGTGACGCCAACAAATAAAAAAAAACATTTTTATTCTGCCCATGTCATCACGACGTTATGCCTATGGATACAGTTTCGAGGAACAGTATTAGATGAACTTTGACCTAACCTACATAACATTGATTCCTTCATTTTATTGAGTAGTTACGACACAATAGTACAATGGCCATTGTAATTCACTACGTTCAAAGAATACTTCGCTTAAGACAGTTTAACAAACATACAAATCATAAATATTTAAAAAAGTATGCCAAATCAGTCTCAATAATCATCATCATTTTAGTAGCATGGTGGTTAGCATCTACCGGTGTGTTCCGACAGCTGCACTTGAGAGCCAGTTCCGTCTAGCCTGTGTTTGTGCACCACCTTCGGCCACATCATCACATACCATGGTGAAATTGTAGTAATCTTCATTTAAGCTTTTAATATCTTCGATAATTCAATCAAGATTAAGATTAAGAAAAAAATTAGGCCCTTTGGCCTATCATAGCCTACAATTAAAAAGACTGTTTCTCCATTCAAAAACTCAACGACATTCTTGTCTATGCCTAACAATATATATGCCCACTATAATAGTGGGTCTATGCTACGCGAACCAAGAACGAGCCGAGCCTCTATTCATTACGACGTACAACGAGCTTACAGCGAGCCTACAACACGAACGCGATGCGTGTTTTTTAATGTCAACAGGTTGTCAAACAGGCAGTCGGGATGGTAAGTGGTCCCGCCGCCTATGGACATTTGCAATACCAGAGGAATTGCCAATGGTGCCGATTCTGTAGTAAATCGCGCTAAACTAATTTTAGTCACATCACATCTCTTTCTTGCGAACATGACTGAAAAAGGATAGAACATATATAAAGCTGTCAAATTAGTCTTTGCCGTCTTCATTTGCGGGTTTGATGGCGACTAAATTGTTTATTGAAATCAAGCATTGGACTAATGTGACAGGACTTTTCTTACATCCTTTTCTTATGTTCTTTGTTAGAAAGATACATCATCATCATCAACCTATAATGTCCCACTGCTGAGCACAGGCCTCCTTTGACAAATGAGGGTGAAAGGGAATGGGCAATACTCCACCACGCGTGCCCACTGCGGATCGGTGGAGGTAGGTCAACCTACTGTTGGAATTTTTCAAGCCGCCTAGGGGGCATCCAACTAGCATAACGATTATCACATTAAGTGATAACCGGGACCAACGGCTTTTACGTGCCTTCCGAAGCACTCGATTCGATTTCGATTCGATTTGAAATACCACTAGGCGGTCACCCATCTAGGTACCGACCACGATGGTGGTAGCTTAGCTTTGCCGATCGATTAAGAACAGCTAATCATGCTACACCACGAGCGCTTCGAGCGATTCAAAGAGACATAGGTGCCAATTCTGTTGTAAATCGCACTAAACTAATTTTAGTCACATCTCATCTCTTTCTTACGAACATTATTGAAAAAGGATAGAACATATTTTAAGTTGTAAAATTAATCTTTGCTGTCTTATTTTGCGTGTATTTAGGCGTAACCACGATAGATGGCGACTAAATTTATATTGAAAACAAGCATTGGACTAATTTGACAGGACAACATTTCTTACATCCTTATTTTATGTTCTTTGTTAGAAAGAGACATAGTGAGATTAAAATTAGTTTAGTTGTAAACAACAGAATCAGGGCCAAAAATATGTTTAGTTGTAAACAACAGAATCAGCACCAATGTGTTCGACAAAAACTGATAGTTGGCGGAGCGCAGACGAGCGTGAGCCGGACGCTCGTTCGAGGCTCGTAGGTCCGTCCACGCTACTCGAATCCGTGCCAACCACGACCAATTAAGAACACTCAATTCGCCATACTTTTCATACAAAACCTCTGTACTTATTATGGCGTTATTAAACATTTTTCGTTAGATGTTTTGAACAAATTAGTATATTGCGCACTATATCTAGCCGTGTATCTAGGCGAAATTAAAAAAAGTGTGAAACAAATTCAGTAAAAGCCTCCGAAAAACAGCGTTTTTGCTCAAATTTTACCTGAACTTTGGCCATATCTAATGTACCTATAAGTTTTAAAAGTAAAGAAAACATTTAGATACCAGTCTTGCAAATGTATTGGACATTCTAAATAACTAACTTTTTTTTCACAAACTTGTAAGATTTTTCAGAAGAAGTACACGCCTGGAACAAGTTTTATGATATGCGAAATCATGAATGACGACCTAGCGAAGCGGCCGCGAGTGATCAGCGGAATTTACCGACTGATAACCGACGGCTCTGATGCTGTCTCTCTTTTTTCTCAGTCAAACATTACGTTCGATGAAACAACAAGCTTTTAGACTAGGGTAGTGGCACCAAAAGATGACCGACCCCCAATAGATGAACGATCGACCGAAAATTAAAAAAATATAATATAATCCCTAAATTTACATGTTTGCAATATTTTTTTCCCTATAAGGCAATATTTTTTCTTCCATATTCCTTAACAACATTGACAATGACAGCCCAGACGCGCTTGCGGTGAATTTTTATGTGTTACGTTACCCGCCAAAAATCGGTTTTATATGGAAACCTTATAACGGTAAGTCCCTCCAAATTTAAGAACATTGTCAGCGTATAGAAAGAATTAATGTTTTATTAGAGTAGTTTTGGTTGGAATAAAATCATGATATATTCTGCTTTCAATAACTTAATATATATTATTACAATATTTACCGTTTTTTAGAGAAATTTACTGTTCAAGTAATGGATTAAATTTTGTTCACTTGATCCAATAGATGAACGGCGTTCAACTAATGGAAAAAGGTCTAATTTTTAAACCCATTAAAACCTATAAGTTAACGATTAAACACCAAAACAAAAATACTCAAATTAACTTTATTAAATTTATGAACTTAGTTACCAAAAGTTGAACAAATTATTTTAGAGTTTTTGATTATTTTAAACCTAACTTTCCTATAGAATCACCATTAAGATCGGTGGTCGAAATTTGAACGGTTCACATTTTATTAGTTCAACCTTTGGGTATATTTGCCTCAAGCTGAACGAATAATATTCACTTAGAATATTATTCGTTCATTTTATGGTTCATTAATCCATTAAATGAACGAACTACTATGGAACCTACTCCTATTCAAATGTTAGTTCAACTTTTGGGTACAAAACGTTCATAATTAGGGCTCAGTGTTCAACTATAGGGGTAAAACCTACATTTTCTTACTTTAACAATTTTTAAAAAAATATATGAAGTTGTAGGATATAATTACTTTAACCCTTCAATTAATAAGGATATAAGGTATTATAAAAAAAAAACAAGCGCCTATGTCATGAAATGACTGAGTTATAGCTATTTAAAGATGGACAAAACGCTTAAACGTTCATTTATTGGTGCCTCTACCTATGCTTGCGTTGAAGTTGCGCCGGCCACAGAGGGCCGCCTTAATATAATTACGTAACCTTACTTGTGTTCCGTCCTTCTTTGACATCCGACGTCAGAAAAGGACAAGGACACGTAAACATAATATTATTGTTCGTGTTCCACGTGGGCTCTCGTGCTCGTTTTGCGTAGCGTGGACGCACCATAACATTCTTGGCCCACTTCAATTGGCTCTGCCTACGACTTGTCACTTGAGTTCTATGCAAATGATTATATATCTTGTTATCATTACAAATAATTTGCATTCCATTGTTGAAACGTCATTTCCTCTTTACATTGTACCGAGACGGAAATTGGAACGCAATGCAGCAGCCAGAATACGACAAGAGGCGCTCGGCGACACGGTTTAAGTCTTGTAAAACTCAGGTTTTAAGATAGCCTTGGCTTTTTTTGTTATATGGCATTAAAAAGTGACGGATATATCCAGGTCCTACACACGGTACCCCGAGTGTAATGCTTCCAAAGCATTAACGTAACCAACGCGTTTGCGTATTTCTATGAGAACTTGTACTAAATACCAAACGCGTTAGTTAGGGCTAAAAAATAGTTTGTGATCAGATGACCGTGTGTGTGGAATGTCCCAGGATATTTATTTATTTATTTATGGTGATCACAATAGATCTAGCTTGGGGGGCTAAAAAGGAAGCTAAAGCAAATTGCTAACGGAATTCGAATTCTCGGCAGATCCTACTTAATTCATATATGTTTTGATAAAATAGTCACTCAGGCCCCAACGGAAGATCAGCGTTGGTTATACGTACACCTACGTATAGCCAACACATGCTGAGTTGGAGGACCGATTTGTGGCAATATTTTACCTCTTTTTTATGTTAACTTTTTCCGTGTAATTTTTATGTCACAAATAAATTTGACTCTATTCTATTCTATTCATCATTTTTATGTAGGGCTACAAGTTTAAATGGGGTATCATATGAAAGAACTTCATTTGTATATTCCAAATCAGGTTTTTATTTTCTTTTATGTTGCGTATTTTTGACTTATGATGAAAAATGACAGTAAAAATACCATTCCCCCTTATATCCAAAGTTCGCAAAGCCAAAAATCTGAAATAATTACAGTAGATAGACATTGTTGTAAATATTACAGGAAAAATAGAACGATGTTTCTAACTAGCACAGATTCTTATAAATCAAAATTTCTTCACAAACAAATTTAGTTATGCGGTCATTGAGCTATTATTACTACGTATAGATAAGACGCCACACATCACAACTATGTTCCGTTCATGTGAGGCCATCCGGCCACAATTGTTGTTGTAAAACGATAAAAGAAACGCGTAAGCGCCGTGAAAATCACGGTGTTTGCGAAAACAATACTCCTAAAGGCGTTCTGATAGCGCTACCTGTTTCTACTGTCTGCTTAGACGACTATTATTGTTTCAGCACTAAAGAGCGTTACTTCCTCGTAGTCAAACTTTTTAGTCCCTCATCATTTGGCTAGTTTGACCACAAGGAAATTTTATTCCTTGTGTTCAAACCAAAAGTTTGACTAAGTAACGCTAAAGAGAACTTTAGTTGACTCAAAAAAATGGGTCATTTTTTTAGACACCTTTGCTTATGATAGCTTCTCTATACGCAGTTATAATAGCTCAATGTATGCGGTCCGGTTTTCTACAATTAGGGTTCAAACCAACAAAATATACTTCTAGGAAGGTCTGAACCCTCGGTCCGCGAGTCAGATTCAGACTCTTGGTTTTTGTTTGTTTTATTGTGTGTTATTGTAATAAAAAGGCGTAGTTAGAGATAATACACTGTTACAAGCAGACAACTATTATGTGTCATCGTTTTAGTCACCTTATCAAGTGGCTTAAAGTCTGTATAAAAACCAGCCAAGTGCGATTCGGACTTTTTAATCACAGCGCAATGGCCGTGTGACCACATCAGAATCCATGCTGTGGTTCCCGAGTTATAATAACAATAGACAGACAGAAGACGTTGCGTTTTATGGTTGTAAGGACGTGTTATTAAAGTAACTATTACACCTTCCTATTTTTAGGATCCTAACTAGGATGGTTCTAACTAGGAAGCAGGAAGCTACTTATTACACTACACTATATTGCTTTCTAAATAGGACGCGGCAAAGAGTATAACAACTATACTAAAGCGGGACGGACGACTCGTAGGGATGTAACAAAGGTCGATTTAAAAAAATATAACTATCCTTACAACGATGTTCTTCCGATGTTTTAAGTTTTTTATTCTCTCAAACCGATCACACAAATTAAAATTTTAATGAATACAAATGAACTCCTTTATGTTAAAAAAACTTTATGTAAGTAAGTACCAAGTATTAATTTATAAATAATGTAGTACTTTCAATGTACGGATTATTTTTCTATTATTGTTTCTTGATTACTAATGACCTATACATTCATCCCTCAAAATATACGCCAAGACTTTAGAAGCCTTATATAATTATTTCAAAACATCGATGTTTTGAAGAACAATGTTACATCCCTAAACGTCCTAAATCGGAGCGACGCGATTACACTTTCCTGTTTAAGGAAGCAGAGCGGTTGGGACCTTCCTATCTCACTACTTAGGACACTAACCGTTCTTTCTGCGATTACACGTTCCTATTTCCTAGTTAGGATCCTAAAAATAGGACGGTGTAATAGTTACTTAAGAGTAAACGCTGGTGGCGTTTGTTCCATACAAACGTAATCCTCAGTTTCCTCTCTGGATAATGACACTAGAGCAATGATTATTTTACCATGCAATCTGTAGGTACCACTGTATGTCCCTCTGTTGTGTTTTTCTCCATAAATTAATGATTATAAGAATTAGGAGCCATCTAAAATCACAAAAACTGTCCATTTTTACTGCCCTTATCAGACGTCCAGCAAACAAATTTGACGAATATAAAAAATAAATGGAAAACCGACAGACATAGCCAAATCCCTTCTTATTACTATTTTTGAAAAAAAAAAAAAAAAACGATCCAGTATTAGAGGAGGAAACTGGGGATTACGAAATAGCGATTTCGTCTATTTTAAATAGGTATAATAGATCCAAGCTGCAGTTGTCTCTATCGTCCCTCATACATTTATATCCCAGCAACAGCGCGACAGCAATAGATTTGTAAAATACCTATGTTGCAAATTTCTTGCAGCCATCCTTTCCTCTTAAGTAGGTTATATGTTACTGCTGTCCCCCGCAGCTTCATCCCCGTTCTCGGGGTAAAAAGTAGCCTATAATACTCGGGAATAACGTAGCTTCCTATACTCCATTTCACATAGTATGAGTCAAGGTCAAGGGTTTTTTACCAATATCCAGTGAAATTCCATTTGACTACTCTGATATAGTACTCACAATATCTCATGAAACCTCGCTCTATCATAGTATTCCTTATATTAGGTCTTTACCTATGAAATTGCCGTTTTGTATGAAAAAATTTAAACAAATTTTTTTCATGTATTTTTTATTTGTATTTATCGAAGTAATCACCCATGCAATCAATGCATCTTTGCCAACGCAGTGGCAGTTTATTGATGCCCTTCTTAAAGAAATCAGCTGGACGGGAGGCAACAAATTCTTCAAAGGCATTTTGTACTGCCTCTCGGGTATTGAATTTTTTTCCCGCCAAGAAGTTATCCAAATTCTGGAAAAAGTAGTAGTCTGTAGGCGCAAGGTCTGGTGAGTAGGGCGGATGACGGAGAACTTCCAACCCCAGTTCTTGCAACTTGGAGACCGTCTGCTGTGCAGTATGAGGTCGCGCGTTATCGTGCAGGAGCAGCGGAGACGAGCGATTGACCAATGCTGGTTGGAGATGTGCCAGCTTCGTCATTATTGTGTTCAGTTCTTCATAGTACACATCTGCAGTAATGCTCACCCCGTTTGGTAAGAAGCTGTGATGAATCACACCGGCGCTAGACCACCAAACAGTGACCATTACTTTTCTAGGGGTAAGTTTTCGTTTAGGGCATTGTTTAGGTGCTGAACCAGGATCCAACCAACTTGCTGAGCGCTTGCGCTTATCAAACAGAATCCATTTTTCATCGCAGGTAACAATGCGGTTAAAAATTCCTTCATTTGTCTGTCTGTTGAGCAGTGCAAGGCACGTTTCGACGCGTACTTCGCGTTGGCGATCATTGAGTTCGTGGGGCACCCATTTGTCAAGCTTTTTTACCTTGCCAATTTGACGCAAATGGACCAATATTGTTTTGACGCTAAGGTCGAAAGCTGCTGCTAATTCAGCCGTCGATTGTGTATCATCAGCTTCCACAAGCGCCTTTAATTCGTCATTGTCGACCAAAGTCTTCGGACGACCGCGAGGTTTATTTTTCAGGTCGAAATTCCCAGAACGGAAGCGAGCAAACCAATAACAGGTGGTGCGTTGGTTTGTAGTGTTAGCTCCGTAAACGTCGTTGATGTTGCGTGCCGCTTGTGCCGCGTTGCTGCCACGACGGTACTCATATTCCATAATTACTTTTAACGTATCCATCCATGATGACGAAAAAGATTGAAATGTGATGAAAATGTAACACTAATCAATTAACAAATGACTACTTTTGGAAAAAGAATTCCATGTTTTTAAAATAAAATTAATTTGAAATTAGAATTCTTAGCCAAACAAAAATTATTTTGATTTGAAATGGCCAGTACTGCAGAACGGCAATTTCATAGGTACCTAAAGACCTATTATTATATCGAAATGAACAAATCTAATAAAATACCATGTGTCACCGAACTCATGCTCATAGTGAAAGAATTTTTCGAATTCCAGAAATTAGGCCGTTCAAATGTGTTTAAACAAATAAAATAACTCTTCCGCTTTATTACATTGCAATGGTATAGATTATATTATAGTATATGAATATTATTAGTACTAATAATTAGGTACTTTATCTACGTGATAACTTGTCTTATCTTAAGTTTTATAGAGTGAGTTTCTACTGACCCTGTAAAGCCAATAATAATCAAATCATGTTTTAAACTCTCAAGGGCCCAAAAGGCCTTGTTCTGGGTCAGTTCTATAATCTATGCCAAGGCCTTTTTACGTAAATCCACAAGTTACAAAATGCGTTATATCACTTTATTGCCTGAGTTTGTCTTAAGCTTATTTAATACCTAAGCATTGGTAATTTATTTTCAAATTACGTAAATTTAAATACTAATTTACATAATTTCGCTATACAATGTTTTTCATTTATTAAAAAAAACATGATAAATAATGTATAAGTTTGGGAAGAGCTTTAGATAATTTAAAAAAAAAATATTACTATAGATTATAAATAAAAAAAAATATAGGTATTTACCCTCACGAAATTCACTTGGTAACAAAGCCCATTGAGCCATTATCTATTTATTGAATTATAACACAACTATTCAGTCCACATATCGTGACTTTACACTATAACTTTAATAATAACCTCAAATAACACTTATAAAGTTAATATAATTTTTACCAACGTAAATAATACGTAAAAACTTTTTAGAATAACTTTTTTTTAATGACACGGAACGCGAAGGCGTGAAGCCGCGACCGTCCGCAAAGCGGTTTCCCGCGCGACTGTTTTATAAATTTCTATTACATACAAACTTAAACCTCTACGTAATAATCTATTGTTTTATTCTTATCGTAATGGAATAAAGTTGAAAATCATTTGTTTAGTGTGCAAATATAATGTTGTGTGTTGTCACTATCAGTATCAGACGTTGGGACGACAACATTAGCAATGCAGTCGTTATGTATTAAAATGCCTTTGTAACAATAGAATGTTTTTGTTTCGGAACGGCAAATAAAAGTTGGTTTTTATCAACAACATGTAATTGTTTGTTTTGAAATTGATGCAATGTATGAACTATTCTTTATTGTATTACGGCAAACCATCTCCTGTATTTCGGTGTAGGTACGGTAAGCCGTCACAGCACTAGCTGCTGCGAACGCCTTTCAACACTTTTCGCTCTATTCTCTTGATGCGAAAAAAACACTATCCTTCCAAATAATAAAATTGCAACACATTTGAATGATTTGATTATATACCTTATTTTTTAAATTTAAAGCTCCATTTTGGCTCACGTTTTGTGACCTGTGTCACTGTCACAGTTAAAGTGCTTATTACACCTTCCTATTTGTAGGATCCTAACTAGGATCCTAACTGGGATCGCTCTGACTAGGAAGCAGAAGCTGTTCTAACTGCGATTACACCTTCCTATTTCCTAGTTAGGAACCTAGTTAGGATCCTAAAAATAGGACGGTGTAATAGTTACTTAAAGCAGCTATTAGACCATCCTATTTCCTATTTCCTAACTAGGAAATAGGAACGTGTAATCGCAGAAAGAACGGTTAGTGTCCTAAGTAGTGAGATAGGAAGGTCCCAACCGCTCTACTTCCTTAAACAGGAAACTGTAATCGCGTCGCTCCGATTTAGGACGTTTAGGGATGTAACATTGTTCTTCAAAACATCGATGTTTTGAAATAATTATATAAGGCCCTTCTAAAGTCTTGGCGTATATTTTGAGGGATGAATGTATAGGCAGGCCTGTCTCACTCCCATGTTTAGGTACGATTTCGCGCCTACAGTCTACCGGAATAACGCTAGTCGGTTGCAACGCGCCCGCACCGAAAGACGCGTGTGGGTATAAATACCTACGTACTTATATAAAGTGTTTATTGTTCTTATTTTAACACTATTTTGTGTTGGTTTTCATAGTACTAGATTTTTTGTTGTTGTTTCATTGTATTGTCCTAATGTCCTTTCTGACTTTATTAAAGTCGGCAAGATCTAATAGGCTCGTTTTGATAGCATACCAGTATGTCAAAAAGGGACAAAGATAGTGCGACCTGAAGAGACACCCTAAACTTGTCTAAACGGGCCACTTAGACCGCAATAACTCATGTGAATGATTTTTAACCGACTTCAAAAAAAGGAGGAGGTTTCTCAATTCGACCGTAATTTTTTTTTTATGTGTGCTCGCGGATAACTTCGTCGTTTATGAACCGATTTTGATGTTTTTTTTTTAGAAACTGTTAATAGTTCCAGAATAGAGAGTGTTCCCTCTTCAAATATACAAACAAACCAATGTTACGTCTTTATAATACTAGTATTATTATACACTAATGAATATAATAATTAAAAAAAATATATTTTGTGTGGACCTATCTATTATTATTCTGTGCGTTCTGGTGGAAACAAATTAATTTTTCATTTCATTTACATTAGTGTAGATTTTACTTCTACCTTTTTAGAATAACTAAGATTTAACAAACCAATATTTCAAAAATCAGTAGAATAATATTCAGAAAATTTTTACAATTCTAATTGTTATTACTTACTTGGTATATCCTTTTTTAAATAATTCTTTAACTTTATTATTTTTTATATAACAAACTTGAAGATAATTAATAACAAACGTTGTGAATTTCGGCTGACGGCCCTGGACTAGGTAGTCGTACCGTTTCTTGTCCCGTCGTCAGTCATTCCAGATTTTATATACATGTATGTTACTAAAACCCTTCCCCAAAATAGTTGTATTCAGTTTCTTAGACAGAATACACATTCAGTATACAAAGTATCAGTATAGGCCTAACAACTTAGATTAAAATATGCAGACATTTAAAAATAACTTTCTGCTCTAATACTAGTTAGCTAGGATATTTTAAATGTCATTATTCACGAAAGGAGAATAGTAATAGGTACATACATAACCGATAAAGAAATATTGAAGATTCATAATACGTCATTAGACAACCCTACCGTAACACGTGCCGCGTCATACAGGATAGAGTTATATGATAGAAAGAGATGGAAGTTGTAGGTGAATATAAATTTAGCCGCGCAGCGCTGCGCGAGCTGGATTGCGCCTTATTACGTCGTTCCAAGAGTCGCTTTTTATTTAAATGTCGTTTTCGAAGTGGGTTTTCTGTACGCAGTACTATTGAATATTCTGTGGTATAGGTCATTAGTAATCAAAAAACAATAATTGTAAAATAATCCGTACATTGAAAATCCTAAAAATAGGACGGTGTAATTGTTACTTAAAGTAACTCACTACTTAGGACACTAACCGTTCTTTCTGCGATTACACGTTCCTATTTCCTAGTTAGGATCCTAAAAATAGGACGGTGTAATAGTTACTTAATAAGTAGCTTCCTGCTTCCTAGTTAGAACCATCCTAGTTAGGATCCTAAAGATAGGACGGTGTAATTGTTACTTTAACTATGTAATACTGTGCCTGTGTTACAGTGTGCACAGAGCCTAAAATGTAGGTACTTTCTTTAGGCAGTAGACATATTAAACTTTTCAGTTGAAGTTCGAAAGAATCATGGCGAGATCCATACATTGATTTGAACAAAAATATAAAACATTTTAGAGGGATTTGAATCACTTCCAATGTTGAGATTACATTACGAGTAACATGTTAATATACATGAAATTTATAAACCCCGCAAAACATAACAACAACTTAACGGTTTTGGTCGCGAATAGTCGCGATTCGCCGGCATGGCATAGGAATTCGCATTTTTATCCCGGGGTTGTTTTTTTTTTTTTTTTTATACAACCAAGTCGGTAAACAAGCATACGGCCCGCCTGATGGTAAGCGGTTACCGTAGCCATATGGACGCTTGCAACACACGAAGCATCACTCACGCGTTACCAACCTTTCCCCCCTCCCCTATGAGCCCTGGGGACCTTACTCACGCGCAGGAACACAACTTTACACAACATAAAGTTATTTGGCTGCGGTATTCTGTAAGGTGGAGGTACTTCCCCAGTCGAGCTGCTCCTTGAGCGAATATTACGCTATGCTCTACCTCTCTCAAAAAAAATTTTAAATGCCTCAAGTTATTCCTTACGCAACAAGGATCAATTTTAACATTATTCTAACATCTCTAAAAATCTTTATTTTTTTGTACAAACCTCGCCATGATTCTTTAGTGTTGGAATTTTTAAATACTTAATAATTTCATCATTTTATTTTCCCAAACAAAGCTGAAGGAATTTATTATTTAGACTTGGGTATATACCTAAGTTTCAGGAATGTGATACCGGTAAAGAAATTAATGGCGGGGAAAAATAATTATTTAGGTACATATTGCATGCTTAAATTTTGCTAATTATTCGATTCAGGATAGAAGAATGTTAAATCATACATAAGCTGGCGTCGTCATTCAAGAATTTTATAGGTAGGTAGTCAATTATGGCGAAGAACCTAATTTTGGACGTACCTACCCCGATGTCCCAGAGGGTAAAGAATTTACGATTTGTATGGGCGAAATTAGTACCATGAGTATTCCGCTAGAGGCGCTGTGCCAAATCCTATAGACCAGTGTTTTTCAATCTGTGGGTCGCGACCCCTAGGGTGTCACGAAACCTTAGTCGGGGGGTCGCCGGCAGAAGGAAAAAGGGAAGGTAGAATTCGCGCAAGCGGGCGTCCAACTTACCTCTTACTTAGTTGCAAACCTCTCGCGGCTTCTTGCAGACTAATAAGTAAAGGTATCAAAATAAAGAAAATCATTATCGTAGTCTTTTAATTTATAAATTCTTTATCTGTCTGACAAGGGGGTCGCCAGAATTTTTCAACCTGTAAGGGGGTCTCGAAATCAATAAGATTGAAAAACACTGTTATAGACAAGTGTCGTAAACGCAAACGCATTAGTAAGCGTTTACTAATAGATAAGCTATCTTCATAAGCAAAGGTTGTGTCCCATTTTTTAGAGTCAACTAAAGTTCTCTTTAGACCTGAAACAATAATTAGTCTTCTAAGCAGTCAGTAGAAACACGTAGCGCTATCAGAACGCTTTTAGGAGTATATTTCTCGCGAACACCGTGATTTTCACGGCGTTTACGTGTTTCGTTCATCGTTCTACAACAACAAGTGTGGTCGGATGGCCTCACTTGAATGGAACATAGTTGTGATGTGTGGCGTCTCTGTGGTGTAACCTCACGACACGACACTCAATTATGAAATAATTACTACCTACGTAAACTTAAGTAGGTATTTTATAAATACTATTATAGGTTGTATAATAGTTATGCCTTGAGGCGATTACTACATTTAGAAGAATATTACTTCCACAATAATAATCACTTGAAACATTGTAACTTTTCATTTCCTCATAATAAGTAAGGTACTTCATTGACACTGATCTCCACATTTACATACAATAAGCATACAATGAACCACAAGTACTATACTAACGAACAATTATTTGTATAATATGTATAGGTTTTGAGATCTCTAAAACGGATCGTAACGATTTCAATGTTTGCTATAAGTACTAGGGGTTTTTGGGGCGAAAAATCGATCTAGTCCATCTCTAGGAAAACGCGTTTTCCGAGTTTTCGAGCAAAACTTGGTCACCCAGGTCACAGAAACGTCACAGAATATAGTAGCACAGGTAGGCACTTATTTAAAGTAATACTAAAGAACTATATGGTGAACTAGCCGGCGGCCTGTCCATTTTTAAAAGCGCTCACATTTCCCGCTTATTTGTTTATATTAAATTAGCGTAAGTTAAAATTTAAAGTTGACGTATGAATGAGCGATGTCTTATTATTAATTTTAGGTGCACCATAAGAACCGATTTACGAATCTAAATAATGGGTTTAAAAAATAAACATATAAATTAAAAAAATATTGCGTGAAATGAAACGGACAAAACGTGATGACCTTGACTTCTGACACTTCCACTTAATGTTGCCTGTTGAAGATAATTTACATATTTTTTTGGAAATATGTCTTTATGCATTAATGAAGCATTATAAATATGATTCCTCTTGCTGCACTTAATGTTAAAAATTTATGAATTTATTCGTATTGCTTATCTTATCTTTTATCAATCAAAAAATAGTTCAGTATCTAAACTTTTTGCCAAAATGTACTCACTTATATTTATTATAATTCGATATAATTATTAGGCAATTTATTTAATTACAAAGAAAACATATAAAAACTTACACAGCAATCAAAAATTACCATGGTTATTGAAATTGAATTTAGTGGAATCCGAATGGAATGAGGGCTACCGTTTCTGTGGCCACCAGTTGGCGTCACTAGTAAGTGGGTCCTATCGCTGTCGTTGAAAGTAAGTAAGTCCTACGATGAATAGCTCGCAAACAGTAAAAGTTCGGTACATTTGACGTTTCCAGAGTCTCACGCTACTACTGGCGTAGCTTGTCCTAGACGGACCCTATTTCGCAATTTGTTGGGCCCTTCTACCTGACTGCGGCAAAACTAGGGATTGCAATCCGGATACTTCGAAATTCGAAAATGACTGAAAAATCCGGATTTTTGGGCCTATTTATAAATCCGAATATTCAGAATCAAATCCGGTTTTTTTGAATTTAAGGTTAACATCAGTTACGAGGCGGGAAATTTGTTTTTTTTCGAGTTTTTTTTTACCTTCATAGAACAATATGGATAGATATGTCGGTGATTCGCGACCAGTAGTCCATTTAGCATATTGTAGAATTGATACTTTTTGTTTAAGATTAACTATTTTTGTACATTTCCCAAAATAGTAAGTTTTACGGTTTTTAGAGAAACCGCGAGAAATTTTCAAATATGGCTCATATTATACAAAAAACATTCATAACACAATGTGCCAAATGAACTTCTACTGTCGCTAATCACAGAAACATCTATCCATATTGTTCTACGAAGGTAAAAAAAAATATCTAAAAAATTCAAACTTCTAAGTAAGCTTCCTTGATATGGAGTCTCTGGCGGTCTGTACGCTTGGGTTTCCAATTTCCTGAGCGAACGGTTTATTCATGTGGTCATAGCCCTTTCGCACCTGAATAATACGATAGAGAGTTCAGTTTTTCAACAAAAATTTTTTTGGTTACGCAGAAGATAGCATCGTTGTCTATATTTCCAGCGCGCGAGGCTGGAGCGAATTGTTGCAAGAAACCATGGTAGAGCGTTTGAACGTGGCCTTACAGGCAGTCTCCGATTGGGGCAATGCCAATCTGGTCACTTTTAATGCCACGAAGAGACCATCTCACTCATCGGAGATGAGACTTTAATTAGTACGTAACTCACGAGCCTCGATGATCGAAGAAAGGTTGCTTGCCTTATCGGTTTTCTACAGGATATATTTGGAGAGTGTGTGCAGGAATTGTTCAACCTTATTCCAACCACCATCCCCATTTTTACTCCGTACCACAAGAAGCCGGGAAAATATTCACCCGTACGTTGTTGACATACCTGTCATGCGGACAGCAAGGGAGTGGAACTTGCTTCCGGCCGGCGTCTGTGTTACCTGACTCTTACAATCTAGGCATTTTCAAGGCCATGGTGAATAGGTTTCATCTGGGTAAGGGTGCTCTAACGTAGGTTTCGTCATTATCCTTAATGATGGTTTAGTGGCCAAACACAAGTCCATTTTTTTTTTTGAATATTTCCAATTTTATTTAATTTTTATTCAAAAACAATGGAAAAACATAAAATAGAACACCCATCTTCAAACTACTAATAGTTTAGCATAAAACTACGGGTTCAATTTTAAATTACAAAAGATTGCAAAAAAAAAATACAGAAATCCGAAAAATCCGGCTAATCCGGATTTATATGTGATGATAAACTTGGAATCCGGATTTGAAAAAAAACCGGATTTTGCAATCCCTAGGCAAAACCAAATGGATGGTACATTTTTAGTAATTTTTGCTTACACACGTTCGGCGCTCCTGTAGCCCTGGCACCCCGTACATCATTGATACGGCTGATACGGCGGTAGCTACGGCCCTGCACGCTACACTTGCAAGTCTCGTGGTGGTATGGTCGCTGACAGTATCTGGCCCATACTATAAAAATATTGAGATGTTATGAATTTATTGAATATGAAATTGTAACGTCGACACGTAATTTAGCTATAATATTTTTTTTTGTAGTTAGTTATGTTGGTGTAACTATTTCTGAAGTTATATCGAAAGCAAAACAGCACTGATAATTTTACAGCGATATAGGTAGGTAATTATGTAGAATAAATCTACACACGATGGATGTACCTACTACTGATGGTTTTTACGCCCTTATGGGAAAAACTGAATATACAGACAGCGCGCTGTCCGATAAATATTATCCAATAAAGGTAATGTGACTTTACAAACTGGCAACACCATCATTGACGGCCATGGCAGTTTACTTAGTCACGCGAAATAAAAAATGTGAATTTAATTTCAATTTTTATCATTGTTTTAATTAAATAATTACACTATAAACTGTTATTACGTGTTCTAGAAACTGTTGACTTCGTTTAGACGTTACAATGTGGTGTCAATCTTTAGTGTTACGGTAGAAAAACGAGTTTTTTTCAAGTAATGTAAATTAATTTCTGTGTTGATAAAAAAAGGTACTTTTTTTGTAAGTCGTGTCCGATTGAGGTAAGTTTTTTTACGTCCATTGTATTGATTTGTCAGTGAAACGCATGTTTATAGCTAAATCTTTGTAGTTTTCTCGTTGAATTCGCTATAAAATGGTGTATTTTTGTTTGTTTACATTCGTAAGAACATAATATTAGTATTTTTACCACATTACAATACGTTGAGGTCTTGGTTTGTGAAATTATTGTGAAAATGTAGCTAATGCTCGAGTTTACGAAGCAGTATTTCGAAAAAAAAAAAACAATGTAAATATTTTAATTTGAAAAAAATAAACAACAAATTCCCTAAATGAAAAAAAGTGTGACAATTCATATTGGGCGTTTAATGTTCAGGTAGCTGCCACATACAAGCCCTAAAATCTTGACTAGGTACATAACACTGGCCTAAAAGTCCCATTGAAAAAGAAATACGTCTACTATCAATGTATGAAGGCGATGATAGCTCAGTGGTAGTGACAACGGATACCGAGACGAAGGTCCCGGGTTCGAATCCTACAATGAGCTTGAGCTTTCGGTGAAGGTATACATTGTGAGGAAACCATAGCATGTTAGGGTACTTTGTAGTACCCATCTGGCTAGCTACACTCAAGTTGAAAATCTGTCGCCAAGCACCTTTCGGTGTGTTCCGACAGCTGCACTTGAGAGCCAGTTCCTTCCACGCTTTGTGTGCTTACCACTTTCGGCCGCATCATCACTTACCATGGTGAGCTTGCAGTCAAACACAGGCCCATAACAAGCAAAAAAAAATGAATTTCATGGTCATATAGATTTTTTAAACGTCCATGCTTATACCTTAGACTTTCTGCAGCTTGCATAAGTTGGGGATATTATTATGTCTGCCAATGTTGATTTTCGATCTTTGGTTTAGAACGTTATCTGATATTATACATATACAGGGTGACTGGTAATTAGTACACGATACTTTTAGACACATGCGGCCTTACTCATAAACGGTATTTAACTAAATCTACTGAATAAATGGTCAAATAAATAACGTCACCTTGCTGTCATTGTCAAACAATTTGACGTTATTTAGGTGACCACTTAATCAGCTTATTAGTTAAATAACGTTTTATGAGTAAGGGGGTTAATTGTACTCATGATAAACAACTTTCACACAGCTTTTATTTAACCCTTCGCGCGCCTTATACAGACCGTTTGTGTTTAAGGGGAACCGCGGCCATTGTGCGCGAAATGCCACTGTGACGTATAAGACACAAGGTTTAATATTAACTGTCATTTAGTTACTGTTCCATATAAATTTTAACTCTAGCAGGTCTTTCTTGTCTGGTCGTGCGCGCAACCAGTTTAGTTATTTATCCCTATTTGTTTGTTTGTAAAAGTTGTTTGTTATCATGAGTACAATCATGTGTCTAAGTATCGTTTACTAATTACCAGTCACCCTATATACATCTTGTTTATTCCCATGATACTTATCCCATTTTTACAACATTGGTAAAAGAAAAACATTTAATTTTTGCACACATTCGACACAAAAAAACATACCAGTACAAAAAATAAGTACACACAAAGTTATAAAAATAACAACCAAAAAAAAATGAGATCTTGATGATGCCAACTTATCTTTATAACTAGCTATCAATTCACTTTGTTTTTGTATCCAGTTTTTGGCTACTTTCTTAGCTACCTTGAAAATGGTACAGTTGGCAACACCGCAGGTTTCCATAAAGATTGTTAACATTCCGTAACCATTGTTTTTAACTCTGAGTCACCTTTTAGAGCTTTTGTCAGTCTCTCTGTTATAACTGTAGTAAATTTTTGTCTTTCCAGATATAAAATGAATAACCTGGCAGTAGATGTTGATCCGCTAAGCAGCTTCGAGTACCCCCAGTACAATCCGTACCCAAATAACGATTACTCATACAACTTGAAACCGGTAGAGCCAAATATCTCCTATAAATATGAAATGTACCCGGGCAGCCAAGAAGCTGGCAGTCAAGGAAATAACATCAATTCACATACACATGAAGTTCCTATCACAAATTTACCAACTAATGACGTCCCAAATGAAAATATAAATAAGAATGATACGGAACAACCTCAAAATCAAGAAGAAGAAGATATAAAACCTATTATACTTGGAAATAAGATCAAAAAGGAACGTACTAAAGGAAGAACGAGCAGCTACTGGTCAGTAAAGATAACAGATAAAGATTTTGCATTCTACGGTTGTGCGGTGTGTAATGTACAGTACAAATCATTGCATGAGTTAGATCAACACGTAACAATACATAAGGATAGAGTAACTAGCTACGATTTAAGGATGTTGAAGAAGACTAAAAGTAAAATGAAAGGTAAAAAAGTGAAAGAGGAAATCTTGCCCAAATTGGAGATTGATATTAAACCAGAAGACGGTTACATTGGGAATGAAAAAGCTACGGAGTTTGACCAGAATAATGAAACGGCACAAGACAACGATTTGAAAACCAATGTTAAACCAAACGATGATGAAGAAGTATCGAAAAGTGATGTCAAAAAAGATATAAAAGGAAAGAAAAAGGAGTATAATATGCAAAAGATATATAAATGTTTTTGTTGCCAGAAACAATTTCTTTTGAGCTATTATTTGAAGTTGCACGTCAGATCGCATACAGGTAATATTGTTAACTATCTATCTCATGCGGTTTCACTCGATTTCATGAAAGTAAAGTATTACCCAACTAATAAAGCGCGTCGTGAATCTTCGTTCGCATAGAAAAGAAAGTATGACCGAACATTAACAAAACAATGCTTAAAATTTACAATCAACCTTAGATCACTACTATAAGGTTCATAATACAGTGCAGCTGTTAGTTCCGTCTCACTCGCAAGTCACGCCCTTCCGCACACATGGCGGCAGCTGCCGACCTGCTTTGAAAATGTTTCTTCTGCGCAGGTACATCGGTAAGCCATATCAGTTGGGTACTACTGTACACCATGGTAAACCGATTGGTTGTCCATCTACATTGGGATGTCGACAGTCACAATAAGGCTCAGTGTCACTTGTGTCACATGCATACATTGACGGGCCAGTTGGCGCAGTTGGTTAAGGTTCGCCTTACGCGCCGCAGGCCGTGGGTTCGATTCCCACACAGGACATGCATTTGTGTGCATGAACATGTCTGTATGTCCTGAGTCTGGGTGTAATTATGTATATTAAGTATGCATTTACAAACAAAAAGTAGTATATGTTATTATATCAGTTATCTGGTTTCCATAGTACAAGCTCTGCTTAGTTTGGGATCAGATGACCGTGTGTGAGGAATGTCCCGGGATATTTATTTATTTATTTATTTATTATTTATACGTAGGAAATGTGCTACACTTTCTAAAAAGGCGATGCTTTGTCCTGATTTTTTATAAGTCCATGTCCACTTGCAAGCAAGTAATTACATTATACGTTATTTGGCTGCGGTATTTTGAAAGTAGTTTTTTTTTTTTTATTAAATGGTCTTGCGTTTGGCCACTGACCCGTCCATAAGGGGCGATGACGAAGCCTAAGATGAAACACGCTTACCCAGAAGAAACCTATTCACTCTGGCCTTGAAAGTACCTAGATTGTAGGCGTCAGGAAACACAGACGCCGGAAGCAAGTTCCACTACCTTGCTGTCCGCATTATAAATGAGGATGCAAAACGCTGTGGCCGTATTTTCGGTATGTCAACAACGTACGGGTGAAAATTTTCCCGACGTCTTGTGGTTCCGTCTAAAAATGGGATTGGTGGAATAAGGTTGAACAATTCCTGCGCACACTCTCCAAAATATATCCTGTAGAAAACCGATAAGCAAGCAACCTTTCTTCAACGGTCGAGGCTCGTGAGTTTCGCCCTAATTAAAGACTCATCTCCGATGAGTCTCCTGGGTCTCAAGCTGGTACTTAGCTGATCCATCCCAAAGATGGCAGCAGTACTCCATGCATGACCGGACTTGTGCTTTATAAAGTTGGAGCAACTGTCCAGGCGTGAAGTACCGCTTGACCTTAGAGAGGATACTCAGATACTTTCCCTATTGCTCTCTCTTATGTATATAGATAATTTTAATTACAGATGAGAAACCATATACTTGCAGTATCTGTGGGCAGTCATTTATAACGGCTAGCCACCTCGGTAGACACAACAAAAGGATCCATCTAGCAGTTAAACATCAATGTCGCATATGTTATAAGTTCTTCTCTCGGTAAGACCAAAATTCGTCCTTATTAATATTGTTACAAGGTTTTCTTCCTGAAACTCTTTTAAACTGCACAGTGCGAGACCATTTTCCAATGTCTAATGGATGGAAAAAAAAAACAATTTGACACGTATGTATGTAATATTATTGGAACTGCAATATATTCACATATGACGATCTATTAGGGCTTCCATATAAATATACAAAATTTCATAGGTGTATGTATGTTTGTATGTATGTATTTTTGTCCACGTATATCTCCGAAGATATTAATCGGATTGTAACCATTCTTTTTTTATTGGTTTACATTTACTTCAACTTAGGGAACAGAGTTTCAATGAAATCGGTTCAGTAGTTTTCAAGATATGGACAAATATGTGTGACGGCCTAGCTTATTGATACGAGCTACAGGTGTGGTGTCAAAGGAAAAACATCTCAAAACCTTGGTCAAATTCTAGTGCATTTAAAAAAGAACTAAAAATAACGAAATAAAAAAGTAATTCTTTAGTAGCCAACTTTTAATATTTTATTTCCTGTCACAGATTCGAACTCCTAACCCGCCACTTCGATAAAAAGCACCCTGATGACAAATTAGAAGGCGAACCTTATGGTAAGCATCAAAAATGGCGGATCAAAACTAATTCTAATCCGTGTGTATCTCATCAATCGTTGTATATTTCATCAATGTGATTGTATTGCGCTGTGAGACAGTTGTTGTACAACATTGAGGAGATGATATTTCTTTTTTTTTACAGATTACAACGTAATATTGCCATATTTAAAAGAATTAGAAGAACAGTTACGTCAGAAGTCTGAAGATGATAAGAAACCTAAGACAGAAGATCTGTGGGGAGATAAATGGCCTTTAGACCAACCGTCGGCTAACCAAGACAATCAGGAACAAAAGGTACACTAGTTTTAAGACCTGGATTCCCCTGCATTACCTAAACATTTATCAGTTTTGTTGTTTTTTCCAAATGCTGACTTTTTTAGCTTTGAAACTATACCAAATCCAGTGCAATAAGTTAATATTAAAGAAGAGAAAATGTCTGCTGAAAATAACTCTTTTGTATGAAATTCCGTGCTTGGGCTATATTCTACTCACGTAGGATGATTTATTTAAATAGACCTTCGCAGGCACTTATTTATAGTCTGACTCTAAAACCGGTTCGGAAGGTCGCATTTGCTGAGAAGAGCCGGCAAGAAACTCAGCAATTACTCTTTACAAAACAAGCTTAGATTCATTACATAAGACTTACATTCGAATCTCACAGACAACAATATGGTTGTGGCCTGGATAAAAAAATCTAATTAGACCGTCAGTTAGATTGTCAAAAAATATTGGACACGTATTTTTTTCTTTATGAAATCATTAAAAAATTACAAAGATATAGCGAGTCAAAGTTCGGGAGGTACGTGACGTCACTTGTTACGTCATACGTGTGGGGTATTTTAGGTCTTTAAAAATGATATTGAGGTTTCTAATATAATTTTTTTCTAAACTGAATAGTTTGCGCGAGAGACACTTCCAAAGTGGTAAAATGTGTGTCCCCCCTGTAACTTCTAAAATAAGAGAATGATAAAACTAAAAAAAATATATAATGTACATTACCATGCAAACTTCCAGCGAAAATTGGTTTGAACGAGTTCTAGTAAGTAGTTCTTTTTTAATACGTCATAAATCGGAAACCGCAATTTACCTTTCATTCAATATTTTTGTAGTTTTTTTTTCATAGCAAAGTTGAGTTAGTTAATATTACACGGAACCCTGCGTGTGCGAGTCCGACTCGCACTTGGTCGTTTTTTTTTTGTTTGATTGACAAAAGAAAAAATACGTGTCTAATATTTTTTGATAATGAACATGACAGACTTAGAATTTTTGAGGACACTCACTAGCCTATTTCATTCTCCCAAATTAATTTTATCTTCTTGTCCACAGCTATCAAACATAGATAACAAAGATTTCGATCCCCCCCTCTTACCACCAGAAAATGTAACAGTTGAACCGGCCTCTATTACTGAAGAAGTAATATTAACTCAAATAAAACTTGAAGTTGATGAGGTAGTGGAGGCCGCTATGAAACCGGAGGCCGTTATTGAGGCCGATGGGGCCTGCGATGACGCAAGAGACGACAGTGTTAAGGATGAGAGGTATGTTTTTAGTAGTTTTTAGGGTTCTGTACCTAAAAGATAAAACGGGACTCTATTACTAAGACTCCACTGTCCGTCCGTCTGTCACCAGGCTGTATCTCATGAACCGTGATAGTTAGACAGTTGAAATTTTCACTGATAATGTGTAAATAAAAACAGAATAAAATAAATATTTAAGGGGGCTCCCATACAACAAACGTTCTTTTTGCCGTTTTTATAGATAATGGTACGGAACCCTTTGTGCGCGAGTCCGACTCGCACCTGGCCGGTTTTTTTTTAGTTAGTATTGTAGCAGCACGCTAACATGGTCGTTTTGACAGCCCATATCTATGATGCCAAAAAGAGAAAGAGACACACAGCAAGAAAAGGAGAGAACCATCGCGTCAAAACGGGCAACATAGTGTCGATTCCAAATGGAAGTTTGCGATGTCCTTCTCCATATAATAGTCTATCTGCGTGCTAAATTTCATCGCTGTTCAAATGTTAATTCGTTAAAACGGAGAAACAGACAGCTAATTCCGCATTTAAAATCCTAACTAATATTATAAACTATCTGTCCCCCGCGGTTTCACCCGCGTTACCGGGATTAAAAGCCTATGTCCTTCTCCATACTATAGGCTATCTGCATGCCAAATTTCATGATGATCCGTTGAGTAGTTGAGGCGTGAAGGCGTAACAAACAAACTCACTTTCTCATTTATAATATTAGTTAGTATTAGATAAATGATATAAATATTTTTCCCTCCAGCTGTTCAGACGACGATTATTTCCCATCAAACACTTGGGCTTCGACCCCAAAAATAGAAGCCCCACCACCATCGCCCCCACAAACCATCCGCCGAAAGAAAGGCGATACGCTACAATGCGACGTATGCCAAAAGACAATAAGCTCAATATCGTATATGCGTGTGCATATGCGTACACACACGGGCGAGAGGCCGTTCAAGTGTTATGTGTGTGGTCGCGGGTTCATAACCAGCAGCAAAATGCATCGGCATGTGTTGACGCATAGCGAGACTTGGGATGGTAAGATAATTGACGAACACAAAAATATCCTGCATAACCCAAACACACACAACCAAAACACACAACCCCAACACACTTCCACAACACAAATGCACAACTCACATACCCCAACACACAATACCAATACACATAACACCAAAACAACACCAACTCACAACCACAACAAAACACGAACAAACATTAACACAGTCCCACTGTTCTCACGGGTGTGAATTGACTTATACATATTATATTTATTTTTATATATATTTTAAGGCGATGATAGCTCATTGGTATTGACGTCGGATACCGAGACGAAGGTCCCGGGCTCGAATTCTACAATGACCTTGATTTTTCGGTGAAGGTGTTGTAGTACCCATCTGGCTGGCTACCACCCTCAAGTTGAAAATCTGTCCAAGCACCTATCGGTGTGTTCCGACAGCTGCACTTGAGAGCCAGTTCCTTCTAGGCTTTGTGTGTGCGTACCACCTTCGGCCACATCATCACTTATCATGGTGAGATTGTGGTCAAACGGGCCTATACACACTAAAAAAAATATGATCTGATATACAGATAACCTCAACACAAAAACATCCTACATACACATAACACTAACACACATCAGAACACACATAATCTCAACACACTCCCGCAACGCAACACCAAAACACAACCGCAACTCAACACCAAAACAACCGCAACTCCAGCACACCTCCGCAACACAACACCAACACACATCCCAAAACACACCATAACACAACACCAACACACCCATACCAACAACACCAAAACACAACCGCAACACTAACACACACATTCCAAAACACACCCGCAACACAACACCAACACACACCCGCAACACAACACCAACACACACATCCCACCAAACACACGCATCCGCAACACAGTCCCATAGGTCTCACGGGTGAGAGTGTGGGTACACAGCTCCTACCCCTGCAATACACACTCTGCAGTCCAACAGATTACACACACATACAGCTCTTATACATACACAAAAATGGTTCTCTAAAAAAATTACTAACTATTACAACGCTTAGTATTGCCAATTTTAAATTTTGTAAATACACAGCTCCTGCCCAAATATTAATTATTGCAGTATTTTTTTTATCATTTCCTCAACAAATTCAGATTAAAACAACCTCATTTCGATAAAAAGTAAATAGTTCATTTTCTATTGATGTTTTTAGTATCTAAACTCTACTTATGTTACTGATAGGTTCCACACACCTATATTGGTGCCAATTCTGTTGTAAATCGGACTAAACTAACTTTAATGACATCTCTTTCTCACAAACATTATTGAAAAAGGATAGAACATATTTAAAGCTGACAATTAATTTGCCGTTATCATTTGCGGGTAAAAAAACGTAACCAATTTTGATAGCGACTACATTTATATTGAAAACAAGCATTGGACTAAATTGACTGGACTAAAATTCTTACATCCTTTTCTTATGTTCTTTGTTAGAAAGAGACATAGTGAGACTAAATTAGTTTAGCTGTAAGCAATAGAATCGTTAACACACTTTTTCATTCAATTGACTCAAATACACGTACACTTGCTATCTCTTTCTCACACACCATTCAAATATCGTCTCTCTCTTTCTAGACAGTGGAAGTGTAAAAGATTCAAAGGAAGTGAAATCAGAAGAAACTGACACCAATGAAAATGGAGAAGAAAAATCGGATAAAGAGTAAGTATTACAAAAAAAACTGCGGATAAATAAATATCCTGTGACATTCCTCACACACGGTCATCTGATCCCAAACTAAGCAGAGCTTGTACTATGGAACCCAGATAACTGATATAATACATATAGACCAGGGTAGAAGCCTTTAAAAATAATGAAAAGTGAAAAAAAATTATAATAGAATGAAACCCATTAGAAAAGGAGGGAAATATGATAAAAATGAAAGGAAAAATAATTTACGGGCGATCTGAGGTTGGGAAGGGGATGGGGGTGAGTTTTTAAGGGTAAAAAACGGTTTTTCTCGATTTCCGGCAAAACTAAAAGTCCTATCGAAAAAAGTCAAATGGAAAAGTTGTAGATAATAAAAAGATCTAAAACTTTTGTATTTACACTTTTTTCACATAACCTCAAAATTTAAAAACTTAAAAACTCACCCCCATCCCCTTCCCAACCTCAGATCGCCCGTAAATTATTTTTCCTTTCATTTTCATCATATTTCCCTCCTTTTCTAATGGGTTTCATCCTATTATGATTTTTTTTGGTTTTAAAAATTATCGACCCTGGACTAATATACTACTTTTTGTTTGTAAATACATACATAATATACATAATAACACCCAGACTGAGGACATACAGACATGTTCATGCACACAATGCATGCAATTGGGAATCGAATCCACGACCTGTGGCGTGGTAGGAGGAATCTTATCCAACGCCAACAAGCCATTAATGTTTGTGATCCTTATTTTTATAAGCTATTGGTGCCGATTCTGTTGTAAATCGCACTAAACTAATTTTAGTCACATCACATCTCTTTCTTACGAACATTATTGAAAAAGGATAGAACATATTTTAAGTTGTCAAATTAATCTTTGCCGTCTTATTTTGCGTGTATTTAGGCGTAACCGCGATAGATGGCGACTAAATTTATATTGAAAACAAGCATTGGACTAATTTGACAGGACTAAATTTCTTACATCCTTTTCTTATGTTCTTTGTTAGAAAGAGACATAGTGAGATTAAAATTAGTTTAGTTATGAACAACAGAATCAGGGCCATTGTCAATTTAAAGTTTTTTTTTAAATTACAGAACGCGTCTTAAAAAATCGAAAGCGAAATTCGCAAAGAAACGCAAGAAGGGACCAAAGGTTGAAAGACAAAAGAAATATCAGAAGAGACTTCATGCTTGTGAATTTTGTCATAAAAGGTAAGTTCATCCGCCATCACAGATATTAAAAAAAGTCGGATATATTCTCGCTAATAAAAAACTGTGTCACTCGAGTCGGCCACCACGCTGTACGTACAAGCCGGCACGCACACATTCACACATTAGTTGAGCGCGATTAATCGACTCTGTGTAAACGGCGACAGAGTCTAATTTCCCGCGGATTAGCCAACTAAGGTGTGCGTGAGAGGTGGCCGACTCCATAGACACAGTTTTTTGTTAGCAAGAATATGTCCTCCGTAGTCTGTGTCCGCCATTTTGGTTTTTAAGTCATTATTTAATTAAAATATCATCTCCACAATGTTGTACAACAACTGTCTCACAGCGCAATACAATCACATTGATGAAATATACAACGATTGCTGAGATATAGACGGATTAGAATTAGTTTTTACCCGCCATTTTTTTTAAAGACATTATTTACTTAAAATATCATCTCCACAATGTTGTACAACAGCTGTCTCACAGCGCAATACAATCACATTGATGAAATATACAACGATTGATGAGATACAGACAGATTAGAATTAGCTTTTACCCGCCATTTTGATTTCCAAAAGACATTTTCCTAAAATATAATTTCTACAATGTTGTGCAACAACTGTCTCACAACGCAATACGATTACATTGATGAAATATACAACGATTGCTGAGATACAGACGGATTAAAAAACCCGCCATTTTGTTTTAGATTTCTTCACGTGGAAACTTTGCAAGTACATAAGAAATCTCATGAAGGTGAAGAGTTGGTGATCAAATGTACTTATTGTCTGGAACAGTTTGATGATGACGCTGGATTAAGACGCCATGAATTAACTCATGGCGGCCCTAAACCGTTCTTATGTACTCTGTGCGGAAAGACTTATAAAAAACGGGAGACTATGGTATGTATTACCATTATATTTTATATTTTTCTTTTTAAATGAGAATTTGTGTCTTCCTGGCTCTTCTCAGCAAATGCGACTTCCGAACCGTTTTTGAGTCAGAATATTCATAAGTGTCTATATAATCTATATACAAATACCCGCAAGGAATGTGAGATATGGCATAATTTTATTTAAACAAAGACAAAAGAGTAATCAAAAAGGCAATATAATAATATTACATTATGATACTAGTGTGCAAAGTTGGTCATTAACGCTCCAGGCGATAAGGGAGCCGAGAGTGTAATAATCAATGCACATGCGTGTCATACGACGTTTTTTCAACACACTTGCGAGGTAAAAAACAGACTATAAATGTGACAATAAATGTCACTTTACGAGCGAGTGTGTTGAAAAATAAATATTGCACTCACTAACATACAATTAAAATGGTCCTAGTGTGTTTATAGCTTGCTAAACAAGTTTTGATACTTGTACTATGCTTGGTCAATTTGTAATTGAATATTTATTCATTCAAATAGTTCCCGGATCAGGGCACACAGGCACTTATGAATAGTCAACTTCTAATGCACAGTTCAGAAGGTCGTATTGGCTGGGAAGAGATGGCAATAAACTCAGCAATTTATGCTTTTCAAAAACAAACTTAGATATTTTACATAAGTCGTGTGATGGTGTAAAAATGACATTACAAACCAATAGTTGAATTTTTATATATTAGTAGAATAGGATATCAGTAAAGAAAAATAAATAATTTGTTTATTTTGAAGGAAATTAATAAAAACGTATCAAAACTACAGAAGCGTTCTATTTATTTTCTATATTTTCTTGCCAAGCTGTACATACATTATGATACATGTGTGCAAAGTTGATTATTAACACTCGAGGCGGTATTAATCGATAAGTGAGTCGAGCGTATAATAATCGATACGCGTGTCATACGACGTTTTTCAACACACTTGCGAGGAAAAAAACATAAATGAGAACGTTAACAGATATGGCAAGCAAGTTTTTTTTTGACAGCTATCAAACTATTTTATCCGTTTAAATTAAGAATGCTTGGTCTACACACATATCACTTGCAGTGAGGTACAAACTTAACATAATCGGGATTATACCTATCATAAAACTGCGGTAATGTAAAGTAAAAAGCACTAGTGCGTAATAAGCTGCATTATGAAACTAAAATCGGTGCTATAAAAGTTACTTTACGAGCGAGTGTGTTGAAAAAAATGTTTCCCCACAGATGTACCACAGAAAACACCACAAAGCGCTCAAAGAGTTTGAATGCGCGATTTGCCAGAAGCGTTTCAACGCGCAGTGTAAACTGCAGAGGCACATTGTTACCCACGGTGTCGACAAATACGTACTTAGATACGAGTGTCCAGTCTGCGCGCACATGTTCAACACTAAGTATCATATACAAATGCATTTGGTCACCCATCAGAAGGAGGGGCTGTAAGTATTGTGGCTTTTGTGGTTTGTGTGAGAGATGTATGTAAAAACGACTTCAAAGTACACTAAGAAGTAATCAAATCCTGATCAGCGGGGTTATTTTAAAACGGTCGGATTCGGAATCGGAAGCGGAATCGGAAACCTTCATCGGAAAAAATCCGATAGCGGAAAGTTGGAGTGCGTTTACAAAGTTTGTTTTTAATAATGGTAGGAAATGGTATACCTAAACTAAAATAAAAGTCAAATCGAAATGATTACGGATTTTCATTATTGAAAGGCCTCATTTAAACACTCATATCAATTGCATAAAGACAGATACTTGTTATTATTTATATTCTAGGTTTTAGGTCTACATTGTGTTAATAAACATAAAAAAATGGTTTTCTAGTTTTATCGAACTTCGGAAACAGACTGATAGGTCCAAGTAATTGTTGTTTATAATATTCGCAAAAGTTAGGCAAAGGTTTGAGCCATACAGCCTAATCGTATTTGAGTTATACCTAAGTTCTAGTCTCAAAATAAATGACTTTCATATAGTACGCACTGTCAGTCACAGTCCATAAACGTCATCTGTTAGTCAAATTGTGGCTAATAAACTTAAACTTTTCACGGACTTTTTGAGACAACTTGAAGTCACAATACACATAATTCATTTAATTTCCCTTCATTGGTGCGAGTAGATTGATCTTTATAAGATAAAACACCACCACAGGAAATATGCAATAAAACTTAAAATACACAGTAATTTGAAAATAAAACGAAAACGCAACGTCACTTTGCAAGTTCCCGCCAAAAAGCCCTCTATGTCAAAGTATTTTGTATACATTTTTGTATACATATATACTGTATTGTGTTATGTTGTGTACATTGTGCAATAAAGAATAAATAAATAAATATTTTTTTTTGTTCAGTACATTGAGACAGAGTATAATAAAACAAATATTGTATAATTACGTAGATCTTTTAGTGGTAGTGAATCTAGCATCCAACATGAGTAACGGTATTGAGTAGTGACCAATATGTTTTAGTTCCTACGAAGTTTGAGTATGTAGCTATTACTTTTACCGCAGACCTTTCTCATTCATTATTTACTTAAAATAGGGGCAAACACACTCCGTTTAGTATCAACTAACCTTTATATAAGTTTAAATAATGCGTTTATATTAAAAAATGGTCGAAAACGAACATTAAATAACATTCGGAAAGAATTCCGCCAGCTAAAAGCTATCGGAAACTTTTCGATGAATCGGATTGATATTTCCGTGGAGAAACGTCAAACTAGTCGAATTCGGAAATTAAAATAGCTATGGGCGCTTTAACCTATCATTCAGAATATATTTATTTCAGTTTAGGTATCATTTGTAACACTTAAATTATACTATTATCATACTATGTTAAATAAATATTGATGTTCTTAGAGTTTTGATTGTCTTTTAATGTGCAAATATACATTTTTGTTAATATTTTATCATGTCGGAAACTCATCTCGGAAGTTTCCGATTCCGATTCCGATGACGAATCCGACCGTTTTAAAATAACCCCGCTGATGGCAATGGGACCAAACGGGAAGTGTACCCTTCCAAACAAAAAAATAATTTTCCAAATCGGTTAATAAATGACGGAGTTATGAGGTAACAAACATAAAAAAATACAACCGAATTGAGTAACCAAGAATTGAATTGAAGTAACCAAGTTGGGAAGTCAGCTGGGTTGAGAAGAACTGGAAAGAAACTCGGTTTTTTTACACGACTGAAAACAAAGAGTATGATTTGTATGTGAAAAAGTAATTACTATTAACTAGCTTTCCCCCGCGGTTTCACCCGCGTTCCCGGGATAAAAGTAGCCATGTCCTTTTCCATACCATAGGCTATCTGCATGCCAAATTTCATGATGATCCGTTGAGTAGTTGAGGCGTGAAGGCGTAACAAACAAACTCACTTTCGCATTTATAATATTAGTTAGGATTGAAGTAACCAAGTTAGGAAGTCAGCTGAGTTGAGAAGAACTGGCAAGAAACTCGGCATTTTTACACGAATTATCGTTGTAGTAGCTTAATGTGACAATTGTATGAATATGTTATAAAAATTGCAGTTACGTAAAAAACTAAAGATTGCCTTGAGATTCATACCAGTCTTCTCAGTTTTAGTGTATTCTGAAGGTGGTAGATTTTACTGTAACGTAACTCAGTAACTCAGTAACTCAGTGGTAGTCACGTTGAATGCCAAGACGATGGTCTCGGGTTCGAATCCTACAATGAGCTTGAGCTTTCGGTGAAGGAAATCATAGCACGGTGGTAGGGTACTTTGTAGTACTCGCTTGGCTGGCTACCAACCTCAAGTTGAAAATCTGTCGCCAAACACCTATCGGTGTGTTCCGACAGCTGCACTTGAGAGCCAGTTCCTTCTAGGCTTTGTGTGCTTACCACCTTCGGTTACGGTTACGGTAACCACTGTGTTACGGTTACTACTGTGTTACAGTTTCCACTATGTTACGGTAACCACTATGTAATGGTTACTAATCTATAAATAAACTTCAACAGAATCGTCGAAGAAAATCGCAACGAAATTCTAGCGATGGTATTACAAAACGCACGAAAAATCCCCAAAGGTCCCGACTCATCCGCAAACATAACAGAAATTATACCAGCCGACGAACGAAGCCGCGTGTGCAACATATGCGGCGAGGTATTCCAACACTTCTACTATTTAGAGGAACACCTGAAGAGTCACGGATCGAAAATAGCCATAGAAGACCTAAATAAGATTGAAGAAAAGAAATACATTTGTCCAATTTGTAATAAAAGTTTTAAACTACATTATTATTTGAAATTGCATAGTTTTACACATTCAAAAGAAAAACCTTTCATGTGCCAGCAGTGTGGAAAGGGCTTTATCACCAGAGGTAAGTTAAAAAGACATTTGGAGACTCATACAGGGTTGAAGAAGTACCAGTGTCACATCTGTTATAAGTTCTTTACTAGACCAAGTTATCTACGGATCCATGTTAGGACGATACATGGGACACAGGATTATAATTTTAGGATGGAAAAAGAATATGGTGTCGGAACTTATAATGCACTTTCCGTTAGTGATATGAGTCAAGGAAGTATATAAATTTTTTTTTTTGGTACAGGCCGATTAACTAAATCTGGCGCGTTCACAGTAGTGATATGAGCAGAGATCGGAATTAGGTGACTATATTTACCTACACTTAAAAGAACAGAGCCAAGAAAAGTGGAGACTTCCATACGACAACATTTTTTTTTTCCCGGGATTCGGTAAAAATCTTAAGTAAATTAAAAATCTGTGTTTTAATTTTTTAACAGTTACTAACTATATCGGTGCTAAACTTAAAATTAAAACATAGAAATACATGAAAGAGTAGATGCATTCGTTTAAAGATCACGGAACAATTGCCATGACTCTGCAATCCATTCGAAATACATATCCTAATAATCTTAACACATGTATTAAGTAAGACTATTTATTTTAAGATTTTTCGTAAAAATTCCGTAAATTTGGTGGTTGCGCAGCTTAGGTATATCACCTAATTCCGATCTCTGGATATGAGTCAAGGAAGTATATAAATTTGATGATTACCTGAAAATAATGTTTTTTTGGTACAGATCGTTTAACTAAATCTGGCACGTTCACAGTACTCATGCAATTTCATGTGCCGATTCTGTTGTAAATCGCACTAAAATTTTAGTCACATCACATCTTTCTTACAAACATTATTGAAATAGAACATTTAAAGCTGTCAAAGTCTTTGCCGTCTTCATTTGCGGGTATTTAGACGTGACCGCGATAGATGGCGACTAAATTTATATTTAAAGCATTGGACTAATTTAACAGGACATTTCTTACATCATTTCCTTATGTTCTTTGTTAGAAAGAGACATAGTGAGACTAAAATTAGTTTAGTTGTAAACAACAGAATCAGCACCAATATCACTGTCTCCTTCATACTCATAAGTTCGACCGCGCGCGAGAGAGACGGACAGTGTTGATGTTGCGCATGCAGTGCGACGTGACGCCGCGCGCTTATTCACAGACACTACACAAGCGGAACGTGTAAATGTGTTGCACGTGCCAGATTTAGTTAACCGATCTGTATGTGTTTTTTAAATCCTTATGTCGTCTTGGATGGCATAGGGTACCTAAACTGTCAATTTCCACGCTAGATATCATTTTGGATGTAATCTCCCGTTAAACATGAAACCAGTAAAAGTTTTAATGAATTAAATAAATGGAATTCAATTATAAAAATAAGAAATGTAAAAATTGTAAAAAAAACTGCCTATAAGGTAAACTTAAAAATTTAATGCACTTAAATGTTAAATAAACAAAACTATATTAAATTAAGAAAGATTGTATTGTTATAATTGAAAAACTGCATTTATTGGTGCCGATTTTGTTGTTTACTATCTGAACTGATTTCTTCTTGCTGTCTCTTTCTAACATAAAACATAAGAAAAGGATAAAATGAATTTACTCCTGCCAAAGGTATTCGAAGATTATTGTACCGAGCCTGGCATACTCATCCGGTGGCATTTTTTTTAAATGGCTGCGCGGTATTAACCCAATATATTCCGATTTGGGACACTTGTTGTCTACGCCCTAAAACGAAATGAAATGAAAGTTGTTTTTTATCATGAGTACAATCATGTGTCTAAGTATTGTTTACTAATTACCAGTCATCATTTATAGGTTATATCGAATTTACAAAAAGAAAAACAAAATGGTGTTCGAAAAGTATGCCGAAATCTTCGAACTCCTTTAAAATGTTGTACACACGGCTACACATCAAGCTATACATTTCCAGTATAAGCTGACCTCTCATTGTACGGAAATCCTATACAATGCGAGATCAGCTTATGCTGGAAATGTATAGCTTGATGTGTAGCCGTGTGTACCTACCATTCATATTATGAGGTGCACTGCGTGCTACACCCCACAAACCTATCTAAATAAAACCAGCTCCAGTTTATATTTATTAATTCGATTCGCTTTCTTCGTTTCATAAGGTGATGGTATTTTTCAGTTTTTTTATATTGAAGTGCCTGTTCCAGATGATTTACTTGGCCGATTCCAATAATTTACGGACCGTTATAGGTTAAAATTAAGACTCTTATATCTTTACTAATAATGAAGCAAATACCTCAAAGCTTTGCATAGCAGACCCTCCCATATGGAAGTAGCTGTCACAGGTAAAATTAGCTTACCAAATGATCTGTATGCCCAGTTTGGCAATAAAAAAACCTACCATTGGTAAGCAAAACGATTCGTTTTTGTTATAGGAACCGGGCATAAGTCTGTACCTTAGATAAGCGTGATATATATGTATATCTTTGCTCTATCTATATAGCATGTATCAATATCAAAATAAGACAATTTCTTTATTTTGTGTCAAAAATCAATCCACAATCCTAATACAGGCGTAAACCGACCACTTTAAAAACTATGCATTAGTGTAAGAAAACCAGTTCGTACCTCTGTTTGTATGCGGATAGTTAAATAAGAGGTATTTTATTAATTACTATACTCTATTTCACATAGATGAGTCGTTAAGGTTTTTTTTTACCATATCTAGTGAAATTCCATTTGATTACTCTGAAATAGTACTCACAATATTTCATGAAACCTAGCTCTATCATAGTATTCCTTTATTATATCGAAATGAACATTAACCATTGAGAAATCTAATAAAATACCATGTATCAAGTATTCTTATATTTTCTAATTTTCTACGCCGCTTTCTTAATTTTTTTTCTCCGTAAGAACCTTCTCCAGAGTATTAGAAAAACTTAAAAAAAATATGGATGAAATCGGTAAAGTCGTTCTCAAGTTATGGCGTGACCTAGGGAAATAGGGAATATTTTAATGTAAAGATTAATTTAGTAAAAAAAACAAACTGGACGGAGCGTCGCCTTAAACGAAGTATGCGTGAGTAAAATTACACGGCACAAGTGATACTGAACCTTATTGTCACTGTCAACATCACAATTTGGAATAACAATCGATCAGCATACTATGGTGTACAGTAGTACCCAACTGATATGGCTTACCGATGTACCTGCGCAGAAGATACATTTTCAAAGCGCAGGAAACGCTATTGGTCGGCAGCTGCCGCCATGTTAGCGCGCGCCGTGCGGCGGGGCATCACGCGTGAGTGAGACGGAACTAACAGCTGCACTGTATTATGAACCTTATAGTAGTAGTCTAAGGTTGACTGTAAGTTTTAAGCATTCTTTCGTTAATCTTCGGGGCCATACTTTCTTTTCTGTGCGAACAAAGATTCACGACGCGCCATATCAGTTGGGTAATACTGTACCTATTAGGAAGGCCCTGTTATAGTAATTTTTTGTTCATTTGCAAAAAAAACATAATGGTGACCGAAAAGTATGCCAGTCTTCAAACTTTAATATTCGCTTGAAAACCCCTCCCTATGGGTAGTTGGAAAAAAGTTTTGTATTAGTGATTGATAGTTTTTGAAGTCAAAGAGTACAGTAGTACCCAATTAATATGGCTTACCGATGTACCTGCGCTGAAGATACATTTTCAAAGCGCGGGAAACTATTGGTCGGCAGCTGCCGCCATATTAGCGCGCGCCGTGCGGAGGGGCGTGACTTGCGAGTGAGATGGAACGAACAGCTGCAGTGTATTATCAACCTTATAGTAGTGATCTAAGGTTGATTGTAAGTTTTAAGCATTCCTTCGTTAATCTTCGGGGCCATACTTTCTTTTCTGTGCGAACGAAGATTCACGACGCGCCATATCAGTTGGGTAATACTGTACATTCTGTTTTCTGTGCTGTATGTAAATATTTTTAATATTAAGTGTCTGCTGTTATACGGTATAATATAAATATGTACATATTAATTATAATAAGATTATTTTAAGCATTAAATCATTGATTTTTAAATGTTATTCATTTGTGGAGTTCACTCGCGTAGACAAAAAATATTGTGTAAATTTTCATAAATAATAGCATTATGACAAATATGTGCAAAGTTGGTAACACGCGAAGCATTATTGAGCTGAAAGCCGATAAGTGAGCCGAGAGTGTAATGATGCACTTGCGAGGAAAATAACAGACTTGTAAGGAACTTCAAAAATACTGTTACTGTAGCTTTGAGCTACAAGAAAGCGTTTTATTTACCTCATAAAAAGCGGTACAGTGAACTCCATAAGGGGTTATTGTGTACACATCTTGTACATTAATGTACAGAATCTTTTCACTTTTAATTAATTTATAAGGTTATTGGATGGTTGAACCAATGGTGTAGTTTGTTTTAGCAATATATTTCATCTAATTTTATCTTAAATTGGTGTTGTACATTATTTCTTAAAGGTTGTTGATTTTATATTAATGAGAATAAAATATTTAAAATTTATTTGAGTTTTTAATTCCTACTATTTTCGTCCCGGTGTTTCTGATGTTGTTTAAGTTTATTTTATTAATCGACTTCAAAAAAAGGATATTATCAATTCGACACGTATAACAAGTGGAGATTTCGAGATGGTATATTTTCGAAACCTATGAATTCTAAAAAAAATATTTTTACTTTTCATACATTATGATCGAGCAAGGTTGATATTTACTATGAAGAGTAAAATATATTTTTTTGAGAATTCACCATTGGTCCCACGGTAAAAGTTGTTCAGCATGACTAACCCAACATAGGTTTCGAAAATATACCATCTCGAAGTCTCCACCCAGTATATGTAATATTATTGGAACTGCAATATATTCACATATGATGGATGATCTATTAGGGCTTCTAAACAAATAACAAAATTTCATACGTGTATGTATGTATGTTTGTCCACGCATATCTCCGCGAAGATATTTATCGGATTGTAACCATTCTTATTGGTTTACATTTACTTCAACTTAGGGAACAGTGCAAGTTTCATCGAAATCGGTTCAGTAGTTTTCAAGATATGTGTGACGGCCTGGCTTATTGATACGAGCTACGGGTGTGGTGTCAAAGGAAAAACATCTCAAAACCTTGGACAAATTCTAGAGCATTTAAGAAAAACTAAAAATTACGAAATAAAAAAGTAATTTTAAAAAAATAAATCGACTTCCAAATACACTAAAAAGTATGAAATGTCTCTAACTTGACACTGATTGAAGTCAGCGAAAGAGCATGACGTATTCCATTGAAAATATTTCGCTGACTTCAATCAGTGTCAGAGTTATTTCATACTTTTTAGTGTATTTGGAAGTCGTTTTTTTTTTTTAAATTACTTTTTTTTATTTATTTTTAGATGACTTAGGCAGCGTAATTAAATTCAATTAAAGATGTAAATTACTGAGTGAATGAGGAGGCACACTGACAATTTATCCCGCAATTAAGTTATTCAATAATTATAATGCCTTACCTAGTGCATTTCAATGCAATAATACACCGATTGAAAAGAAGAAAGCTGTGGCTCAAAGCCTTACACTAAAAAAAGCCTTACACCAAAAAAATTGGAAGCCAAGCTCATCGGCAAGATTATTATGATCACTTCCAAACCTAACGATTTTAAAGATGAAAGCCTATTTACTGGTTGGTTTAATTAATTGAAATACATGAAAATCCTTATGGTTTATAAAAAATAGTAGTTTGAGTCATATGAAAATTAACCTTATAATAGCTTTACAATAAGGTTCATCTGTTAAGGTCAATCTGTGGTTGATTTTATGATGACACAGATAAACCTTATGCTATCATACAGTCATAAAGTCAAAAATGACAGTTACCAGTGAGGGTGGCGCCATCTGAAATTAGCTTTGCCTGTCCCTCCCCATTATAGGAAGGCCGCAGACTCTTTTGCATAGTCTGTCGTCTGTGCTGCACCTTAAGAATATGGAAAGTGGTTAGATATACGGGTAGAGGGAGACCGAAAAAGAGATGGATGAATGGTGTAAAAGATGATATTGAGCGAATTCGAAAATTCTTTTACAGTACTGTACCTCTACCATGAGTTTTCTACACTGTCGAAATCTACAGTCGCTAGCGACCACGGTGAAATATTTTGTATGAAATGCTTCCAAAAGTATCCACTAGAGGCGGTGCTCGTCATACAAAATATTCACCTCGAGAAATCGAGAGATCACGGGATTTTCTTATGTCAATCCCATAAGCATGGGGGCAAGCCAGATAAGTTTGTAGGAGTACACATAGGTACAGGTAGATTTTTAATATAATCAATATATCGTGTCAGTATAAATAAATAATTTTATTTAAAATCACTTCGGACAAAAAACACATTCGAGTAAGTATTTTATAATATTACAACAGTTGCAGCAAAAAGCTCCTGACGATTCGAATATAGAACATAACGTCTCAGTCAAGCGTGTGTCTGGTTTGCAGCCCCTTAAAAGACAGCATATCATTTTAGCAATTTCTGTGAGATACTCGGCCATATGAAAACAGCAAGAACAGCAATTTTCTTTGGCTAATTTGGTCAGACTGCCAATGTCCGGCTCTTTTAGTTTCTTGTCTTTCTTTTTCTTTTTTTCTTTCTTGTCGGCCTTTTTTGTGACTTCGGGTTCTTTTTCGGCTCCGGGGCAGCCTCCGTCGCACGATCGGTCTTTTGCATCTGCTTTTGGTGCGTCGTCCTGTACACAGATGAAACTTTTTACTTTATGCATCGTACGCACAGCAAATAGGCTGGATGACTGAAAAAATTCTATTTAGTCCGTCATATACCTACATTATCAAAAAATATTATGGTTTACAAAAGATAGCTTGATCTCTGCGACAGTTGTATGAGTCATATGAAAATTAACCTTATGGCATAAGGTTTATCTGTGTCATCATAAAATCAACCACAGATTAAACAAATGAACCTTATTGTAAAGCTATAAGATTAATTTTCATAAGACTCAAATAACTGTCGCAGCGATCAAGCTATCTTTTATAAACCATAGACACGCATTTGTCAATTAAACAAAAATGCCGATGCCCTGACCTCCTTACCTACTAACTTGGTTGGTGAAGGTGGATGCACAGCATGAGGCATATGGCGATGATTCAAGGCGATGATAGCTCAGTGGTAGTGACGTCGGATACCGAGACGAAGGTCCCGGGTTCGAATCCTACAATGAGCTTGAGCTTTCGGTGAAGGAAAACATCGTGAGGAAACCATAGCACGGTGGTAGGATACTTTGTAGTACCCGCCTGGCTGGCTACCACCCTCAAGTTGAAAATCTGTCGCCAAGCACCTATCGGTGTGCTCCGACAGCTGCACTTGAGAGCCAGTTCCTTCTAGGCTTTGTGTGCTTACCACCTTCGGCCGCATCATCACTTACCATGGTGAGATTGCGGTCAAACACAAGGCGTATAAATAGTAAAAAAAAAAAAAAAAAAAAGGCATTTTTTTTTTTCAAGTATTTTTTTTTTACGGTGGTAGAACAATATGGCTTAATATTTCAGTGATTAGCGACCGTAGTAGTTCATATGGAATATTGTGGTATTGATACTTTTTGTTCAAATGATACATTTTCGTACATTCAGTATAATAGTCAGTTTTACGGTTTTTTGAGGAATCTTCAAATATGGCTCATATGATACAAAAGACATTCATAACACAATGTGCCAAATGATACGGTCGCGAATCACTGAAATATTTAGCCATATTCTACGAAGGTAAAAATCAATAAAAACTTGAAAAAAAAAACATTTCCCACCTATACATATATCAAGTCGCAGGTTTTCGGTTCGATTCCCTAGGACATGCATGAAATGTCTGCATGTCCTGAGTCTGGGTGTAATTATGTATATTTCAAGTACGTTCATGATTTCAAGTAACATTAGTATATTTACAAAAAAGTATTAGGTATATCAGTTAGCTTCTATAGTGCAGTCAGCGTCAAAAGTAGCTGATTAAGATTTACAGTTTTTAAACAAACTGACTTAGGATAAATGATTATTATGAAAGGGTACTAAATGCCAATCTACTTTTGACGCTGACCGTATAAGCTCTGCTTAGTTTGGGATGGATATATAAATTATTTATTTTTATTCACTATCTTCCATTCTAAAGTCCGGGCCTATCATAAATATTTATCTAACGGATTTATTACTTACTTTTTTAGCTCTCCATACACCTACAACAACCTCCATATTGTTGTAGTTGTTCAATAAAAAACTATCTATTGTACATTTTATCAATTAATTTCCACCATAATTTTCCCATTCGCAAATAAGTTTGTCAAAATGACAACTGTCACTTTCATAAATATTCATCTTTTATCGAGATGTGCTACACGACGAAAAAGATTTTAATCTTACTGAGGCCTTAAGATAAGAAGATTAAAATGTTAACCATAACTTCATGATGTTAATAGCCATCAAGGGCGTAGCTAGGATTGTATATGGGGGTCAGGGCAGACAAAGAAAATCCAGATTATTTATCCTTATACTACCCGGCGCAACTTCGTTCGCTTGGTGCTACCCTATCCTGTGGTGCTACCCTACCCTATCTAAACCATCAAGGGAGTCGATAATATAACCTAGATGCCGACTGCAGCGCCATCTGCCGGGCTGATTTGTGAATCTAAACCATCCATGGCGGCACCCAAATCGGTCCGGAGTTCAGTGACGTGCAGTAGAATTTTATAAATAGAGATTAGAGATCACATCACCGTATTGTTAGATGTCACAAGCCAGCCTTCAAGCCTGTTAGTTTCTTTAGTCTTATAAGAAGCGTCGCAAGCTATGAAGCTCGTCAGTATTACGCTCTTCTAAGGGGGGGCAGCTGCCCCTCCCTGCCCGTACCTCGCTACGCCCATGATAGCCATATTGTTTCTGTGGCCACCAGTTGGCGCCACTAGCGAGTGCGTCGTATCACCTAAATATTCAAATTCGGAAATTAAAATAACAATTGCTTAAATTCACCTCGGAAATTTTTGAATCCGTTACCGATATCGAATCCGACGTTTTAAAATAGCCCGCCAGAAGCGCGAATGCATTAGGTGCTGATTCTTTTGTTTACAACTAAACTTATTTTAGTCTTACTATGGCCCTGATTCTGTTGTTCACAACTAAACTAATTTTAATCTCACTATGTCTCTTTCTAACAAAGAACATAAGAAAAGGATGTAAGAAATTTAGTCCTGTCAAATTAGTCCAATGCTTGTTTTCAATATAAATTTAATCGCCATCTATCGCGGTTACGCCTAAATACACGCAAAATAAGACGGCAAAGATTAATTTGACAACTTAAAATATGTTCTATCCTTTTTCAATCATGTTTGTAAAAGAGATGTGATGTGACTAACATTAGTTTAGTGCGATTTACAACAGAATCACCACTGGGAGCCAATACATAGCGTCCACAAGCATCGCGGGAGTAAAATTACGCGCGATCTTGTCGTACTTTTCAATGTATAACGGTAGGTTATCTGAATTTAATGATACAAAGTAAATAAAACACGGTAATTAATGAATATATTTATTGCAATAAAAAGCTTGCGTGTCTAACAAAAGTTTATTGGCCAGATTGTATTTGATCACATATCTTTAACTAGAAGCTTTAGAAAAAAATAAAAGGACCACTACCAATAGTTAGCGTTTTAAATTTGTTTATCTGAAAAAAGGCTTTGTGTTCATAAAATCTTAAAATTCTTAAAGCTGGTTCAAATAGTGTTAAAATATTTTTTTAAGAATCTTGATTTGTTAGTTTTTATTTCTATTGCATTATAAAAAGGTCCAAATAATAAATGAAACAACATCGCTCATAATAAATCTTTCAAATAGCATATATTATTAGAAATAAAAAAAATACAAGATACACGTCATAACATAACCTCTTTTAATCTAAAAAAACTTAGGGCTATAAAAAAATAAAAATAAATGTTGCCATGCGACAACAATTTGTGACAGTAGGAAATAAAGAAACGAAAACGAAAGTTTTTATAAAAACTAAATAGAATTTTATTTTTAAAACATACATGCCGGTGTCATAATTATTACAAATTATACTTAAAATTATGTTTTTTTAATTACGGGGTGTTGTTATAACTAAATGTCGATATTTTAGAATTTCACATCTCTAGAATCCGAATTGGTTTACATATTTTTTTTATAAGGGCTATATGACACATGTCAAAAAATTACGAAATGTCAAACAACTATTTTGACATTCATGACATTAAATTGTTGCTCTCTTAGCCCGCTCGCACCCCGTTTCCAAAAAATCAACTTGGCATTTTTAACAAACACTAGATTAATATTCTAGGTAATGTCAAATTGAAAAAAATTATAACCTTAAAATGAAAATCGGATTCTAATTTATTTAACAACATTTTAATGTACTGAATTTAATTTTATTTACGCGTGATTTATTTGAAAAATAATATTTATTCCGAATTAAAATTTTACTACAATTGAGTCCGTTTTTTTAGTTTATGTCAAGTAATTCAGACAACTATTTTGTTACAATTTTTTTTCTGAGTAATCACATCAATCACGCATAAACAAGTCACAATAATAAAAAAAACATCGAAAAAAAGAGAATAAGTTAAAAAAAATCTACGCACGTAGTCTAGCCGAATAAATCTTAAATTTACACTGAAGATTACTAACATATATTATATTTTCTTATTATTTAATAATAGTTTTATTTGTCGATCGATTTGTATAGTTGTTAAAAAGTTTTATGAACTGTCGTATGAAAAGATTTAAAAAAAAATACCAACATAGTTGAGATTTTTAATGTAAAAGAATTCCCAAATTATACTTATTTCACAGGGCAAAATACAAACAAATGTACAAATCTATCGCCAATACTATATCATAATAATAATTTTCAAAAGCACGACGGCGATGGACCATTCTCTTCCATGGCCCACAATAAAGCATTATATGCCAAAATACTTGTAAAGAATGCACCAAAATTCTGTGCGATGTGAGTTTTGAAACGAAAATATTGTAAAATGTTTTGTTGTTAACTTATCATTAAGTAGGAAGCAGACTTAAGCCTATAAAATTAAATTGTTGGACAGAAGGAATTTATGCATGAAAAATCGATGGCAGTTTTTTAATTTGAGATTTACTTAATTATGAGTGCAGGAAAACTTTTTGTGATGTTAAATCAACATAAAAAAGGTTTTTTTAAATAAATAGATGCCAAATATTTGTACTTTTTTAGTTTTAAAAGTTAGTTTAATTGTAATATTGTACTCGTATTTTATTTTAAAATTAGTTATTATTAGTTTTAACGAAATCTACTCGAGTCTTGTTATATTGTCACAACGCAGAGCTGCCGATTGTTAGAATATTTCTGTAATTTTAAATTACCAATTTTTCGTTTAAAACACACATCAACGCCAGAATAGAAAAACTAAAATTACAAAGTAGTTACAATAAAAATAAAAAAAAATTACGTCGACATAAGAACTCGTTTTGGCAAGTCATAAGAAAAAATCATAAAATAATTTGAAATCGATTTTATATATTGATAGTCGAATTTTTTTAATAAATTACAATAATTTCATAATTAGTCACTGTCTATTATCTATGTTCATTGCATCTAATTACTAAAACGCTATTGAGTTGAGTTGAGTCAGATCTGACAATCAACTCAAATAAGTCAACTCGTCTTCGATTTAAAAAAAAGTACTAAAAATCTGTCATGCATTAAAAGTAATCATCACTTTAGCTTATTTCTTGAGCAGTAAATTGCATAAATTTATTTGATCTGAGTTCATATTTCTAACTCAGATCTGAACTCAGCTCAACTCAGCGATAAAGGCGCCATCTAACGGGAAACAATAGCAGCTTACAGCTAAAGATGCACTGGCATTTTATTGTTATAGTCAGTTCAATTGACGAATCGTAATAATGATTCTAAACAAAATTATAAAATTTATTGCAAATTAAAAATAACCAATGTACAAACAGAGCTTGTACTATGGAAACCAGATAAAACTAAATCTAAATGTATACAGAACAAACTTGTTCCATGTACACATGACTATGTCCTGAGTGGGAGTCTTGGCGCAAAAACCACGCCAACCAGCTCGTTAAATTCTTGTTATAAAATTAACTTATTAGTTGTAATATTTAGTTTTACTGAATCATCGTAAATGTATTCTACTCAATCATGGTAAATGTATTTTACTTATTCATAGTAAATTTATTTTACTTAGTCACGGTAAATGTATTTTACTCAATCATGGTAAATGTATTTTTATTATATATAGTAAATGTATTTTACTCAATCTGAGTATAAATGTATGTTTTGAGTCAGATATAAATATAGTAAAATTCGTCAATTGTACCAAGCTCAGTGTAAAAGAGAAAGACAGATATATAAAATCTTAGAGAGTGAAAGAGTCCAGCGCACCTATAACTTAAATTAACAGCCGTTTGGTGGGCAATATTCGTACATAAAAGATACAAGTAGAATATGAACCATTCTACACTTTTTAGAAGACATTCGTGCTTCGGTAATTTTCGGAAAATTGAGGCCAAGCTGACTTACAAGTGACTTATATATAAGCTAAGTTAAGAACGGTTCAAATTTTACATTTTAATAGGCGATTTTTTTTGAAGTTTTTATTACGTTTTACTAAAACTCGGTATCGTCCGCGATCGAAATTGCTGTATCTAAACCGAGTGCCAACTTTACTGGTGTTATTTTCCTTAGATACAGCATGTTCATATTTTCGCGCTCTACATAATTATGTACACCCCACCGCGACTACACACTGTATAAAGCTGTAAAGTACACAACGTTAATATTACGAATGTAATTTGTGAAGTAACCCTTAGTCATTTAAATATTACAAGTATCTTGAAAGCGAGATGGCAGTGTAGTTTATTGATTTTACCTGAAAATTCAAATTTAAATTTAAATAGGCCATATGACTGAAAAATATAAGACACGTATTTTTTCATTTGTCAATTAAACAAAAAAATACGAAGATATCGTGTGTTGAAGTTCCGAGTGACGTCACGTTAGAGTAAATTTTTTACTCTAAGCTGACGCCATGAGCCCCCACTCCCGAACTTTGAATCGCTTCATCTTTGTCAATTGTTAATGATTTGATAAAGCAAAAAATATGTATTTTTTGATAATCTAACTAACTGATTCATTAGTTTTTTTTTACCCAGGAATAATATGTGTGTTAGATAGAGACTGAGCGTTTGTTCTTAGACGAAAATACCAATTAGTCAGATTGTCCCAAAAAAAAAAAGAAACTCAGCAATGTTTCTTTTTTTTTTTACTGTTTATAGGCCTGTGTTTGACCGCAATCTCACCATGGTAAGTGATGATGCGGCCGAAGGTGGTGCACACACAAAGCCTAGAAGGAACTGGCTCTCAAGTGCAGCTGTCGACACACCGAAAGGTGCTTGGCGACAGATTTTCAACTTGAGAGTGGTAGCCAGGCGGGTACTACAAAGTACCCTACCACCGTGCTATGGTTTCCTCACGATGTTTTCCTTCACCGAAAGCTCAAGCTCATTGTAGGATTCGAACCTGGGACCTTCGTCTCGGTATCCGACGTCACTACCACTGAGCTATCATCGCCTTAATCATCGGTTTCTTCCTGATTCTTCTCAAAGGAGCTGACTTCGGAACCGGTGGTAACTTTAGTAACTGACCTTCATAAGCGCTCTTCTAGGTCCTCAGTACATGACTTTGACTTCAAGTGCAGCTGTCGAAACTCACTACTTACTACAAAGTACCTTACCATCGTACAGTATTACCTAACTGATATGGCGCGTCGTGAATCTAAGTTCGCACAGAAAAGAAAGTATGGCCCCGAAGATTAACGAAAGAATGCTTAAAACTTACAATCAACCTTAGATCATTACTATAAGGTTCATAATACAGTGCAGCTGTTAGTTGGGTCTCACTCGCGCGTGAGGCCCCTCCGCACGGCGCGCGCTAACATGGCGGCAGCTGCCGACCAATAGCAGTTTCCCGCGCTTTGAAAATGTATCTTCTGCGCAGGTATATCGGTAAGCCATATCAGTTGGGTAATGTACTATAGTTTCTATACGATGTTTTCCTTCACAAAATCTACTACTTCAACGCCACTACCACTAAGCACTTCGAATTCAACCCCTAAGAGGGTACAATAGGGAATCGCAAGTAAATCCGAGGGGTGGAGCTAGTTTTACTATTTGTAATTGTTGTCAGTGAGATTAAAACGTCAATGTAAGAATCTAAGCTTATTTTTAAAAGAGTAATTGCTGAGTTTCTTGCCGGCTCTTCTCAGCAAATGCGACCTTCCCAACCAGTATTGAGAGTCCGAATATTCATAAGTGCTGGGAAGGTCTATTTGAATGATATATTGTTTACCTCTAGGCAGGCTGAGGCGTTGCGGACTTCTCCTTCTTTTTTTCCTTCTTCTTCTTGAGGAACGAGGGCGTCCTGAGCCCCTTCTTCTTCTTTTTGTCCTTCTTCGGAGAGTCCTCGGTGGACACCTCCTTTGATGGAGAACCCTATAGTGGAACACAAGATGTTTGAAATTCTTCAAAAAATCTAGAATCAGGCGGAAGAACTACGTTAATTGTACAGCATGGGGTTCTTCAAGCTGGTGTGACCACAATCTCACCATGGTATGTGATGATGTGGCCGAAGGTGGTAAGCGCACAAAGCCTAGAAGGAACTGGCTCTCAATTGCAGCTGTCGGAACACACCGATAGGTGCTTGGCGACAGATTTACATCTTGAGGGTGGTAGCCAGCCAGGTGGGTATTACAAAGTACCCTAATATATGGTTTTCTAATGATGTTTTTCATCAAGTTCCTCTCAAAAAGCCACTGAGACGCCTTGAAAAGTTCTGGGTTCTGGGTAAGGTTGGAGTCCAAACCCTCAGGATGTCCAATAATGCTTACCTCTTTACTGCTGTGAGAGAAAGTGCTCTGATGTGCGTCAGAATGGTCACCATTCAACGTGTGCTCGCCTGGAATATAGGTTAAGCAATGATGAGAAACTAAAAAGGTAATTCAAACTGTGTCTAATAAAATTGCTCAAGACTCCTACTCAAATGAAGTGAATTTTTAAATGACAACTGGTTTTTAGATTGTATGTTATGTCCTAATCAAGAATAAGGCCTATTAACGTGTTAAGTTTCATCCAAAATTGTTCAGCCATATGGACAGAAGTTGACAGAACATACGCACAAAGATTGTGATATATTTTTTGTTTACTATTAAAAGGCTTGTGTTTGACCACAATCTCACCATGGTAAGTGATGATGTGGCCGAAGGTGGTGCACACACAAAGCCTAGAAGGAACTGGCTCTCAAGTGCGCTGTCGGAACAGACTGAACAGACAGAACTTGAAAGGTGGTAGCCGACTATTAGCTACAGGTCAGTTTACTAAATCTGGCACGTGCAACACATTTACACGTTCCGCTTGTGTAGTGTCTGTGAATAAGCGCGCGGCGACACATCGCACTGCATGCACATCATCAACACTGTCCGTCTCTCTCGCGCGCGGTCAAGCTTATGAGTATGACGGAGACAGTTATTGTTTTGCTTTTGCTACTGCTCATAAATATAGAGTGGTCTTTTTTGCATTCGTCCATTAGAATTGACTGACTGATTAGAAGCAATATTGTAATAAAACATACTGTATCATGTAATTGCATATGTGTGAGTACTATGAACGTGCCATCCTTCGTTTAACGACTTGTATTAGCTACCACCGTGCTTTTCCTTCACCGAAAGTTCAAGGTCATTGTAGGATTCGAACCCGCGACCTTCGTCACGGTATTCGACGTCACTACCACTGATCTATCATCATCTTAAAAGTAAGTTTTAGTTTCGGAATAAAAAGACTTTCTTCAACAATTTGTGAACATAAAGGTTAAACATCAGTAGAGTTTTTTTTTGCCTTCGTAGAACAATATGGATAGATATTTCAGTAACTAGCGACCGTAGTACTCCATTTAGCATATTGTAGAATTGATATTTTTTTTTAAAGATTAACTGAAAAAAGAAAACAATTATACAAAAAACATTCATAACATAATGTGCCAAATGAACTACTGTCGCTAATCACTGAAACATCTACCCATATTGTTTTACGAAGGCAAAAAAAACTCAAATAATTGCCTTGGTTCGTGCTTAGTACTTATGTTTAACCTTAAATAATAAGTTAATAAATTATTCGTGCAAAATAAACATGCATTACTCACAATAAATGCAATGGCTAAGAGCCAACACAGACATCTTTACATATTTTTATGAAAAAGGTTGGAAAGACATTCCATGATGGTAAATTGCCAACGCCCGGCATTTTTTTGTTCTGTGTTGACCCTTAATAAGGTACTTACTGGCGGTGGTGACGATGAAGCGCCTCTCCCGCAGCCAGCCGCAAGCTATCTCATGCGGTGCAAATTAATAAGCATAGACAAACATACAATGCTGTGACATTTGGTATACAAACTCTAAAACCGCAAAAAAAACAAGCCAATCTATTTGGAGAGGCGTAATTTTTTTACACGATTTCAGAGTTGTTGCCATTGTTAAAGTTATTCAACAGAACGAATCAAAAATACGTAAAGTACCTGTATATCTACCACCATGTCGTCGTATTAATTTTTGTCAATTAAAAGTCATCCTAGGTTTTTTTTAGTAGGAAACATTTACCGGTCGGTTCAGACCTAGCGACTAAATGCTGGCGTTAGCTCGAGCAGTTTCCTTCACAAACTTTGCCTTTGGTTGAAAACCGTGTCGCATCCACTTTTAGAGTCAATTCACACGCGACGCTGCGCGCACGTTTTAAGATCGCGATACAATATAGAACTTTATTTACTAGACAAAAAGGTACAACATTTAAATAAGAGAATTAGAATACGCCGCGGTGCGCAGTGCGACGTAGCGATGCTAAGCCGGTAGATGCGGCATTCAATGGAACGTGCTGCGTATCGTGAAGTGCTTGACGCCGCGCGGTGCAGCGCAGCTTTTGCGCCATCGCACAAAACAATTGCAACGACACGTCACATCGCGTTTCGGTGTGAAGTGACTTAGGGTCAGTTACATACAGGTCGATTTACTAAATCTGGCACGTGCAACACATTTACACGTTCCGCTTGTGTAGTGTCTGTCAATAAGCGCGCGGCGTCACGTCGCACTGCATGCGCAACATGAACAATCTGTCCGTCTCTCTCGCGTCGAATTTATGAGTATGAATAAGACTGTTATTGTTTTGCTTTTGCTTACTGCTCATAAATATAGAGTGGTATTTTTATGCATTCGTCAATTAAAATTTACTGACTTATTGGAAGCAATAATGTAATAAAACATACTGTATCATGATATTGCATATGTGTGAGTACTGTGTACGTGCCAACTTTCGTTAACTGACCTGTACCACGTAACTGATTTGTGGGAAAGCACCTTAAAGGTTTTTAATTAATATGCATAATTACAATAAGTTTCGGCCATGCCACAGCTATTATTAACCAATACCATTCCCGCCCACACATATTGTAAAAGTAAGAAAAAGTGCAAAACAAAAACCAAAACACAAAAAAGTATAAACTTTAATTACAATACATAAAAACACATCACAACATGGAAAAACATTACTTTGAAAGCAAAATTAACGTATTACAATGTTATATTACTTTTTATCGAAAATACAAAGTAAAGGGTAACGAAATTGTCGACCAACTGAATAAAGATGAGTAGGGACCATGAAATAGTTTAACGAAAAGTGACACTCTCGCGGATCAAGCGAATTTAATTACCTGCACATTTCTTCGACCTAGCCTATGGCGTAACCACAAAGAAACATACATGAAGTGTCCCATGTAAACGATAAGCCACTGCCTTACCTGTATACTTTATACAATTGTAAGCCACTGTCTTACCTGTATACTTATCTTTATACAATTGTAAGCCACTGTCTTACCTGTATACTTATATTTATACAATTGCAAGCCACTGTCTTACCTATATACTTATCTTTATACAATTGGGTCAAATATTATAAGACCTCCACTAGATGGTCTAGCTTTCACGACAAACACAATAATAATAAACTATAGTGTATCTAACGTAAAGTACAAAAATAAAAACGATAAAATAAATTAAAAAGTAAAACACGACTATAACCGCAACGCAAATCGACTTTTTCGTACAATTTAAAGTTCACTTACCTTCATAAGATTATTATTTATAGGATTTTATTCGCGAAAATGTGACCCTGCAATAAGTGTCTCCTAAAAGGTACGGAGAGGCTACAGCAGTACTTCTTGACACCTAAATCAGATGGCCCAAAGCGAAGTATTATTAGTAATACACCGCTGATGGCGCGTTCCCGCACACTGTCAACACAGTACTCTGGAGACGTTTAATTTGGCACCAAGAATCCACGTTATAAGCTACTATCAAGTCGCGTACTTTCCAAATCACTGGGATCAAAACTCTCAGACATTCTGAACTTCGATAAAATCCGATAGAACAACGTATCTTCAAAAGGAGGCCAGCTGCTATACATTCTTTTAGACGGCCTACTATTCAATTCGTAAATTAATTTCTTTTGTGGAATTTCATTTGAATCGATTATATCATTCGAATAATCGATCGAAGAGCTCGCCGTTTGGTAACTATTCGTTTTATCTACTTCATCTAGTAGAACTCCCGAGCGTCTATCCTTCCTGCAATCTTCCTCTAAATCTACGGTAATGAAGCTAGGTACGGCATCTTCTAGATTACGTATGACCCTTGGTCCAACTCTCTCTTCTTCTTTAGTATTCTCATCGAAAGATAGCCAGTATTTGATTCCCCCACTGCTTGCTGTTTGAGACATAGAGATCACGCGAGCTTTTTTAATAAAAGGCGATGTCAGAGAATAGTCCATATCTGTATAACTTGCATTCTTAATAGGTGATTCATTGCATTTCTCAAATATTGATGAATTGTTCGGCGATGATCGCCTATTCTCAGTTTCTTCAAGAAACGCTGTGTTCATATCCACATCAAATGTAACATTCATTTCATTAACAGTCTCATAATCAACGCAATTCTGCTCAAAATCGTCGTCTGCTATAACTGTTATTATATCTGTTAGTATTGTGTTTGCTATTTCTATGCTATCGTGAGTTCTTTCTTTGTCATTAAGTAAATCTCTATCTGCTTCATTATTTTCATCAGTACTTTCATCCTCAGGAAGTGCCATGGCTGTATTAAAATTATCGTCGTCGAATGTTCTATTATCAATATTATTTATGACTATTTCCATATCATTTTCAACTCTATTACAATCACTATATGATTCGTATTTCTTTGTAATGTTGTAAGTTGGATTATCCACAATGATGTTATCCATTTCAGTTATCGTGGCAATTTCATGGAATTGATTTTCAAAATCAAAAAAATCCTGTAAATTGAATTCTTCATTTACACATACAGGGATTTCTGGCCATAAAGACTGAGCGGTATACAAAATATCTTCTGAATCAACTACTGTAATAACTTTTCTATCCTGTTTCTTCTTAGCGACTTTGTTTTTATCGTTTGATACGAATAAAACCCTATCGAAAATGTAATATATTAGACCTTCTATTATTTTTTCAGTACGTGTTATATCCGTGTCACTAATATCTGTTGATATAGTTACATTCAAATTATTATTTTTCTCTAAATCTTCAATCAATTTTACAATTGAGAAATTTTCATCTGGATTCTCTGTTTCATTAGAATCAATCATTATTGTATTCTGATCTTTTTCAGTTACAGATTCAACAACAATCATATTAACTTCTTCGTCAACCTCAAAATACTTTTTTGTTACACGAAAATAATCACTATCATTATTGGAATCAAAATTTATTTTACTTAATATACTTGCCAACACATCAGCTATGGCTTCATATTTTTCGAACTCAGCTGTCGAATCGATACTGATTCGCTCACTTCCTGAACTAGCAAGACTATACTCTATCGAATAAGTTCTAGCTTTATTTTCTAACGCATTACGTTCATTTTTGTTTGTCATATCATTGGCATCGTTGGCAAGGATTTTGAATACGTCATCGATCTCAATAATTACGTGCTGATCTATATCAATGTCTTTAACCTTCTCATTTTCATTTACATCTATAGCTGTTTGAACAACATTTGTTTTAGTTAATTCATTATCAGTTTCAGACAAATGATCTGAATTAAATACTAGAATCTCAGTTTTATCTTTTTCAGTACTCTTCTCTATTTCCATTTTAAGATTTTCACACTTTGCAGAATTAAAAAGACCTACGACTTCGTTTTCAATTACTTTTTTTTCTATCTCCATGTCATGTATATTATTATCGGATAGGTTATTAGATGCGTGATCTGCTGTAACACAACTATCCTCTACTACATTTTCAATGACCTCTGTTTCTGCTTCTGGTTCTTTTTTACCATTAGATATGTTACTCGATTCATCGCCATACGAACTCTTTGATTCTTCTAATATAGGTTCCAGTAGATTATGTATCTCTCGTGTATGTGGAGATTTCTTAGGACTATCTCTCTTCGAGTAATCGTCACAATAGAAATTGATAGGCACAGAATAATCTCTTATATCTTTCTCGACTAAATTTTTAACGGGACTTTCATAAGCTTCCTCAAAATCATCTGTGAAGCTATGGTATTCACCTTCTGTAGATTCCATTGTTATATTAATATCTTCAATAACTTCAGGCTCAACATTAACCAGCTCAGCTCTGTATGTAATAGCCTCATCAGTTTTAAGGTTTTTGGTTAAGTTTACATCAATTTCCTGTAGTTTTTCAACAACAGTTTGATTCTCAGACGTGAAACTACCAATTTCACCTAAATAATTATCTTCATTAAATTCCTGACTGTCAACAAACTCTGCCTTTTCTATTTTATATACTGGGACTTCAGTCTCTGTAACTTTCACAATGTCTGTTTCCACATTGGCATCCTCGATACATTTCTGCGGTATATTATCATAGGAGAAGTAAATTGCACTCTTCGCCTTTGCTTTACAGTGGCTTTTGTCTTTTGTTAGCTCCCAACTATAAGAAACATTAGTAGCGCCGCAAGAAAGACATTTAGGTACATGAAAATGAAAGGGTTCTGGGTCTTTGAGAAATGTATTGATAAATCCGCTGTGTGACCTAGTTCTAAATAGTTTACTATTGGCGCCCCTTTGTCTAGGTAAAGATCGAGTTCGTAATGCATATTCAGATTTGCATCTACCATCCCATTCGATAGAAGGTATCGAATGAAGACTAGACCTACTACTTATAAAGCCACAGTCGGCTTCGGTGTCAACATTTTCATTCTCCAAACGGGAGTTGAGACTAACCTTACATTTCGGATGTTTTTTATCATGTATGACAGTTACAACATTATTTTCGTATACTCTTACAACGTTTTCGAAATTTAAGTTGCGGGTATAGTCATGTGTTTTTCTGTTAACTGATAAAGCTTCTTTGTCGACGTTAGCTTCCTTAGTACCTGTTGTGACAAGCAAGCGGTGCGAATAGGTTATGGGTGCAAGCGAAAATTTGATTTAAAGTGACAATGTTTTGTGTGATGAATTATGTGCAGTCGCGAACATTAATTTGGGACCCATTTAAGGTTGAATATCGTACAGCGAACGTATTAGCTTAAGAGCTACTATTATAGCATGTAATTTGTCAATACTGTTGGTATTAAAGCGTTGTAAACTAACATTACTAGGGGCAGCTGCTTTCAGCTTCAGTTTTCAACTTTCGACCTTATTGCATATGAGTGTTCTTAGAACCTAAGAAATGGGACCCATAAGTTCGCGACGGTAAAAGTTGTCTGTGAGAAATGTGTTGGTTGATATATCTTCTTATAGTTTATTGAATTTCACTCAAGAATAAAAAAACGTGTCTATTTTACTTCAACTCACATGAGTGTCCATAAAATACCCAAGTGATAGGTTAGTGAATATCCTACTGATGGTACGGTCAGTAATATACAATCATTAATACGGATAAATAAAGTACACATGTGTTTTCTTAACGTGTCTCTACAAACACATACATTTCACACTACATACTAAAAAGTAGCCAAAATGGCAACATAAAATTTAGAAGTAGCTATAAAATTAACTGGGTATTTTGATGGGTTGGCATCATCATAATTATTATTAGATGTAAATAGTCATAGTTATACTATGGTATAAGAGTGTGTATTTTGTGTGTATATTTTTCTTTTTTTCTTGTTTTTAATTATGTTATTTAATGTCTGCGTCGAATGGCGCGCAAAAATAAAATGCTTTTCTTTCTTTCTTTCTTTTACATCATGGGAAGTTTTAGTGTACATTTGATTAGTCCATTTTATATCTGTTAAGCTATATTGCTGACCGTACAACTAACTTATGGTTTATAAAAGATAGCTTGATCTCTGCGACAGTTGTTTGAGTCATATGAAAATTAACCTTATAGCTTTACAAGGTTCATCTGTTTAATCTGAGGTTGATTTGACGATGACACAGATAAACCTTATGCTAAAGCCATAAGGTAAATTTTCATGACTCATACAACTGTCGCAGAGATCAAGATATCTTTATAAACCATAGTCAGTGATCCACTCTCGTCGTACACATTACTGCAACGATTCTATCAATTTATATTTAAAGTAATAGAAAAATATTTGCAAGTGTATCAAGTGTTGTAAAGAATATGCAAGTGAGAATAATAGCGTGACCAACAGCTGGATGGAGTTGTGTGATAAGTGACATGTGTAATAAATGAGATACCTATTAACTAGGGATGGACGATGAAAACATTACAGACCCCACTAAACCAATAGATCGAGGGGATTTAAGTTGATGTGACAGCCACACTAACAAGTGGGAACAATCACAAAATAAATATCAATGAGGAGATGGGCAACAAGTCTAGAAACAAAATTATGTGACATGGTAAAGACTCCCAACAGTGAATATGAGATGAAGATGACGATGAAGACAAAGACACAACCAACAATCCAAAACCGATTAATTTCTATATACGATAATCCCTTTAATATAGAATGTGGCAGTAAAATAATACACAATAGCAGAATTACATACAATCTAATTTTAAAAGGATTGAGAACGACCGGACAAACATAAATAGCACACTACCCATTCACACAAATTCACATTAAGAATTCACAAAATCACCCGATAGCTAGATGATCATATCATCATCAGGGAACAAAAGAACAGTTTCTCACAATTTCTTATGAACCCAGTTACAAAAACATATACAAATATAACATTTTCTCACTCATTACACACAATCACACTTTTAAACCACTTCCTGTACTACGCACAACCCAAAACACGTACAGGCGTAGTGCGAGTTTATTAACCGATTCGATCGCGTTAACTCTATAGCACAGGCCCAGGCGCCGCCATTGCTAGTCCAATGCCATGCAAATTAGAGTTAACGTTAACGCGATACAAACCCGCACTAAGCCCACAGGGCCTGGAAATATAGATCATATCGAACAGTTGCACGATGGGAAGTCATTAATTGAAGTCACCGCAATTTATGCCCATCTTCATGAACTTTTCTTAGAACATCATTCTTCTAGCCCAGTGTTTTTCAATAATATTGATTTCGCGACCCCCTCACAGGTTGAAAAATTCTGGCGACCCCCTTGTCAGACAGACAAAGAATTTATACATTAAAAGATTGCGATAATGATTTTCTTTATTTTGATACCTTTACTTATTAGTCTGCAAGAAACCGCGAGAGGTTTGCAATGTAAGAGGTAAGTTGGACGCCCGCTTGAGCGAAGTCTACCTTGCCTTTTTCCTTCTACCGGCGACCCCCCGACTAAGGTTTCGTGACCTCACTAGGGGTCGCGACTCACAGATTAAAAACACTGTTCTAGCCAATCGCTTGATTATTACTAAATAAAAATTCTCCGTAATTTTTTTTTTCATTTATCAGTGTAGCTTATTAGATCATAAATATTGAATCGCCAAAAAAATTACGGGCATTGACGGGTTAAAAATTTGGTAATGACTTCTTCCCAGATCCATATACCAGAGACACCCAGTTTAACACACCGTCACCCACCAACACATAATCACACACATTCTCACCTCTAGAGACAGTCTGGTGTATGATCGCATGTTGAGTGCGTACCACGACAGGAGGCGGAGGCGACATCATTCCCATACTGGAAGTGCCAGTCGACACCGCCGAATCGTAAAACACGTCGTCATCCGACAGTAGGTTCGGATCACGCGTTGGTCCTATATTATGTTAAAGCTTACTGTAGATGGTCCCTCATACACGAGACTCAATAATAATCTATTACAAATTCATGTCATTGATTTGCCAATTTTTGATGATTCAGTTATTGCTATCTCTTTCCCTCATAATAAATACGAAAGTTAGTTTGTTTCTTTGTTTGTTACCTCTTGACGCCACAACGCGAATCAAATCTTAAGGAAACTCAAACAATTTGATGGAATATCTTCGATTGACAACTTTGGTAGACATAGCAAATAACAAATAGTATTTAAGAAAATGTTGCGAAGAAAAGAATAAAGATTAAGTTCCTAAGTGTTATTTCAAATCAGATACACAAGTATTGTATCCACGTTATTCACTCTCTCATTCAATTCAATTAAGAAAATAAGGACAAAATGATAGCAGTATATGAAACAGAATTATGTTTAAAGATTTAAAAGTTGAACAGAAAAGACCACCACCAACACAGAACAAATAAACAGAGACAAGCATGACGAGACAACTTACTCCCTCTGATTCTTATCCATCAACATTAGTTTCTTATAGCTAATTATATAAATGCGAAAGTATAACAGGTGGTGATTTCGAGATGGCATATTTTGAAAACCTATGTTGGGATAGTCATGCTGAACAATTTTTACTATGGGACCAATGGAGAATTCTCAAAAAAAAAATTACTTTCCATAGTAAATGTCAACCTTGTTCGATCATAATGTATGAAAAGTAAAATTTTTTTTTGAGAATTTATTGTTAGTCCCATAGTAAGTAGTAGCAGTAGTACCCAACTGATATGGCGCGTCGTGAAACTTCGTTCGCACAGAAAAGAAAGTATGGCCCAGAAGATTAACGAAAGAATGCTTAAAACTTACAATCAACCTTAGATCACTACTATAAGGTTCATAATACAGTGCAGCTGTTAGTTCCGTCTCACTCGCGCGTGAGGCCCCTCCGCACGGCGCGCGCTAACATGGCGGCAGCTGCCGACCAATAACGTTTCCCGCGCTTTGAGAATGTGTCTTCTGCGCAGGTAAGCCATATCAGTTGGGTACTACTGTACCTATGTCCGATTCCGTTTATACCGTAACTTATACGATTTATCACTACAAATAAATCTTTATTGAACACAAAAGTTTTTCATAAAACAGTAATTTAAATTGTTTCTTTAATCGTATATTACATACTTCACTACGAATACCAATAGCTCTCAAATAAATAATTACCATTGCTTGAAGTAAACACAATATATACTTTACACTCTCTATTTCTCAAAACATTAGACGCCATCGATTTTGATTTCCATACAATCTGTAATACGGTATAAATTCGCTTCTAAAGCGAGCGTACGCGTCCGTGTAGTCACTCCTTCTTACTATAGCTTTCGCAAATTATATTAAATATATTAACATGCAAAAGCACAAATATATACCTAACAACACAATCTACCTAACATCATCTACATAAAACATATCTCACTCGTATTACGACACAATACAATCATAGTACAAGTAACAGGAATAGTATGTCATCTTTATACAAACGGCCTACACCTTGCCTGCTTGCCTATCGAGAAAGCGTAGGTAATTATTTTAATGACACTGCCGAGATAACATACTGCTCCACAACTTCTACTGTGGCACAATACACAACAATCACACTTTCACACTCTCTCACACTCTCACCTCTAACGACAGTTTGGTGTACAACGACGACTTGTGGCTTCAACACGACGCTAGATGTAGCGGTGGAAGCCGCTGAGTCTAGGAATACTTCGTCGTCGGATAGCAGGTTCGGGTCCCGTGTGTCTTTTAGAAAGGTGTTTTAGTGTTGTTGGTGTGTACATCATACATTTTGTCGATGAGACTATTACATCGACACAACAAAACTGGGTTCCGGTGTACCGATTCACGCGATTTCAACATTAATACGACATCATTAGACATTTGGCGAAAAACATGGCGGACTTTCGTCAATGTTTTGACAAATGTAGAATGCGATATTGATGTGGAGAACGCGATAATACCTTTCAATTCTCGTGTTTTTGACATTGATGACACAATTTGGCGTAAAACGTAGTGGATATCCGTAAAAGTTTATACACTGACAGAAATCCGAAAATTTTTCACCAAATGTCTTAATCCAATTGGGCCCTAGGTCCGCGATTCACGCGCCTCTGATAAAAATATATTGAATTTCTTAGATATACGCATATTTCTCGGCAAATTCCGAATGCGAGAATCGGCACACAGTTTAGTCGAAGTGTGAATCGTGTGCTGTTCACTTTTAAAGTGTGATTTTTGTGTATTATGTGTTTTTTTGTTTATAAATAAATAAAACATCTTTAGTATTTCTATAAAGCCTCTACGTGCCATGAAGTTGCATTATCGCCGTCTCTTTCACCTTGCATGTTGCTCGATCGAGGAGTCAAAAACCAAGGCTGTGTCAATACAAGAATAGTGATGTGTTCCTAATTTTTTTGAAAGAGTGTTTCTGTGACAAGAATCTAGCAAAATTGTGTGTGAGTGTCGTTTGTGTGTTATTAGTAAAAACAGGTGCACAAACAAAATGGCGGAACAAAAATTGTTAGTATCATGCATTTTTGTATCGCCATTTCATAGAAATATAGAAAATCATGCCCAAGAAATAGGATTTAGACACATTTAAGAACAAAAACGTTGTGAAGTTTATTTTTAACGTTATTTACATAAAAAATCTCAAGAAATTGAATAAAGAATATTTAGCAAGCTTTCTGCATTGATTTGCATTTAAGCACTCGACAACGTTTTTAGATAAAGAACAATAAAACATCCGGAATAAATATCCGGATCCGAAAAACATGCAACCAGTTAGTATTAATATTTAAAACGCATTCCCATTTTCCAGGCATATCCGGATTTAGTACCACCAACATATAAATATCCGGATCCGTTTTTTTCCGGATATTATAGTAGGTTACTTGGGTTTTTTTGTATGTTACCAGGTTAAAATTAGGTAAACCGGGTAAACTATAGGGTATCTTACCTATGGTCCGGTCGGCGTGCGCTCGCTCGGCATTCAAGAAATCGGTCCCGTCAACTATAAATTGGAATTTATGGTATTTTTACCGATGCAAATGCATGCAAGAGAAAAAAATAAAAAAATACCGGTGGCGTCAAAAGTAATTTAAATTACCGGATAACCAAAAAAAATTCATAACACTTTTGTCGCCACCTGTACATGGGGAAAACCAAAATGCTCGCTAAAATCAATTCTAAACTAAATTCATTGCATGCAAAATCCTTGAAATCTCCAAAATTCTAACAGCTAATCGCAAAATGCCAAAATGTCAAAACTATGCATCTATCTAGTAATGTAACGGGAATATTCGCGCACAAATATCAAAATATTATTTTAACCTCGACGTGAACAATATAACAATGAATTTCGCAGATGCTTAATAAATACTAAACCTGTAAAATCAAATACTGAAATGCCACTTAAAATTTCGGAGCGTCGACGGGACTCTATTACTAAGACTCCGCATTCCGTCCGTCCGTCTGTCTGTCAGTGGGCTGTATCTCATGAACGGTACTAGTTAGACAGCTTAAATTTTCAGAGAATATGTATTTCTAATTCCGCTATAACAACAAATAATAAAAAAATTAAGGGGGCGCCCATACAAGAAACGAAATTTTTTGGCATTTTTTTTTTTCATAGCATAGTTAAGTTAGTTTATAGTGTATGGAACCCTCCGAGTGCGAATCCGATTCGCACTTGATTTTTAATTTTTTTCATTTTTTTTCGATTTTCTTATAATAATTTGCTGTCATCCAATCCGTATAACTATGGTATTTTGTAAAATTCATCATGAGTCATAATTATTACTTGAGAAGATTCTATCTCATAAATCACAACATAAATGTGAGTGGCGTTTCAATATTTGGTCATACACATTATTAGAGACAGCGTTTCTCAATATTAACACCATTGTTAGTCCCTGCCCTCGCTGACCTAATCACACAAAACTCCCAAAGATAACCGACTACTACAAAGAAAAATAAATTACAAAAACAGATTGAGAAAAGCTGAAACTTATATGTTTAGATTGAACTAAGTTCTACGAAAAACACATGAAAACAAGCTATAAAAATCAAATATATAAAAGTCTAAAAAAGTTTAAGAAATGCTGTTAGAAATGAACCTAAAGGATTTAAGACTTTATCCACAAGTGATAAGACTCACCGTCACTTAGCACGACCTCCGGCTGGCTCCTAACTGGCGCTTGCTTTGTCTCTATTCTTAGGACGCGATGTTCTGAAAGGTTCAAAGGACTAATTAAAAAAAACACAATAGTAACATACTATACAGGATGTTTTTTTTTTCTAGCCAGTAGGGCCATATTCTGTACTACAGATCTTAGATAAAAGCTCGCCGATGAGCTGAATTTTGAAGAAAATAAAAGTGGCATTAAAATTTGTTTAAAAAAATGAGTATTTTCGGTGATATGGAATTTTTTCATAGTTATTTTTTTCAAATTTCAGCTTCTACGTCACGATATGAACAAAATTACTAAAATTTTGAAGAAAATAAAAATGTCATAATGAAAAAATATTTGTATTTTCGCAGATATTTTTTTTTAATTTTTTTTTATCTGCTTCTACGTCGCAATACGAACAATATTATGTATGACAATCTTGGTCACAAGTTACTACAAGTTATCCAAAATATTATTTTATATTTTCCTTGACCCTGCGTAAAGTTTGACGAGGTGGAGCGGATCTCGCAGGGACCTCACTATGTTTAGCCATAAAGAATTAGCTCTTAGCATTCTGACAAACAATTAGCGGTCAATTTTGATAACTTCTAGCAACTTGTGACCAATATTGTCATACAAAATTTTGTTCGTACTGTGACGTAGAAGCAGAAAAAGAAAAACATGAAAAAAATTCATATCTACGAAAATACACATTTTTTTTTTCATATTTTTTATTTTCTTCAAAATTTTGAAGTTGCCCTTACTGGCTGGAAAAAAAAACACCTGTGTATAAAAATGAATCCCTATTTCCCTTGGTCACACCATAACTTTAGAACGACGTTACCGATTTCACCCACTTAACATACATGGGGGTGACTCGGGTACCTCGTAGGGTACTCTACCCCTGGACTTCCGATTGACACTAATTCTTGGGACACTCTGTATAGCGAAGGCGTTCAATCACAGTGTTATTCAAGTTCTAGGTCAAGATTAAAACAAAAGAATTTGGAACCTACGCCTAGAACATAAAACTCTATTTTCTATTTACACCATCTATCAAATTAATTATTTTACTCTTGACACTTGTAAAGGATCATGGCAAGATTTGTACAAAAACAAATAAAGATTTTTAGAGACGTTGAAAGATAAGATAAGACTTGAGGCGTTTTAAATATTTTTAGAACCCCGGAATAAAAATGCGAATTTCTATGGCATGCCGGCGAATCGTGACTATTCGCGACCAAAACCGTTATGTTGTTGTTACGTTTTGCGGGGTTTATAAAATATTTCATGTATATTAACATGTTGCTGGTAATGTAATCTCAACATTGGAAGTGATTCAAAACCCTCTAAAATGTTTTATTTTTTGTACAAATCAATGTACGGCGCTCGCCATAATTCTTTTCAGACGAACCTAGAATAAAATAACTGTAAGGTAGACTTTTTGGCGGGAACTTGCAGAGTGACGTTATGTTTTCATTTTTATTTTCATAAATACGTGTATTTTAAGTTTTATTGCATATTATCGGTGGTATTTTATCCAATAAAGATCCATCCATGTGCACCAGTGAAATGAAATGAAATGAATCTTGTGTATCCTGACTTTTCAAGTTGTCTCAAGAAGTCCGTGAAAGTTTTTAATACAATTACCACCATTGTACTAAAACATGACTATTATGGACGGTGACTTACTGAGGACTATGTGAAAGTGATTCATTGTGACTAGAACTTATAATATGACTGGAAAATGGCAAAATACACAAGCCGTGTGACGCCAACAAATTAAAAAAAAAAACTGTAAACTACATACCATCCCGTGACTCCTCTTCAGTCTCGGAAGGCGCGCTGGCGGGCGACGTGATCTGCGCCGCGCTGATGGCCTCCGACTCCGACAGGTCTGTGTCGTCTGTTCACATCATCCGACATTTAGTGGCCATACAAATCGGATGTGAATGAAATTTCGTATATATAATCGGATAGGGAGTATCTAGGTTCGTAGTTTTGCAACAATCAATCAAAAAGAGTATTTTTATCTCTTCAGAGAAGATCCATTTTGTCATATTTCAGAAGTCGGTTTTGACGCTAGCTAGTCGCTTAGCGTGTCGCAGTGCGAATATTCTAGAACGTTCGTTTTACTAAGCTACTCGCTAGGCTTTAGGCCACCTGTCTGTGCGTACGTAGCCTTAGGCAGTTGTCCCACCGCCGACGAGTAAACGAGTAACTACCGGCTATTTTCTCATTCATGAAACGTACAATAGATATAACATTCCGTGTAAACAAAAGAGATGCATATATTAATAGTTGATCGCTGACTGTTCACACTGCCGGCGGGGACTCGTTGCACTAGTTTGTCACTGAGCGACAAGAGCTATCAAAGATAATTGTCGCTCAGCGATGCTCGCTTGGCGGTCAGCATTCACGCCGAGAGACCAACTAGCAGTCATTTTCAACCGCCGCGAGCGAGTGTCGCGAGTAATCGCCCGTCGCATTCGCTTACAGCCCAGCGACAAAACTATCGGAACTACACACTCGCTTCCCGCTGCTCGCCAATTCGTTTCTAGTTTTACTCGTTACTCGTTCATCGTCGGCGGTCGGACAAGTGCCTTAGTAAGGGTAAATTATCTTTTTTACTGTTTATAGGCCTGTGTTTGACCGCAATCTCACCATGGTAAGTGATGATGCGGCCGAAGGTGGCGCACACACAAAGCCTAGTAAATTTGTCAGCTTTTAACGACTTAACAGCTCCGGTACCATTCTGGACAAATGGTAGAAAGTGATCACGGTGTAACTCTCACAGTGAGAACGTCTAGAAAGAGAGTGGATGCTCTAGCGGCAGGTCCTAACGCAATTGATTCCTTACGCTTTGTAAGGGGTTGCCAGGAATAGTATGTCATACAATGCCTAAGAGTGGGTAAGTTGGACACAGTTAAATCTGAAATTGACGGGCCAGTTGGCGCGGTTGGTTAAGATTCCCACACAGGACACGCATTTCATAAACTGATCCATATATTAAGTATGTATTTACAAAAAAAAAGCCATAAGTAGTCAGATTGTCCAAAAAATATTTAAAAAATGTAACCTTGCTGAGTTTCTTGCCGGATTCTTCTCAGTTGAAGGCCGAGTTCCGAACTGCTAGTAACTTCAGTAAATGTGACCTTCATAAGTGCCCTTCTGGGGCCTAAATTCAATAAATGGCTTTGACTTTGAAACAAAAAGCAGTGTCAGTTATCCGGTTTCCATAGTACGAGCTCTGGTTAGTTTGTGATCAGATGACCGTGAGGAATGTCCCAGGATATTTATCTAAAAGTCCTGTAAATATCACGGGGTGAGACTCACAGTCATTCCCGCGTTGTTTCCGCTCGACGACACGCTTGTATTCGTCGATGTCCGTGTCGGTGACGCGGTCGAACGGGTTCCTCGCGTACGGCGCGCTGTACACGGTCGCGTTGTGTTGGTAACCGCGCTGGATAATGCCCTTAGACGCCGCGCCCATTAGTACCTTCACGAGACAAACGTTAACGTCAATCGTGCTCTTTTTATAGGCCAGTGTTTGACCGCAATCTCACCATGGTAAGTGATGATGCGGCCGAAGGTGGTAAACACACAAAGCCTAGAAGGAACTGGCTCTCAAGTGCAGCTATCGGAACACACCGAAAGGTGCTTGGCGACAGATTTTCAACTTGAGGGTCGTAGCCAGCCAGGCGGGTACTACAAAGTACCCTACCACCGTGCTATGGTTTCCTTCACCGAAAGCTCAAGCTCATTGTAGGATTCGAACCCGGGACCTTCGTCTCAGTATCCGACGTCACTACCACTGAGCTATCATCGCCATAAACTTCTAACAAACACCTTCATTAAAAAATGTCCTATAGGGATGATTCCTAGGTAAAATAATTGAAAACTGTTTTACAATAAACTTAAACCGACTTCAAAGTACACTAAGAAGTAATCAAATCCTGATCTGATGACAATGGGACCGAACCAAGAATTTTAAAATCGGTTCATAAATAACGGAGTTATGAGGTAATAAACATAAATAAGTTCTTGTTAAAATTTTCATTTTTAATACAAGCTGTTTTAAGTGACTGTACTTTTTGTTGACTGCATCTAATATACTAATGTATACCAAATATCAAGTCAATCCGACCACTGGAAGTGGGTGAAAATCGACATGCAAGATTCCATCCGAAAAAACATACATACATTGCAAGTTAAATAAAAGCTTGTAAAAAATACAACCGAATTGAGAACCTCCTCCTTTTTTGAAGTCGGGTTAAAAATAAGAATTCTAATTAGTCCGTCAGGTAGATTATCAAAAAATATTGGACAATAATTTTTTGCTTTACCAAATCATTGAAAATTGACAAAGATAAAACGCGTCAAAGTTCGGGAGGGGGCTCGTGACGTCACATGTTTGTGAAAGTGTTCCATGGTGTGACGTCACGCGAAACTTCAACGTAACTTTTTGTTGTTTTTTTTTTTTATTATTGTTTATAGACCTTTGTTTGACCGCATTCTCACCATGGTAAGTGATGATGCGGCCGAAGGTGGTAAGCACACAAAGCCTAGAAGGAACTGGCTCTCAAGTGCAGCTGTCGGAACACACCGAAAGGTGCTTGGCGACAGATTTTCAACTTGAGGGTGGTAGCCAGCCAGGCGGGTACTACAAAGTACCCTACCACCGTGCTATAGTTTCCTCACGATGTTTTCCTTCACCGAAAGCTCAAGCTTATTGTAGGATTCGAACCCGGGACCTTCGTCTCGGTATCCGACGTCACTACCACTGAGCTATCATCGCCTTAACTGACACGATTGACATAATCTTGTGAATCCACACACACGCTGCACACCTCAAAACAGTTCAATATTTTTTGATAATGTAAATGACGGATAAATAAAATTTTTCATGACAGCTAGCCTATTGCTCTACGATTATTAGAAAAAGGAGCCTAGAAGGGAAGTGACACATAGTCACGTCCACTTCGTCACGCTTTCACTTCGTCACACTTCCACTTCGTCACACTTCCACTTCGTCAAACTTCCACTACGTCACACTTCCACTTCGTCATACTTCCACTTCGTCACACTTCCACTTCGTCATACTTCCACTTCGTCATACTTCCACTTCGTCAAACTTCCACTTCGTCAAACTTCCACTTCGTCACTCTTCCACTTCGTCACACTTCCACTTCGTCACGCTTCCACTTCGTCACACTTCCACTTCGTCACACGTCCACTACGTTACTTACCACATGGTCACCAGTGTGTGTGTTGGCGGCGTCCTCTCCCACCAGTTTGCTCGCCTCATCCCAAGTCACGCCCTCCAGAATGTGGGACTGTGGACCGGCGCTGATTTTGTCCGCGCGTCTGTTGTCCTTTATCTACAATTTCGGATAAAAAATAATAGGACACAGCCAAGAATATTGTGTATCTAGTTTCAAGGTCATCATTATCAACCTATCATGTCCCACTGCAGATGATTACAACGGTGCAATTATGTTGTAACTTTGTTGCAATTTCAATCATTTTCAAATTTTCAAACCGTTTAATATAGCGGTTTTCTGACATTTTTAGGTTCTGGTAACTGTAAATACAAAGTACTTTATTGAAAATTTTCAATTTTGTAACATTTGACGGGCCAGTTGGCCGGGCAGGTCGTGGGTTCGATTCCCACACAGGACATGCATTTGTGTACATGAGTCTGGGTGTAATTATGTATATTATGTATTTACAAACAAAAAGGTAGTATATGTATTATATCAGTTGTCTGGTTTCCATAGTACAAGCTCTGCTTAGTTTGTGATTAGATGACCGTGTGTGAGTAATGTCCCAGGATATTTATATATTTATTTATTTTTAAAGTTAAAATGTCTGTACAATAGGCGATTTTATCGCTAAAAAGCGATCTCTTCCAAACATCCTTAGTATGGAGGGGAATTTAGACACGTTATTAGACGGTGGTGTATACTTTTATAACAAAAATACGTAGGTAATAGTATGTTCTGGATTAACACACAGGATAAGTAAGTAAAACCGGGGTGCGAAAGCTAGTTCACTATAAAGACCTTCTGTACCCCAAAAATACTATAAAAATGTACATACCTGTTGCTGAAGCTTCTTAAACTCCTTTGGATTAGTGTTAATAGGCACAAACTGCAGTGTATCAATCTTCACTGGCGTACTAGAATGCGCTGGCGATCCATCTTGCACCCACTTGAGTAAGCAATAGCGTCCAATATCCAACGGCACGGATCGTAGGGCGACCACACGTTTGTTTGTCGAGTTAACGTGTAGGGAGGAAAGAGAAAAAAAAGTAGAAATTAGTAAAAATGTTGCCAGTATCGAGAGGCGATAATTTAAAACAATTATCGGATCTCTTGATTTTAGGTTAGTTTTTTTAGGAGCGGAAAGGCATTGTTTAAGCTTACATAGAGTTTTGTGCGAAATGAAAAGGATAGAGTGAGAAAGAAAGAGAAATATAATTTCGGCTCTGAAATTCTCCAACCTGGCGGGCATCGAGCGTGTACAGTTTTTTTAAGGACACAGGCAAAAATAAACTCAATCATATCCCATGCAAAGCCTTTTTTTAAGCATTTTAGAATTGAATATAAAAAAAACAAAAACTCCGTGTAACATTCATCAAAGCCATATCAATATTCTTTTATATGCAAAAAAACGTTTTTTTTTTTTCATAAAATATTTTTGTTAAAAATGGATTCTAAATATGAAAGATAGATTGACCGTTATTTTTCATGTCAACCCATTATTATAGCTTTAAAAAAAAACAATAATAAGTTACTCATAACAAAAAAAAATAGAATCCTGGCTCGTAGGACATCGAAAAATCAGGAAAGAAATCATTCAACAAGGTTGTGCAGGGAAATGTAGGATAATGTGGCAACATTTTTACCCATTTTTAATTTATTTCTATTTCCTTTACACTGTACAAACTCGATTCCGTAAAAACGAATAAAGAAAAAACATTTTTATTCATTTTAAAACCAGGATAGGATTAATGAAATGCTTTTGATTAGTTTTTAGGCTTTTTTAGTAAAAGCGTTTATAGCTGAAAATTTAGGAAATGTCCCGCTAAAAATTAAATCATGGTTACCCTATACCTCACCGAAATGAAGCGGAAATGGACACCAAATCGTAGAAAACAAAAATAACAGTATGATTAACTAAAAGTGTAACATGTGAGTTAAAACTAATAATAAACTTAGTTACTGGCCCTGATTCTGTTGTTCACAACTAAACTAATTTTAATGTCACTATGTCTCTTTCTAACAAAGAACATAAGAAAAGGATGTAAGAAATTTAGTCCTGTCAAATTAGTCCAATGCTTGTTTTCAATATAATTTTAGTCGCCATCTATCGCGGTTACGCCTAAATACATGCAAAATAAGACGGAAAAGATTAATTTGACAACTTAAAATATGTTCCATCCTTTTTCAATCATGTTCGTAAGAAAGAGATGAGATGTGACTAAAATTAGTTTAGTGCGATTTACAACAGAATCGGCACCACTGTCTCTTGAATTTAGTTACTTCATCATCATCATACATATTTATAATAAACGTGACACTGGATAACTTGATTTAGTTATTTTAGTTTGTATGGGAATTATACACAGATATAAATCTGAATAGATAACGCAAGTCCCTCCATCCGTATGAAAACCAAGTGTGTCACTTTTTTCTACCTACCATAATGTCACAAGAGCTCTTTAGTTAGGCTGGCATTAGAGCTATAACGTGAAAATGAAGTGATCCTAATTTTTATCTAAACACATCTCTCGCTACACATCTCTGGTGGACATGCAGCCTTATGCGAGTTCCCGGTCCACATTACTCTCCCTATTGGCACAGCTTTTGATACGCGAAGTACGTACACTCGCGTCATCTATTTAGATTTATATCTGTGGAATTATCATTTTTAATGAAATATCCACAAAATTTATATGTCGGATGTTAAGATCGACTCATACAAGCTTTTTTACTAATCACCCTTTAAGTATGACCCCTCAGAACCGCGGAATGGATTAGTAACTTAATACAAGGGACAGTAACATACGTTGATCACCAATTTGATAAAACACAAGGTCTTATTTCAAGAAACAATCATTGTAACCAGGGGCGCCAACTCCGTGGGTGCTCTGGGGCTCCAGCACCCATGAAAGCCAAGTAGTGGGTACACCCATGACTACAGACATTAGAATAGATCAGTATTTAATAGGTTTTGAGCAATATCTACAACCTTCTTCTTGTGGCGCATGACGTCTACTATTTCTTAGATCAGTGTTTTTCAATCTTATTGATTACGCGACCCCCTTACAGGTTGAAAAATTCTGACATACCCCTTGAGACAGAGAATTTATAAATTAAAAGACTACGATAATGATTTTCTTTATTTTGATACCTTTACTTATTAGTCTGCAAGTAGCCGCGAGAGGTTTGCAACTAAGTAAGAGGTAATTTGGACGCCCGCTTACGCGACGTCTACCTAGGCTTTTTCCTTCTGCCAGCGACCCCCCGACTAAGGTTTCGTGACCCCCTAGGGGTCGCGACCCACAGATTGAAAAACACTCTTAGATTATTCTTTTGTCTAAGACTTACGATGCCCAGACTGACTTCGAAAAGAAAACATGGTTCAATATTTAATTAAAAACAAAATTCGTTTGAGAGTTTGAGGTGTGTACTTTGAATTTTCCAAATACTTTTTTTTTACTTATCTTTCCTTTTATAAAATGCATTTTTGACCTACTGCTTATCTGTGTAAGCGAGTCATTAAATAGGCATGACCACCCACGGGGTTGTCTAAAAGCCGGCGCCCCTGATTTGTCATTTGCCATCTAAATCACCTACCATCCTCCAAAACACTTTCTCCACACTATATGACTGAAAACAATGACGTATTTGACATCCTTAACTATGAGTTCCTTCACTGGATAAGGACTATAGAACCATACATTCTTAAAACAAGGCGTATTGCAATTCTATTGGCTAATTGATTGACAACGATGATCTATCGTGTTTCGTTTTTCGTAGTAGGGCCTCAGATCCCCCTCTGCTCATCCATAGATGGTCTACGTGAATTACAAATACCTCATCATCATCTACCAGCCGTGTTCCCAATCACTTGTGGTCGGCGCAATATGTCCGCTTCTTCCATTCGTCTCTTCTATCCGTCATATCAGCATCCACTCCTTTCTTACCCATATCATCTTTCACACCATCCATCTCTTTTTCTGTCTTCCTCTTCCCGTATATCCTACTTTCATATTCATAACTCTTTTAGTGACGTGGCTTTCACTCCTCATAACATGTCCATACCACGCTAAACGGTTCCCTCTCAACGTTTCAGTCACTGGCGCTACTTTCAAGCTTCCCCTTATGTATTCATTCCTTATCTTATCCATTCTTGTCACTCCACACATCCATGTCAGCTCAAAACCCGTCTATGGCACTTGTCCGACCGCCGAAGATGAACGAGTAACGAGTAAGACTAGCAACTATACTGTTTTCAGGATTAGAAGATATCCGTGACAGTTCACATTTTCCGGTTCACTCATACTACTTGCGAGTAGCTAATATAATATTTTACAAAAAAATATATTTTAATTTCCATTTTATATCATTGCAAAATTACAATATACAGGTCGTTGTTTTGGTCAGCGACAAGCGACTCAGGGTCGATAATACAAATGATACTGGTGCTAAAAAAAAATATAAAAAAAAAACTTTATTTTTTTTAAATAATAAAAATAAAAAATAATTTTTTTTGAAAATCATGTAATAAGCTAAAGTGTCAACGGGAGTACGAGGGAGTAAAGGGGTGGGGCGATGGCGGCTTGTGCCTAGCTCTTGTCTGTGCACGTGCCTAGTAACCATACTTTGCGGTAATTTTATTTCAAATTGAATAAGGTATTTCTCATCATATTTACAGTATTTAATGGAATTAAGTCCATTTTTGGGGAATATATATTTTGTACTACCGCTCCTGGGTCGCTTGTCGCCGACCAAAACAACACCCTGTATATCGCTATATATAACTAAGAAATAGGATATCCTTAAAATACTTGCTGCATGAAACGGAACATTTACCTATAGTGATTGACAATGCTTGATCGACAGGGAAATTCAAAAAAGTATTGATATATGTTATATCGATTATTTTTTAATAGGTTTATTTTTAATTACCAAAAAAATTCGATATAACGGTACGATATCAAAGAGAGAGAGAATATTCTTACATTACTAGGTAAATATCAATTAACAAACATAATTTCTCATAAATCCTGCAATAATTATCTGAAATTAAGAACAACGATAATAGTACAGTATGATACATGTGTGCAAAGTTGATTATTACACACGAGGCGGTATTAAGCAGTAAGACAGTGATAAGGAAATATAATTTGGAAAATAAAAGCACTAAAATGAAAATCGATTAGATTTTCTTTATTAACTTTCTCGATACAACAAAAAAATCGATTGGATATCGTTAAGGCGCATGACTATAATTGTCAAAAGTGAACTGTCACCGATATCTTCTAATCCTGAAAACAGTATAGAAACGAGTTGGCGAGCAGCGTGGAGCGAGTGTGTAGTTCGGATAGTTTTGTCGCTGGGCTGCGCCACTCGCTCGCGTCGGCAGAAAATGGGCTGTTGGTCTCACGGCGTGAATTCTGACCGCCAAGCGAGCATCGCTGAGCGACAATTATATTTGATAGCTCTTGTCGCTCAGTGACAAACTAGATGAACGAGAAAATATCCGTTTACTCGACGGCGGTGGGATAACTGCCTTAAACGTGTAAATTATTGTCACCTGATAATAAGACCGTGTGCTAAATACAAACACCTGCAGAGCTTCAAGAGAAAAAAGAATAGAATATAGCAATACTACTTGGTAATAATCCGATGATTCTTTGAATAAGCTATAATTCAAATAAGCCTTCGCAGGCACTTATGAGTCGAAGACTCTAATACCAATTCGGAAGGTTGCATTTACTGAGACGAGCCGGCAATAAACTCAGCAATTACTCTTTTCAAAACAAGCTTAGATTCCTCTAGTACCGGTTCAGAAGGTTGCATTTACTGAGACGAGCCGGGAATAAACTCAGCAATTACTCTTTTCAAAACAGGCTTAGATTCCTCTAATACCGGTTCGGAAGGTTGCATTTGCTGAGAAGAGCCGGCAATAAACTCAGCAATTACTCTTTTCAAAACAAGCTTAGATTCCTCTAATACCGGTTCGGAAAGTTGCATTTGCTGAGAAGAGCCGGAAAAACTCAGCAATTACTCTTTTCGAAGCAAGCTGTGATTTTAAATCAGATTTATTTGTCTTAGTGACAACAATTGCGTGCCCCATTGGTATAAATAAACTATAAAATAGACTCAAGGGGAATCCAAATAACGTTTAATATGGGACGAGCTCTGAAAGCACGAAAATAAAACAGTCATTCTATACGGTTGATATTTTGTATGGTAGTAGAAGAATAGTAGATTATTTTCTGACACTATCAGAATTAGATACTTAATAAAAAAAAAATGGTAGTATTATCTAGATACTTTAAAATATCAATTATCACTCGAAAATCAAGCATCAAGAATCATCGGATTAAAACACAAGCAAGACGGACCAAGATTGAAAAAGGAGGAAATTAAGATTAAAAATAGGGATATTTCACGACAAATTCAATTACCTCTTCGTTGTTAGCGTCCACCCACTGTAAAACATTATTGTATTAGTCACAAATCAAAAACAAAAAAAAAAAAACAAACTTAAAAAAGTGAGGGTCTATCCATAAAATACGGTCATAGGCAGCTAACCAGTATAGTGGCCAAAAAGACACCACAGTATATTTAAAACTAAACAGTATCTCAGCTTAAAACGTCACAATATAATAGGCTCGTTTTGACAAGAGGCGAGTATATCATTATGAAAAAACAAAATCTAAAAAATCTTGTTTTAAAACAACCTAAATCTCGCATCAACTAAAACAATAAAAACAAAAAAAGAAGCTCATTAATTAGATCATTATTAAAATGATTATAATCATAATCCTGTTGTTAATTAAAAGTTATATACAAATATAGTATTTTAAATTTAAAATCACGTAAATCAACGAACTCGGCAAAATTTCGTATACTCTTGAAAGAGCGCAAGTTCAAACCTATAATTATAATCGTTTATATACCTTTTAGTGCGACTACATTGAAACGTATGATACGGACAGACCCTTATATTAATATTAAAATAAAAACTTCTCTAAAGCATTTCATTTCGAGGTGAGAGAAGCGTTCGTGAAAAATACATTGTTATTTTTCAATTATTTTTTTAATATATATAATTTAATTTATTAATTTCTTTGTAAACATATATTATATTGATTTATAAGCATATTGCTAAGCTATTATATGTCCTGTTCATTTAGCAAAAACTTTTTCGAAATAACACTTTCAAAAAATCATTTAAAGATTCAATAAAATGTGCAAAATTACTTTTTGTTTCTTCCTTCGTTATTTTTACTTCTAAATTAAAGATAAGAGCAGAATTTTTAGAAAAAAATTGTTGAAAAAAGTTTTTGCAAAAAATTGGGACACTATCCTAATAAAATCTCGAATTATACACACATTAGCGTAATAAGCATTACAAACTATTAATATAACGAAAGAAAAATATTTATCAATATTTATTATTTTTAAATATCCTTTATACATAAAATATTTCTGGGAGAGAGTGGAGTATACGGATTTTTTACAGTCCCTTGAGACAGACCTCTACCTACAAATAGGCCTACCACATCTTGGTCATTTTAGCCTCTTATATGCCTTTTTTGTGACGTTATTTATGGATGCCTGTTTATTTTGGTTCTAAGTGAATTCAGGGATATCTTTTCAAATAAAAAACTTACGGTTGATTTAAATTGTATCAAATTTTGTTAATCATTGCAAACAACGTTATTTTTAGCGTAACTTAAAACAGACACCTGACAATATTAATATCTATAATATATGGAATTAAACTTGTCTCATACAAAAAGAGCACAGCTTATTGCTTTTGTAACAATAAAATGGTATAAAAGCCGTGTATCAATTGAATAACCCTGCGACTAATTGATGAGTACGCGTATTAAGTTCAGCAAAAGCAAAAAACACGTACAGTCCACTCAAAACCCCGATAAAACACGATTCGTTGATTTAGTATAAATAGAAAGAAAAGATATTTTGAGCTATTTTGAGCGCTGTAGTGATGGGAGAAGAAGCTATATTCGCACAAAAATCTTCGCTTAATTACTAGATTTGGAAATGATCAATTCAGATTATATAACTTTTTTTCAAGATTCCTGAAGAAATTCAACATATTCGTAACTACATACTGTGCCCGTAAAATCTATCTATACATATAAAATTACTTGACTTGACAGTTAAGTTTTAACGCACAGCACAAACTGCTGGGGTTAATAACTGGAAATTGTTTTTAAATCCAAAATGATTTATAATATGAATTAATCTTTTCCGTTTTTAATAATAGACTATTGATTTTTTTTTAAATATAATATGGTTTTATTCATTTACACTTTATATTTGTAAACTAAATCACGAAAAAATCTGTTGGGAAAAAAATTTGATGTAAAATTAACCATCGAAAAAAATATATACTCTGTATAAATATAAGAAAAATATAAAAAAAGCTAAACCCAAAATTCCCAGTAAAGATATTTAATTCTAAAAAAAGGAAAAAATAAAAAATGGAATGTCCTAATAATTTAAACCTAATAAAGAAATTAAATGTAATATTTTTGTAATTTAGTATATCCTCTTGATATTAAAAAACTAATATAATAACTACACGAGGTTTCTTAAAAGATTATTTATATACGACGTAACATTTTCGCAATGTTTTTTGTAACATGTATATAACTATATATTGACCAAAATCACTATATAAGTGAAGATATAAAAACATTTTTTTTTAAAACAAACTTTTATTACGTCGCAATCGAATAATCTTTTAAAAAAAGGAGTAAATCTTAATAATATGACTATAAAATAGTTGTGATTAATAAACGAATATTCATTGTAATATAGTTTTTATTTTGCTGAGTTTAAAGCCTATACTTCTATGCGTTAGCGATAACGTCTCTATAAAAAAATAAGCTAAAAATAGCTATACTATATTAAAGGGATTTTTCAAAATCAAAATAAAACAAAAATTGCCCACTGGTCCATTGGGCGTTCGATCTCAACTATTATTTATGTAAGAAAAAATCTTATCTTGCTTTCTTAAAAAGTATTAATCAGACACATAACGCAACGTAATATATGGACATACCCGCGCCTACATTCAAAACATCCAACTTAGCATCGCTAACTCAAAACCCCCTGTTTGTATTACCTACTTACCCTCCCCTCTTTACTTTAAACTCAGACCCCCCCCCCCCCTCTTTTATAACCCACTTCTCCCCCCCTCAAAGCTTCAACCTCAGTATCCCCCATTAACTCATAAACTCTCTTTACAACCAACTTACTCTCCCCTCAAAACTTCTAACTCATAACCCCCTCTTTTCAACTCAGCCTCAAATATCTTTGGTGAACATCCTGGGGTGCTCGTCTTCAGACCGTGAACGTTCTTCACATTGCAAGAGATCAGACTAACCTTGCTTGCTAACAAATATGGAGTCTAACATTTAAAACAGGATTAATAAGGATGTCTTTCAATTAGAATATCGATACTGCTTCAATGGAAAAGCACCCTTTTTACTATCATTTATGAATTCACATTTGGACAACCAGAATTAGACTTGATTTAACTTATTGCTACAAATTAGTACAAAACTAAACATTCTTGCCAACATAGTAGCATATAGACATTTAACGCAACTTAATATATGGATCTATCCTCCAAATACACTAAAAAACTCTAAACTCAGCTTGACCCCCCTAACTCAGAACCAACGCAACTTATATATGGACCTACCCTCCTATACCCAGAACTACCCCCCCCCCTTCTATTTCAACACATATTTTTTTCTCAATATGGATGGGACTCCCCTTTACACTCAAAACTTTAAACTCAGCAACACCCCCCATCCCCCGCCCATCAACTAAACCCTCCCTGCCTCTTACTCAGCCTCAACCCTCAGATATTCTACCTTGGTGATCTTCTTGGGGTCGGTGGTGCCAGTCTCCAGAACCTCGACCTTCTGGTACACGTTGGGAGAGTTCAGCCAGCGAGTACGCTCCCCTGTCTTCCCTTGACCTTTCTTCCATATGCTGTGGACAAAATACTACGTTAGCAGATCTGTTGGCGTTAAATTCCTTTGTGATGAATAACAGTAAGGGACTTTAGACCGGGAATTTGCAGTGACGTTGCGTTTCATTTTAACCGACTTCAAAAAAAGGAGGTTTCATTTCGGTTGTGTTTTTTTTTAATGTTTGTTACCTCATAACACCGACATTTATTAACCGATTTGGAAAATTATTTTTTGTTTGAAAGGGTACACTTCCCGTTTGGTCCCAATGTCATCAGGGGCTCTACCGCGTAACTTTGGTGGTAATCGTAACGAACACCATTAATGAATTTCATCCAATCAGGGCCCATGAATAGTCATCGTCGCGGCATACCGCGTGCGCGTCATTGGATGAAACAATTAATGGTGTTAGTTACGATTACCACCAAAGGATACGCAATAGCCCGGCCGGTCAGGGTTTGATAACTCTTTAGTGTATTTTGAAGTCGGTTTAAGTTATTTGTAAAACAGTTTTCAATTGTTTATATTCATAAATTCTTGTATTTTGATAAATAGCCTATGTCCTTATCCATAACATAGGCTATCTTTATGCCAAATTTCATGATAATCCGTTGTTTCAGTAGTTGAGGCGTGAAGGCGTAACAAACAAACAAACCCCCGAAAAAAGCGTTGATGACTAAAAAAATATATTTAGTCCGTCATTATCAAAAAATATAAGACACGTATCTTTTCTTTTGTAAATAAAACAAAAAAATACGAAGATATCGTGTGTTGAAGTTCCGCGTGACGTCACGTTAGAGTACACTTTTTACTGTAAAGTGACGTCACGAGCCCCCACTCCCGAACTTTGACTCGCTTTATCTTTGTACATTTTTAACAGCTGCAGTGTATTATCAACCTTATAGTAGTGATCTAAGGTTAATTGTAAGTTTTAAGCATTCTTTCGTTAATCTTCGGGGCCTTACTTTTCTGTGCGAACGATGATTCACGACGCGCCATATCAGTTGGGTAATACTGTAACGCGAGTGAAACCGCGCGAGATAGCTAGTTATAACATAATTGGGGATACTGACCCTTGCTTATAAAGCTCCTCTTCCTCCAAAAGATATCCGAGAGAAGACACCGCTGGTGGTACTTCTACATCGTTCTTGGGTCTCGGGACGTCGTTCTGGAATAATATACCTTATTAGTGTGACGTAAGGTTTTATTTCATGTAAATGGTCACTGTTGGCTATGTATGTATATTAAGTGTAGCCTCCAAAAAAATTGCCGTTAAAAAAAAAAATGGCAGTTTTTAGGGTTCCATACCCGGAGGGTGCCAAACGGGACCCTATTACTAAGACTCCGCTGTTCGTCAGTCTGTCAGGTGGCTGTATCTCATGAACGTTAATAGGTAGACAGCTGAAATTTTCAGAGAATGTGTTTCAAATAATAAAAATGAAATAAAATTTAAAATTAAAGGGGGTGCCCATACTAGAAACGTATTTTTTTCATAGCAAAGTTGTGTTACTTAATATTTAATTTGACGGGCCGGTAGGCGCGGTTGGTTAAGACTCTGGTTAAGATTCCACCTATCGCGCCACAAGTCGTGGGTTCGATTCCCACACAGGACATGCATTTGTGTGTATGAACATGTCTGTATGTCCTGAGTCTGGGTGTAATTATGTATGTTAAGTATGTATTTACAAACAAAAAGTAGTATATGTATTATATCAGTTATCTGGTTTCCATAGTACAAGCTCTGCTTAGTTTGGGATCAGATGACCGTGTGTGAGGAATGTCACAGAATATTTATTAATACTAGCTGCCCGGCACAACTTCGTTCGCGTAGTGCTACCCTACCCTACCCTACCCAATTTGTGAATCTCAACCATCCAGAGCGCCACCCAAACGCATACAAAAAAAATCATTCAAATCGGTCCAGCCGTTTAGGAGTTCAGTGACATACACAAGTGCAGAAGAATTTTATATATAAAGATTGTACGGAACCCTCCGAGTGCGAGACCAAATCGCACTTCGGTTCTTTCTGTGATATTTTTGAACGAAGGTGGTGTTCACAAAGGCTAGAAGGATATATATTACCTTGATGAGTGGATGTCTGTATATGTATCCGGTGCGGAAGCCCGCGTTGTCGAGCATGCGCATCAGCGCCTCGAATTCCTCCCCCCCTACCCTCCACTTGCCACCTTCTGCCGGCGGCTTGCGGGAACACTCGAACATCTACAATAAAAAAAAAAAATGTAGTTTTATTTATTTTTAAATTAAATGGGCTTGCGTTTGGCCACTGACCCGCCCATAAGCGACGAAGACGAAGCCTAAGATGGAACACGCTTACCCAGAAGGAACCTATTCACTCTGGCCTTGAATGTACCTAGATTGTAAGCGTCAGGAAACACAGACGCCGGAAGAAAGTTCCACTCCCTTGCTGTCCGCATTATAAATGAGGATGCAAAACGCTGTGTCCGTATTTTCGGTATGTCAACAACGTACGGGTGATAATTTTCCCGGCGTCTTGTGGTTCGGTGTAAAAATGGGGATGGTGGAATAAGGTTGAACAACAACAGTCACGGAATGAAAAGGTTCGTCACCTTGCAAGAATCAAGAAGAAGAAAAGAATTGTTTTGAGAGAGTTAGAGCATAGCGTTTATTCGCTCAAAGAGCAGCTCGACTGGGGAAGTACCTTACAGAATACCGCAGCCAAATAACTTTATATTGTGTAAAGTTGTGTTCCTGCGCGTGAGTAAGGTCGCCAGAGCTCATAGGGGAGGGGGGAAAGGTCGGTAACGCGTGAGCGATGCTTCGTGTGTTGCAAGCGTCCATATGGCTACGGTAACCGCTTACCATCAGGCGGGCCGTATGCTTGTTTACCGACTTAGTCGTATAAAAAAAAAAAAAAAAAAACTAATTTATTATACAAGGTCCTAATAAATTAGTGAATTTCCTCTTGAGGGATGAATGTGTGTAAGTCATTAGTAATCAAAAAATAATCCGTAGGAATCCGGCGTTGTGCACTTTTTGTGATGGGTAAAAAATGTTAAACTTGCGTCAGATGTCACGAGACCCTGATCGAAAATTCGTAAGACGGAGGGAGAGTAGTTGCAAATTAAACTGTATTTATACTGGGATTATGTTCAAATTCTTATAATATTCTCTAGCTAGCCGAAGGTAGGTACCATTTTTGTTCCCATTTTAAGTTAATAAAAAAATCTTATTTAAAAGTATTATATGTACATGTATCTTGAACTTTCCCTTGTATAAAAACACAATATGAAAAAAGTCTAGTTTCAAAAATGCACAACGTTAATATTCAAGATTTCACTTCTGCCGGCACTCAGTGCAACCCGTTGTTTTTTTAACCTCACCTGTCTCCTAGTATCCTCGTCGATGAGGTACAGTTCATCGAGGGGCAGGGAAGCCACCTTGAGCTGGACATCACTGGCGGCGGTGAGCAGACGCGCCTGGTGGAAGGCCTCCTCAAGAGTGGCGCCGCAGCACAGGGCGCCGGCGCTGGACAGCATCAGGACGGTCGCTGAAGGTCCCAGAGCTCGGACCATCTTGTCGCGCTCCTCGTTGTCTAGAAGACCTGGTAGTGGAATAATTAGATTAGATATGCACTATGATTTTGCTTAAAATAGTACAGTAGTACCCAACTGATATTGCACAGAATGCACAGTAAAAAAAAAAAGAAAAAAAAAAGAAAGTATGGCCCCGAAAATTAACGAAAGAATGCTTAAAACTTACAATCAACCTTAGATCTACTATAAGGTTCATAATACAGTGCAGCTGTTAGTTCCGTCTCACTCGCGCGTGAGGCCCCTCCGCACGGCGCGCGCTAACATGGCGGCAGCTGTCGACCAATAGCGTTTTCCGCGCTTTGAAAATGTATCTTCTGCGCAGGTACATCGGGAAGTTGGGTACTAGTGTACAATCAAAGATAGCATGAAACGTTTGTTTCCCGCATACAGAGGCGAAATCAATGACAATAATCGTGCCCCGTGAATTATGGACGCTTGCAACACCAGGGGTATCACGCGCGCGTTGCCGACCCTGAAGAAATCTCTTCACACCCTTTTTGAAGAACCCCATGCTGTACTCCATTGGGAAAACCACGGCGGGGAGCTCATTCCACAGTCCGAGCGTCCGCTGAAGAAAACTACTGTCACTTATGTATTGGTTACGTATTATATGTGTACTCACCATGCGGCACCCGATGGTAAGCGATGTCTCCGAGTAGTGCGGCCTCATGGCTGATGGGCAGCAGGCCGCGCTTGGTGGCGGACACGGCCAGAGCGGAAGCCGACCGGACATGCACCACGCACCGGATGTCCGGACGGGCGCAGTGGACGCTCGCGTGCACTGAGAAACCTGGAGGGGGGGGGGGGAGATAAGTGCGTGTAATGCCATTAATTAGCGCGTTATTGCGCGACGCAGCTTGCGCCCATTTGCTGATGGCATTATAAATGTCGTTAGACGTTAGGCGATAGCTCAAATCAAATTATAGTGTGGCCCATTGAGCTATTATTACTACGTATAGAGAAGACGCCACACATCACGACTATGTTCCGTTCAAGTGAGGCCATCCGGCCACACTTGATCACACACTTGATTGAAAAAAATGGGACATAACCTTTGCTTATGATAGCTTCTCTATCAATCATTCATTCATCATCAGCCTATAATATCCCACTGCTGAGCACAGGCCTCCTTTCACAAATGAAGGTGAAAGGGAATGGGCAATACTCCGTGCCCACTGCGGATCGGTGGAGGTAGGCTAGTGGTCAACCTACTGTTGGAATTTTTCAAGCCGCCTAGGAGGCATCCAACTAGCTTAACGACTATCACAATTAAGTGATAACCGGGACCAACGGCTTTACGTGCCTTCCGAAGCACGGAAACGCTCGATTTGAAATACCACTAGGCGGTCACCCATCCAGGTGCCGATCGATTAAGAACGGCTAATCATGCTACACCACGAGCGCTTCGGCTTCTCTATTACGTAATAATAATAACTCAATGAGGGTGGCCAACAATTTAGTGCACAGTTTAATGCATCATTTATTGCACGTTAATTGTTTCGATAATTGGACTTTAAACATCATGCAGGTAAAGCCGCAACATTTAAGGTGATAGTAGCTCAATAGTAGTGACGTCGGATACCGAGACGAAGATCCTATGAGCTTGAGCTTTCGGTGAAGGAAAACATCGTGAGGAAACCATAGCACGATGGTAGGCCACCTGGCTGGCTAAGTGGCTACCACCCTCAAGTTGAAAATCTGTCGCCAAGCACCTATCGGTGTGTTCCGATAGCTGCACTTGAAAGCTTCCTTCCAGGCTTTGTGTGTGCACCACCTTCGGCCACATCATCACTTACAATGGTGAGATTGCGGGCAAACACAGGCCAACATTTTTAAACAGAATTTTTTAACTAAAACTAAAAATTTTGATACAAGCTTTTTATTTTGACTGTACTTTTTGTTGTTGTACTTGTAGTTGTAGACCGGGAGATACTAGCACAAATTTCCTTGTCATTTGGACCCCTGAAGGGTCGCCCTACTGGTACAAATGACCAGGAAATATTTGCCAGTATCTCCCGGTCTATTGCATTGTCATCAAATATAATAATGTATATCAAATTTCAAGTCAATCGGACACTGGGAAGTAGGTTTTAGCTTGCAAGTAGTGTTGCCAGGTCCCGTGTGTCAAATTTCGGAACGTAAGGATAAAATAATCGGGATTTTGGGTTTCAAATCGGGACAGTAGTGAAAGTCTGAATTTGGTGAGAAAAAACGAAAGCAAAAATATTTGTATGTAGTAGCAGCTTAGTTATATTCACTTATCCTATCAAAATTATCAAATATAGTAAAGACTCATGAGGTTAGTGAAAAATCGGGACATTTGGCGTCCCGATCAAGGGTTAATCGGGACGTGTCACCAGACCCCTGAAAATCGGGACGTCCCGCGCAAATCGGGACACCTGGCAACACTACTTGCAAGATTCGATTACAGACACCGGACAACTAAATAATAGGGGAGAGGTACCATACCTTCAACGTTGACAGGAAAATTGGTGGTCCCCTGGTCCTGCACCACTCCCTGCATGTCCACCTTCACGAGCGAGGAGGCGGTCACCTCGTGCGGCAGTAATCCACGAGGGGTGGTCAGCACTTGCTCCACAGCTGTGTTCAGCCGGGCCGTCACCTGGCCCGTTATACCCGCTGGAATTAACACAGGTGTTTAAAAAAATACCAAAGCTACTTAAGTCAGCTAAACCGGGAAGAAATGCAGCAAATTTATATTTAGTAATCTAAAATTATAGTCTTAAACAAATTCATATTATCTCATCATTCTCAAACTATGTTACGGATTAGTATGTTTTTTAAAGGAAGGTGGATCACAGCCTTGCATAACATAAATGTGGATCAGGATGTCCCAGGATATTTAATTAAATAAATCAATATCCTGGTACATTCCTCACACACGGTCATCTGATTCTAAACTAAGCAGAGCTTGTACTATGGAAACCAGATAACTGATATAATACATTTACTAAGGTGGCTCATTACGTGGAAGACAAGAATATATGGTTGTAGTAGCTTCTCTCTGCTCTTGCATCCCCCTGGCTAAGTGACAATTGCACTAATAAGCATAATCATAATATATATATTATATAGTATTTGGAAAAAAAAGGTGTAATATTAAAACATCTTCCACAAAAAAAAACCTTGCTGAGTGTCTTACCGGAGTCTTCTCAGTTTAAGTGTATTTCGAACCGGTGGTAAGTTCAACTCTATGTGACAACTTAACGCCTTACCGGGGCCTAAATTGAATAAATGACTTTTTGATTTTGATTTGTTTATAAATACATACGGAAATTAATATAATAGTTGTAGCTAGCAAAAAAATACACTAACTTTGGGTCCACCCAAACAGATCGACCAGGCGGTAAACGGCAGCAAGCTTGCATCGCAGTATCTTCTCTCCTTTTTCGTAGCCAACGCCCTCTATGCCGCGGATATCGTTAATCGGCAGAACACAGCTTGGCCCCTGGAAGATAAAAGCACGAATTATAGAGAAATTACAATTATTTCAAGGATATATTTCGGAGAGTGTACGCAGGAATTGTTCAACCTTATTCCACCATCCCCATTTTTACACCGAACCAACAAGACACAAGACGCAGGGAAAATTTTCACCCGTACGTTGTTGACATACCGAAAATACAGACACAGCGTTTTGCATCCTCATTTATAATGCGGACAGCAAGGGAGTGGAACTTGCTTCCGGCTTCTGTGTTTCCTGACTCATACAATCCAGGGACTTTCAAGGCCAGAGTGAATAGGTACCTTCTGGGTAAGCGTGTTTCATCTTAGGCTTCGTCATCGCCCCTTATGGGCGGGTCAGAGGCCAAACGCAAGCAAAAAAAAGTTGTAACGTATTATACGCAAGGAGGACATTCGAAGGAGAACGAAAACGACGGACATAGCTCGTAGAGTTAGTAAGCTGAAGTGGCAACTGGCATGCCACATCGCTCGAAGAGCCGATAACCGATGGGGAAGAAAGGTTCTCGAGTGGCGACCACGTACTGGAAAGCGCCGAGCGGGACGACCTCCCAACAGGTGGACCGACGACCTGGTCAGAGTCGCTGGGCGCCGCTGGATGCAAGCGGAAAACCGTTCGAAGTGGAAGTCAAAGGGGAGGGCTATGTTCAGCAGTAGACATCCATAGGCTGATATGATGAGGAAGGTATTGCCGAGACGAAGGTCCCGGCAACAACATCGGAACCGTCCGACTACCACAACTGTGTGGAACCGAACTATCCCTAGCAACTGAAGTAAAATACCTAGGTATAACTATCGACAACAAGTTACTATGGAACAAACATATCGAAGCAAAGATAACTAAAGCCAGCATCACCTTCTGGCAGTGCAAAAGGATGCTTGGAAAGACTTGGGGACTGTCGCCCAAGTTAACACTATGGCTTTACACAACTATTATCAGACCAATACTAACATATGGAGCTCTGGTGTGGTGGCCTAAAACCAAACTCACTACAACCAGAGACAAGCTCCTAAGATTCCAAAGGCTAGCATGCACGGCAACGACAGGCTGCATGAGAACCTCTCCAACCAAAGCCTTAGAAATGATACTCATGCTGCCGCCACTGGACCTCTTCATACAACAAGAAGCAACGATGGCGGCCCTGAGGCTCAGAAGTCTGGGACTCTGGAAAACTAGCACTAAAGGATCACACTCGGAAATACTAGTGGGCATCGCTGACTACCAGCCGTTCACGGAGGCACCGTGTGACCGCATCCCTAAAACACATGTCTTTGACCGTCACTATAAGGTGAAGTTACATGAAGAACCAAAGGACCAATCTGGCATACACGAGATTAGAGTGTACACAGACGGTTCCAAAATGAACAAAGGTACCGGAGCTGGAGTATTTTCACCGGACCTGAACATACACATATCAGCGGCACTAGGTGCTCATAGCTCCATATTCCAATGTGAATGTGTAGCCATTACGAAAGCAGCCTCTGCTATAAACAATAGGAGAATGGAGGGTTACACCCTAAAGATCCTCACTGACAGCAATGCGGTCCTGAAAGCATTAAGCAACAACCGCATAGACTCAGGACTCATACTGGAATGCCATCGTGCCCTCGAGGTAATCGCAACCAAGAATAAAGTCACACTACAATGGATCAAGGGCCACAGCGGATCCCATGGTAACGACGCAGCTGATGAGCTGGCTAAAGCTGGGTCGAATTCCAACGCGGTAGGCCAAGAGCCAATACTCCCGCTCCCCTTTAGCCAGCTCAAGGCTTGGACGCGTAAAAGAACTCTAGATCAACATACTAACCAATGGTCTAATGTCAAAAACTGCAGGCAATCTAAGATGGCGCTGTCTACGTATGACAAGCGACTGACTAGAAATCTGCTACACTTAAACCGTAAGGACCTACGCACTATCGTAGGAACCCTAACGGGACATTTACCGCTAAACCGACATCTATCTTTTATAGGTGTTACCAATAGTCCTCTGTGCAGGGTCTGCATGGGGACAGAGGAAACGGCCGCCCACGTCATCCTGGAATGCGAGGGAGTGGCAGAACAACGGGCACAAATCCTCGGACCTGTGAGGTCGCTCCGCGAAGCCTGTGGACAGCCCAGGAAGGTCCTGCGCTTCTGGGCGGAGCTAGGCTGGCTAGAGATGTAGCCGGCGATTTCTTCACGCAAAAAGGGCCCACCTGAGCGGCCTATTTGCGGAAAAGAAGAGCCCACTACAAGTAACAAGTAACCACCTTCGGCAACATCAATATTCTTCTTTCATTATTTCTTACAAACGCGTCTGTCTCGCTCTAACGACACTCAAGGGTCTATACGTTAATTCTACTAGCGATCCAAAAAGAGACAAAACCGTAATTCTATTTAAAAAAAAACTCTGCCAAATCTCACACTCAGTGCGCAATATGCTTAAAAACCCAAGAGAGTCGGACTCTCACATGGAAGGTTCCGTACACTATTAAGTCAGTAAATTTCAGCTGTCTACATATTACCGTTCATGAGATACAGCTCACTGAAAAACGGACGGACGGACAGCGGAGTCTTAGTAACAGGGTCCCGCTTCGCACCCTTCGGGTACGGAACCCTAAAAAGGGATACACACATAGTTCTCTTCACTTACTTATTATATAGATTACTAACCATGGTAAAATTATGGTCTTATACAAGCAAATAGTCCGACACAAACATTCCGCGATATCATTCAACTTATGTACACTACACTCACAACAAATAATTATTTCACATTGATATTAATATGGTATCTATCTGCACTAAATACGATAAACGTTTCCGATAAGAATGCCAATGATACGTTATATTAAATAAATTATATCAACAGATTTGGAGTAGGTACAGTGCGACGAGAGAGTGCGTCTGACATCAAGGAAACGGCTGATCTGATTAAAATGGAGATTTCATTAAACTATGGAAAAGAAAAATCTATATACATAAAAGAAAGTCGTGTTAATTACACTATTTATAACTCAAGAACGGCTGAACCGATTTGGCTGAAAATTGGTGGGGAGGTAGCTTAGAACCAGGAGAAGGACATAGGTTTTTTTTATATTTCTTTATAGGCCTGTGTTTGACCGCAATCTCACCATGGTAAGTGATGATGCGGCCGAAGGTGGTGCACACACAAAGCCTAGAAGGAACTGGCCCTCAAGTGCAGCTATCGGAACACACCGAAAGGTGCTTGGCGACAGATTTTCAACTTGAGGGTGGTAGCCAGCCAGGCGGGTACTACAAAGTACCCTACCACCGTGCTATGGTTTCCTCACGATGTTTTCCTTCACCGAAAGCTCTAGCTCATTGTAGGATTCGAACCCGGGACCTTCGTCTTGGTATTCAACGTCACTACCACTGAGCTATCATCGCCTTTTACTTTTTTTTTCCAGGAACATCTATTTCTTATCTAAGACTAGCGACCCGCCCCGGCTTCGCACGGGTGCAATGTCGTAATGAGGTATCAATAGATTTGCGCGCCCGCGCCCGCCTCGGTCCGCCCGGTCACGGTATCGCGAATACTGTTTTTTGCTAATTTCGAATGTTTTAAATTATAAATGATAATGATTTTCTGTAAAAAGCAAACTTTATCTACATTAAATGCCCGTCGTAACTAACTTATAATATATATACTACCCTCACCTGTGGTGCTAATTAGCTTGGGCAAATCGTCATAAGATACCCGACCGCCCTGGGGAGGAGCGGCCAGGATATGCCGGAATTCTACCGGCTAAAACCCCACGGTGGTCGCCATCTGCGCTATCGAGAGGGGGGCGGGCTCTCGTGTTGAACGTGTGCCTGCTCACCCCTCCAAGCGCGGCGCTTTGATAGCTCGTCCCGGGGGAAGTCTGACACCTCCCCCCAGCACCCTCGCTGTGCTATCGCACGATGAGTCGTGACCACATCGACTCATCGTCCTCCTTGGGGTCGCTTCTGGGCGCACAGAGACCCCGTTCTGATTGCCCGCGACTGTGGTGCTACCCTACCCTACCCTGCCCTGCCCTAGCCTACCCTGCCCTACCCTGCCCTGCCCTGCCCTACCCTGCCCTACCCTGCCCTGCCCTGCCCTGCCCTGCCCTGCCCTGCCCTGCCCTGCCCTGCCCTGCCCTGCCCTGCCCTGCCCTGCCCTGCCCTGCCCTGCCCTACCCTACCCTACCTTACCCCACCCTACCCCATCCTACCCTACCCTACCTCACCCTACCCTACGGGTATGAAAAATAGTTTACATCCTATTCTCAGACCTACTGAATATACACACAAAATATCATAAGAATTGGTCAAGCCGTTTCGGAGGAGTCCTTTTTCAAACACTGTGTTCTAATACTTACATTTTTAAACTCGTGATATCTTTCGAATGGAATGTCCGAATTGAATAATTGAAAAAGGTATACAAAGGTATTGAAGCAGTCTTGAATATGAAATAATTTATTTTGATAAGGATTAATACCAAAATACAAATAAATAGCCTTTTATAGCGTCGGCATTTCAATTAAATTTTTAAAATAAAAGAACACTTATTGTGGCATAACTATAATAGTTAGATATATACTGTCGCGACACTTTTTGTAAATAATGATGTGTTCTACAAAGTCGTAGTACATTATTTTATTCTATCATCAATAGTTTTCGCAGCGCACGCGATGTAAAGAATATTTTAGGTAATTTTTTTACACCTTGGGTTACATTATTGGAGTTTTAGTAAGGATCCCTAATTTTTTTGAAAATATAATATAGCCTATGTCACCCGGGGATAGTGTAGCTTCCCAACAGTGAAAGAATTTTTCAAATCGGTTCAGTAGCTTCGGAGCCTATTCAATGCAAACAAACAAACAAACAAACAATCAAATCTTTCCTCTTTATAATATTAGTTAGATGTAATGAAACATCCCCATTAACTCTGTTCACTATCACCGAAAAGTTTGTAGCGTCACTTATCAGTTACTGAGATAGTTCACACGCAGAAAGGTAGATGGCGCCACTACATCCTGCATCGCGCTTAAGAAGTTTTCTCGACGATCGGCATTTATACAACTGTACAGTTGGACCGCGGTCCCCAGGCACGGTGACCCAGCCTGATATTCCCATTTAAATAGAGGAGTGTCATCTACGTTGCACCTCGATCGATCCAATAAACTTTGCTCTACCACTGCTGGTCGAAGACTCGATCCAACTCCTTCCACCTGCGTGAGAGATAGAGAGACTACTAACCCTCAGGCTGCCCGTGTGCAGTCTCCCGCCGACCATCTCTCGGATCCTCTGCAGCAGCGGCGCATCGTTCCCCTCGTTCATCTGCTGGTCGAGGACTCGCTCCAACTCCTCGCGGAACATCTTCGAGGACATGAGCGCTTCGACGCGCTTGCGACGCTCCATTTCGCGGACATCCTGGAAAGTAAAGAATTATGATTGAGTAAAGACCTTCTTGGAACACCAGGAGGTGCAGCTAATTTGTGTACTCAAAGAGCAGACAGTCCACCTGCCGATTTGAAAGGGATTGCCTAGGTGCTGCAGACCTCAAAGTGCTTTTTATTACGTCCCAAAGAAGTCCATATCGTACGCTGCGGAAAAAATGACATCAGAACCTCATTCCACATCCATATGGTCCGCAGCAAGAAAGTCCAACTAAATCGATGCGTAGATGAACGAAGCGGCTCGAAGATATGAGGATGAGCTTCCTGGTCAAAAAGTTCCTCATAGACTGCAGAGGCTAAGCGGTTCTGCTCTACACTCGTATGAACGTAGTCATAATCAAAGCCATTTATTTAGTTTTGGTCTTAAGTCAGCCCAACTGAGAAGAACTGGCAAGAGCTGCCCTAGTCTGCCAACATCAGACGAAAAAACATTATGATTACTCACAGCATCGATGTCAGCTGGACGTTGCTTCATCCTTTCGTCTTCCTCCTCGGTGGACAGCGCTCCGGTGCCGTTCGGCAGCGTCTCAGTATCTGTGTCAGCCATTGCTGCTTATTGGCTGTTTGTTCTGCAAGAGAAATGGGAATAGGTTAGAAACTAGCGCCATATACTGTAAAGTGCATCTTCAACTTTCAAGAGAACTTCAAAGTTCACGAAACGGCTTGAAATGCAAAGCAAGGTAACAGCTTTGGTTTTCCCAAGGGAATACCGTATGGAGTTATTCAAGATATCTGTTATTGCAAGTCCTAAGATATGTGCTTTAATTTGTCGCCTGCGTTACGCCTCAGGTACGGTTCATTTAATAAAATGTTCACAACATTCGGACGGGAATCAAAATCAAACATATTTTATTCAACCTTCGCAGGCACTTATTGAATAATATGACTCAAATACCGGTTCGTTAAGTTGCATTTGCTGAGAAGAGCCGGCAATAAACTTGGCAATTAGTCTTACAAAACAAGATTAGATCCATTACATAAAATTTACATTCTAATCTCACTGACAATTGTTGCGCCAATTGACCAAAGATTGATCATTTAATAAGAATATAGCTGACTAACATAGGCAAAGCAACCGAGTCATCCATCCGATAATCTTTTATGTTACGCCATAAAACTGGCTTTCTTTTGATGTCGTAAGTTATAAATCATATGAAGATGAAACCTGAGCATCGGCCAGTAAATATTAACCGCAGAATTTAAGACGGAAGTCTATTAGGTGTCATAAAAAATCATGTAATACAAGAGACTATCCTATATTCGTTAGGTGAAATGTCTGTGGATTTGGGCCGGAATTGGAAATGCGTTTCGGGAATTAAAGATTAGTTAATGAGCATTGAAATAAATTAACGTTTACGTAATAATCACATTATTATTATTACAATCAAAAAATATTAGACACGTATTTTTACTTTTGTCAATCAAACAAATAATGGCCCTGATTCTGTTGTTCACAACTAAACTAATTTTAATGTCACTATGTCTCTTTCTAACAAAGAACATAAGAAAAGGATGTAAGAAATTTAGTCCTGTCAAATTAGTCAAATGCTTGTTTTCAATATAAATTTAGTCGCCATCTATCGCGGTTACGCCTAAATACACGCAAAATAAGACGGCAAAGATTAATTTGCAACTTAAAATATGTTCTGTCCTTTTTCAATCATGTTCGTAAGAAAGAGATGAGATGTGACTAAAATTAGTTTAGTGCGATTTACAACAGAATCGGCACCAATGACGAAATTGGTGTGTTGAAGTTCCGCGTGACGTCACGCCATGGTAACATTTCACAAACAAGTGACATCACGAGCGCCCACTCCCGAATCAATTTTTATTGACTTGATAAAGCAATAAATACGTGTCCAATATTTTTTGATAATCTTACTGGCGGACTTGCTACCCAGGCCACTATTCTTTGACGTTTGTGGCTTTTTGACATAGAGGTCATCTCTTCTTGTCTCGCTTGTAGGCTGTCATAACGGTCATCATGCCCGCAAATTTAATGTTCAAGCTAACCTGAAGGAGCTTGTATGTTTGATGTATGAACGCGTTTAAATCATGAACTGTCTATCAGTCTAAAATGCGTTAGATGCCTTTTTATTGAGGAGACTTTTACGCATTTACTAGCTGCCCGGCGCGACTAAGTTCGCGTGGTGCTATCCTACCCTGTGGTGCTACCCTCCCTACCCTACCCATTTTTTTTTTTATTGTTTAACCACAATCTCACCATGGTAAGTGATGATGCGGCCGAAGGTGGTAAGCACACAAAGCCTAGAAGGAACTGGCTCTCAAGTGCAGCTATCGGAACACACCAAACCATCCAGAGAGTTAATTCTACTGTACGTGTACCTATGTCACTGAACTCCTCCTAAACGGCTGGATTGATTTGAAATGATTTTTTTTGTATGCGTTTGGGTGGCGCCCTGGATGGTTTAGATTCACAAATCAGCCCGGCAGATGGCACTGCAGTTGGTATCTAGGTTATATTATCGACTTTATATCTAGGTTATATAAAAATTATCTAAATTAAGTGAATGAAACAGCATGGCACAGCTAGTTATTGATCTGCTAGAACGAAGCCTCAATTAAAAGCACATCCATACTTAAAATATATCGTAACATAAGAAACAGTTACCCAACGTAACACAATCACAAAAAGAACTGTGAAACAATACAATAGGAAAAGTTATTTAAATTTAATCAAGATTTTCACACCAGATGTTATATGGTAATAAATCTTTATTGTCTGTGTGTCTGGCCTTTTTATGCGACAACGTGGTAATAGCTGCTTTAAGTTTTTATGTGGGTATTCTCACAGATTTAGGGCCGTTGGAACCTGCACCAATGACATTTTTTTCACCCAAATATCCGGCTAAACTAGCTGGTCTGACCGGCTATTCGGTTTAAAGACCTGGCAAGTGGCAACCGAAGGCGCGACTCTAAAATCATGTTGCTGTAGGACCGCGGCAGGTTGGTGTTTTGCGAGATACTTGCGTGGGTAAACTTTTGTTTGACCACTATCTTATTTATATCCTTGAAGCGCTCGTGGTGTAGCATGATTAGCCGTTCTTAATCGATCGGCAAGTTATGCTACCACCGTCGTGGTCGGTATCTGCATTGGTGACCGCCTAGTGGTATTTCAACTCGAGCGTTTCCGTGCTTCGGAAGGCACGTAAAGCCGTTGTTCCCGGTTATCACATAATTGTGATAGTCGTTAAGCTAGTTGGAGACCTTGACAACTACAACAGTAGGTTGACCACTAGCCTACCTCCACCGATCCGCAGTGGGCACGCGTGGTGGAGTATCTGCCCATTCCCTATCACACTGATTTGTGAAAGGAGGCCTATACTCAGCAGTGGGACATTATAGGCTGATGATGATGATGAATTGCATTCCACAATATCAATATTAAGCCTGAACATTGTGAACCCTGTCGGGCACAGCAATATAACAGCATGTAGGAGGTGATGTATTTATCCCACAAGGTCTATTGATGATGTTTCCGAAGGTTTTGAAGTACATCTGTGTAAACACCCGATACGTGCTGGTCAACTTGAGAATGGTAGCCAGGCAGAGCCACCGAACAGCTCAATACCATTGCAGTCACAATCACTGACGTATCAAAAACAAAATTCTGCCGAAAGAGGCTGTAAACCAACATAAGCCTACGTCCAGGAAAGAGACAGCTGACTCCACATTAAACGTGCGAAAGAGATAACTCAGTCTACAAACACCATCGAAATATCAAAGCGCTATCCATTGTTCGAATGGCCGAGGTTCATCGAACTGAGAAGCTATTACAATACGTACGTACGCCCGTAAAACTGAGTTTTATATACTATAATTATAGTGTACATGCTTGGTTCGAACGTAAAAAATAGTTAGGACCGCCCAGATATTAGCACATAATATCTAAGGGCCGCCAGACCCTCCTTATTTTCTGATGGACAAAATGTTGGAAATAGGGATGTTGCCTGGGTAAAAATATAATAATTCTAATTAGTCCGTCAGTTAGATTATCAAAAAATATTGGACACGTATTTTTTGCTTTACCAAATCATTAACAATTGACGAAGATAAAGCGCGACAAAGGGAGTCGGGGCTCGTAACGTTCCTAAAAAGTGTACCACACCGTGACGTCACGCGGAACTTCAACACACGATATCTTCGTATTTTTTTGTTTAATTGACAAAAGAAAAAATACGTGTCTAATATTTTTTGATAATGTAAATGACGGACTAATTAGTTTTTTTTCAGGAAAGTAGCCTATTGTTGGAGCTCACTTTTGCACGAACAATGCCCTCGCGCTCGTATAACGTCATTTTAATCTGGGGGCACGGGAGTGCCCCCCGCCAAGACAGCCAAGCGAAGCGCAAGGGCACTACCTACCTTTTCTCGAAGCGCTTTGTCGTTTTTTTGAAGCCTCATAACTTGGGTTTGGATTATACCAGATAAACAAAATTCTCGGGATATGATGTCAATAGTAAACTTATTAAACATATTAAATTTCAATAACATAGCTCTTATACTTTAGATTTTATTGATACCTAAAAAACCCCGATTTCGTCACTGACTCACTGATGATCATCAAAACTCATAGGGTACTTCCGGAAGTCCTAGAAAGCTGAAATTTGGTATGTAAGCTTGTATTAGTACACAATCAACAAAAAAAATTTAAAACTTGGAAATTTCAAAAAAAAAACAATCGTAACTTACAAAAAGAAGTGAAATACCACCAAAAACATTTTTATGTAAAATGTTGCCGCCAAGACATATAGCTTGCACTGTCAAAAAGTTATCAGATCTCATCTAGAGCCAAGCTTATAACTCTACTTGCCCTTACTCTACAAGCCCTAACTTCACAAACTGTAACTTGTTATACAATAGTTCTTGTAGTAGCGAAACGGCCAAGCCACATATTTTGACTACGGTGTAGAGTTTGTGAAGTTAGGGCTTGTAGAGTAAGGGCAAGTAGAGTTATAAGCTTGGCTCTAGATGAGATCTGATAACTTTTTGACAGTGCAAGCTATATGTCTTGGCGGCAACATTTTACATAAAAATGTTTTTGGTGGTATTGTGTTTAGGGATTTTTCGACTGACCTGCCCCCCTAGACAAGATGGTTGTGGACAATCGCCATTGTTAGTAAACGATCAACCTTTGTATGGGATTGACATAAGAGATTGTTAAAAATCACATGATATTTCAGTCTTTAAGTCTACTAAATCCTAACTAAATCCTGACATAAGAGATTGTTAAAAATCACATGATATTTCAGTCTTTAAGGCGGCCCTCTGTGGCCGGCGCAACTTCAACGCAAGCATAGTCTAAAAGCTTGTTTTTTCATCCAACGTAATGTTTGACTGCGAAAAAAGAGAGACAGCATCAGAGCCGTCGGTTATCAGTTGGTATATTCCGCTGATCACTCGCGGCTGCTTCGCTAGGTCGTCATTCATGATTTCGAATTCATAAAACTTGTTCCAGGCGTGTACTTCTTGTGAAAAAATCTTACAAGTTTGTGAAAAAAAAATTAGCTATTTAGAATCTCCAATACATTTGCAAGCCTGGTATCTAAATGTTTTCTTTATTTTTACAATTTATAGGTACATTAGATATGGCCAAAGTTCAGGCAAAAACGCTGTTTTTTGGAGGCTTTGACTGCATTTGTTTCACACTTTTTTTAAATTACGCCTAGATACACGGCTAGATATAGTGCACAAGATACTAATTTGTTCAAAACATCTAACGAAAAATGTTTAACAACGCCATAATAAGTACAGGGGTTTTGTATAAAAAGTATGACGAATTGAGTCCTCTTAAGTCTACTAAATCCTAACTAAATCCATCATCAAATATGAGATACAACTAATGTACAACTAATCCACATAAGAAAACACCAGCAGCTGTTACGAATGTTATGTAATGAATCTAAGCTTGTTTTGAAAAGATTGCTGAGTTTATTGCCGGCTCTTCTCAGCAAATGCAACTTTCCGAACCGGTATTAGAGTCAGAATATCCTAAAAAAATTGGCATATATATTGGTATTACATTTAATTTTGGGGTTCTGTAAAAAGTCCTGGTCCACCTGGTTTCTGCGTTTATCTCCTAATGATTCTACGGAATACTGTCAATTTTACAGGTTACTGATTGAGTGAATTGGTATGCTGAAATGCATTGACCAAAACTTTTTGAAACATCGACAATACTGAGGGGATTTTGCGGAAAAGAAAGGTCGCAATATCACATCCACGCAAAGTCAATCGTCGACTCGGAATAAAACTCAAACAAATCAACACATATCATTCCTAAATCAAGACAGAACAATAAGTGAAATTATCAAGATGGCCGACGTAGGTCGATAACCTTGCACTGTGCCCATGACTTAACTTACTTAACAGTCAATATTGATTTAAGTGTTACCATACACGTTATATTTGACTGTCTGCAATGCTTTGTTTAAAAAAGAAGGTATTTGATTAGTTGTTGTTCAATGCTTGCTGAAGTACAATGGCGGATTATGTATACTTCACTTTAGAATAATCAGAATTTATCTCATCAATCGCTGTATATTTCAGCAATGTTATTGAGTTGAGCTGTTAGACAGTTGTTGTACAACATTGTGGAGTTAATATTTTAATAAATAAAGTTATAGAAAAAATGGCGGAATTAACCAAAATACAAATCTATCTATATCTCAGCAATCGTCGTACATTTCATCAATGTGATTGTATTGCGCTATGCGACAGTTGTTAAACAACATCGTGGCTCTGATATTTTAAGTCAGATAATGTCCGACACATATCAGTATATGCCCAACTCTCGGTAAGACTATACGATACGGTGATCGGATTAAATCAACCACGCATGGTGGAAGTAGGGCGCATATGGCTTCTGAATCGGCCATTGAGGGTTCACGGTCCAATTACACGCTTCTTGCGGGCGATAGCTTTTTTTTAGGCATGCCCATATCAACAAACTTTTTTTTCAACACACTTGCTCGTAAAGTGACATTTATTGCTCCGTTTATAGTATCTTAATGCAGCTTATTACGCACTAGTGCTTTTTACTTTACATTACCGCACAGTTTTATGACAAGTATAATCCCGATTATGTTAAGTTTGTACCTCAATGCAATTGATATGTGCGTAGACGAAGCATTCTTAATTTAAACGGGTAAAACAGTTTGACAGCGAATCAAAACTTGTGCGCCATATTTGTTGACGTTTTCATTGATTATTATCAAAAAATCTGTATTTTCCTCACAAGTGTGTTGCAAAACGTCGTATGACACGCGTGTGCATTTATCATTACACTCTCGGCTTCCTTATCGCTTAATATTGCCTCGTCTGTAATTACAAACTTTTCACACATGTATCATAATCTACTATTAATTGGGCTTATTTTGGCAATGGCATGGATGAAACACGCCTATCCACTGGAACCAGGTTTTATGAAGCGATGACAACTCATATGTTCAAGTCATATATAAACTTAAGCTTACGGAACGAAAACATGAGGATACCACAGCACGGTACAGACTGAGTCTAACTTAATGGTGTGTTATTAGCCGCGGAACGCTGCGCATTAGCGAAAACGAAGATATGCGGTACATTCGAGATGACTAAACCTGCGCAAAGCCGGCTTGCAACGCACTTCACAGCCGCCATTAAGTTTGGTTCGGATTCTACTTTGTAGAGCTCGCCTGCCTGGTCTTCATGTTGAAAATCTGCTAAGCACCTAACGTTGGGTTGCAGCAGTCTTACTAGAGAGCTTGTTGAATAAATTCAACTCGTAAAAGTTCTGTTCAAAATTACTTAGGTTTTCTAGATGTAATTATCATTTTATAACGAGTATTGTAATGGGTAGAGAGTTGGTTAATCATGTATTAAAACCGGTGTTAAATAACAATGTAATAAATTAAGAAAGTTGTGTGTGCTGCATTTTCTAGAAACTAGAAAAGGAAACTTTTCTATCTGTAAGATTATTGTTCCTTGAAAGATTGAAATATCAGCTCCACAAGTTGGACAACAACTGTCTCACAGCGCAATACAATTATATATACGAAATATACAACGATTGATGAGATACAGACGGATTAGAATTAGTTCTGATCCGCCATTTTAATTTTCAAGACATTATTTAATCAAAATATCATCTCCACAATGTTGTACAACAACTGTCTCACAGCGCAATACAATCACATTGATGAATTATACAACGATTGATGAGATACAGACGGATTAGAATTAGTTTTTACCCGCCATTTTGATTTCCAAAAGACATTTACTTAAAATATCATCTACACAATATTGTACAACAACTGTCTCACAGCGCAATACAATCACATTGATGAAATATACAACGATTGATGAGATACAGACGGATTTATTTTCAAGTCTGCAATCAAGCATACCGACCCGCCTAGTAGTAAGCGTTTACCGTAGCCTATTGACACTTGCTTGACCCGGAGCATATCTCCCGCGATATCGACCCTTCCTTCTCGAATTTTTCGAAGCTGATTCCAGATCTTACATACAAAAAACTCTTTCGCTTTATTATATTAGTACGATAGACGTGAGTAGAAGTATATAATGTTAGGCACATAGATATAAATTAAATAATACGAGCCCTACAAGAGTACAGTCCACCCGTCCGTCACTTAAGTTGATTGTTACAAATGACAGATGAACTTCATATGTGAATACTCATCCATATAATATGTCAGGGAAAAACTGGCGATAGAAGGATGAAATACTTCTTTGGTTCAGCTTAGACGACAGACTCCGTGCCGCACTTTTTACAAGCTTTTATTTAACTTGCAATGTATGTATGTTTGTTCGTTCGGGTGGAATAATGCAAGTCGAATTTCACCCACTTCCAGTGGTCGGATTGACTTGATATTTGGCAATGCAAGCACAGTCACCAAAAAAAAGGTTTCATTAAAAAAAATTTTTTTACAAAAACTTATTAGTATGTGAAATCATAACCTATATAAATCTAAGCAGTAACTCACACGACGCGCACAAAGTCTGCGAAAGAATAGGATGTATACAAATCTCTATTTCTTCTTCTTATCCGTATTTAAAGTACAAAATAACACATCGCAATCTCTGGATTTCCATAGCATGTACGTCCCAAACTAGAACTGCGCCGACAGAATAATCGAAGATGCAATGTACGTTGTATGGTGTACTTTGAATCTGTAAAAATCCGTGACGGACATTTTTGTGTGCCGCAGACTTCTTCGCACAAAAAGTCTGTCGTCTGTACTGTACCTTATCCTCACAAGTTATTAAAATCTCATCTTCTATAGGGTCACCATACGTAGTTACTCCGGATTTGTCCTAGTTTAGGCGCCGGTCCCACAGAGAGAGTTCTAGAGTTCCGAGTTCCGAGTTCTGCATTCCGTGTTGACTATTGTGCACACAGCAAGCAGTCTAGAGTTCTGCAATGTTAGCTACTGATCACACATCATACACTTTTTTTACTTTTAAAGGCGCCACATAGCTTACAATCAACGCGGAATGCAGAACTAAGGCGATGATAGCTCAGTGAAAAAAAACTCAGAACTCTAGAATTCATTTCAGTGGGATTCGGCGCCTTAGAGGGCGCCCGGGGAGCGTCCGTCCGTTTCGAGACTAAATTAAGTTTAAAATTGTATGAAAATAAATAAAAAGAGCGTTTAATTTTTTTAAACACTGTTGACAAGCTTTTAAGCTTTTTGTCCTGGTTGCCAGATTTAAGAGATGGCAACTGAATCTCATGTCACTATCTCCGAGTTCTCACCCGCATTCCCGAGGGATATTTTCCCGGGATTAAAAGTATCCTTTATTCCAGGATACAATCTACCTGCGTGGCAAATTTCATCAATCGTGATGAAATTTGCCCATCACGCTTCAACGCTTCAACGGCTCAACCCATCGGGGTTGAGCCGTTGAAGCGTCAAGAGGCAACAAAGAAACATACTCACTTTCACATTTAGGTGGATATTGAGACGAGATAAGATCAAAATGAGATGAGATGTTTAGATCTAACATAACATAGTATATGTCTGACCCCTAACACGGCCGGCCGGTTACGAAACATTTATCATAAGTAGCCGTATCTTGTATTGCGTAACTACTTCGAATGTGGGGGCATCTATACTTCATAATAAAGTCATTGTTCTGTCTCTCTGTCTGTGTATAACCTATGTATGGCTTGATTATTCAATCGCTTACTGTTAATTTTAAACAGTAGAGTTAAAGAGTAAAAAAAAAAAATATTATTGGATGGTACCCTCCGTGCTATGCTCGGAATTTCTCTACGTGACAGGGTCCGTAATGAGGACATTCGTAGGAGAACGAAAACGACGGACATAGCTCGTAGAGTTAGTAAGCTAAAGTGGCAATGGGCGGGTCACATCGCTCGAAGAGCCGATAACCGCTGGGGAAGAAAGAATCTCGAGTGGCGACCACGTACTGGAAAGCGCCGAGCGGGACGACTTCCCACCAGGCTGCTGGATGCAAGCGGCCCAGAGCCGTTCGAAGTGGAAATCAATGGAGGCCTATGTTCAGCAGTGGACATCCATGGGCTGATATGATGATGATCGAAGCACTTTTGCGTTTATTTAAGAAACATTTAACTCGCTTTAAACGGCCACCCATGAAAAAGCCGACCGCACCGAAAGTCACTGAAAGTAATTCCACATCGTTTCAAAAATTCTACCTCATTTAAGAAAGCTGCTGTGACATTAACGAGCCGAATAGTAACAATTAAGGGATTTCAATCATTCTTCGTTATGGTTCTCAAAGTTTGCTTCGAAATCAAAAATAATTGATAGGCAATTATGAATAAACTGACTCTCTAGAACGAGTTCCAAAGGTTGTATTTTTACAGTAGACAGCTTTGAGAAACACTGACTAAAAGACCTTACGACACAATAATTGCACACTTCCAAAAAGCAAATTACAATCACACAAAATCGCACACACTGTTAACAAAAACAAGACTCATGCGAATTTGAACAAGGCTGTACGACCCATACACCATTGGCAGTACGAAAAAAAAAAACAACAAAATTGGTGAAATTTCAAAATTGGAACGGCGGAAGCGCATACCGCGCCCGCACGCCGTCTATTTCGGTCGTCTCTACCCATAATCTTTTTTGGTTGTAAAAATAAAATAGTCGGCATTCCTTTTAGAGGATAGCACGCGATATGTTTTGACATACACTTAAGAGGGTTCCGTAGTAACGAGGTTGAAATAATAACAAGTTTTCAACGAGCACGTCAGGCAATGATTCATAATTTAAAAGTTTTTATTAGTTTATCTTAGGGTTGAAATAAAAAATGGTTATCTGGATTGATAACCGTGATCGATAGCACAAACATAAAGCCCATCACAGACGTAGCTATAATATATATTAATATGGGCATATTAATAAATAATATAAATTACAGTACAGGTTGGTGAAGAAACAGAAATATACGTGTGCGGTCACTCGAAGATTTGTATTGAAAATATATCGTAATATGCCTTGCTATGATTTATATTAAGAGGACTCAATTCGTCATACTTTTCATATAAAACCTCTGTACTTATCATGGCGTTGTTAAACATTTTTCGTTAGATGTTTTCCACAAATTAGTATCTTGTGCACTATATCTAGCCGTGTATCTAGGCGTAATTTAAAAAAAGTGTGAAACAAATTCAGTCAAAGCCTCCGAAAAACAGCATTTTTGCCTGAACTTTGGCCATATCTAATGTACCTATAAATTGTAAAAGTAAAGAAAACATTTAGATACCAGGCTTGCAAATGTATTGGAGATTCTAAATAACTAACTGTTTTTTCACAAACTTGTAAGATTTTTTCACAAGGAGTATACTCCTGGAAAAAGTTTTATGAATGCGAAATCATGAATGACGACCTAGCGAAGTGGCCGCGAGTGATCAGCGGAATTTACCGACTGATAACCGACGGCTCTGATGCTGACTCTCTTTTTTCGCAGTCAAACATTACGTTGGATGAAACAACAAGCTTTTAGACTATGCTTGCGTTGAAATTGCGCCGGCCACAGAGGGCCACCTTAATATATATTATAGCTACGTTTGGGCTTGAATCTAAAAAGATAACACAATTACCGCCATGAAAACCAAGCGTGCCAGACGGACGGACGGATAGACGGACGGATTCCGTTGGCTTGGGTACGGAACCATAAACGTGAATTCCAGACTGATATTCAAGTGATTGAATAAAAATGCAGCATCTAAATGAAAAGTACAAAATATTTTGCATTTCAAATGTAAGTATTTCACATCACATCTCTGATGATCACATCTCCGTTCCTCCGTTAGCACATCAAAAAGCATCAAACACGACACATAACACGTGTGAAATGGGAGCACATACGCACAGACAGTTCCTTGACCTGCCCCAAGATGCGTACGCGTCTCGACGATGACATATGGCAAGTGATCAGTGAACCGTGTTTGGTAATATTAGAAACTAGCTGTCCGCCGCAGTTTCACCTCCGTTCCCGGGCTAAAAAATTGCCTATGTCCTTCTCCATACCATAGGCTATCTGCATGCCAAATTTCATGATGATCTATTGAGTAGTTGAGGCGTGAAGGCGTAACAAACAAACTCACTTTCGCATTTATAATATTAGTTAGGATGTTATTAAATCGCTGGATAGACATTGAGCTATTATTACTACGTATAGAGAAGACGCCACACATCACTTCAACTGGGCCCCAAGCGTTCTGATAGCGCTACGTGTTTCTACTGTCTGCTTAGACGACTAATTATTGTTTCAGCGCTAAAAAGAACTTTAGTTGACTCTAAAAATTGGGTTATGACATAACCTTTGCTTATGTAGATTCTCTATACGTAGTAATAATAGCTCAATGTGGATAGATGATTTTTCCACTATAGCTTTACCACCTTCGACCATATTGTCATTTATTTACTTGTTAAATAAAGGATAAAAAGTTGGAATTGTTTAGAAGTGTGTATAATATCATAACCCACTTCTAAATAAAAATAAATGGGAGCTAAGTAACGCCTAATTAATTAAGAACTGTGTTTAACTGAGACAGGTCAAATATTCTTACTTCAAAGATACATAATTCCTTAGCCCCTTTACACATTATAAGAAAAATGTCTTGTGTCTTATCAGACATGTCTTATAAGACATTCACTCGCTCTGGTGGTTATATGAGACCGTGCATATTACAAGAAATGTCTGATCAGACACGCCCATACATTTTACGTCTTCTGTCTGATAAGACACAAGAAATTTTCTTATAATGTGCAAAGGCAAGTAGTCCACAGACCACACAAGCTTTATATTGCTCTACAGTTGACTTTCACAATATTTTCTACTATGTACTCAAACTGCATTCTCATTTCGCAATATATTCCTAAGATTTGAATAAATGCAGTCATCAGTTGGCAAGCCGTAAATAAATAACATGTAACTTGCCATTCAAGTCAAATAGGAATATCTTAACATTTCCATGGCAAAAACGGTCATTGCCACTTGCGTCTGCGCACTCAGTATTTCGCAACTTCGCGCTGCCGGTGCAAGTTATAAGCTTCTAGCTAATGGCGGGCGTGCTTTGAAACTCCTATTGTTTCTTAGTCAGCTGTTAGTCGAATATACGGACACAGCGTTTTGCATTCTCATTTATAATGCGGACAGCAAGGGAATGGAACTTGCTTCCGGCGTCTGTGTTTCCTGACTCATATAATCTAGGGACTTTCAAGGCTAGAGTGAATAGGTTCCTTCTGGGTAAGCTAGTTCCATCTCAGGCTTCGTCTTCGTACCTTATGGGCGGGTCAGTGGCCAAACGCAAGCCCATTTAATAAAAAAAAAAGGAGTTGCCAGGTATGGTGTGCCGTCTTTTATACCTAACGGTGGGCAAGGTGTCCATTACATAAAATCTCAGTAGTTCGAAAGGAGGGGCTGTTTCTTAGTCAGAAAGGGTGTGAAGAGGTTTCTTCAGGGTCGGCAACGCGCGAGTGATACCCCTGGTGTTGCAAGCGTCCATAGGCTACGGTAACCGCTTACCATCAGGCGGGCCGTATGCTTGTTTGCCACCTTAGTGGTATAAAAAAAAAAAAAAAAAAAAAGAAATCCCGGCCCACGCACAACATATCCACCAAACAAAAAAAACATTGATTTTTAGGTTACTGTACCCAAAGGGTGCCAACGGGACCCGTTCGTCCGTATGTCAGTGGCTATATCACATGAACCGTGATAAGTAAACAGTTGACATTTTCACAGCAAATAATAAATAAGTAATAAAAAATTAAAGGGAACGGAACCCTTTGTGTGCGAGTCCGACTCGCACTTAGCCGTTTTTTATGAACAGGTGTCACTGGAGAATATGGATCAAATAAAACTTTTGGACGGAGGAGGTCAATACCAAACATTTTTACCCCATCGACCCTCGTTCTGGTTTGACAAAAGTTATGATAAATCTTTTGTTTTCTTGCTGTTAAAGACAACCATAGCAGAGTACCACTGCCTTACTATAGTTTCCTCGCGTTGTTTCCCATCACCGAATTAAGTCACAACATATAGCTGTCATCTTATTATCCGCCGAAACTTTATGCCTTGCGCCAAACCCGATCTACGCAATGCTGAGGCCTCAAAGGCTTGCAAAAAATAATTGATACCATCATTACAACCACACTAACTGACAGAAATAACATTCGAAATAAATATTATAGACATATATTGCGTTTTTATAATCTGAATCAATCAGAGATGAGATCAATTTAGAATCAGAGAATCAGGCCATTGAGGGGCAATGGGAAAATACCGCCACCTTTTTTTTTTTTTTTTTTTTTACTGTTTATAGGCCTGTGTTTGACCACAATCTCACCATGGTAAGCGATGATGCGGCCGAAGGTGGTGAGCACACAAAGCCTAGAAGGAACTGGCTCTCAAGTGCAGCTGTCGGAACACACCGAAAGGTGCTTGGCGACAGATTTTCAACTTGAGGGTGGTAGCCAGCCAGGCGGGTACTACAAAGTACCCTACCACCGTGCTACGGTTTCCTCACGATGTTTTCCTTCACCGAAATCTCAAGCTCATTGTAGGATTCGAACCCGGGACCTTCGTCTCGGTATCCGACGTCACTACCACTGAGCTATCATCGCCTTGAAGAATACAGAATACCGCAGCCAAATAACTATGTTGTGTTCCTGCGCGTGAGTAAGGTCGCCAGAACTCAACGAGTGAGTGATGCCATGTGTTGCAAGCTTCGGTAACCGCTTACCATCAAGCTGGCCACTTGTTTACGGACTCGAGACAGATCTGAACCACGAAGCTGCAAGTGTGGCGCAATTACCCCCTGGAGTTTTAAGACACATTTACCCCGTTTCCTTTGTTAACAATAACTAAACATTTAAAATACATAGAACGTTGAGGTCGGACGCATACTATAAGAAATTTTCTGTCAGAAATTTTCGGACGCCCGCCGGAAGGCACTTTCCCCATACATTTTGTTCTAGACCCCGCATACTATCCGAAAATTCTGAAGTGTCTGACGTCCAAAAATGTATGAGCAAGCGAATTTCTGACAGAAAATTTCTTATAGTATGCGGCCGGTCTAAAACAACTCCGGCGCAGTGGCAATAAGTTTTCTATGCACATTCATAACAAATGCACTACTAACGTCATCGCTTTACGAGTGTTGAATACTTACGACTATGTTATGACTCTAGTGGATAGCTATATACAGGTCGTTGTTTTGGTCAACGACGAACGACTCAGATACAAATGATACTGGTGCTAAAAAAATATAAAAAAAAATCTTTATTTTTTTTAATATAAAAACAAAAAAGTCTCAACGGGAATACGAGAGATTAAAGGGATGGGGCGACGGTGGCTTGCACCTAGCTCTAGTCTGCACACGAGCCTAGTAATCACACGTTGCGGTAAATTTTAGTGCAAATTGATTAAGGTAGGTACAGTACACAATCGTACTAGAACAGTACCTACTCGACCAATTTGATCTGCGCGTACGCGTCTTGAAATTAATGACTCTGTTCGAACAAGTGGCGTGAGAAAAGCAGTAAAACCAGAGCACGTGGTGGGTAGTGAGGAAGTGTCGGAATCGGAATTGATTTCGAACATAATTAACGTCATTGGGTTAATTGTTCGATAGACTTGAGGACCATCCGGTGTGTTCCAATTGAGATACGCCTACAATCCTTGAGAATTTAAATACCAGCGGTATAGATATTAGCTGTCAAAACGATCATCATTGGGAGCAATTATTTTAACTCATCGAGGAAAAATCCTTCTCTTCCTTTTATACCCTTCATGCCAAATCAGTAAATCAATGCAGATCAGTTCGTCATCGTCCATTATGATTTATCATGTAGTAGTTACGTCTACGTCTCTCCGCAAGCGCTAGATTACGACTAAGCGCGATTCAAGAAAGCCCGGTGCCCGGCGTGTGTGTGGCGATGAGCCCGGTTTCTATGCTGTTCTAAAAGAACAGAACAGAATCGGTAGGTCTGTGGCCGCCCTTAGAATAGTTATATCGAGCAATCCAATTCAGAAAGTAGTCAGTGATTTTGGATTGATACGGACCAATCACTGCATCTAAATGTTTATTGTGTCCTTGACTTAGCCAATCAGAGCGCATTGTCGGTGGTGGGCAATTGGCGGAATGGATTTTAAGCAAAGTTAACGTCATTGCGCTAATTTGGCTTAATTGTTCGATGGTATCCATTCACAGACGTATGAGAAAAATCTATATAAAGACCCCAATGTCTATAAGTTGATTGAAATTCGACTTGGAATACCAGGGATATAGCCATGCAGTGCAGACCTTGGAGAGCTCTTTTTCCGTTTAAAGAGCGCTGAGGGAAAACGGTAACAGGGCAGGGAACTCATTCGAAATCCCAATGATCCGCAGTAGGAGCATCAAAATATCGAAAAGTCTCCAAGAATATCTCTGCTTCATTATTTCGCGTATACTTTGAGAGCGTCAGAGCTATATCAATTACTTCAATAAACTGATTATTTAGCATATTATATTCTAGCCTAGAATTAATGGCACCATTAACCCTAAAAACCAGATTCATCTAAGGCGCCGCGAGACTATAGTGCGTAAAACTGTCAACAGCGCCATCTTTTGTTAGCCCAACGAGTTTAACAGCCTATGCAGCGGTTTTAGGCTAGATAAATTTGTCGTAAACCTATTTCTGTTTCTGATCTTCAAGTTGAAGCGTATGCTATTGTGTTAAGGGTGGAAATTGCTCGGCTGTGTTGTATTCCAAGATGTACTTCGTATTGATTAGATGTACTTTATGTTTGGTACATACTGGATGAGCTTTGATCGAGGGTGGACTAGTTTAACATAATTTTATGATCATACGGAGAATCTGTTATTGAAATAAACCATGTATTCTACCGTTTCATTCGATTACCTCAGAAATTCAATCTAAAAGTGGCATCGTTTGAAGCTGAGATGATTGAAGCTCGAAGTTGAGAGATAATGACGTCACATTCTCAAACTCCTTTCGACTCCTATGCAGGGCCGTATCGACTCCTCGGACACACAACCTACAGCCTACGTATAGAGAAGCTATCACAAGCAAAGGTTATGCCCCATTTTTAAGAGTCAACTAAAGGTCTCTTTTGCGCTGAAACAATAATTAGTCGTCTAAGCAGACAGTAGAAACACGTAGCGCTATCAGAACGCTTTCAGGAGTTTTTCATTTTTCTCGCAAACACCGTGATTATCAGGGCTCTTACGCATTTCGTTCATCTTTCTACAACAACAAGTGTGTCAACAAGTGAGTAGCTCACTTGAACGGAACATAGTTGTGAAGCTGAAAATCAGCTACCCTTTTGGCAGCACACCCACCGTAGACGATGCGAGAAAAAATTGTTTTAATTTTTTTTTTTATATTTTGTCTGTTTTTATTTTTGTGTTTTACATATAATTTTTACCTAGTTTTTTATCTTACAGTATGTTTCTTGCTCCTTTGTTTTACTTGTATTGTGCTGTTAATAAATGTTTCTTACTTTGATGTGTGGCGTCTTCTCTATACGTAGTAATAATAGCTCAATGCCTACAGCAGGTTATTTTTGAATATATACGAATTTATAACGAGATATCATTTTTTTTTCATTGGTTGACAATCCGCGAGTCATACCTCTGGTATTGCTAGCATCTATCTATGGGCTTAGGTATTCGCTTACCATCAGGCGGGCCGTATGCTTGTTTACTATCTAAGTAGTCAGAAGTTTCTCAATATTTTGTATATTTTTTATTTTGTTCGGGTCAAACATTCTTCTAATTGCAGATGAAGTCTTCCTGACGTTTTTTTCACTTTTCAACAAATCTTGTACAAATTAAAGAGAGAAAAAGACATAAATGTTTGTAGTGGGAAACAAAGGCTTTGTCTTCTGGTGTTTGCGCACCTACCCCCAATAAAGTCATAAGGGTGAAAGTAGGTCAACTTTTTGCGCTGGATATTCTATACCCTTTTTTTTTTTTTATACCACTTCGGTGGTAAACAAGCATACGGCCCGCCTGATGGTAAGCAGTTACCGCAGCCTATGGACGCTTGCAACACCAGGGGTATCACTCGCGCGTTGCCGACCCTGAAGTAACCGCTTCACACCCACTTTGAAGAACCCCATGCTGTACTCCATTGGGAAAACCACGGCGGGGAGCTCATTCCACAGTCCGAGCGTCCGTGGAAGAAAACTCCTTTTAGCCCGCACAGTTCGAAACAATTCTGGTTTCAATGTGTGAGGATGGACTCCCTGTCAATGTCCCCTTTCTATCTAACTACTTTATAGATACTGTATGTCGAATATCCATAGAGAATAGAGTTGCTTTTGTTAATATGTCATACAAGTAACTACATAATAACGAAGTTGTAAGCGTCTGTTTATGATGTAGCACACAATACACACATTAAAGTAAATTTTATTTAACAATGACATCACTATGCCATTAACAAGAACAAGAGTTAATAACTAACCATAGACACAAAAATATTGTACAGAAGGGTACAGTAGTACCCACCCAACTGATAAGGCGCGTCGTGAATCTTCGTTCGCACAGAAAAGTATGGCCCCGAAGATTAACGAAAAAATGCTTAAAACTTACAATCAACCTTAGATCGTCAAGATCGGTCGCCAGAGCTCATAGGGGAGGGGGGAAAGGTCGGTAACGCGTGAGCGATGCTTCGTGTGTTGCAAGCGTCCATATGGCTACGGTAACCGCTTACCATCAGGCGGGCCGTATGCTTGTTTACCGACCTAGTTGTATAAAAAAAAAAAAAAAAAAGATCACTACTATAATGTTCGTAATACACTGCAGCTGTTAGTTCCGTCTCACTAGCAAGTCACGCCCCTCCGCTCGGCGCGCGCTAACATGGCGGCAGCTGCCGACCAATAGCATATCCCAGCTTTGAAAATGTATCTTCTGCGCAGGTACATCGGTAAGCCATATCAGTTGGGTACTACTGTACACGTGTTTCAGAAACGTACACAGGACAAGACCATTATTATATATGTTTGTGGGGTGACAGTCCCATCTTTACGTAAAAAAATTGTATTCTTTGCCTGAAATGAGTGAGCCTGTGTCCGTAGTCAAGGACAACGCTCTCTGCATTATTTTGTGCCAATGAGTAACTTAGTTACTGTTATACAGTTCTAATGAAGTTGAAATTTGTATAGTAGATATATGAAAGGACTAGCTGTCCTCCGCGGTTTCACCTGCGGTAGACTATGTCCTTCTTCATACCATAGACTATCTGAATGCCAAATTTCATTATGACCCGTTGAGTAGTTGAGGCGTAACAAACCAACTCAATTTCGCATTTATAATATTAAGTTAGGATAGTTATAGTTCTTCAAATAAATTAACCTTGAAAATCATCACACAGGAACACATTACATGGATAAAATGTATGGATGTGATAATCAGGAACATATTCTATCTGTATGCCAAATTTCATCCAAATCCGTTCATATATTGAAGCGTGATTGTGGTACACACGGCAACACATCAAGCTATACATTTCCAGTATAAGCTGATCTCGCATTGTATAGGATTTCCGTACAATGAGAGTTCAAAGAGTTGGAAATGTATAGCTTGATATGTAGCCGTGTGTACAAACATCCAAACACACAAACTCACAAACATACAAACTTTCGCATTTATAATATTAGTGAGATAACCAGACGCACAGTTCAATCCGCAGGGGCTAAGAATTTAAAATGATGCGCAGGTTCCAAGAGTATCCACTAAGAGCAGATAAAGACAGGATCGCGAATCAAACCGCGGGCGGAAAGCTAGTTGTACGCATTAATTCTTTTACAATACGCTAATAACTACGGAAACATTATAAATAGGCAACTAGTCTTTCAGTAACTATTTTCCCATGCAACTATAAGTAGAAATACCCTAATTAATCATGACATCACTATCACCATGAGGAAGTAAAGGCGCGGTGCGGTATACCTAACCCACTAATAGCGTTATTATAGCACAGCTATACAGCTGTAAGTGCAAATAAAAGAGTCGTGCGTGCCGGCGGTATTGATTCGGCCTCGAAGGACTTGTGGCGCCCAACGTGGGGCCACGGTTTATATGGCTTTGGCGCTAACGGAAGCGGAAATTGGTTTTAATACAGATTGACTTGTGTGTAAACATAATTTCAAAAACGTGAAAGTGGTATGTACGCAGTTTATAACTGGCTCTTGAGGTTTGCTGCCGGAACTGAATTAAAGGCGCTTACGTATAAGTACCGGATTGTAAATCTGAGGCATATCAAATAAATATTAACATCTGATGTGAACGATAATTTGAGTGCTTTTATAACAAGACTGTTATTATTTGGTAGATTTATATATAGTTTATACTAGATTTTAAAAGCTACAAGATTTCGAATCTCCGATATATACATCGTCATTTTCCGAATATTCCACACTAATATTATAAATGCCAATGGTGCCGATTCTATTGTACATCGAACTAAACTAATTTTAGTCACATCACATCTCCTTCTTACGAACATTACTGAAAAAGGATAGGATATATTTAAAGCTGTCAAATTAAACTTTGCCGCCTTATTTTGCGTGTATTTAGGCGTAACCGCGATAGATGCGACTAAAATATTGAAAACAAGCATTGGACTGATTTGACAGGACTAAAATTCTTACATCCTTTTCAGAATTTTTTTACAAAATTGTTACGGTACTCTACAAAATTCCGGGTAAACTTTATCATGTCAAGTGAAGTACTACATTCCCCTTTTTGAGGGAAGGCTCTTACGCCTTTATTGCTGTACTTTAGTTGAAAGGTCATCGACGTTAGGGTTGGACGCGCGACACCCTTTGATTTTTACAGTTTCGTTGATTAATGACACGGTTAGGGGAGCGGCTTCAGACGGTTTTCAGTGACTAAATCATCGAGGAAAAATCCCGAGCAATTCAATTCCGCAACTAGTTAGTGCTTTTGCACTGATTAATAACAGTATCGACCAATCACTGCATCTTTATGTTTTGTGTGTCGTTGACTTAGCCAATCAGTGCGCATTGTCGGTGGTGTGGAATTGGCAGGATAAAATTCGGACAAAAGGAACATCATTGCGCTTCTTTGGGTGAATTGTTCGATGGCCTAAGGTCAATATTTTAGATTCATCAAGTAGGTAGGTCCACCTTCGTTTCTTCAACCGAAATCACTACCACTGAGCTGTCATAGCCTTAAAACCTGTCCCCCGAAAATTATTGATACCCGCAATTGGCAAGATTTTTTTATACCACTAAGGTGGCAAACAAGCATACCCGTCTGATGGTAAGCAGTTACCGTAGCCTTATGGCCGCTTGCAACACCGGGTATCAATCGCGCGTTGCCGACCCTGAAGAAATCTCTTCACACCGTTTTTGAAGAACCCCATACTGAACTCCATTGGGAAAACCACGGCGGGGAGCTCATTCCACAAACCGAGCGTCCGCGGAAGAAAACTCCTTTGAGCCCGCACAGTTCGAAACAATTCTGGTTTCAATGTGTGAGGATGGACTCCCCGTCGATGGCGAGAGTTGCGATGGTGGAAGGTAGCCGTGGGCATCGAGTCAAACAATTCTTAGTTCACGGAAGCTAAAAATAAATAAATTGTATTGTTAAAAGATCTGAGCCTCTCAGTTTAAGTGTATTCCGAACCGTTAGCGTCAACTGTAACATACGTTCATCAGGGCCTAAACTGACAAAATAAGAATTTGATTATTTTTAACCTGCTCCATACGTTATCTAGATATAAATCTGTAGCTATAGCAACATTGACTGTCGCAATAACTCGTTGCTTATGTGGCCATGGAAAATCTTAACAAACAACACGTTCAAGTCGTTAATTAGACAACAGTAAACAAAAGTCGGTGACGACAGTTATGTTCTTTATAGATCTTTAGGTTCTATGATGTTTGGTGATTAGTTGCTTTTGTAGCACTTTTATATGGCTATTTATGTTCTTATTTTGAAGATAGAGCTATAAGGGGTGTTAGAGACTAATTTAACTCCTAAAATAATAATATCCTGGTACATTCTTCACATACGGCTATCTGATCCCAAATTAAGCAGAGCTCGCTCTATGGGAGATAAGTGATATACAAACTAAATCTTTTTGAAGTAAAAACTTCTTTGGCGGCGTTGTGCACTTTTTGGGATGGGTAAAAAACACGCGTCAGGTCACGTGACCCTGATCGAAAATTCGTAAGACGGAGGGAGAGAGGAAGTATCCCCCTATCTTTCTACCGTGCGGCGAAAATGTATGCCTGCGCCTGCTGTTTCGTTTAGGCGGCGCAGGCGTGTGTGTTTATGGATGGAAGTTGATTTTTCTGAGAGATAAACTTTTTAATGTAAATAATTGTAATAGTTCTGAAGTGTTAAATTTTTAATGTAATATAAATTGTCATGTTTGTGTATGATAGCGCAATAAATGAATATTGTATTTTACCACATACATTATAGTATTTTTATACTGATAATTAAAGCAATTCGTGCAAAATTATTCCCTAACCATTCCAAAATGCACAACGTTAATATTCAAGTTTTCACTTCTGCCGGCACTCCCGGAGTGCAACCCGTTGTTTTTTTTTTGTAATTACATATAAGTATACTTATATAAATACTATTTAGGAACATCCATAACATACAAACAAACATGATGATGATGATGAAAAATGTACTCATTTTGTTTGAAATATATTCCGCCAATTCCCCACTACCGACAATGCGCTCTGATTGGCTAAGTCAAGGACATACTAAACATTTAGGTGCAGTGATTGGTCGATACTATTATTAATCAGTGCAAAAACACTTACTAGTTGCGGAATTGGATTGCTCGGTACTCTTAATGGGATTTTTCCTCGATGAGTGCCGACACAAGAGTAAAAGAGACAGAGCTAGTATAATATTCCTTCCATGAATACTACAATAACCTAATCAATACTAAAAGGACTGCGTGCCCCTATAAAAGCAATAAAAACATAATATAATGTAAAAGACTGGAGCTGGCCCCACATTGGGCGCCAAATTACTTTTATCGAACAAAAGTGCTGGCAACACAGCTTTTAGTGTGGTAATTTGTACGGAATATGGAATGCTTATTCAGGCATTATTTATGTGATTCATGAGTAATTTGTTTTTCTTTTGTTGAGACTGAAACGTAATAATATTATTATACAAGCTGTCACGTGGCTTCACCCGCATTCCCCAGATACAAGTAGCCCTGATTACTCGAATCTATCAAAGAAAGTCCAGTCAAAATCGATTCAGCAGTTTCATTGATTAACATGAACAAATAAACAGACCAAAAAACACGTAGGTTTGAACAACCGTCCATAAGCTGCGGTAAACGCTTACCACCAATCGCGCCGTATCAGTCAAAGATAGATGGCGTGGCGCCACAATAACCTGCATCACGCTTACGTAGTTTTCTCGAGAATCTGCATATACTGGGTGGAGACTCCAGATGGCATATTTTCGAAACCTATTTTGGGTTAGTCATGATGAACAACTTTTACTATGGGACCAACGGTGAACTCTCAAAAAAAAAATTTTATTCTTCATAGTAAATGTCAACCTTGCTCGATCATAATTAAAAGATCATATTGAAAAGTAAAAAAATTTTTTTGAGTATTCAGTGTTGGTCACATAGTAAAAGTTGTTCAGCATGACTAACTCAACATAGGTTTCGAAAATATGCCATCTCGAAATCTCCTCCTGTTATACCACTATCCGACATGTACAGTTGGACCGCGGTCCCCAAGCAAGATGCCCCAGCCTGGCGGAAGATCTTCCCTTTTAAATGGAGGTGTCATCCACCTTGCACCTCCATAGTGGAGACCCCGACGTGTTTTGTGACAAAAAAACAAAATTGAATGTAACAAAAACATCTGAAACCGCATTTGACTTCAAAATACCTCTTCGTCACCATATTTACAGTTATTTCAGAATCAGTGCCAAGCATACCCTTACCTCTGATGTCATACAATGATATGTAAACAATTGCCATCTGGCGAGTTACACTTGTGATAATAAAGCACAGCATTGTACCTACTGATTTCATAATAATTGTTGAGATGTCCTCCACATCTCAACAACTCTGAAAGAATCACGGCGAGATCCTTACATTGATTTGAAAAATAAATGAACATTTTAGTGGGTTTTGAATCACTTCCAATGTTGAGATTACATTACCAGCAATTTAATAATTGGTCTGTTTCACAAAAAACTTAAACCGACTTCAAAGTACACTAAGAAGTAATCAAATCCTGATCTGATGACAATGGGACCAAACGGGAAGTGTACCCTTTCAAATAAAAAAAGAATTTTCCAAATCGGTTAATAAATGACGGAGTTATGAGGTAACAAACATAAAAAAAAAAACATTCGAATTGAACTCCTCCTTTTTTTTGAAGTCGGTTAACAAAAGCCTAACCGGTTTTGGTCGTGATTCGCCGGCATGGCATAGAATTTCGCATTTTCATCCAGGTACTAAAGTTATTCCTTATCCACCAAGGATAAATTATAATGTCATTCCAACGTCTCTAAAACCCAATTTTCTGTACAAATCTCGCCATGATTCTTTAGCACACAGATTATGAGGATCTCTTGGGAGCGCACTTCACTCACAGCTCTGATCAGATCTCAAACTAAGCAGATCTACTATGGAAACCATATAATTTAACTGATATACTTCATTACATAGCACGCAGACTATATTCAATATCATTAGCATCTGCCTACCCTGCTCCCAGCCATTTGTAGTCGTTGCAATATAAACGTTTCTTCAACTCCATCCTTCTCATTTATCCGTCATATCGGCACTCACTCCTTTCTTACTCCTACCATCTTTCACACGATCCATCCATCTCTTTTTCGGCCTTCCTCTTATATCGTATATCCTAAGACTATTTAAATACAATGCAAAAATGTGATAGTTATTTATCAAAATTCCCAACAAAATCATGCAAACGCAATAAAAGCAATAACACGGTACTGAAGGAATTTCACAAAACCCCATAACTAAAGATAGGCGAAACTTTCAAGGGTTGTATTTATTATTTAGCTACAGACTATGCGGCGTCGTAACCCTCTTTCAATTTGGCGCAACGCAGGGAAATTTGCAAATAGATTGGTCGGCCAGGGTTTATAACATCACGTCTGTTATGGGACAGTGGAGATGTATATTAAGTAGTCATGGAGGTATTGAATCCAAGGGCATTTGCAAGATGGCTCATTACGTGGACGGTGGAAGACAAGAATATATAGGGTGTCTGGTAATTAGTAAACGATACTTAGACACATGATGGTACTCATGATAACAAATAACTTTCCCAAAGAAACAAATAGGGATAAATAACTAAATTAAATAAAAGCTGGATGGTGTATTCTTATTCTTGTTATGTACATTTAAAAAATTGTTTCTTTGGGAAAGTTGTTTGTTATCATTACTTATCATGAGTACAATCATGTGTCTAAGTATCGTTTACTAATTACCAGTCACCTATATATGGTTGTAGTTCTCTCTGCACTTGCATCTATGGCTAAGTGACAGTTGTAAAGTTCATAAGTGCCGTATGAGGACCTAAACTGAATTAATGACTTTCTGATTTTGATTTAAAGACCCCCACTCGTTCAACGAAATGTAAACACTCAAAGAAATGGCAACAGGGTAAGCTCAGCGATTGTAGCAACATTTGCGACCTTTTATTCACGCCAGTGGCAAGTCTTGTTGTTGAAAACTTAAGAATTCTAAATTGTGCCAAAGAAACGCTCGTTTTCATACTATGTGTTAAACACATAGTATGAAAACGAGCGGTTTATACTCTACTCCAAATCTGTGGCAATTATACTAGACAGCACCAAAAACACTAGATCCAAAGTTCACAAATCAATGACGTAAGATTCTAAAAATACGTCAGTACATCGAATAATCAGGCCAAATCTCGGGAATCACGGTCGGTATGGGGTCGTCGTACTCATTTCAACCGCTGAGTAATGTTTGAGAGATAATTACCACTCCCTGTGGTTGTTGACTATGGATATTCTTTTTTATGGCAACAGGTTGACGAGTTGGCAAACGGTCCATCGTTTTTGGTATCGTAGCTTGACGCTTGCAATAGAAGAGGTAAAACTCACGCGTTGCCGACCCTGCACAAATCTCTTCACAAGTGTTGAGGAGACACATTATGGAGGAGGACATTTGGTACTACCAGCACAGCGCCTCATGGAGTTCTGGTTGACCTTAGTCACTTTGGTTCATATAATGAGAAGGTCCTGTCAGAGATTTGTTACGAGATTTTTGTGGTATTGGTACAATTTATGGCGTAGGACGAAGAACAGGTAATGCGATCATAAGCGCAAGGTGGTGATTTAAGTTGCCATCAAAGATCCGAGGAGCTAATGTCCATCTAGAAAAAATGGCGGAAAATAAACAAACTCAAAGCTAACTTAATCTCAGCAATCATAGTATATTTCATCAATATGATTGTATTTCGCTATGAGACAGTTGTTGTACAACATTGTGGGGCTGATATTTTAACGTATTAAAATTTTTTGGTACGAAAAATGGCGGATGAAAATCAAATCTAATCAAATTTAATCTCATCAATCGTTGTATATTTCATCAATGTGATTGTATTGCGCTGTGAGACAATTGTTGTACAACATTGTGGGCTGATATTTTAACGTATTTAAATTTATTGATAAGAAAAATGGCGGATGAAAATCAAATCTAATCAAACTTAATCTCATCAATCGTTGTATATTTCATCAATATGATTGTATTGCACTATTATACAGTTGTTGTACAACATTTTGGAGCTGATATTTCGGGTGACGATATTCATCACTACATGAATTCAATAAGTTAACATTTTCACGGTCGATATGGGTTCGTCGGCCGAGCCGCGAGTCGCGACCGAGCGACGCCCATGGCACTGCATTGTCATATTATATCGACCTTCAGTCCATGTGACTTGTTACTGTAAGAATAGAACGTTAATAATAGAGCGAGACACAAGATTGTGTTAGTCAGCTCTTTTCTTGAAAGCGTCTGAAATCAAATTAAAGCATCTACCGGTACATGTATTTATTAATTCAATCGTAATATATTTGTGTTCATATACAATTGCGACTTTGAAATTAATATTTCCGTTCTAAACAGACGTAAGTGCCAAAATGACGTCATAAATACGGTTGACAGCGTTCCGTAAAAGTGCGACTCGCTCGACGCGCCCGGAACGTGCTTTACACCGTGTGTGTGACTTCATAAATCGTTTTACGGTATTCATAATGTGACCATTTATTGAAGTGAAAACTTCTTTAGCGGCGTTGTGAACTTTTGGGATGGGTAAATAATGTTAAACTCGCGTCAGATGTTACGTGACCCTGATCGAAAATTCGTAAGACGGAGGGTGAGTTCACATTTTTATAATATTCTCTAGCTAGCCGGAAGGTAGGTACCATTTTTGTTCCCGTTTTAAGTTGGACCAAAGATTTTCATACGGCATCGTGCCTCTACCCAGATGGATAGTCGGCCTTACTAAAGCATGACATTTAATATCACTCCGCTTGAGGGGCTCCTGAGCAAATCGCTCTCAGTTCGTACTGCGCACGGCTGTCATCGCGTCATACTCGCTGTACTGATTAAATAAAAAATCGCACCCTTCCTGGAAGAATGTTGTAAGTGAAAAGTGTCAACTTTTCAGGAGCGTAAAAAAACTGTCCTAAAAATTTATCAACAATATTAAAAATATGTAGTATACATCAAATGATAGCTAAAACTACCTGTGAGGGGCCTACGTGTTCATATTTTAAATTTACTCAATGTGTATTGAGAAAAACCTAAAAAGGAGCGTTGCGTAATTATTCTTCGAAACATATTAAACACTTGATGGAGTAATTATGAATATTGCATTGTTGACATGTTATGGAAGTCTCGCTGTTCGGTATTATTGCAGATAACTCTTTATTTGAATTCTGATTTAGTAGTGCATTCAATGTGTAAGTGTCGTTTACATAGGTTTTCCTCGAGCTACTCGTTTGTGTAAATAACGTATCAATTGTTATATAATGTAATGTGGATAAAAGTTTCGTGGAAAAAGTAAGCAACTAGACTTGCACTACGATACCCACCAAATAAATTCGTTCAAAATGTATGTAAGTATGAATATGCTATTAGTCATATGGAACTTTAGTGAATAATTAAAGTGCAAATATATTAACTTAGTTTTTATGACGGAAATATAAATATTTTAATGTTGCAATATTTTACATATTTGTATTTTATTCCTTCATATTGAAGATAAAAATTATGAAAAAAATTGACAATATGTATTAGCTTTTTCTTGATTTTTTAGTGCAATAAAAAAAAAACACGCAAGTCGACTTGCATCGTTGTTCCAGGGGGGGTGCGAAATGTCAACTTGCGTATTAAAATACTGTCACAACACTTATAAAAACCAAGGAAAAACTAAAAAACTAACCTTCCATGTGTAAGTATTGCGATTTCGTCACTTTTAATTACCTAAACTTTTAAATACTGTCAATTATGGCTTGTTTATTTCGTGTTCCCATAGAGGCGACTATCCTTCTGGACGTTTTAAATTCTTTGAGTTGGACCTACGGAACATGTCCATACCACGATGTACGTTTCCCTCTCAACTGTTCAGTCCATAGATCACGAGTTCAGTCACTGGCGCTACTCTCAAGCTTCCCCTTGTGTAACTCATTCGATATCTTATCCATTCTTATCACTCCACACATCCATCTCAAAAGAGGTAGACACAGCGTTTATTTGCTCAAAGAGCAGTTCGACGGGTGAAGTAAGGTGGAGGACCTCACAGAATACCGCAGACAAATAACTTTATGTTGTGTTCCTGCGCGTGAGTAAGGTCGCCAGAGCTCATAGTGGAGTGGGGATGGATCAGTGACGCGTGAGTGATGCCTCGTGTAGCAACTTCCATATGGCTACGGTACCCGCTGACCATCAGGCGGGCTTACGACCGACTACGTCGTATTAAAAAAAAACTCGACATCATCATCTCAGCAAGCAAATCGTCTTTCAAGTGTCTTCTTTACTGCCCAACATTCCGAACCATAAAGTTGTTTCCGAATCTGAAGCAGATAGTCTGACCTAATAATTAGTTCCTTTTTAGCGACATCTATCAATAACACTGAGATAGTTCACACACTGAAAGATAGATGGCGTGGCGCCACATTATACTACATCCTGCATCGCGCTTAAGAAGTTTTCTCGAGAATCTGCATATATACTTGTGTCCGACATGTACAGTTGGACCGCGGTCCCTGCGGCACGATGCCCCAGGCTGGCGGAAGATCTTCCCTTTTAAATGGAGGTGTCATCCACCTTGCATCTCCATACCTAGAGGTGTGTAACTCATCAAAAATACTCGAGCTGCATAATAGCTCACGGCTCAAGTGTGTGAGCCGGTTCAATGAATCAGCTCGCAGATCAGCTCATTTTGTACCTACATGTAGTTCACGATTTGCGTGCGCGGTCAATGCGAGCCGCACGTTGCGGCGTCGTATTGAGCCGACTGAGCTGCCGCCGCGACTCTTTTCATACTTTAGAGTTGGAATCATTTAAGTAATTTTTTATTTTCTATTTATGTTAAATATTTTATATTTATTCATTGAATTCGATTGATACATTATTATTTAAATGTTTTAGAAGAAACAATAATTCCTAGATCAGAATCACTAGACTAATCTGTGTAGGGACTCACAGATACATTATGTATGACCCCGATTGAGCCGTGAGCTAGTCATTTGTTGTTGAGCTTTAGCTCAACGGCTCAAACCCATTTGAGCTGATTCATTGAGCTGATTCAGAGCTGAGTTACACACCTCTATCCATACCATGTTAAAAATAAAACATACAACAGTTTATATTTTTAAAATGATAACTTTATATTTATAAGTTGATAATAATACAAATATTAATTAGTTACGTCATTAATCCTTGTACAAACCTGTGTTAATTAGTATAATATTTATCCTTATACCTAATGAAACCAGAAAAAATACGTTATCCTTAATCACAGAACAGCGTGTGTAATTATTCCATAAATAAATAAATATCCTGTGACATTCCTCACACACGGCCATCTGATAACAAACTAACGCCAGAAATTAATTTCGATCAAATATGCAGTGAGTGCATGTACAGTCACGGAATGAAAAGGTTCGTCACCTTAGAGTCGGTTTTCGCTTGCACCACATTTCAAGAATCAATTTTAGTATACCAACAAGAAGGTTTTAGTTCAGCGAGTGAAGCGAGCGAAGCGTCTCCGTTTCAACTTGGACAAAAATGCTTTCGTATATCTGTCCAGATTTCCGGAATCACCTCTACAGGTCGCATTTCTCAACCGATTCTCGTGGAATTTTGTGAGCAGGTTCGGTAATAATATGGATTTTTTTTGGAGAGTCTTTGACCTAAGTGAGGTAAAGCAAAGCGTTAATTCGCTGAAATCAGTCGATTGTGGAAGTACCTCCACCTTACAGAATTGTATTATTGTCAGCGGACTGTAGATTAACTGGATTTTTAATAATAAAACAGAGCAAATATCTCAATACGTGATGCACCATTTATTGATTTTATCAAAGAGAACAATTGACAGAAATACAGTGTTGCAAGTACATAATGCTTAAAAGTACACAATTAATGTTGGGTTGCCAACATATTGCCAGGGCACACAAATTCAAAAATACAAAATGAAACTTAATAAAAGAATCTAATATTGTTGCAATAGCTGCTAGTTAACAATTGGTTTGAGTGACAATGCTTTGCCAAGGCATTTTCTTAAGACACAATATTAATTTGAAAGAAAAACTTATGTTTTATGTAATTAACAATTTTTAAATGAAATTACTATGTTATGAACTTAATCAATATTAATCATTACATTCTACAGGTAAAACACAGATTTTCATTACAGCTCTTCTGTGTATATGGCCATTTGAAGTTTTTACTTCAACAACTCTGACCTTACCATCCTTACCTGGGAAGGTATTAACTATCCTGGCCAGAGACCAGTATAGTGGTGACAAATTATCATCTCTTAGGATTACTAATGTTCCTATGTTTACATTTGGTTGTACATCTTGCCACTTAGGGCGAAATTGTAACAGATTTAAATAATGTTTGCTCCAGACCTTCCAAAATGATATTTTCATTTCATTACAAATTTTCCAAAACTGTGATCTAGTGATCATGGTTACATTTGGTTCTGGATAAGTGTTTAAGGCAGTCCCTATTAAAAAATGACCAGGAGTAATGCATGAGTAATCATCTACATTATTTGATAATGGCATGAGCGGCCTACTATTTAATATCGATTCAATTTGACATAATACAGTGCATAATTCTTCATGAGTGAGAATAGACTTAAGTAACACTCTTTTTAAATGATATTTTACACTCTTTACACCGGCTTCTGCCAGTCCAGCAAAAACGGGTGAGTAGCAAGGCAAAAAGTGAAAATTTATTCTTTTTTGTGATGAAAATTGACAAACTTGCCTTTTGTGATTTTTATCATTACACAATTTATACATTTCATTAAGTTGTTTACTTGCACACTTAAAGGTTGAAGCGTTATCACTATAGATATCTGTAGGCAATCCTCGCCTGGAAATAAACCTATTTAGACAGGCAATGAATGTCTCCGTTCTCAAGTCCGAGGCCAGCTCCAAATGAATAGCCTTAGTAGTAAAGCATACGAATAGGCAAATATAGCCCTTTGTTATGACTGGCTTTCTTATTCTGGCAATTTTAAGTGGAATTGGACCTGCATAATCTAAGCCAACCTTTTGAAAAGGACGACATACGTTGACCCTATCAGGCGGTAATGATCCCATTAATTGCTTAGCAGACTCTGCCTTTAATCTAAAACAGATAGTACATTTATGCAATACCTTTTTTACTTGTCTAAGGCCATGCACAATCCAAAACCTTTGATTTATTGATGACAAAACCAACTTAGGGCCCGCATGGAGTCCTTTTAAATGTTCACTCAAAACAATTAAGTTCGTGACACGCGAATCCCGAGGCAATACAATAGGATGTTTCTGTGTATAAGGAATTGAGGCATTTTGCAACCGACCGCCTACGCGAACTAGACCCTTGTCATCAATAAACGGACAAAGAGGTTTTAAATTTCCTTTTACAATGGTTTTATTACATTTTAAAGTATGAACATCATCTGACAAATGAATTTGCTGTTCATATTTAACAATCATTGATAATGACTCATCCATTTCCTGAGTTGTGACATAATTAAGTTTGTTTTTGACCTTTGACCTTGCATTCTGACTGAAGCGTAATATGTAAGCTAAAACTCTTATCATTTTATTGATATCAGAAAATTTATCGAGAAAGTCTAAACATAAAGTTTGCTTATCAGAAGCAGTGCAAACTAATGCGCTTAAGCATACAGAGTCGTCCTTAATCTCAGGCAAGTCTTGTAGTAAAATTAAATTTGATTGTGGTTTGTACTCACATGAATGAAGAAACTCTGGGCCTTGCCACCACAACTGATGATCAGCCAGCTCGTGCGGCATGACTCCTCTGCTAAGGCAATCGGCAGGGTTCTCGTTCGAGCTAACATAGCACCATGTGTATCGATTTGTGAGTTGACATATCACCTTTACTCGGTTTCCTACATATGCCCTTAGTGTATTTATGTTAGTTTTAAGCCAAGCCAATACAATTTGTGAGTCTGAATAAAGTATAATATCGTGTATATGCATTTTAACAGCTAAAGTGTCGTGAGCTCTACTTCCGAGCTTTGCAAGCAGCAAAGCAGCGTTGAGTTCCAGTCTAGGCACTGACAAGCTTTGATGTATAGGATTTACTCTCGATTTTGAACAAATCAAGGAAATCTTTACATGGCCAGTAGAATCGACCATCCTAAGATACACACAACAACCATAAGCAGTAGTACTAGATGCGTCAGCAAACCCTATAATTTGTGTTAAATTGGCGTTGTGTAGGCACATGTGTCGCTGTATGTACATTGGTTTCATTGTCAGCAAGCTATTATAGAAATCGTGCCATAGTTTGAGCAGTTCACCATCTGGCAATGAGTCCCAATTTAGTTTAGCTAGCCATAAGCGTTGCATTATAACTTTAGCACCAACAACAATGGGTCCGGCAAGCCCCAATGGATCATAGAATTTACTTATAAAACTAAGGATTTCGCGCTTAGATTGCGGCATGCAGCTGGCAGTTGTTGGGCTTGATATTATTAATGAGTCTGAATTAGTGTTGTAATTCATACCTAATGTTTTTAATGAAAAGTTATTTTTCTCAAAGTCAACTTCATCAAAATGTTGTCGATTTTGTGGTATTTCTAGTAACAATTCTTTTGAGTTTGAGACCCATTTATGTAATTGAAAACTTCCATAATTTAATAGACTACATAGTTGTCGTTTAGCTTCTACTAATTTTTCAGGAGAATTTTCACAATATAAAATGTCATCTACATATGCTGAATTGTTTATAATAAAGGTGGCCAAAGGGAGTTCATCTTTATATTGATCTGCTAAGAGTTTTAAACATCGGGTTGCCAGATAGGATGAACTCTTTAAACCATATGTAACTGTGTTTAGTTGTATACATTTAACACTTTCGTTTGGAGTGTCTCTCCAAAGAATATTCTGTAATGACCTGTGTTTAGAGTGCAATAATATATTTCGAAACATGTTTTTTATGTCAGTTATAAAAAAATATTTATCAACTCTGAATAGTAACAAAATATCGACTAACTCTTTTTGTACTACAGGGCCATTAAGTAAGAGATCATTCAAAGAAGTTTTTGTGTTAGTCTTCATGGAACCGTCAAACACAGCTCTGCACTTTGTGGTTTTACGGTTTAATTTGAGTACTGGGTGATGAGGTAGAAAGTATACCGGATCAGTATTCAAATTATACTGACTGATGTCAATGACCGTACCATGACCCAATTTTAAATATTCATGAATGAACTCTTTGTAAAGTAAGTAAAGATTTAAATCTTTTTTAAATCTAGCTTCTAGGTTATGAAATCTTTTTAAGGCTAAATGAAGTGAATCACCTAAAGATTGATTAATTGAATCTAATGGCAACTTCAAAGGTAAGACAACTTGAATTGTATTAGTTTTTGTATCAACCTGAACATTTTCACAAAATATCTTTTCACACAAGTCATGCTCCGAATGTGCTTCTTGGAATGTTTCAGGAACACTTTCGGTCTTCCAAAACTTAGAAATATTTTCACTTAAGTCGGAGTCACATTTATTGCAAAATAAAGATACTTGGCTTGGTTGTGTATTTTGTGTACATATGTTACCTGAGATTACATAACCAAATCTAGTATTTAATAATGGTGCTGTAGTTTCTACAATGCTTCCTGTATGGGCCTCAATGTTGGACAGATGTAAGTGAGGCTCAGGCGGCAGTAACACCTGGAATACAACATCGGCACCAATTAAAATGTGTATATTACTTGGCTCATTGAACTTCTTGTCAGCAAGAGTAATGTTGGGGGGTAAGACTAATTTATTTAAGTCAAACTTCCTTTGTGGTAACTTTGAAGTTATTTTGTCAAGTATATAGCATGTAATTGGAACTTTGAAATCTTGGGAGAGGGAGTGTAGTTCTAGGTTAACCTTTTCATTCAGTTTACTCAAAGAATTGCCTATACCAGAGACTGGAGTAGTTACCGATGTGTGGACTTGCACTTTTAATAAGTTTGCAAGTTCTTTTGTAACAAATGACATTTGTGAACCAGTGTCGAGCAGAGCTTTGACAAGAACTATAGTACCATTGCTCGCTATCAGTTTTACCTGTGCTGTAGGCAGCAATACTTGTTCAGAAGCGGCTTCTGACATCAGTGTGACTGGAGATGAGCCTTTGTCATCGTGTAATAACGTGTTGTGCTTCTGCTTACAGACCTCACATTTAAAATGATATCTGCATTTTTTGTAGTGATTATTTAAACAAATCTCACATATATTGTTATCTGTGATGAATTTAATTCTATCACTTATAGCCATTAATTTAAATTGAGGACAAAGAAAAAGTTTATGATTGCACTTACATAGCAGGCAGCTCTTCACATCCATACGGGTAGATGCAGTAGGCTCAGCAGTGGAATTGGAGGAATGTCCTTGTTTCAGTGTGGCAATGTGAGCAGTCTTCACTGGTGATGGATGCCTGTCTGGAGGACCCTCTGCATTCTCAAGCGCAAGAGCACGCTTTTCTAAAAAGTCAATGAGATGTGTGACCTCGGGGTCGGTTTCCCTAGCTAGTTGGAATTCCCTATTACACAATGAATCTAACTTTCTAGTAAGAATGCAAAGTATGATCGGATCCCATTGGTCAACAGAATGCCCTAAGTTTTTTAACGCAGCTAATTGTTGTTTTACAGTGGATATAAATGTCCTAATATTACTAGCTGTAGACTTAACCATGGGAACAATATCTAGCAGAATGTGCAAATGCTCATTTGATATCTTATACTTATTGTCATATCTAACAGATAAAATTTTTCTTGCTTCTTCATAACTTTCACTACACATGGTAAGATTTTTTACTAGGTCATAGGGTTCACCCTGTAGGAAGCTCCTAAGGTAAAAGAACTTTTGTATATTCTCAAGACTAGAGTCTTTATGTATGAGTGAGTTAAAAAGCCCTATAAAGGTCATGAACTCTGAGTACTTACCTGTGAATGTAGGTACACTTATGGTTGGTAATTTTGTTTTAGAACATTTCTTATAACTAGTGTTATCCATATTTTCTAATAATTGTCTGATAATTGTTAGTGTGTTAATATATTTGTCTTCAACTTCGTCAGCTTCTACGTCATCTTCCGTGATTGCACTTATTTCTAGGTTAAATTCTTCATATTTCTGAAAGGCGTGCCTGAGGCGCTCTTCCTTCAGCAGTAATGCCGGCTTGGAGAGCTGCTCGTACTCCTCAGGTTTCTTGAACACCTTAACGATTTTTGTTATTGAACCTTTAATTGTAGCACGTTTTCTGTTGAGAGCTTTAAGTTGTTCATCCATGGCTCAAACTATGAAAAAGCTAAAAAATAACACGAAGTTTTCTGTTACTGTTTGTGATATAACAATATGTTTTGTTGAAAGTGGCACTTTGTACACGTGAGGAACTTGTGAGGAATATGGCGCCGGGGGTGAAAAATCTTCCCGTTGCGATGCCGATTGTTTGTTGCTTGATTTTGGCAAATCCAACAAAATAAACCTCTTACTCTGTTAACTATTTGTTTATGGGTCGAATGGACCATGTATTATTGTCAGCGGACTGTAGATTAACTGGATTTTTAATAATAAAACAGAGCAAATATCTCAATACGTGATGCACCATTTATTGATTTTATCAAAGAGAACAATTGACAGAAATACAGTGTTGCAAGTACATAATGCTTAAAAGTACACAATTAATGTTGGGTTGCCAACAAGAATACCGCAGCCAAATAACTGTATGTTGTGTTCCTGCGCGTGAGTAAGGTCGCCAGAGCAAGGGGAAGTCGGTAACGCGTGATGGTGTGCGGTAACCGCATCAGGCAGGCCGTACGCTTGTTTGTCGGCTTAATTATAAAAAAACCACGACCGGGCATCAAACCTGCACGCGAACTGGCCACGTATTTCCAAGAAACTCACCCCACCCCTAAATGAGCCAATTCCCCTACATGCAAATGGAATTCTCTACTGTTATTGACAGGTCGATGCGGGTTCGTTGACCCGGCGACCGGGTGTCAGCTGTCACCCATGGCATTATGGTGTCATTGCTGACCTCTAGTTGAACTGTAATTGTTGGGTATAATCATACGAACGAGTATAATGGTACAGCACCGATACCGTGAACTTACGACAAAGCCTACTAACGTGGCTCATTACGTGGAAGACAAGAATATATGGTTGTAGTAGCTTCTCTCTGCACTTGCATCCCCCTGGCTAAGTGACAATTGTACTAATAAGCATAATCATAATATATATATTGTATAAGTAAAAGCTGTAATATTAAAAGATCTTCCACAAAAAAAAAACCTTGCTGAGTTTCTTGCCGGAGTCTTCTCAGTTTATGTGTATTCCGAACCGGTGGTAAATTCAACTGTTTGTACACACGGCAACACATCAAGCTATACATTTCCAGTATAAGCTGATCTCGCAGTGTATAGGATTTTCGTACAATGAGAGGTCAGCTTATATTGGAAATGTATAGCTTGATCTGTAGCCGTGTGTACCAATTTAACGTTCATAAGTGCCTTACTAGGGCCTAAACTGAATAAATGACTTTTTGATTTTGAGCTGTATCATATATCTATACTAACTAGAGGTCGCCCAGGAGTCGAAATTTCGACTATAATTTTTCATCACAAATGAACTAATATAACTTGACACTGGCAATAACAAGTCTGAAAAAGAATTTGGTTGGTTGTCTTACTACAAAACTAAGAAGAAGAAGAGAACATAAGAGTATGCTGTGTCAAACGCATGGTAGTATATGTAATGTTTCGCATTGTAGTGTAACGTTTTTTTTAAATTAAAATAATGTATTTAAAATGCATAACATTTTTTTTACTTTATTAAATATTTATAATTGTTTGTTACAGCGGCAATAGAAATACAAATTCTGTGAAAATTTCAACTGTCTTCCTATTACGGTTCATGAGATATAGCCCTCTGAAAGACAGACGGACAGAGGCTTAGTAATAGTGTCCCGTTGGCATTCCTTGGGTATGGTGCAGAAAAAAATACAAATAATTGACCATCAATACTATATATATATATAATAAATAATATTTTAATAAAATCAAGAAAAAAATGATGATGATAATTAAAATTAATAATATCCTAAATGTAAAAGAATCTAAATGTAAACGTAACGTAAAAAAAAGTAAACGCAAAAAAACAAAGAAAAAAAAAAACTAAATGTAAAATTATATATCAACACAATGCAACTTCACGAAAATGATTGGCAGTCAAAATCTGTGTTACTGTCGGTACATAAACTTCGCCGTTTCAAGCTGTATGGACATAAGAATCTGCTTGATTTTATGTTTGAAGACATTGTGACTAATTGCTAAAGTAACATTGTCCTGTGTACTTTTCACCCCTAAACCTCTGAATAAATCACAAATTCAAGATGCAATTTACACGCAGATTGTAAATTTGTCGCCCTAAAACCTATCTTTGTGATCAGAACCACACCCGGCCACAACATCACAATATTAATTCAGAAATAATAACCTCTTTTGCAAACGTCCGTTTGACAGCTCCCATCATAATGACACATGTCACTTTAACAAATGACAGCTATCAGTCAGGACTTAATGAAGTTGGTGCGATCGACGACGCGACCCCAACGAGCGGACGACGACCTTTCGTCGAACCGAAGGATTTTATGTCGAATTAATTTCGCCATGTGACGTAACTTAGTCGAATTTAATTTAATTAGGGTCAAGTGCGTGAAGAATTTAATTTAGAGGGTTCAGTATTAAAAGGTCACTTTTGACGCATATACATCTGAATGTAAAGACAGTGTATTTAAAAAAAAATTAAGGGGCGACTCTGACTCGCATTTGGTCGGCATTTACATACAATACGTGCCACTACAGATGAGACTTGACAGTAGAATTAGATAATCAATTTACATTAATTATAGTACTAGAATGATTTTTGGCATATCGATAAGAGTTATGTATGGATATGATTACCTGAAATTCGCAACCGATTTGGAAGTACGGAAAATGGTGAAAATTGAAAAAAACTTTGATATTGAATAATTCCTAAACAAAAATTGTGGTACTAGTTGCGACAATACCATGTCTTTAGAGAACCTACCTTCTCAAGCAATTTGGACCGCTTGCGATATACGGAACATACCTAAACTTAAAAGAGTGATTTTTCGCCTTTATCTCCTAGGCAAAATGTGTGGTACTAGTTGCGAACTCATTGGTAACTTGTATCTGGTTTGGATTATACCAGATAAACAAAATTCTCGGGATATGATGCCAATAGTGAACTTATTAAACGTATCAAGTTTCAATAACATAGCTCTTATACTTTAGATTTTATTGATATCTAAAAAACCGCGATTTCGTAACTGACTCACTGATGATCATCAAAACTCATAGGGTACTTACTGAAGTCCTAGAAAGCTGAAATTTGGTATGTAAGCTTCTATTAGTACACAAAAAACAAAAAAATAATAAATCTTGGAAATTTCAAACAAAAAAATAACATAAGCAACTTACAAAAAGAAGTGAAATACCACCAAAAACATTTTTATGTAAAATGTTGCCGCCAAGACATATGGCTCGTACGGTCAAAAAGTTATCAGATCTCATGTAGAACCAAGCTTATAACTCTACATGCACTTACTCTACAAGCCCTAACTTCACAAACTCTACACACCGTAGTCAAAATATGTGGCTTGGCCGTTTCAATACTACAAGAATTGAATAACAAAAAAGTAAAGAACAGTGAATACATTTTTCACCTTACTCCCATGTGACGGTAGCGAAACGGCCAAGCCATATATTATTTGACTAAGGTGTAGAGTTTGTGAAGTTAGGGCTTGTAGAGTAAGTGCATGTAGAGTTATAAGCTTGGTTCTACAGAGATCTGATAACTTTTTGACCGTACGAGCCATATGTCTTGGCGGCAACATTTTACATAAAAATGTTTTTGGTGGGATTAGCCTTTTACACTTAGTTTTAAGTTTGCAGCCGTTTGCGATCTACGGAACCCTAAGAAAATACTTTTTGGTAAATTCTACTTCTAGCAAAATTAGCTATTAATTAACTAGAGAGGTAGAGCATAGCGTAATATTCGCTCAAAGAGCAGCTCGACTGGGGAAGTACCTCCACCTTACAGAATACCGCAGCCAAATAACTTTATGTTCTGTAAAGTTGTGTTCCTGCGCGTGAGTAAGGTCGCCAGGGCTCATAGGGGAGGGGGGAAAGGTCGGTAACGCGTGAGCGATGCTTCGTGTGTTGCAAGCGTCCATATGGCTACGGCAGGGTTGCCAGCGCTTCAGGGGGTAAAAAATAGTAGAATAGTGACTTTCTTTCACAAAAATAGTGACATAATAGTGAGTTCTTCGTCTAAATAGTGACCAAATAGTGATATATTCTCAAGCAATTTAGGAACTTTTGTGAAACCTAGTAGACTTTTTCACCATTTCAGAGCTCATTTGCAGTATATCCGTGAGAAATTTGTAGGATATGGGATGTAAATGATGGACAAGACAAATGCTACAATAAAAGTATAAGAATATTTATTAAGATACATAATTTTTTACTTTTTGGGGATTGAAGTTGCACGCGTCCGTAAGTTTACCCTCATGATCCTTGGGTGGTGCTAAACGAGCAACAAATTCTGATGGTAGGCTTCGGCCGCGGCTTGTCGCCACCGCCCGAACTAAGCCACACCGCCAAGCGTCTGCCGTGGTCCAGCGTGAAGTTCGGGGAAGCTAATTGTGGGGTTGGGTGTAAGCAGTTGCGTTGCACTAGTGAACCGGTCTCGACGATGTAGGTAATGTGTACGGGTAGTCTCGTCTTGGAGGGTAGCGGGATCCGAAGCACGGTTCTCCGCTGGCCGACAGCAGTTAGAAGGGAGCCCAAGTAGTACGCCAGCTATCTACGAAAGGCTATCCCGCCAACTTGCAAAAATCCCGAGGTGCTCCATCGTGCCGGTTGGCGACCGGGTGAGAGGACCCGATGGCCACAGCAGTTCGTCCCCGCAGGCTCCAGACGAGCCTCCCGTCACTGTCGTAACTGTCACTCACCCACTCACCTATTCACTCCACATCAACATGACCAAAAGTAAAATAGTAGCGTTAAAAAGCGGAAGCACGTCCTCTCACTCAAAGTGCACCTCTCTAATATTCGAGGTCAGCACTCCAATCTCGACGCCGTCCATCCCCACCTTGAGACGGACAAGCCTAACCAACTATTTCTCACGGAGACGCAAATCAGATGTCCTCCAGACGCGGCATACCTATATTGCCCAGGGTATACCCTCGAGCACAACTTCAAACCACGCGCTGTGATCTGTGTGTATGCTCGCGATGACATCTGCTGTCGGCGTCTCCGTGGCCTTAAAAAACAGGTTTTTCCGTCCTGTTGATATCTCAAATCCTCTATGCCTCTGTCTACCGATCGCACAGCGGTGACCAGAAGATGATCGGGCTTTTTCAATACCTAGGCGAAACGGCGGACGTGGTACAGCGAAAATATCCGAGCGCGCGGCTGGGCCTCTTGGGGGACTTTAACGCTCATCATCGTGAGTGGTTGTACCTATACCAGGAAAACGACCTTGCTGGGAGAGAGGCGTTGAAACTAGCAACTACGCTAAATCTCTCTCAGCTCGTTTGCAAAGCCCACGCGCGTTCTGGTTGTTGCTGATCTCACAGCCAACTGCTTGGACCTTCTGCTGACAACAGATCCTGAAAGGTACTCAGTGTCGGAGAATGCCCCATTGGGAACCTCCGACCACTGTCTGGTGAAAGCTGTGATGTCCTACTCTCCGCCTGACCCTGGCCTAAAAAGCTCTAGGCGAGTTTGGCAGATTAAATTCAGCAGATTGGGATGAGATGATCCCTGGCGGCGAACTTGCTTTACTTCCGATTTTTTACCCGTCCAGCTGTGTGAGTGCCATATTAGATGTGATATGTTGAGCTATGGAGTATTATATCCCATTCTCCAACATATCACTCAATAGCGGTCTCCCAAGTGGTACAATGCTGATTGTGCCTCTGCTGAGGCACGTAAACAGTCAGCTTCAGTGGCGTAACAATAGGGTGGCAGGGCTGGCAAAATGCCACGGGCCCCCGATGCAAGAGGGCCCCGGCCCAAGAGGCCGCGAGCTAAAAATATTTTTTACATTGTACACACGGCAACACATCAAGCTATACATTTCCAGTATAAGCTGATCTCGCATTGTATAGGATTTCCCTATAATGAGAGTTCAGCTTATATTGGAAATTTATAGCTTGATCTGTAGCCGTGCGTACCTGAGTTACAGACCTCACGATGTTGTTCCTCCACCGAAAAGCTAGCAAATAGATGATGAATGCATTGAGATATTATGTTCTATGGATATGGATGTAAAGTCTCCAATACGCATTGGGCTAGCGTGGGGACTACAGACCATTCCCTCTCGCCCAAGATTGGAGGCCATTTGGTATAGTTACTATACTCTTTGGAGGGCCTATAGCCATTAGTGGGACATATACAACGTGTAATTGAGTACGCTGAAAATCTCGAAGTTTATTAAAATTACACTGAGTACAACGTGACGATTTTTACTGATAGGGCCCCATCAAAAGAATTTTCCACGGGCCCCAGATGGTATAGTTACGCCACTGGTCAGCTTACCGGATCTGGGTGGATTCTCGCACACGCAAAGCTCCTGACACGGGCTTGAAGAAGAAAGGCGTTAACATCGCTGCCAAATAGTGCAAAAAGGCCCTAAAGAAGGCGCGTTTCGAACATGTTGACCGGATCGGGAAAAAGCTATCATCTTACCCCTCTGGGAGTAAAGCTTTCTGGTCCGTTGCCAAATTGGTCGAGACTAATTTCTGCCACCCGTCGCTGCCGCCATTGCTGAAGCCTGATGGATCACTAGCTTACACTGCTGTATAGAAGAAGGCCAATTGGTTTGCCTGTCTATTTGCAGAGAATTCATATCAAGACGCTGGTTTACAAACACTACCCACTTGCAACTGCCAAATGCCGGACATCAATATCCGGCAAAAGGAGGTTGTAAAGGTGGTCCCGACGGCATTCCAGCCATTGTCCTGCGCAATTGTGCGCCCGAATTAATTCCTGTCTTGACACTCCTGTTTCGCCTCTTACTTCAAGTTCCGAAAGTCTGGAAGCTTGCTAACGAGCAACCTGGGCCTAAGAAGGGCAGCCGTGACAATCCTTCATACTATCGACCGATTGCGATCACTTCCATACTCTGCAAGACTATGGAGCGTGTATTGAATCGGAGGCTCCTGTCATACCTCGAAGATAACGAACTCCTCATCGATCGACAGTACGGTTTCTGGCAAAAATGGTCCACTGGAGATTTTCTTGTGTATACCACACATCTATGGAGCGAAGCCATTGCGAGACACGGGGAAGCAATTGCCGTTTCCCTCGATATTTCTAAGGCTTTCGATAGGGTCTGGCACAGCAGCAGCCTTCTAAGTAAGCTTCCTTCATATGGAATTCCTGATGGCCTGTGCGCTTGGATTTCCGATTTTCTGAGTGAACGGTCTATACAAGTGGTCATACACGGGTGCTAGTGAGACCTATTGGCAATGAATGCCGGAGTTCCTCAGGAATCAGTTCTCTCTGCAACCTTATTTCTGCTGCATATCAACGATCTGCTAAAACCCGGTATCTTTGTTTGGGTACGCAGACGACAGCACTGTTGCAGAGAGATACATTTCCAGCGTGCGAGCCACCAGTGACGAGATCCAATTGCTTCGAGAGGCCATGGTAGAGCGTTTGAACGTGACCTTACAGGCGGTCTTCGATTGAGGCAAAGCCAATATGGTCTTTTTTGACGCCACCAAGACACAGACGTGTCTTTTAACCGCCAAACGGAGTCCATTCCACCAGGCTCCTACTTTCTGAAATGTATACTTGCACACGGTCTTGACCCAGCTCCGATCTTACCCTAACGCACCTTACGTCTAAGGAAGGTCGGAACCATCGCTACGCAAATTAAACTCTCATATGGACGGCTTTTTCGGCGGTGGTTTCGCGCGCACGTAGGACGCATGTCACTGCATTGGACCGAATCGCAATCGCAATAGCTTATATTGGACGCCGCGTTACGTCAGCCAGAGATGACGTAATCATGTAAATCATATCGTTTAGGGAAAAGAAAAAGCTTATTTTTACAATAACTAAAGATTATTGTGCTACAAAACTTTGCATAGCGAAAACTGAACTTGAAAGTGATATATTTTTTCTTTTTCCTTAAAGTAATTGTAGATACGAAATGAAAAAAAAATTACAAGTTTACCATAGATTTATAACAATCTATGGCCAAACTAGATCTCGCACAACATATACTAAGTGATTCCGCGCGGGACTAATTTGTCCCCTACCAACGCGAGTTTATCGTAGTAAGCGAGTCTAGGTACAATTAAACCACTTCTGAGCTCTGAAATAGTGACAATAGTGACCATATTCCGAAAATAGTGAGAAAAGTGACAGGATTTTAAAATAGTGACTAATAGTGATAATAGTGACTCGCTGGCAACCCTGGGCTACGGTAACCGCTTACCATCAGGCGGGCCGTATGCTTGTTTACAGATTTAGTTGTATAAAAAAAAAAATTGCGTATTCTGTATTATTGCTTATATCATGTTGGTAGGTCAACTTCTACTTACTTTGTGATCTCAACTGAAGAGAACATTACGGAACATAGTTATTTACAAATAGAGATACCTATAAATCGTCTACTGCGCAAGTCATACCACGTGTTGTGTCAAGACTAGTGTTGCCAGGTGTCCCGATTTGCGCGGGACGTCCCGATTTTCAGGGGTCTGGTGACACGTCCCGATTAACCCTTGATCGGGACGCCAAATGTCCCGATTTTTCACTAACCTCATGAGTCTTTACTATATTTGATCATTTTGACAGGAAAAGTGAATATAACTAAGCTGCTACTACATACAAATATTTTTGCTTTCATTTTTTCTCACCAAATTCAGACTTTCACTACTGTCCCGATTTGAAACCCAAAATCCCGATTATTTTATCCTTACGTTCCGAAATTTGACACACGGGACCTGGCAACACTAGTCAAGACTCATCTTTAGTGGCACGTATTGTTTACTTACCTTTTTATCTTATTTTTAAGTCGAGTCGGAAACCGAACCAACATGTCGTTACCGATAATATTAACTAATTACTTCCCTTACAAATTTCCTGAAACACACATTTCCTCAGAAACAGCGGCACGCACTTTTGGCACATTCGACAATACAACGCTCCATTGAGTCACGGCTAGGGAATGCAAACCGGTTTCACCGAAAATCGAAAAACCGGTTATTCGGTACGGTTTTGACCAACAAAAAAACCGGTTTTACATAAAACCAAAACCGGTTTTTCGGTTATTTTCGGTTTTTATTTCAATGTTTGGAAATACTAAAAAAAGGAAGATTTGCCGCCGTTTTGTAAACTGAGTGCAAAACAGTGAGTATTTTTGTGATGAACTGAAGTGTATTGATGTGTAGTGTGTTGAGCTGGTAAGAAAATAACTTATAATGATTATTGTTTTTATGATATAAAATATGTTAAACTTTGTTTTACAATACATATGCAAACTAGCGTACGGCCCGCGCCTGATGATAACCAGTTACCGTAGCCTATGAATGCTTGCACTGGCAACATAACGGTTATAACTCGCACGTTGCCAACCCTCAACCTTTTTGAAGCGGGGAGCTCATTCCACAGCCTGAGCGTTCACGATAGGAAGCTTCTTTGAAACCGCACAGTACGAGACCATTTTGGTTCCAATGTGTGTGGATGGACTCCCCGTCGGTGACTACGATGGTAGAAGGTAACTGGGCCTGATGGTCAAACAATTCTTCAGACCACTGCCCGTTGGAAAAGTGCTATAACACACATAAGAAGGCAGCGTCTCCTCAGACTAAGGGGCTTTAAAACACTTGTGAGCGCGGGATCGTCGACAATTCTAACGGCACGTCGCTGAACTGAGTTTAAATACCCAAGCTGGTATCCAGGTGCCCACAGAAGTCAGAAATACTCCATTTGGGCCAGACTTGCGACTTATATAGTTGCTGTCTTTGTCTCGATAAGAAGTACTGCTTCGCTCTATTAATCACACCGAGTTTTTTGGATACCTTGTAGATGACTTTGGAACAGAACGTCTCGCTATAAATATTAATGCGAAGGATCCCAATGCTTTTCGTGACATGTTCTAGAAATGAAGAGCCACAGAAAATGGACTTTTCTAAACGGTGAATGCGCAGGCTTGTGTGTGACTTAGTGGTGTTGAAATAGACTAGGTTTAGTCGACCCCAATCGAATCCACTAGTTTGTGTACTCTCGTTTTAAGACGTAAGTTCTTCGCGCCTTTTCTCCAATATAGAACGAGGGATATTTGCACGGCTCGTGTAATGAGCTTCCCCTGTAATTTCATCTGCATAGCAATTAATGCTGGCAATCGAGAGTATATCATTGATATGCTGGAGGAATAGTGTTGGGGATAATTCAGAGCCTTGCGGGACGCCAGCATTAATGTCATGCTATCGGAGCAACTACTGTCAATGAAGGCTCTTATGTATCTGCCAGAAAGCAAGCTGATTGATTGGTGTTATTTTTTACCCGTCTGCACGACAACAAAGAATGGGTAGTGTTTTTATTTTATCTAAAGACAACATTCGTATAGTAATATACACGTTTTTGTGTACACGCAAGTTGCTGTGCCGCTATAATAAGCCATGTTCATAATATTACGTGTGAAATGAATATTATAACGTTCGAAACATAATTTAATAAATGTTTAAATAAGTACTTCTTAATTACTGATCTATTTTTTAACATAAAGTCATCATATCTCATAGCAATTAAAAACCAAGCAAACGTGATATGTTTTTATGATTTCATTCGTATAAAATAAAATCAAAAGCAACGAACCGAGTAGTCTATATAAACGAGTCTCTGATGAAAACGAATCTACAGAGTTAAATAAACTATTATGTCCATCAGTTTGATGAAAAAGAGATGGATGAATTGTATGAAAGATGATAATGGATAGAAGGGACGAATGGAAGAAGCGTACATATTGCGCCGATCCCAAATGATTGGAAACAGGGCAGGCAGATGGTGATGATGTTTCTTTTATACCCACTTCATTACCTTTAACTGATAATAATTCCTCAGTTTGCGATTTTTACATCTTAAGCACGGTTAGTATCTATAATTCAAGCTATAGAAATAACGTCCCGAGCTCACAAGCGGTTTAGAGTCACTCAGTCTGAGGAGAGACTTTGCCTCGTTATGTGTGTTCTACCGCTTGTACAACGGAGAGTGTTCTAAGGAATTATTCGACTTGATGCCCACAGCTACCTTTCACCATCGCAACTCTCGCCATCGACAGGGAGTCCATTCACACACATTGAAACCAGAATTGTTTCGAACTGTGCGGGCTAAAAGGAGTTTTCTTCCGTGGACGCTCGGACTGTGGAATGAGCTCCCTGCCGTGGTTTTCCCAATGGAGTACAGCATGGGGTTCTTCAAAAAGGGTGTGAAGTGGTTTCTTCAGGGTCGGCAACGCGCGAGTGCGATACCCTTGGTGTTGCAAGCGTCCATAGGCTACGGTAACTGTTTACCATCAGGCGGGCCGTATGCTTGTTTGCCACCTAAGTGGTATAAAAGAAAAAAAAAAAAACGTGAAAGAAAAAAACGAGCGAACATTAAAAAAACCGGTTTAAAACCGGTTAACCGGTTTTTACATCTCATAACCGAAATAAAAACCGGTTTTCATTTTGCCACGGTTTTGCATTCCCTAGTAGGGAATGCAAACCGGTTTCACCGAAAATCGAAAAACCGGTTATTCGGTACGGTTTTGACCAACTAAAAAAACCGATTTTACTTAACACCAAAACCGGTTTTTCGGTTATTTTCGGTTTTTATATCAATGTTTGAAAATACTAAAAAAGGAAGATTTGCCGCCGTTTTGTAAACTGAGTGCAAAGCAGTGAGTATTTTTGTGATTAACTGAAGTGTGTTGATGTGTAGTGTGTTGAGCTGGTAAGAAAATAACTTATAATGATATTTTTTTTTATGATATAAAATATGTTAAACTTTGTTTTACAATACTTATGCAGCAAACTAGCGTACAGCCCGTCTGATGATAACCAATTACCGTAGCCTATGGACGCTTGCACTGGCAACATAACGGTTATCACTCGCACGTTGCCAACCCTCAACCTTTTTGAAGCGGGGAGCTCATTCCACAGCCTGAGCGTCCACGATAGGAAGCTTCTTTGAAACCGCACAGTACGAAACCATTTTGGTTCCAATGTGTGTGGATGGACTCCCCGTCGGTGACTACGATGGTAGAAGGTAACTGGGCATCAGGTCAAACAATTCTTCAGAACACTGCCCGTTGGAAAAGTGGTAGAACACACATAAGAAGGCAGTGTCTCCTCAGACTAAGGGGCTTTAAAACACTTGTGAGCTCGGGATCGTCGACAATTCTAACGGCACGACGCTGAACTGAGTTTAAATACCCAAGCTGGTATCCAGGTGCCCACAGAAAACAGAAATACTCCATTTGGGCCAGACTTGCGACTTATATAGTTACGGTCTTTGTCTCGATAAGAAGTACTGCTTCGCTCTCACTTAATCACATCGAGATTTTTGGATACCTTGTAGATGACTTTGGAACAGAACGTCTCGCTATAAATATTAATGCGAAGGATCCCAATGCTTTTCGTGATGTTGAGGGACATGTTCTAGAAATGAAGAGCCACATCAAATGGACTTTTCTCAACAGTGAATGCGCAGGCTTGTGTGTGACTTAGTGGGGTTGAAATAGACTAGGTTTAGTCGACCCCAATCGGAGTAGTTTGTGTACTCTCGATTTAAGACGTAAGTCCTTCGCGCCTTTTCTCCAATATAGAACGAGGGTTATTTGCACGGCTCGTGTAATGAGCGTCCCCTGTAATTTCATCTGCATAGCAAGTCATGCTGGCAATAGAGAGTATATCATTAATATGCTGGAGGAATAGTGTTGGGGATAATTCAGAGCCTTGCGGGATGCCAGCATTAATGTCATGCTATCGGAGCAATTACTGTCAATGAAGGCTTTTATGTATCTGCCAGACAGCAAGCTGATTGATTGGTGTTATTTTTTACCCGTCTGCACGACAACAAAGACTGGGTAATGTTTTTTTTTTTATCTAATGACAACATTCGTATAGTAATAATTACGTTTTTGTGTACACGCAAGTTGCTATAATAAGCCATGTTCATAATATTACGTGTGAAATGAATATTATAACGTACGAAACATAATTTAATAAAAGTTTAAATAAGTACTTCTTAATTACTGATCTATTTTTTAACATAAAATCATCATATCCCATAGCAATTAAAAACCAAGCAAATGTGATATGTTTGTATGATTTCATTCGTATAAAATAAAATCAAAAGCAATGAACCGTCTATATAAACGAGTCTCTGATGAAAACGAATCTACAGAGTTAAATAAACTATTATTTCCATCAATTTGATGAAAAAGAGATGGATGATTTGTATGAAAGATGATAACGGACAGAAGGGACGAATTGAAGAAGCGTACCTATTGCGCAGATCCCAAATGATTGGAAACAGGGCAGGCAGATGGTGATGAAGTTTCTTTTATACCCACTTCATTACCTTTAACTGATAATAATTCCTGCGATTTTGACATCTTAGGCACGGTTAGTATCTATAATTCGAGCTATAGAAGTAACGTGAAAAAAAAACGAGCGAACATTTAAAAAAACCGGTTTAAAACCGGTTAACCGGTTTTTACGTCTCATAACCGAAATAAAAACCGGTTTTCATTTTGCCACGGTTTTGCATTCCCTACTTAAGACTGCGTATAAAGCAAAATAACAATCTTAGAATTGAAATTTAACCAAGTAAATAGTATTTAAATGAAAAAATATTTTTATATGGGTATTTTCATTATATACGCGAGGGTTCTACCTGAACAAAAACATAATGGAATGAAATTTCCTCGATAGAAAAAAATCACAAAGCTACCTCTAATAATAATGAATTTTCGGTTTTATTCGTTCATGGTGTATCTAATTAAGACAAAAATTCGATAAATAATATCACTAACATATGACCTAGGGCTGCTACTAACGATTTTTTAAAATATTCTATACTTTACTAGTTATTTAGATAAAAAGCGCTTAGTTCATTTTTGTTCCGCGGAACACGCTATCTCCATCTCATCTGCACGCGAAGATTAAACATAAGTTTGTTTCATCTGACATTGCCATATTTTTCTGGCTTGGTACGCACTCTTAAGCTGTCAAAATAACTGTACATGTACTGCATGAACCGCTTTCAAAACTTCTGAAGGTCAAGAATTACGAATGACTTCTAAAAACTGCATCACATGTCATTCTGTCACATTTATCTAGCTACTTACGATTAATAAATCTACTTCGATAAGACACGATATCATTTTTAGGGTTCCGTAGCCAAATGGTATAAAACGGAACCCTTATAGATTCGTCATGTCTGTCTGTCCGTCCGTATGTCACAGATGTTGAAACTTGGTAAGTTGATGTATTCTGTGAACCGCATTAAGATTTTCACACAAAAATAGAAAAAAACAATAAGTTTTGGGGGTACCCCATACTTAGAACTCAAACTCAAAAATGTTTTTTTCACCAAACCCATACGTGTGGTACTATCTATGGATAGGTCTTCAAAAATGATATTGAGGTTTCTAATATCATTTTTTTCTAAACAGAATAGTTTGCGCGAGAGACACTTCCAAAGTGGTAAAATGTGTGTCCCCCCTGTAACTTCTAAAATAAGAGAATGATAAAACAAAAAAAAATATATGATGTACATTACCATGCAAACTTTCACCGAAAATTGGTTTGAGCGAGATCTAGTAAGTAGTTTTTTTTTAATATGTCATAAATCGTAAACTGCAACCGTTTTTTTTTTTCATAGCAAAGTTGAGTTAGTTAGTATTACACGGAACCCTGCGTGCCGTGTGCCTCCCGGCATAGAATAGGGCCAACCCTTCCAATCCTAAGGGTGTCGTAAAAGGCGACTAATGGAATACACCAGTGGACGGGCAGCAGCGTCCATCTGTGATACGTATCATTACTGCGATCACCAACCCGCCTGCCAAGCGTGGTGATTACGGCAATACCCCCCCAAATGAATACACAAACACAGCAACGGCCCCCAGTCCCCGGCGGCCCCGCTATCCCGGGCTACGGTAGCGGTCACGGTAACGGCGGGGCAGGGGGTGCTAAGAGTCTCCGGCAGAGATCCGGCTACCAACACCGACGACTGGACCTGGTAACATATAATGCACGGACTCTGAGGACCGACGAGAAGCTCATTGAGCTGGAGGAAGAAGTGGACAGGTTGCGCTGGGATATTATGGGATTATCAGAAGTCCGAAGAGAGGGGGAGGACACGATAATCCTTAAATCCGGTAACCTGTTCTACTACCGGGAGGGTGATCACCTGTCACAGGGTGGTGTCGGGTTTATTGTCCGCAGGCCCCTCATCAAGAATATAGTGAGGATAGAGAGTGTCTCACCGAGAGTCGCATACCTGATACTCAGAATTACCAAACGGTATTCGCTGAAGGTCATTCAGGTATACGCTCCGACCTCATCACACCCAGATGACGAGATAGAGACATTGTATGAGGATATCTCACGAGCCATACATGCCTCTAAAACTCACTATATGGTATTGATGGGGGACTTTAACGCGAAGCTAGGCATTAGGAATGACGAGGAGCTGAGAGTGGGGCAGTTTGGAATTGGGCAGAGGAACCCTAGGGGGCAACGGTTGGCCGACTTCATGGAGTTGGAGGGACTCTTTATGATGAACTCCTTCTTCAAAAAGCGGCCGCACAGGAAATGGACCTGGACTAGCCCCGATGGATCCACCAAGAACGAGATAGACTTTATCTTGACGACAAAGCGGCAAATCTTCAGTGATGTTTCTGTGATCAACAGGGTTAAGACCGGCAGCGATCACCGTTTAGTAAGAGGCACACTGAACCTGAAGATCCAGGTGGAAAGATGTCGTCTGGTAAAGTCTACGCTCCGACCCCAATCTGCATATATCCAAGACCCTGAAAGCTTTCAGCTCGAACTTCACAATCGCTTCCAATGCCTGGATGATTGCGTGACGGTGGACAATACGAACAACAGGCTCGTGGAAACTGTCCATGCGGTAGGATCGAAGTTCTTTAAGACCCACCGCACGAATAGAACCCAAAAACTCTCGGATGAGACTCTCAAACTCATGAAGCGACGACGTGAAATGAAGTTGCAGTCTTCAGCTGATACAGCCGAATATCGGCAGCTAAATAGGCAGATCTCAAACGCAATGCGACACGATATACGACTCTTTAATACGTCATGTATTGAAGAGGCAATAAAACAGAACAAAGGTTCTAAAGTGTTCGCAAGAGATTTGTCTATTGGTCAAAGCCAACTGACCAAGCTGAAGACCGACACCGGCAACATCATTACGTCAAAGCCAGAGATCTTGAGAGAGATCGAGAAGTTCTATGGACAGCTGTACACCTCGTCACGGAAACCAGATACATTACCGGTCAGTGACGCAAGAGCAAAGTTGACCCGACATTACACCGAAGATATCCCGGACGTCAGCCTGTACGAGATTAGAATGGCTCTGAAACAGCTTAAAAACAACAAGGCGGCGGGTGAAGATGGAATTACAACAGAGCTTCTGAAAGCGGGTGGTAAACCGGTACTTGTAGTCCTTCAGAAGCTATTTAATTCCGTCATACACGAAGGTACAACGCCAGAAGTGTGGAGTGGAAGCGTGGTGGTGCTCTTCTTCAAGAAAGGCGATAAGGCCCTATTGAAGAATTACCGCCCGATCTCCCTCCTAAGCCACGTTTATAAGCTGTTTTCGAGGGTCATTACGAATCGTCTCGCACGTAGGTTTGATGACTTCCAGCCTCCCGAACAAGCCGGTTTCCGTAAAGGCTTTAGTACCATAGACCACATACATACACTCCGCCAGATTATACAGAAGACTGAGGAGTATAATCGGCCATTATGCCTGGCGTATGTGGACTATGAGAAAGCCTTCGATTCAGTCGAAACATGGGCGGTGTTACAGAGTCTACAGCGATGCCAAATTGACTATCGCTATATCGAAGTGTTGAAATGTTTGTACAGTAAAGCCACCATGTCAATCCGAGTCCAGGACGAGAGTACGGTACCAATCCAGTTGCAGAAGGGTGTAAGACAGGGTGACGTAATTTCCCCGAAACTCTTCACCACTGTAATGGAGGATGTTTTCAAGCTCTTGGACTGGAAAGGATATGGCATTAACATCAATGGCGAACACATCACTCACCTTCGATTTGCCGACGATATAGTCATAATGGCGGAATCGCTGGAAGCTTTGAACATCATGCTCAATGACCTCAACAGAGTTTCCCAACAGGTAGGCCTCAAAATGAATATGGACAAGACAAAAATTATGTCTAATGTTCATATTCCGCCAATGCCGGTGATTGTTGGGAGCACTGTTCTCGAAGTTGTAGACGAGTATGTATACCTAGGACAAATTGTCCAACTAGGTAGGTCCAACTTCGACAAAGAGGTCAATCGAAGAATCCAACTCGGCTGGGCAGCGTTCGGGAAGCTACGGCATATCTTCACGTCCCGAATACCTCAGAGTCTGAAGACAAAGGTCTTCAATCAGTGCGTGTTACCAGTGATGACATACGGGACAGAGACGTGGTCTTTTACTGCTGGCCGCATAAATAAGCTTAGAGTCACTCAGCGAGCTATGGAACGAGCTATGCTCGGAATTTCTCTACGTGACAGGGTCCGTAATGAGGACATTCGTAGGAGAACGAAAACGACGGACATAGCTCGTAGAGTCAGTAAGCTGAAGTGGCAATGGGCAGGCCACATCGCTCGAAGAGCCGATAACCGATGGGGAAGAAAGGTTCTCGAGTGGCGACCACGTATTGGAAAGCGCCGAGCGGGACGACCTCCCACCAGGTGGAGCGACGACCTGGTCAGAGTCGCTGGGCGCCGCTGGATGCAAGCGGCCCAGAACCGTTCGAAGTGGAAATCAATGGGGGAGGCCTATGTTCAGCAGTGGACATCTATGGGCTGATATGATGATGACACGGAACCCTCCGTGTGCGAGTCCGACTCGTACTTGGCCAGTTTTTTTTTAAACTCAACCACTGCCAGCAAATACAAATAGAGAATTCTCAAAAAATTAAAAATCACTTAACAAAACAAACATACATTTCACCAGTCAATAATGGTCTAGCCAGACAGGCTATAAACTGTACACGGTAACGTTGCTAGCGAAATCACTGCGACTTACGACACCCACGTCTGAAAGGGCGCTGTGAGTCACCGGTCGTTGACCCGTGCGTAGGCGCAGCAAGCCTTCGAGTGTTGCGCGCGCTGTGATTGGCCGAGAGCTTTGGTGGAGAACGCGAAATTTTAAAATTTGTAAATGGAATTGTTGATGTTGCTTATTATACTGGGTGGTGATTTCGAGATGGCATATTTTCGAAACCTATGTTGGGTTAGTCATGATGAACAACTTTTACTATGGAACCAACACTGAATATTCAATTTTTTTTTTTTACTTTTCTTACATTATGATCGAGCAAGGTTGACATTTACTATGGAAAGTAAAATTGTTTTTTTGAGAATTCACTATTGGTTCCATAGTAAAAGTTGTTCAGCATGACTAACCCAACATAGGTTTTGAAAATATGCCATCTCGAAATCTCCACCTGTTATAACATTAGGTCATAAGAAGTGAATCTTCAACTTGATAACAATTAATAAAGACTTAGTGTGACTAACATTAGGAATTAATACAGACGATGAATGATAGGCGATGATAGCTCAGTGGTAGTGACGTCGGATACCGAGGCGAAGGTCCCGGGTTCGAATCCTACAATGAGCTTGAGCTTTCGGTGAAGGAAAACATCGTGAGGAAACCATAGCACGGTGGTAGGGTACTTTATAGTACCCGCCTGGTTGGCTACCACCCTCAAGTTGAAAATCTGTCGCCAAGCACCTATCGGTGTGTTCCGACAGCTGCACTTGAGAGCCAGTTCTTACCACCTTCGGCCGCATCATCACTTACCATGGTGAGATTGCGGTCAAACACAGGCCTATAAACAGTAAAAAAAAAAAAAAAAAAAAAAAAAATACAGGCCTTTCAAATCTAGGCTTGAAGATGACTTAATATAGCGCTTATAACTCTACATGCACTTACTCTACAAGCCCTAACTTCACAAACTCTACACACCGTATGAATATGTCGCTTGGCCGTGAGTAGTGAAACGGCCAAGCCACATATTTTGACTAAGGTGTAGAGTTTGTGAAGTTAGGGCTTGTAGAGTAAGTGCATGTAGAGTTATAAGCTTGGCTCTACATGAGATCTGATAACTTTTTGACAGTGTCATATGTCTAGGCAACATTTTACATAATAATGTTTTTGGTGGGATTATTTTTTCAGCGCTAAAGAGAACTTTAGTTGACTCAAAACAAACGGGACATAACCTTTGCTTATGATAGCTTCTCTATACGTAGTAATAATAGCTCAATGTAGTGTACTTCATTTCATATACCTCCCATATACAAGCTATCCATTGACGCGTCCAGAGTCTCGTGTGACGTAATGAATTCCTGATAATAAAAGAATAAATGAATGTTAGTTTCTTGCCGGAGTCTTCTCAGTTTAAGTGTATTCCGAACCGGTGGTAAATTCAACTGTATGTACCAATGTAACGTTCATAAGTGCCTTACTAGGACCTAAACTGAATAAATGACTTTTTGTTTTTTTTTTATTTTTGATTGGAAATGCACTCGTTGGTGTATTCCCTTGGTATGGTCTTAGCAAAGATTTTCATAGGGCATCGTGCCTCTACCCAGATGGATAGTCAGCCTTACTAAAGCATGACATTTAATATCACTCCGCTTGAGGGGCTCCTGAGCAAATCGCACTCAGTTCGTACTGCGCACGGCTGTCATCGCGTCATACTCGCTGTACTGATTAAATAAAAAATGCCAACTAGCATATTGAAATACTGTCACAACACTTATAAAAACCAAGGAAAAACTAACCTTCCATGTGTAAGTATTGCGATTTAGTCACTTTTAATTACCTAAACTTATTACTTTTAAATACTGTCAATTATGGCTTGTTTATTTCGTGTTCCCATAGAGGCGACTATCCTTCTGGACGTTGTAAATTCTTTGGGTCTTAGCTAGACTTGTAGTAATTTAACTAGCAAGTGTCTCCGCAGCAACATTATAATCCACTTATTTTGGAGTGCCCCACATACGGATAGACAGATCGCCCCGATGGATGGATTTGTGTTGTATCATGACTTCATGATACATCCTTCTCCTTCTATAAATACCGATGTTTGAGTATCTTCTCACATGTAATGAGCGAAGACAAAGATTCAATCTATACATATAATAATTTAAAAAAGGAGAAACTGACAAATCGATGCACAGCAAAAACCACGGAGTCCAGAAACCTTCTGAGCACAGGCCTCTTTTCACAAATAAGGGTGAAAGGAAAAGGGCAGATACTCCACCACGCGCGCCCACTGCGGATCGGTGGAGGTAGGCTAGTGGTCAACCTACTGTTGGAGTTTTCAAGTCGTCTAGGACGCCTCCAGCTAGCTTAACGACTATCACAATTTATTACGGCTTTACGTGCCTTCCGAAGCACGGAAACGCTCGATTTGAAATACCACTAGGCGGTCACCTATCCAGGTACCGACCACGACAGTGGTGCCGATTCTGTTGTAAATCGCACTAAATTAATTTTAGTCACATCTCATCTCTTTCTTACGAACATTATTGAAAAAGGATAGAACATATTTTAAGAGGACTCAATTCGTCATACTTTTCATACAAAACCTCTGTACTTATTATGGCGTTGTTAAACATTTTTCGTTAGATGTTTTGAAAAACTTAGTATCTTGTGCACTATATCTAGCCGTGTATCTAGGGGAAATTTAAAAAAAGTGTGAAACAAATTCAGTCAAAGCCTCCGAAAAACAGCGTTTTTGCCTGAACTTTGGTCATATCTAATGTACCTATAAATTGTAAAAGTAAAGAAAACATTTCAATACCAGGCTTGCAAATGTATTGGAGATTCTAAATAACTAACTTTTTTTTCACAAATTTGTACGATTATTTCACAAGAAGTATACTCCTGGAACAAGTTTTATGAATTCGAAATCATGAATGACGACCTAGCGAAGCGGCCGCGAGTGATCAGCGGAATTTACCGACTGATAACCGACGGCTCTGATGCTGTCTATCTTTTTTCGCAGTCAAACATTACGTTGGATGAAACAACAAGCTTTTAGACTATGCTTGTGTTAGATATTTAGTTAAATCTGATAGTTAAATGTCTACTTAATAAATTTATTATTTGCAGTGGCAACACTACTGAACTAAATGTTACTTCCGGATGATTATTAATTGATATTAAACTTGATGTTATTTATAAATTATAATTCTGATAACAATTGGATTAAAATAATTGCAGAGTCATCAAGTGACTCCTAGGATAATTAATTGTTGATAAACATTTTTACTGTAAAGTAACGAGATGTGAATTGACTCCTGATATTAATATTTCTATTGAATATTTAATTGCTTTGACGAATCATAATTATGATCATACCTATATTCGATAATAGTTATTTCAATAATTAACAACTAGTACTATAATTTTTATTGATAATGGTTTACTAAAGTTATTATTAAGAGTAGTGACATTTGTTGATAAAATGTATTCACGTCGAGGTGTGTGGTTGAGACTTTTAGTTGTTGAATAAAGTATTATAAAATGGGCGGGTAGGTCTGGGCTTGCCCAGTCGTCGTTTGTATTTGGAAGTGATTACTTATAGTGGTAATAATGGTAGTTAATGGTGATAATGTGAAATTACTGTCCGACGTCCGTCGATATAAAGATAAGTATATTTGATATTCTCAACTGTAAAGATTGATCATTTTATAATATTGTGTATTTGTTGTCTACAGAGAATAACTCTGAATGTGTAGTGGCCGTACATAAGACCTTAATATTGAGTTTCTTACCGGTATCTTCTCAATATGGTCGGCCATCCGAACCGGTGGTAGCTTTGAGAGTAAATTCATAGTTTTGGCCATTGATATGATATTTGAATAAATAAATTCTAAAGTCTGGCCTAAATGATTATTTATTATCCTGACCTAAACCCTTTAGTACACAGATATAGTTAGGTATACCTGATTTGGAAATATGCTATATAATTAATTTAGTATTATCATCCTAACGTTTGAATTACGTAATCCGATTCTAATTGTCTATTATCTGAACTGATTAATTTGTTAATAATTATATTAGAAATATAAAGGAGTAAAATCAGTTTAAATATTGAAGTTCAGATCAGAAATCTAAAGGTGAATAAATGAAATACATTGAAGTGTGGTCTCGTGATTTATTTATTAATACCTACCCTACATTGCAACTTCAACCTGTTTCTACATTCAGTAATGTAGAACTTCTAAGTAAATAGTAATAACTATAAACAGTTTAGCCAACTTAACACCTGATTGATAAATTCCTCGATGACTCTATATTTATTTAAGATTGATAGTAAATTGGTAGATATCTACTCTTTCCCAATGATGTTGAACCGCTTAACCTGACATCAGAAGTGGGATACGATTAATCTGTGCCCTTATAAACTAACATTTTGACTTGTTTTTTCTAGACTGTCGAAATTTGGATCTTGAAGTACATTGAACACTGGACCAGTTATAATTGACGATAAGAGCCGCAAATCATGAAGCTGATAATTTGTACGACGACAAAACGTTGGATTCCTAGAAGCCTTATACATCCTGTTTGAAAGAAGATCCATTGACGACAAGAGCAGCAAATGATGAAGCTGATTATTTGGTCTGGTAGGGCCTTGCAAGGCTTTATTGTTTTATGCTAAGATATTTTATTTCTGTAAATTGATGTCCCAAAAGTTAGATTCACAAAACTAACTTAAAAGTGTGTTACGTGAAAACTAAATTGATCAGTATGTGCGGAACAAGGTTCAGTACAGTTAAATTGTAAAATGAATATTTCAAATACGTATTAGTAATTATACCGATTTAGGCATAGAAATATGTTTGTCCATCCAGTTAAAAACCTCCACATATTTAACACAGTAGAAATATTAAAAAATAGCTATTCCCCGTAGTTTCATCCACATTCCCGGGTTGAAAAGTGTACTCTGTACACCTAAACTTCCTATCAGTTTTTTTTAAATCCGACTGGTGATTCCAGGGATTGTCTCATACAAACTACTGCTGTATTGTATTAGTATAGATTAAATAACGAAAGCACATATAAATAATAATATTTTGTAGGATAACTTTGATTAAATATAATTCTGGTGTAGAATAACTTTAGATTTCACCAGAAATATTACAGTTTATAACAGGGAGTCACTTAAAACTTTAAAAGTAAAAAAAAAATCTAGAACTGTTCGAATCAAATTAATAATAGTATTATAATGGGTATATAGGTATTTCAAAATTGGTAAATAATTGGGCACCTTCAAAATTGAAGACTAGTGTCCTTTTTTTTTCTTGGTTTATCTATGAATTCCAGTCTTGATATTACTGGAATTATTTTTGTAACAATATTAAAGATAAAATCGGTATATTTTGGTGAGTTGTTACAAATTAGCGATTTATTATGTTTAATCATCTGTATTTTCCTAAAAAGTAAGGTCACTAAAACATGCCAATGACCGATTCTCAACAATGTAGATTTAAATCGTGTCATGTCAAGAGTCAAGAAAATAAACATTTCATTTCAATTACATCCATAGTACAAAGCTTATTGCAGATTTAGTGTTCTACCCTCTATATTAGTATAATTCCTCGTCTCTATATAGCAATAAGGAAGGGAATGAAATAAATTTAGATATTTATTTCTACTAAGAGTTGCGACGAAATTTTCGAATTAATATGGAATTTATAATGTTGATTATTTAACTAGAGAAAATCACTAACAGAGTGAAAAAGGATTCGGAATCCTGTTATATTTTTGTAAATTTAATTCTGGAAATAATTGAAATGGCTGTATATTTAAATTGCCTTGATTACCTGGTTTGAGTTAACTGAATTTGAGAGGATCATGTATACAAAAGGTTTATAACTCTCTTCACTCGGCAAATACTTTGTTTTTTTTTTGTAAAAAAAAATGTTACATAATAATTGAGCATAAATCATAAAAGGCAAATGGATGAACATGTTATTTTGTGAAATTTGGAATTGGCGAAACACTGCGTACAGGAAAATTTTAAATATTATTCTCACTGGCAAAACATATCTAAGTAATGATAGGTCATAAAATTTATTCTTAAAAAAATAAAGTAATTTTTAGCGAGTTTGAAATGGCTTTGACTTGTTACATGTGGTTGTTGCCAATTTCATAATTTATATTTTCTTAATAATTTATAATCATTGAAAGTTGTTCCTGTTTGACGTTGGTTCAGTAAATTGAAACTAAATATTTGATTCACATAAGATAATTTGTTTGAAATATTTAAAAAAAAAATAGTTTGAAACGCGGAAGTTTCATTATACGAGGTTTTTCGTAAGCTAAAAATATTAAACATAGCGTCTCAGATTATATAATGTACTCTTTGCATAGAATTGTCAGTGTGGCCGAACGGTAATAATTCATTTTGGCGTAGAATTTGATAAATAAGTACATAAAATAAAAACTAAATGCACCATATTGTAGGAGTATTCTATAATGTATTTCTCAAAAACGATGGTTGTGTTGTTACAACAGAAAATGTCTCTTTTAATTAATTTAATTTTAACCTTGAGAGATTATATACATACAGATTTAAAATAAAGTTTTTATGACCTTTCATAAACACCTTATCATATAATGGTACATTACTTGAAATTTTTGGGATAATTGAATATTGCTATGGATTTAAGTTTTCCTGTAATGAAAGTATTATTTAATAATGATGCCAATGATTATTTTTTCCGAATATTAATCCTGTTCTATTAGTTAATTGAAAAATAATTTGATAGATTGTTTGCCACTGAAGTGTTGTTAGATTGTGTTTTGGCACTGAAGAGTGTTGATAAGATTGTTTTGGTACTGAAGAGTGTGGCAATGAACTGCTGAAGTCTCCTGCTTTTTCTAGTCTTGACTCATGTGCAGCAGGTGGGGGGCTAGAAGCTACAAAGCGATAGGCCGTTGTTACTTTGTCTTGTAAAATGTGAATTGCAAGTCTGTAGCAATGCAATTCAAATATATATATATGATTATAAGTGAACTGCTGAAGTCTCTTGCTTTATTCTAAGTCGTGTCTCATGTGCAGCAGGTGTGGGGCTAGAATATATTGTCGACAAAGCAACAGGCCGTTGTTACTTTATTTTGTATAAGTAATTCAACTATTTTTATTTACTTTTTGGAAATGGAAATATTCTTTACTAAAATGAAATGAAATTGAATGGAAATGGTATGGGATCGAACATAGAATATAAACTTTATTTTAAGAATGGGTGTTCCTTAAGCTATACTGAGCTTTTGGTTGTGTGACTATACCTGTGGCAAGGCTAGTATTTAAATTTAATTAATCATATTTAAGTTTCTATAGTGGTGAATGTAGCTATGGCACAGATGTATGACCTGTGGCTATATCTGTTGTTATCTGTGGTTGTGCCCATGGCTGGAACTAAGTAATTCTTTCTTTTTTCGTCTGTATCTATGCTTAGGTATATCTTTTTTATTTTTAATTATTTGGAAAAAAAAAGCCAAACATAGTCAGATTGTCCAAAAAATATATAAAAAATGTAACCTTGCTGAGTTTCTTGCCGGATTCTTCTCAGTTGAAGGCCGAGTTCCGAACCGGTGGTAACTTCAGTAAATTTGACCTTCATAAGTGCCCTTCTGGGGCCTAAATTGAATAAATGGCTTTGACTTTGACTTTGAATTATGATGTACTGCTTTTCGCCAGGGGTTCGCTCACGCAGAATTAATTAAATTTCATTGGTCAACCGATTTCATTTAATTATCTTGTAGATTCAAATGAGGTTTGTCAAGCATCTATTTTCAGTTTAAAAAAAAACTATAAGTCCTCCAACTATTTAAACATTGGTAAAAAAAAATCCCTTGTCAAGCGGCGTGAAATTTCGAATATTTCTTATTTACTGAAAATAGAATCAAAATCAGTAGATTACTCTGAATTAATCGGGGAAATGGATTTGAACACTCCCTCTAGATCGTATCAGAACTTTCCAATACTTAATGCCCATACACTTGTCAATTCTAATTATGGACACGATACCGACAACTTTATCACTTTTATTGGGCAACACGATTTTAACCTTTTCTGCACAAGCGGTATATCGGCGAGGCGAATACTTTTTCGAATAATACAGATTGTTATTCGGAAAAGTGTGGTGTGAATTGTATTTCTGTATTATTTGCCATTAAATTAAATAATCTAGTATTGTATTTATATGTTAAGAATGTTATTGATAATTTCCATATAGTGTTAAACGTGTTACATAAATGGCCACAGATACGGTTCTTATACTGGCATATATCCGCGAAGACCTGTTATTGGCTTCCTGATAACTATTGATATTTTAAGTTTGTTATTGTATAGCTGTTGGTTTTCCCACAGTGAATAAGTGAGTATGAAAATTTGTTCAGTAGTTTTAAAGCTTTTGTTCTAATGGACTGACGTAAGAACGTTTTCATAACCTTATTTGTTTTCTGATCAGTTTTTTGGTAAATATATTTTAATGTACAAACATACTGGTTCTATAGTTTTATCATATGTTTAGATATTTTGTTTCTATGATTGTGCCGATGGCAGTACCTTCGACTATACTCGTTGCTATACCTATAGTTGTATGTAATTAGACCATGGCCTTGTTGTACTGCTGGTTGTATTTAAGCCTATGGCTAGACCTGTGGGTTTCCTTGTGGTTGTACCTGGACGCCAGGAATATAACGGGTGTCAATAATAAATGTGATGTTAGTACTTCGAGGACGAAGTACATGTCAGTCTGGCCGTGTTAGATATTTAGTTAAATCTGATAGTTAAATGTCTACTTAATAAATTTATTATTTGCAGTGGCAACACTACTGAACTAAATGTTACTTCCGGATGATTATTAATTGATATTAAACTTGATGTTATTTATAAATTATAATTCTGATAACAATTGGATTAAAATAATTGCAGAGTCATCAAGTGACTCCTAGGATAATTAATTGTTGATAAACATTTTTACTGTAAAGTAACGAGATGTGAATTGACTCCTGATATTAATATTTCTATTGAATATTTAATTGCTTTGACGAATCATAATTATGATCATACCTATATTCGATAATAGTTATTTCAATAATTAACAACTAGTACTATAATTTTTATTGATAATGGTTTACTAAAGTTATTATTAAGAGTAGTGACATTTGTTGATAAAATGTATTCACGTCGAGGTGTGTGGTTGAGACTTTTAGTTGTTGAATAAAGTATTATAAAATGGGCGGGTAGGTCTGGGCTTGGCCAGTCGTCGTTTGTATTTGGAAGTGATTACTTATAGTGGTAATAATGGTAGTTAATGGTGATAATGTGAAATTACTGTCCGACGTCCGTCGATATAAAGATAAGTATATTTGATATTCTCAACTGTAAAGATTGATCATTTTATAATATTGTGTATTTGTTGTCTACAGAGAATAACTCTGAATGTGTAGTGGCCGTACATAAGACCTTAATATTGAGTTTCTTACCGGTATCTTCTCAATATGGTCGGCCATCCGAACCGGTGGTAGCTTTGAGAGTAAATTCATAGTTTTGGCCATTGATATGATATTTGAATAAATAAATTCTAAAGTCTGGCCTAAATGATTATTTATTATCCTGACCTAAACCCTTTAGTACACAGATATAGTTAGGTATACCTGATTTGGAAATATGCTATATAATTAATTTAGTATTATCATCCTAACGTTTGAATTACGTAATCCGATTCTAATTGTCTATTATCTGAACTGATTAATTTGTTAATAATTATATTAGAAATATAAAGGAGTAAAATCAGTTTAAATATTGAAGTTCAGATCAGAAATCTAAAGGTGAATAAATGAAATACATTGAAGTGTGGTCTCGTGATTTATTTATTAATACCTACCCTACATTGCAACTTCAACCTGTTTCTACATTCAGTAATGTAGAACTTCTAAGTAAATAGTAATAACTATAAACAGTTTAGCCAACTTAACACCTGATTGATAAATTCCTCGATGACTCTATATTTATTTAAGATTGATAGTAAATTGGTAGATATCTACTCTTTCCCAATGATGTTGAACCGCTTAACCTGACACTTGCGTTGAAGTTGCGCCGGCCACAGAGGGCCACCTTAAGTTGTTAAATTAATCTTTGCCGTCTTATTTTGCGTGTATTTAGGCGTAACCGCGATAGATGGCGACTAAATTTATATTGAAAACAAGCATTGGACTAATTTGACAGGACTAAATTTCTTACATCCTTTTCTTATGTTCTTTGTTAGAAAGAGACTTAGTGAGATTAAAATTAGTTTAGTTGTGAACAACAGAATCAGGGCCAGTGGTAGCTTAAATTTGCCGATCGATTAAGAACGGCTAATCATGCTACACCACGAGCGCTTCAATGACTAAACAAGCGCTTTTCAAAAATCAAATATGCTTTAAATAGGTGACCGCGTGACTCGCTTAGAAATCGAGCATTTATAATCGCTCGCGTTTCTCTTCGCATTACATATATGCAGCTTAGATTGCAATCAGATGCAAAAACATATTTTCTACAAATCACAAAACACTACATTAGAATACAGCGTGTAGCATTAGCTATGGAACAGCGCATCCGGAAGCAACGTTCCGCAGGACGCGGCCAATTGGGGACGAGGCGGAAACCGGCCGCGCGGGGAGACGAGAAGCCCGCGCTGTTAAATAGCTTATATCTAGACTTTAGTGTTATAGAGGTGTTGATGGAAGTATTTTATAAACACTGGGACTGCAGAGAGAAAATAACACCACTTTTTTAACCCGTTGGTTCTCGCGAGGGACGCGCGTCCTATTATAACAAATAATGTCATAGTTATATTTTTAGTAAGCGATTAAAGTACTTACGTAGATACTTAATAAAGTGTACATACTTAAATTTGGTGGCTCGGGAGCCTTGCCCTTACGCCGACAAAACTGCGAGCGCTGATGGCTCTCATTGGTGGGCCCTGATCATCGAACAATTAACCCAAAGAAGCGCAATGACGTTCATTTTGGTTGAAATATATTCCGCCAATTTCCCACCGCCGACAATGGGCTTTGATTGGTTAAGTCAAGGACACATGCACTCTGACCTGGCCAAAAACACACGATGCAGTGATTGGTCCTTACTGTTCAAAATCAGTGACAAATCACTGACTAGTTTCAGAATTTGATTGTTCAGTATTACTACTCTAAAGGGATATTTCCTCGATGGCCCTGGTTGGATGAAATGCACTAATGTTGTTCGTTACCGATTACTACCAAAGATACGCGGTAGCCTTATGCATGTTTTCTACTTTAGCGTTATAAAAATAAATTTGCATCACCATAACAACGTAAACAAACAGTTAGTGGCATCTATAAATGCTTTAGTTGTTATAAGGGTGCTATAAAATGCTTAATTGAAGGGTGTCGGCGGTTTTAACGAGGAAGGGGGACAGTTCGGCATAGATGAATAAATATCCTGCGACATTTTTCAGACAGGTGCCGCTTGATTTTGTTATTTACTAACGACCGCTTTCTAAATAGATTGATTTTGAGCTTCAGGATTGATATTTGACATTACATTTCATATAAATAGTGTCAAAATATCAATCCTCTATCCAAAAATCAAGGATAGATCGAATATACATAGCGGCTGTAAGTCAGACAGTTTTTGAAGCGAAGCTCAGGAGAGGGACCAAAACGAAGAAATGTGTAAGACAAAAACGACGATGCAACGCACACAGATCACCGAGTTAATTCAACATTAATTAAATAACAATTAGTATTAGTATTATGCAATAGAATCGACAAGCCACAGGCAAAGAGAGTGAGAACCCCGTGTCGGTGTTGCCAACTATATTTTAAAAGTCTATACTTATTCCATTATAACGTTCGCTTCGCAATTATTTTTTTGCGAACCATACACTTTATAGTATTAGCTGAGTTTATTGCCGGCTCTTTACAGCAAAAAGCTTCTTCCGAACCGGTTAATCTTATGAATGGTGTAATTAACCCTTAATTACTCGCATGGGGTCAAAATACTTTTGTGTTTAAAAAAAAAGTACTTGCCATGTTCCGATTTTCTACACGCCCCTGCTAGCTTCCTAACTCGCGTCAAAGTTTACATTTTAGCAGCGATCAAGTCCCGGGAGCTGATGGATGCGTCGCTGCTCTCTTGAGCGTTGACCCCGTGCGAGTAATTATGTAACTTTTTTGAAAGAGGTGAGTTGCTTATTTTATGATATTTTTTTATGTATTATTCTATTATTAATTCAATTTATATTATTATTAGTCTAGTATATACATATATGTCATACATATATTATTTTGAGTTTAAATATATATGATTTATAAAAATAAGTTGTTTGGAACTAATTAAAAATTGCCAGAAAAGTTGAGTTGCATTGACTCGAAGTCAATGCAACTCCTAATAATGTTAAAAAACGTCAAAGGGAAGTGCATGTACCTGGAAAATATCGTTACACCAACCACAGCAAAACGTGGGCTATGCAAAAACAGTCCGCGGAAAAGCGATGAAAAAGTGGCAACAAAATATAAAAAATTGCGCAAAATTTCTGTGTAATGATCACTCTGAGACATATTGTCAACAGTGTAATAACGGTAATTCGGATAGTTCCTAAAAGTATAATTATTTTTAACTTTGATCTCACCATAAGTACAAAATGCAAATTTTTCTTAATTATTTTACTTATGTTTGTTTTTTGTCCAATGAGATATTAATTCATGTTATTTCTTAAAAATATAATAGTTTAAATAAAGCATTTTTGATATAATATAATTGTATTTACATATTTATTTCGTATATATTATAAAATATTCCTACAATTTGGGGTCACCTGAGACCCCATGCGAGCAGTTATGTAATTTTCTTAGTGCGAGTAATTAAGGGTTAATAAGTGCTTGTCAAGGCCTAGCTTTCTGATATTCAAATCTACGGATCAAATGTGAATATTGTCCATATATTTATTAAATAGTTAATTCCGCTTTTGACGACTGAAAATCCAAAAGCGTACATTTTTAAACGAGCTAAGCTTGACATGCTATGAACTGTATCGGCGTAGATTTTTACGATTCAAAAGTTAATTTGAAGACCATTTGTGTCTGTGCCAAATCTGTCCGTCCCACCACGGGGGGAATTGTAGTTACATCTGATAGACATGACATGGTATTTTTTTTATTAAATGGGCTGACTCACCCATAAGGGACGAAGACGAAGCCTAAGATGGGACACGCTTACCCAGAAGGAACCTATTCACTCTGGCCTTGAAAGTCCTTAGGTTGTATGAGTCAGGAAACAGACGCCGAAAGTATGAGGAGGGATGAAAGCAATGTGGCCATGATTTAGACTATTGAGTTAGACCATGAGTTAGATTAGTTTGACTATTCATAAGTGCCTGTGAAGGCCTATTTGAATGAATAAATTATTTCATTTCATTTCATGAATATGAGAGTGGATATACAGCAAGCAACACCGAAAAATAATATAGATGGATTGTATGAAAGATAATTTGAGTAAGGAGTAAATGCTGATATGCCGGAATGAACGGAAGAAGAGAACATAATACTCTCATCTCTATAACAACCTTTCTGGCGTAGTTCAAGCTGTCGTGTCTGAACAAATAAATTCATAGTCTATACAAGTCGCCAACCTGTCGCCGCGCCGACAAATCCCAATCGATATAGGTTTTATATAATAAGGTTACAAGGAAACGGCTTTACAAGTTCTAATTATAACTCTTATATAACTGTTGGAGTTATTATAGTTGTATAATTGTTATATAACCAACAGCTATTAATATTCCGATGAATTACTGATCAAGTGCCGGTTTGTGGTGACGGTAACGACATACCATCAGGTGGACCGACAGCGTGAGGAGTTGGAAGGCATACAAAGCCTATAATGGAAGCCACTTGTGGTTGTGAATTTCATATAATCAAGTTCTGCTTTGGACACGTCCCTGTTACTTCCTTTTTTTCAGCAACTAATTATTAAAGAAATTATGGCCCTCCAAAAATTACAATTAATGCTCTATTTTTCCGCCGTGATTAAAAGAACTACCAGACAAATTCGAAAAGATTTTAACATAAAAGAAAGTAATAGGGACATAGATAAACCCTTACTTTTAAAATTTTAATGTAAAAAATAATTGAATCGGCTCAATTTTCGAGGAGGAAAATGGGAAAAACGAAACGTCGCTTTCGTATTTTTTTTTTTGTGAATAAATCGGTCTGAGCTGCAGATATCCCTATCGCATAGCGGCATAGCGCGACGGCAATAGTTTCTTCAAATACCTATTTTTCAAATTCCTCGCAGGTAGGAACCCCTCTTAACTCAATGAATTAGAAAATAACTTACTTGAGATGTGATGAGGTCTCTTCAGAACAAACGTTTTCTTGGATGCATGCACAACCCTGGAAAGAGGAAAAACGATTTAATAGTTTTGTTCTCTACGCTACTCACAAAACACGAGAATCGGTGATGAAATGCGACTTTTAGAGAACAGCAAGACACCTGGAGACATACGAAAGCATTTTTGTACAAGCTGAACTAAGACGCTTGTTCAAGTAGAGGAGATATAGAAGAGTTATATGTGTAGCTAAAATGACGGCGATGCTCGGTCAATAAGTAAGAGTCATATAGGAGAGTTATAGGTATAGCTACAATGACGTAATTGGTGCTGTCATGTCTATACAGGTCGTTGTTTTGGTCAGCGACGAGCGACTCAGGGTCGATAATACAATAGATACTGGTGCTAAAAAAAATATAAAAAAAATACATTTTTTTTTTTATAATAAAAATAAAAAAAATAAAATTTTGAAAATCTTGTAATATGCTAAAGTGTAGACATAATACTCAACGGGAGTGCGAGGGAGTAAAGGGGTGGGGCGATGGCGGCTTGTGCCTAGCTCTAGTCAGTGCACGTGCCTAGTAACCATACTTTGCGGTAATTTTATTTCAAATTGAATAAGGTATTTCTCAACATATTTACAGTATTTAATGGAATTAAGTCCATTTTTGGGGAATATATATTTTATACTACCGCTCCTGGGTCGCTTGTCGCCGACCAAAACTACACCCTGTATAAGTGTAGTCTATACCGGTCCGAAGGTTACGGACAAGATTATCAGCTGTTAATAGCTTAGACAATATTGCGCAAAAAATTACTACAATTGCTTTTTAAGTGTTTCTAATTCTGGACAAAATATCTTATCTTTTTTCTTATCAAAAACTGTATTTAAACTTCTTTCACAAAGCCATTAGCCAACTAAAATAAAGATGGCGTCGGTTATCTTTGCATTTTTTTGGATAATTTGTCTGACAGTAAAAAAAAAGTTTTCCTCCGAAAACCAAGCGTGTCACTTTTTTGTGCCATAATGTCACAAGATTGATTTAGTTAGGCTGGCATTAGATTTTTAACGTGAAAATGAAGCCATCCTATTTGTCAGCTAAACACATCCCTCGCTACACATGTCTGGTGGACATGCGGCCGCACGCGAGTTCCCTGTCCGCGCGAAACAGTTTCAAAAGAAGAACATTGCTCTCCCTTTTCGCACAGATTTTGACACGCGAAGTACATACACTCGCGTCATCTATTTAGATGTATATCTGTGGTTTTGTTTTAATATTTATTGTAGGTACATGTGACGTCATTTCAAGTTTACAGTCATAAATAAGCATCGTACAGTAGTACCCAACTGATATGGCGCGTCGTGAATCTTCGTTCGCACAGAAAAGAAAGTATGGCCCCGAAGATTAACGAAAGAATGCTTAAAACTTACAATCAACCTTATGATCACTACTATAAGGTTCATAATACACTGCAGTCACGCCCCTCCGCACGGCGCGCGCTAACATGGCGGCAGATGCTGACCAATAGCGTTTCTCGCGCTTTGAAAATGTATCTTCTGCGCAGGTACATCGGTAAGCCATATTAATTGGGTACTACTGTACTGAAACCGGCCGAGTGCATGTACCATGCATACGACAGGATTCCGTAGTTATTTTAACTAATAACAATATCCTGGGACAAACTTCACACACGGCTATCTGTTCCCAAACGAAGCAGAGCTTGAAATATGGACACCTGTGTCGTGATCCGTCAAAAACCACGAATTAACGCAAGCAAATCAATGCGGCAAAACTACCTAGACAGACCATACAAGCAAATATGACATCAATACAAATCGATCGAATGCATAGAACATGTTAACAATTAGTGCCCATCCCGATGCTGTGCGCGTACGCAAGGACTAACGATAATGGCACAGTACATAAACAAACACAGTAGATCAATTACGTTGAGGTTGATGAATTTGTACTGCTTGTATTGCGTAAATATTGAGTCCTGTATAAGAAAGGAATATAAATTATGTAATAAAAAGCTTGTTTTGTAAATAGCAATTATTGAGTTTATTGTCGACTCTTCTCAGCAAATGCAACCTTCCAAACCGGATTTGAAGTCAGAGTATTTGTAAAGGCCCGCGCAGGTTTGCTCCATTTTATAAAATAAAATAGGTACATTTTGAATTGTGAATGACACTTTGTGAGTAAATAAAAACTTTTTGTACAAAATGTAAGATAATAATTTAGAAAAAACTTCATATGCTAACCTCCTAAGACTTAACTTGTATATCTCTCTCTCTCCTTTAAAGAAAAACCGAGGTGCCGATACTAGTAATACTAGTATACAAATATATAATTACGTAACTGATTATCAAACATACACACATAAACTTAAGCATTAATATTAGTAGCTCCAATCCAAAATTCGAAGAAAAAATTCACACCTACAAGTTGACCTACTGCGCTCAGCTCTCTACTGTGTCACTAACAAATACCTAACCAAATTGAATCGACCGCACGTCGCGGTCCGTCGATTTCGTATAGCGATGCACCGTGAGGACAGTGACGTCATGATCCCATTTGGTCATCATTTAGACCGTGACCAATGACTGGGGCGGATGGAAAACGTGAGTCAGTGAATTCACGTGATCATATGGTGAAAGGTTCTAATCTAAACTAATATTTTGTAAGTTTAGATATGGGTCGTTATCTCTGTAACTACAGATCCGATTGTGAAAATTCTTTCACTAAAAATAGTAAAAATATACACAGACGGTGGATATGATGAGCCAGTCGGTGTACTGCTACAGGTCGTGGGTTCGATTCCCAGTTGGCACACAGGTAGTGTTGCCAGGTGTCCCGATTTGAGCGGGACGTCCAGATTTTCAGGGGTCTGGTGACACGTCCCGATTAACCCTTGATCGGGACGCCAAATGTCCCGATTTTTCACTAACCTCATGAGTCTTTACTATATTTGATAATTTTGACAGGAAAAGTGAATATAACTAAGCTGCTACTACATACAAATATTTTTGCTTTCATTTTTTCTCACCAAATTCAGACTTTCACTACTGTCCCGATTTGAAACCCAAAATCCCGATTATTTTATTCTTACGTTCCAAAATTTGACACACGGGACCTGGCAACACTACACACAGGACATACATTTGTATGCATGGAGGATAGGGAAGGGGGTAAAGAAGGGGACGCGGGTGAAACCGCGGGCGGAAAGCTTGTTATTATTAATTAAAATAAAGTAGTACATCAATTACGGTAAAAGTAGTATTAAAGGTCTTTTGGTTACGCAACGATATCGGTAAGCCTAATGGTAAGCGGTTACCGTAGGCATATGAACGCTTGCAACACACGAGGCATCCCTCACGCGTTACTGACCCTTCACTCCCCAATGAGCTCTGGCGACCTTACTCACGCGCAGTAACACAACATACAGTTATTTGGCTGCGGTATTCTGTAAGGAGGTACTTCCCCAGTCTAGATCCTTTAAGCCAGTGTTTTTCAATCTGTGGGTCGCGACCCCTAGGGGGGTCACGAAACCTTAGTCGGGGGGTCGCCGGCAGAAGGAAAAAGGCAAGGTAGACTTCGCGCAAGCGGGCGTCCAGCATACCTCTTACTTAGTTGCAAACCTCTCGCGGCTTCTTGCAGACTAATAAGTAAAGGTATCAAAATAAAGAAAATCATTATCGTAGTCTTTTAATTTATAAATTTTTTGTCTGTCTGACAAGGGGGTCGCCAGTTTTTCAACCTGTAAGGAGGTCGCGACGTCAATAAGATTGAAAAACACTGCTTTAAGCTAATACACACTATGATCTCTTAAAAGCTACAAAACCTAAGAGCATATCAAAATATCATTAGCATAAAATAACATGCTAAATAACAGATTCTTAGCTATTGGATTCACAAAATGTTAACACACGTTTCCTCCATACACTAAGGACAGAATCACGTTTAGTGTATTCAGAAATAGACTACAAGGCCGTCTCGACTGCGTACCCGTACCATATCTGTAGGTATTTATGAACATTACTATGAAACAGGCCCCGACAGTTCATACAAGTGTTACAGTTACGGAGAAAATCGGGCACATATAAACATACTCCCCTTTCATGTGATTGTTTCAAGCAAGTCTTGTTTTAAGATAGTACCATCTCTCTTTGGTATTTGACGTTAGAAAGTGATGGATATGGTTAAAAATCTGGGTTTTACTTTAAACCATATGTAATAAGAGGGATTAGGTTCAAAGTCAAAGCCATTTATTCAATTTAGGCCCTAGTACTGAAGCTACTGAAGTTACCACCAGTTCGTAAGTCGGCCTTCAACTCAAAGGAGCGTCCTTCCGCGGACGCTCAAGACTGTGGAATGAGCTCCCCGCCGTGGTGCACCCAATGGAGTAGCATGGGGTTCTTCAAAAAGGGTGTCAAGATATTTCTGCAGGGTCGGCAACGCGCGAGTGATACCCCTGGTGTTAAAAATATAGTACCTGGTTGAAAGAGCTTTGATCGATGTACAAAAAAAAGAAAAAAAAATACAAAAGATTTCATCGGATTTGGGATTGAGCCCACGACCTACGAGACGGAATTCTAACGCTATGGACCACTGGTCTATCTGCAGTAAAACTGATCTTACCCGTATCTTGGTGAAAACTCGGCAAACGCGTTTTCCCAGACTCGATTTTTCGACCCCATTAAGCAAAATTCATCGAAATCCTTAGAGCCGTTTTAGAGATCTTAAAACATATAAAAATTTTGCTTGCAGTATAGTATACGCAGAGAAGTACATTCAAATACCAACTGTCAGAACGAATTAATAAATACATTGGTCGTCAATTTGTCGTCTCGTCTGGAGATGTGGAATGACTCGTTATCACGACGGACCCTCAGGTCACCATGTATTAATAAATCTCATTGAATTGGTCATGAATAGACGGAGGCATTCTTCAATTGATAGGGCATTGATAACCTTAACTGTACGAGTTAAAAAGTTAATTTTAGGGTTCCGTACCTCAAAAGGAAAAAACGGAACCCTTATAGGATCACTTTGTTACCTTTAGGACCTTTTTTCTCAGGAACGCGTGGAGGTATCAAGCTGAAATTCATATCAAATACTCACGTCTACAGTAGACCTGAGTATTTGATATGGATTCTTATTATATGATCTAACTAAAAATGTATGCTTTTCGCAATTTTTCCTTTATCTGTGCTATGAGACGTTGCTTCGTACCAAATTTCAAGATTCTGAGTTCACGGGAAGTAAGTCCCTTGCGAGTGTCGAAAATTTGCAGCATAAACTGCTGTATCTTTTGATTGCGTTGGCTTAGAAGTTTGATTTTTTCACAGCTCCAAGGGATTGCCGGATTTGAGTATTTGATATTATTTTCAGCTTGATACCTCCACGCGTTCCTGAGAAAGTGGGTCTTGACAGACAGACAGACGGACAACAAAGTGATCCTATAAGGGTTCCGTTTTTTTTTCCATTGTGGTACAGAACCCTAAAAATGCTCAAACACAATTCTCACGATACAAAAATAACGGTAAATTTAAACTTTTGACGTGTGTAAATCAAACTATGTCTAAATACATATGAAAACAGTCAAACCGGCCAGTAACGGCCGGATCGGGCATCTCGCTTGCGCACACGCACCCGTCCCGCTCTAGCCAGGATTTCGAAGGACCGGTTAGTTCGGTACATCGTTACTCGTGACTTGATTTTTGGAAAAAAAAGCCTTCGGTATTTGAGTTGATGTATGTAGTTAAAATACATCAAGGTTTTACTGGCTTTTGACGGATAGTCCTGTTTGACCACAATCTCACCATGGTAAGTGATGATGTGGCCGAAGGTGGTAAGCACACAAAGCCTAGAAGGAACTGGCTCTCAAGTGCAGCTGTCGGAACACACCGATAGGTGCTTGGGGACAGTTCAACATGAGGGTGGTAGCCAGCCAGTAGGGTACTACACAGTACGTGAGTTGCGTTAAGGGGGCCCTTCATGGCCAACGCAACTTCAACGCAAGCATAGTCTAAAAGCTTGTACTTTCATCCAACGTAATGTTGGACTGCGAAAAAAGAGAGACAGCATCTGAGCCGTCGGTTATCAGTCGTTAAATTCCGCTAATCACTCGCGGCCGCTTCGCTCGGATTCATGATTTCGCATATCATAAAACTTGTGCCAGGAGTATACTTCTTGTGAAAAAATCTTACAAGTTTGTGAATAAAAAGTTAGTTATTTAGAATCTCCAATACATTTGCAAGCCTGCTATCTAGATGTTTTCTATATTTTTTCAATTTATAGGTACATTAGATATGGCCAAAGTTCAGGTAAAATTTGTGCTAAACGCTATTTTTCGGAGGCCTTTACTGAATTTGTTTCAATTTTTTTTTATTTTTGCCTAGATACACGGCTAGATATAGTGCACAAGATACCAATTTGTTTAAAACATCTAACGAAAAATGTTTAACAACGCCATCATCAGTACAGAGCTTTTGTATGAAAAGTATGGCGGATTGACTGCTCTTAAGTTCCTTTTATCCAAAAAAAAAACAAGACAACTAAATAATAAAACAGCCCAATTCTACGGCCACAAATTCGTCATAAAAAGTATCTATAAATAAATAACATTACTATTAAACATAGCACAGTACCCCACATGTCTTACCTACATACATTAATGCATGCGTGTTCCGGAATCGAAACGCGTCTATTTATAGAACGTTTGCTAGGCGTGAAGGGGTTATGTGGATCGATTGTTTTTCAATGCGGTATCTTACTTGCCCGGCAGATGTCGCTGCAGTCGGTATCTAGGTTATATTATCGACGGCAGCGCTATCTGCCGGGCTGGTTTGTGAATCTAAACCATCCAGGGCACCACCCAAACGCATACAAAAAAAACATTCAAATCGGTCCAGCCGTTTAAGAGGAATTCAGTGACATACACACGTACAGTAGAATTAACTACCTGGATGGTTTAGATAGGGTATGGTAGGGTAGCACCACGCGAACGAAGTTGCGCCGAGCAGCTAGTATAGAGATAAAATAAACGAGACTAAACTCAAAACACTCTTAGTTCTCAAGTCATCATCATCGTCATCATCATCATCAGTCTATAATGTCCCACTGCTGAGCACAGGCCTCCTTTCACAAATGAGGGTGAAAGGGAATGGGCAGATACTCCACCACGCGTGCCCACTGCGGATCGGTGGAGGTAGACTAGTGGTCAACCTACTGTTGGAATTTTTCAAGCCGCCTAGCTAGCATCCAACTGGGTTAACGACTATCACAATTAAGTGATAACCGGAACCAACGGCTTTACGTGCCTTCCGAAGCACGGAAACGCTCGATTTGAAATACCACTAGGTGGTCACACATCCAGGTACCGACCACGACGGTGGTAGCTTAGCTTTGCCGATCGACACGAGCGCTTCTCAAGTACAATGTGAAATCTTACGTCATCTTTATTTAGCTGGATTATAATTGTGAACTTTCCAGCTGTCAGCTGTGTTGCAGACGCCATTAAAATACTCTCGGATAACATGTTAACGCTATGCATTTTAGCGGTATATCGGTTTACTCTGGATTAGATAGCTATTCTTGGAATAAGACTTGGTAAAACGTAGAACTAGAATGATTTAATCTCAGTATAAGACTTAGTCCAATTCACCCTTTAATAATATTAGTACAGTAAGCGCCTTTGCACATTATAAGAAAATTTCTCGTTTCTTATCAGACACAAGACATAAAATGTATTGTCGTGTCTGATCAGACATTTCTTGTAATATGCACGGTCTCATATAACCACCAGAGCGACTGAATGTCTTATAAGACATGTCTGATAAGACAAGACATTTTTCTTATAATGTGCAAAGGGGCTAACCGGCAAACTTCTTGACAAACGTAAATTGCACAGAAGCCAAATTTTAGGTCTCTTTGGAGGTGGGCTGCTGGGACCGGAGCGGGGGCGGGCGCGAGACTATAAATTAAAATATAAATAAATAAATATCCTGGGACATTCCTCACACACGGTCATCTGATCCCAAACTAAGCAGAGCTTGTACTATGGAAACCAGACAACTGATATAATAATATACTACTTTTTGTTTGTAAATACATACTTAATGTACATAATTATACCCAGACTCAGGACATACAGACATGTTCATGCACACAAATGCATGTCCTGTGTGGGAATCGAACCTTCACCAACTGCGCCAACTGGCCTGTCAAATTAAAATATCTACGAGTACATTTATGTTGCTCGCCAGTGTCCCTGCGCAAACCATTCCCCACTACGTCCAAATTGTGCCAAGAAGTTTGCCGGGATTAAAGCAAGTTATTTCTTAAAACAAATAACTTTAGCAGCGTTGATAAATCGAATAAGAATGCAATGCGTTATCAGCTTATCGATTTGTTATCTTATCTCGTACCAATAAGGGTTCGAAATGGTTCGACTGGCGGCGATAAGTGCCTTCAAGAGTCCTCAGAAATGTTAGATAATTTTGAATGAAGTGTTTAAAGATATATTGAAAACTAACAGGGTATAGTTTGTAAAATTGATAGCTTAACTAGGCCAAGGTTTCCGAGGAAGCTATTGCTTAAAAAGTGGCCTATGTCTTAATCCAGAACATATTCTATCTGTGTGCCAAATTTCATTCAAATCCGTTCAGTAGATTTTGCGTGATTGAGGAACAAACATCCATCCTACCACTTGTACAACGGAGAGTGTTCTAAGGAATTATTCGACTTGATGCCCACAGCTACCTTTCACCATCGCAACTCGACAGGGAGTCCATCCACACACATTGAAACCAGAATTGTTTCGAACTGTGCGGGCTAAAAGGAGTTTTCTTCCGCGGACGCTCGGACTGTGGAATGAGCTCCCTGCCGTGGTTTTCCCAATGGAGTACAGCATGGGGTTCTTCAAAAAGGGTGTGAAGCGATTTCTTCAGGGTCGGCAACGCGCGAGTGATACCCCTGGTGTTGCAAGCGTCCATAGGCTAGGGTAACTGCTTACCATCAGGCGGGCCCTATGCTTGATTGCCACCTAAGTGGTAAAAAAAAAAACCTCAAAAACTTCACACACCGAAAGGGTTAGATGAGTTAACGAGGATATAACGCGAAACTGGTATCCAAAAACAAGAGTATACTTCTTTAGCTACAAGAGTATACGCAGTAGCTAGTATCCTCCTGATTAGTCCAGCTCATAGCTTTTTCCGCTGCCTTGAAATAATCCAGCTCATAGCTTATTCCGCTGCCTTGAAATGATTGCAAGTTCAAGATACCAAGTGAATATAGAACTTTATTTCATCATAATCATCATCAGCCTATAATGTCCCACCGCTGGCAATCCTCCACCACGCATGCCCACTGCGGATCGGTGGAGGTAGGCTAGTGATCAACTGTTGGAGTTTTTCAAGCCGCCTAGAAGGCATCCAACTAGCTTAACGACTATCACAATTAAGTGATAACCGGGACCAACGGCTTTACGTGCCGAAACAAAACGTTTGATTTGAAATACCGCTAGGTGGTCACCCATCCAGGTACCGACCACGACGGTGGTACCTTAACTTAAGATCGATTAAGAACGGCTAATCATGCTACACCACGAGCGCTTCATTTTCTTCAAGAACTTTATTTACTAAACAAAAAAGGTGCATCAGTGAGAGAATCCGTGACAAGTGACTCGCGCCGCGAGGCGTATCCGAATTCTCTCCCTAAAATGTGTACCTTTGTTAACTAAATAAAGTTCTATATTCTATTGCTATTTTATAAAGTACACGTTGGTCTAGAAAAAAGTTTTAATAGCAAACCTAGCAATAGCATACAAGCGTCATATCCACTTCCTCTCTAGACGGTCAATCATCGTGACCTTCCAACGACCACACTGCACTAACCTATGCCATCAACGCATGACCGCATACACAGTCAATTCAAGTGTCTCCAAGGCCGAACACATTGGCTGAATCAGGTCATATTTGCGTGGTCTTAAAAAGCGATGACGATATCAGACATGCGTAAGCGCAGACAAAATACATTAGGTTTAAAATGTTTAATATATCGGCTATCATTGTACCGATTGTCGTAACGGCCAATGGCGTCGTTAGGCGGTTGGATCAAGAGCCTGATTCAGAAGGTAGTACTCCTCGATACGGCTCGATTGTGAGGAGGTTCCTGTCTCTGCAGCCCTAACCACCGGTAACTTGAACCCTGCTCCCGACACCGGCGGAACACTATTTTTTATATTTTTAAATGTTTTTTGTAATTAATGATTTTTATAAAAATATTTAATTAAGAAACAAAAAACCCGACTGCGTAAAACATAAATTAACTGAAAAGAGAAAAACAAGCTCTTAAATCTGTAGAATTTTGAATATAACTTGAATTTTATAAGGTATTGCAATCGGGGACAACCAATAACCTAAGTACCTATGTATTTTTTTGTAATATTTGTTTATCCCCGACTGCAATACCTTCCGTAGCCAAATGGCAAAAAACGGAACCTTTATAGATTCGTCAATGTCTGTCTGTCTGTCCGTCCGTATGTCACAGCCACTTTTTCCGAATCTATAAGAACTATACTGTTGAAACTTGGTAAGTAGATGTATTTTGTGAACCGCATTAAGATTTTCACACAAAAATAGGAAAAAAAAACAATCTATTTTGGAGGTTCCCCATAGTTAGAAACGAAACTCAAAAATTTTTTTTTTCATCAAACCCATACGTGTGGGGTATCTATGGATAGATCTTCAAAAATGATATTGAGGTTTCTAATATCATTTTTTTCTAAACTGAATAGTTTGCGCGAGAGACACTTCCAAAGTGGTAAAATGTGTGTCCCCCCCTGTAACTTCTAAAATAAGAGAATGATTAAACTAAAAAAAATATATGATGTACAGTACCATGCAAACTTCCACCGAAAATTGGTTTGAAGAAGATCTAGTAAGTCGTTTCTTTTTAATACGTCATAAACCGCAATTTACCTTTCAATTTTTTTTTTCATAGCAAAGTTGAGTTATTTAATATTACACGGAACCCTCCGTGTGCAAGTCCGACTCGCACTTGGCCGGTTTTTTTTATATCAGACTGCACCACTTCCTCAGGTCATCGTACTAACAGCTAAAGAAATATTAATCAAACTTAATCACATATAAATCTCCAAACCCGTTACTGCTTAAGAATGGCACTGAGGATTAATCAAAATTAAGCATTGTGGACATAAGTAGGTACCGTTATGTAAGTGGTCAGTTTCAATCTGCCGGTTAAACCTGGTCCTTATTAACCGGTTATAAAGACTGTACAGTAAATGGAGCCATACTATATGAAGATAAGCTTTTCGCCCCTAGTTCCCCTTGTTAACACCCTCAGAGAATCCTCTACGACCACAAACATATATCTAAATAGATAACGCAAGTCTCTCCATCCGTATGAAAACCAAGCGTGTCACTTTTTTGTACCTACCATAATGTCACAAGATTTAGTTAGGTTGGCATTAGATTTTTAACGTGAAAATCAAGCTATCCTATTTGTCAGCTCAACATATCCCTCGATACACATCTCTGGTGGACATGCAGCCTTCTGCGAGTTCCCTGTCCACGCGAAACAGTTTCAAAAGAAGAACATTGTTCTCCCTTTTTGAACAGATTTTGACACGTGAAGTACATACAATCGCGTCATCTATTTAGATGTATATCTGTGTCTACGAAAAAATCTGGATGGAGCACAATATTTCCTAAGTACCTATGTATGTGTAAAACCAGTACCTACTGGCACAAACGACACTGAGTCTTATTGTCACTGTCGAAGTCTCAATGCGGAATGACAACCGATTAGCATGGTGTACATGCGTGCGCGAGGCTTGTATTAACAAGGCTGGCTTTTTTTTTAATAAGTCGATGTACGATCCCCCCTCTCCCAAGTGACCAGTTATTGGTGCCGATTCTGTTGTAAATCGCACTAAACTAATTTTAGTCACAACATATCTTTTTCTCACAAAAATTATTGAAAAAGGATAGAACATATTTAAAGCTGTCAAATTAGTCTTTGCCGTCTTCATTTGCGGGTATTTAGACGTAACCGCGATCAGGCGACTAAATTTATATTGAAAACAAGCATTGGACTAATTTGACCGGACAACATTTCTTATATCCTTACTACTACACTAAAATTAGTTATGAACAACAGAATCAGGGGCTCTACCGCGTAACTTTGGTGGTAATCGTATCGAACACCATTAATAAATTTCATCCAATCAGGGCCCACGAATGGTCATCGTCGCGTCATAACGCGTACGCGTCATTGGATGAAATAATTAATGGTGTTCGTTACGATTACCACCAAAGATACGCAATAGCCCAGCGGGGCCACTATTTGACTACAATTCATTCATGGTAAGTCACTTTGTCACACAGCTAATGTCGTACAGTAACTCGTACGTTCTTGCTAATTAACTCTCAGTTGACGCTTCTGTTCTAATTTATTATACATTATTTAGATACGTGTCATTTCGAGACTTATATTCTAAGTAGATTTTTTGATAAATCATCAACCACTGAGAACGTTAACAAATATGGCGCGAAGGTTTTTTTTTTGACAGCTATGCGCTGTCTAACTGATTTACCCGTTTAAATTACGAATGCACACGCATCACTTGCAGTGAGATACAAACTTAAGAGTGCGTACAAAACCAGAAAAATATGGCAATGTCAGATGAAACAAACTTATGTCTAATCTTCGCGTGGAGATGAGATGGAGATAGCGTGTTTCGCGGAACAAAAATGAACTATGCGGTTTTTTTATTATGTCCCGCTTTCAGTGATAGAATCCCGCTTTTTTTACTCAAGAGGTTACAAAATCCCGCTTGGCCCGAAAAAAAATCTGGCAACGCTGCTTCTTTCACACAATCCATCAATCCATCAATTTAAGGCGATGATAGCTCAGTGGTAGAGACGTCGGATACCGAGACGAAGGTCCCGGGTTCGATTCCTACAAAGAGCTTGAGCTTTCGGTGAAGGAAAACATCGTGAGGAAACCATAGCACGGTGGTAGGGTACTTTGTAGTACCCACCTGGCTGGCTACCACCCTCAAGTTGAAAATCTGTCGCCAAGCACCTTTCCGTTCCGACAGCTGCACTTGAGAGCCAGTTCCTTCTAGGCTTTGTGTGTGCACCACCTTCGGCCGCATCATCACTTACGATGGTGAGATTGCGGTCAAACAGGCCTATAAACAGTAAAAAAAAAAAAAAAAAAAAAAAACCATCCATCTCCTTTTCGGTCTCCTCGTATATCCATCCAATATAATATAATAAACATCGCCTCGCCTATCATGACTAATACATATCTCTGGGTGGAACACGACCTCAACTGTTGCACGGCCGGTTCCCACCAGTCTGAGACGGCGGAGTGACTCGCGAACTTTTCATATTTACGCAATACAACCCGACGATGCTGCGGTTCGCTTGCAAAAATCACATAGACTTTTATGTAAACATGACTTGATAATTACTGGTTACTGAGCCGACTAATAATCTGAACCCGCGGTTTCACGCGTACGGTTTTAATTATTTTGAGCGGAACCCTCCCGGAAGTTACTCCTTATAAAATCAGATATCTGTCAGTAAAAGTTACGTCAAAATCGCTCCAGCAAGTCCTGTTATTACCTATTATGTAATTAAAGTGAAAAATTAATATATTTTTTTTGCAAAGTTTTTAAAAAAAAAAAAAAACGAATTTCGACCTTTGTACGACCACATACTAAATTTTAAATTCACTCGGAAGTTCATCCTTACATCACACTTGAATATTAAAATACGGCGCCGAGTGACAGTTTCCCACTAATCAGAATGCAACACCATGATTCGGGCTGGCCGTACGCCAAATGACGTCATCTAAACATTGGAGTATTGAGTTGGCCAAATCTATGAGTGGTTTGTGAATGTTTTTTTTTTATTGGATAATAAAGGCATGTGTTTTTTTTTAAATGGTTGTGCGTGTTATATATGCCAGTACCAGTATGAAAAAAAAACATTACAAAAGGCAATATTGGGTCACTATAATACTTGTTTAGTAGGTATTATTATTTTGAAATTGGAGAGGTAGAGCATAGCTTTATTTCGCTCAAAGAGCAGCTCGACTGTGGAAGTACCTCCACCTTACAGAATACCGCAGACAAATAACTTTATGTTGTGTTCCTGCGCGTGAGTAAGGTCGCCAGAGCTCATTGGGGAGGGGGAAAGGGTCTGTAACGCGTGATTGTATTGCACAAAAAACACATTGAAATCTTTAGAGCCGTTTCCTGAATACGGATTTTTATTTTTACTCGTTTTTTTTCCAATAGGCTTGATGACTGAAATATTCTATTTAGTCCGTCATAGATAGATATATAATACTTTATTATCACACCACATGATTGAAAAAATACAAAAGAAAAACTTTGAATAATAAAGAAAGTGTTACAATGGGCGGCCTTATCACTAAAAGTGATCTCTACCAGGCAACCTTACACTATCAAAAAATATTAGACACGTATTTTTTCTTTTGGTAATTGGACAAAAATATACGAAGATATCGTGTGTTGAAGTTCCGCGTGACGTCACGTTAGAGTACACTTTTTACTGTAAAGTGACGTCACGAGCCCCCACTCCCGAACTTTGACTCGCTTTATTTTCGTCATTTTTTAATGATTTGGTAAAGCAAAAAATATGTGTCCAATATTTTTTGATAATCTGACGGACTAATTAGATTTTTTTTTACTCAGGCATCATCCCTATTCGATATTCAGGCAAGATTTACCATTACACCAAGTATTTACGTATAAGTGCGTTATTCTATATAAACATTTCAAAATCCAAAATCCCACAGTATATTTACTAAACAGTATGTATGTTGTACAGCGACTGGAGCCGAATTAATATTTGGCGGGACGCCAGAAATCTGTAACTTACAGATTTCTACTATGTACTTGAATTTCATAATTCATTCTCAAATGGATAAGAATTGAAAATCTACACTATATTCTGAAAACGCTACGTCTAAGCGAAATCTGAACCAGGGGCTCTACCGCGTAGCTTTGGTGGTAATCGTAACGAACACCATTAATGACTTTCATCCAATCTGGACCCACGAATGGTTTTTTTTTTTTTATACAACTAACATCTTATTCATCATCTTGGTCATCTTAGTAAGCCGTCATTGGACGGAATCATTGGATGGTGTTCGTTACGATTACCACCAAAGATACCCAATAAGCCCGGCAGTGGCCTCATAGCGCTGAATGTATTCCGATTTAGCGAAATAAGAAACATAATAACTATGAATATATGTTGAATAGAATATAAATGAATAGAGTTTGTGAAGTTAGGGCTTGTAGAGTAGGTAAGTGTATGTAGAGTTATAAGCTTGGCTCTATATGAGATCTGATAACTTTTTGACAGTACGAGCCATATGTCTTGGCGGCAACATTTTACATAAAAATGTTTTTGGTAGGACCATTTATTCAAATAGACCTTCGCAGGCACTTATGAAAAATCTGACACTAATACTCTAATACCGGTTCGGAAGGTAGCATTTGCTGAGAAGAGCCGGCAATAAACTCAGCAATTACTCTTTTCAAAACAAGAATCCTACAGAACCCTCCACACGCGAGTTCGGCTTACTTAGTAATCCCATATTTATTTACTTTTATACCTATATGTATTTGACCATAATCTCACCATGGTAAGTGATGATGTGGCCGAAGGTGGTGCACACACAAAGCCTAGAAGGAACTGGCTCTCGAGTGCAGCTATCGGAACACACCGATAGGTGCTTGGCGACAGATTTTCAACTTGAGGGTGGTAGTCATCCACCGTGTAAATATTATAAAAATGAATACTTTTTGGGCAAAAAATGCGTAATGGTTAATTTTTGATGGCACATTAAATAGAACGAAGAAGTTTCTAGCCGTACCGAAGGCCAAATACACCATTATATTATAAATTGATGTAAAACATACAAAAACTTCGTACAAGAAGCGGTCATGCAAAAAACATATTTAATAGCTTGTACCTACCCCCTACTAGGTCGCCATTACGGCAGTACGAATGATTTTATTATTCATTGATGGTATTTTAGACGCATTCTTTATTTACAGCGGTCGTGTACCGATGAATTGCCGAATGGTAGTCTGAAATTGGAAAAGAGCCATTCGCTCGGGGACACAGGGGTATTCTCGGGGAGGTAACGCAATTCCCCCACCTATGGGGTTACCGCGTAAGTCAATCAATTTCATTAAGCTGGGCTTCATTGAAATCTATTATTCTAGAACTCAAGCAGGTAACGGGACGACTTTCTAACTCTTTATATTCACGTGTTGTGAAAAATTGTAGAAAAAGGAAGACCATTTCAATGAAGTTCATTAAGATAGACTTACGCGGTAGCTCCACTGGCAAACCTGGTATTTTAACGGTCACAGTGGCTAGGCTTTCTGGACAAGCGTGCTCCATCTTCGGATTCGTTCTCTATGGGTAACCAGCCAAAACAGCTTGATATAAAAAAAATACTGCCCATAATATATTGGAACGGTGCCAAGCTAGCGAACGCATGCGCAGTGCATAGACAATAGCGTGGAATGGCGACAGATACCACGTTAAAAAGAGATGCAAAATAACGAAAAGGTATTTGAAAATGGAATGGTCTTGAATTGAAAAACTAGAGGGCATGGTCGTAAAAAAAGACAAACGTATTCTCACTAACAAAAAACTGTGTCGCTCAAGTCGGCCACCTCGCTGTACGTAGTCACATTGTACGAGCGCGGGTAATCAGCAACAGAGTGTCGTTTCCGCGGAATGGGAATGGAGAGGTGGCCGACTCCTTTTCTTGTTAGTGAGAATACGTCCGCCTTTTTTTTTACGTCCATGCTTGAGTGATACAAGCTTTTTTTGTTGACTGTACTTTTTGTTGACTGTACTTGCATTGTCTTCCAATATACTAATGTATACCAAATATCAAGTCAATCCGACCACTAGAAGTGGGTGAAATTCGACTTGCAAGATTCCACCCGAACGAACAAACATACTTGTAAAAAACTTAGTTATTATAACTTCTCGTGACTCAAACACTATCGCTGCACCCAATAATTTTATCATAATGTCCATACATACATTACATATGGTTCTTGACGCGCCGGCGTTATGTCCTAGTTATGGTCGTGCCTTTATTGCAAGTCTTTTTAGTTTTTATACAGATAATCTATACACATATGTACCTATATAAATACGTAAGGACTTTGTAACCCTTTTAAGCATATTACGCGCACGGAGGAGTGTGATTTAAAGTTTATTGGTGTAATGTTTGTAAGAAAGAGATATGATGTGACTGAATTTAGTTTAGTTGTAAATCAGCACCATTGAGGACTGCAGAAGACTATAATAAATTCATTCAAACTTTAAGAATTTAAAAAATATATGAATATAATATCTTTAAAAAATTTAACAATTTTCCAAGAAGAAGGAATTCAAGGCAAAACCAATTCAATTTAGTTAGAACAAAAAATAGTTTTTATTTTTTAAACCCGGACAAAGAATGATACCCCGCCCGGACGCTCCCCCGACGCCCTCTAAACTTGGAAAAATCCGGGGAAACCCAGATGGATGGCAGCCCTACCCTAATGTTTAACAGACCAGTTGGCGCAGTTGGTTAATATTCACCTTACACGCCACAGGTTGTGTGTTCGATTCCCACACAGGACATGCATTTGTGTGCATGAACATGTCTGTATGTCCCGAGTCTGGGTGTAATTATGTATATTATGTATGTATTTACAAAAAAGAAGTAGTATATGTATGTATATCAGTTATCTGGTTTCCATAGTACAAGCTCTGCTTAGTTTGGGATCAGATGACCGTTTGTGAGGAATGTCACGGGATATTTATTAATTATCACCCTCAGAGTACAACCCAAAAGGTTCTTTGTGGTACCTTTTTTAATACTAAGGTAACAATCAAGTTTACTGCCCACCTGATGGTAAACATTTACCATAACATAAAGACACATGTGACACCAGGGGTATCACTCGCATGTTGTTGATCTTGCAAACATCTACCCACCCAAAAGGGGGTTTGGAGGAACTTGTCACAGCAGAAGTGACAAATCCAATGAGGTTTGCCACTTGCCGGGTAAGACTACTCCCAAGTCCACTAGGCGGTTCTGTTTTGTGTATTTATGGTCATTTTATCATTGTGAGAAACAAGGATATTTTTAAAATGTCTATGAAAATTTTAGGGTAAAAAATTTGTGAACATAAAAATATTATGGACAATACAAAAATAATAATTCTGCCCCAAGGTTTCATTAGCATTTAAGCTTTTTTTTCCCAGGATATATATATCCTATGCGTTCATCCAGAAATTATTCTGTGTGCCAAATTTCATCACAGTCAGTTGTTGATGCCTGAGTAAGGAACAAACATGCAAACTTTACTTTTTATAATATGAGTGTTTTTTTGGTGAACATGCCATTTTGCATTTCTAGGTTTATAAATACTTGAAAGACCTTTTTGCTCTTTTCAGTCTTTGTTTTTAAACTATACATCAAGTAATTTAATTAACTTTTGATTGAAAATTGTTTGATACTTACCTATTGAGGATTCAGTAATAAAAATCATCTAATCGCCAGCCTAGATTGGTAATTGCTGCAATTAAATCATTGCACAATAAAATAAATGAGTTCTTTTAACAAAATTACAAATAGCCAATGCAGCAAACAACTCAATTGTAAATATTTTATCCAATCAAATCAGTGTATCACTATTCAATTTAGTACAATTTCGTACCTACTATAACCCAGCCGAATTGATAACGCACTCGTATTCAAAGGTTATCTTGATATGTCATGGACGACTACACTCGGTCGTATTATATCATTACCCGCGCCCGGTGACATCACCTATTTTGTTGAACAGATAATAACTTACAGATTACAGGCACACCCAAAAAAATTAAATTATAACACCTGTATATTCTATAAAAAAGAACGTTTCTTTGTTACAATCGTAATAAGTAAGCGCGAAATCGATTTTACCTTACATATAATTCTGGAACGCGGATTTTCGAGTTGGAAACTGAGTATTAGACTTATTAGCAGCAGAACACGGCATTCAGCCAATATATAAACGTTTAGGCACGTCTATAAGTGTTTGGGACTAAAAAAAAACCGACCCAATTCGGTCAGCGGTTATAGACACACCCTATTCCTAGCACGATAATGAAACCTCATTCATACCGCAAATTACTCGTTCCTATTGGAAATGTAAACAAATTATTGGAAAAGAAAGCTGAATACACGCAATACTGACCGGCAGTTGGCTCCAAGACGCGTTTTATGTCGATTTTTTTTATCACTTCACACAATCACTTCACTGGCAATGAGTAGCTAATGTAACTTACACTAAGCACGAAAACGAAGTAACATTATATAAAATAACATGCACAGAATGTTCTTAGATAATTTTCAACGCACTAGCACCACCGACATTACGCATAAACGCGTTTATTTTCAATTATTTCGTTCGTAAAAAAGGAATTCCTTCAGCACGCTACCGGAGTAGATCGATGTCGGCGCGAGTTTCGCTTTTTCGCCGCCACAGTTCGCCACTGCGTCGCTGCTGTCGTCACTGTTTCCTTCCAAGTTGCGTGACATGCCAGATGGCGCTGGTGGTACTTATGTTGCCATATCCTATTTCAAACTTACCTGTTTTTTTTATACATTTGACAGCGCATAATAATAAATTCGTAAAGAAGTACGTTGTATTTTCGTATTGAAACCGGTTCCATATTGCAGATTTTAGTATTTTTAAGTTCTGGTAATTGCAAATGCAAAGAGTGCTTTATTGGAAATGGCATCATCTCCGATTTTGTAATATGTCAACCGATTCAGAGGTTTTTTTTCAATTTAAATCTCATTGCAACAAAGCTACGTAATCAATAAACCAAACATGCAAAATTTGATTCTTCAATAGACAAAAGCATGCAATTCTAATAAGGAACAATTTATTTTATTTTAACGCTGTTCGTTGCAAATTCTATATAAAGATTTTTTTATGATATACTGTAGTTTTGCTCCTACACAAATAAATTACCATAATTTAAGGAATGCTCATAATGTGGAAATATTTACATAAACCATTCCGTTATACGAAAGATATGCACGTTTTCAATAAAAAAATTATATAAGTTCAGCAAATAATTTGACATACTATTAAGCAATAAAAACGTTTATATAAATGTGAATTTAATTTAAATTCGTAATTTTTCATTGTTTACTTATGAGTAGGCAGCACAGTGGGCAGCTAAGTTAGTCTTTAGATTTTACATGAAATGGACCGTTATAGCGTTTCATGTTACGTAAGCGTTTAATATTTGACGGATCTACATTTTAATAAAGTAGATATATTTTTATCAATTAATTTCTTTAGTTTTGATTTCCGATTTATTAAATTGATTGCCGTTTTATAACCTTTATGCTTTAAAACCGATTAATAAAAAATGTTATCTGCTATCAAAGTTATAACCACGTTGAACGAAACGTAGATGTCGTTAAAAACTTTTTTTGTCATTCATTCACTTTCAAAATGGCGGTCGTTTAGGTTGTGCGTTGTTACTTTTTTGTTATTTCATAAAATTTTAAAACTGTTGACTTAAATCTAAGGTAAATATATGTCAGTTATTCTATTTACATTAATTCACGTATATTTCGCTGTTTCTTTCGACTATACTTGCCGTTTAATCCCTTGTTTCAATTTATGAGACATGTGTTTTGTTGGTCCATATTGATATCACTGCTCATAATTATCTAGAAATTAAAATAAATATAGTTTAATAAATTTATAATGGTATAGCTAGCTAATAATGCTTTTAAAACACGAAATTTTTATGTTACGATCCCATGCCGGTTGTCTTTAGTTGACGAAACAGTATCATTGTTTGAAAACTAGTTTGCATTATTTGCACCCCAGAAATGATTACAAAACCACGCTCGTTTTTGCACAGGGGAGCTAAAATAACTAGTTTGATGTCCAAGTTTCTTAAATATGCGTGATTTATTTAAAGTTAACTAGGTATGATCGAAGATAGTCTCTATTTTACTGTCTTTCTTTAGATCTTGTATTTCGAAAACTGATTTTATAAAAAACACCGACTTCAAAGTACACTAAGAAGTTATCAAATCCTAATCTCGATGATCGAAGATAGTCTCTATTTTACTGTCTTTCTTTAGATCTTGTATTTCGAAAACTGATTTTATAAAAAACACCGACTTCAAAGTACACTAAGAAGTTATCAAATCCTAATCTGATGATGATGGGACCAAACGGGGAGTGTACCCTTTCAAATAAAAAAATAATTTTCCAAATCGGTTAATAAATGACAAGAGTTCTGAGGTAACAAATATAAATAAAAACAACTGAATTGCGAACCTCCTCCTTTTGGCTATATCTAACCTAAAGTTTGCCATTTACTGATATATTATGGAAAGGAAGAAGGATAAATACAAATGTATTTCAAACTAGTTATCCCCTGTGGTGTCCTGGGCATGGTTTCCATTTGGCATTAACCCTCCGCGCGCCTTATACAGACCGTTTGTGTTTAAGGGGAACCGCGGCCATTGTGCGTGAAATGCCACTGTGACGTATAAGACACAAGGTTTAATATTAACTGTCATTTAGTTACTGTTCCATATAAATTTTAACTCTAGCAGGTCTTTCTTGTCTGGTCGTGAGCGTGACCAGTTAAAAGTTGCCTATGTCACTCTGGCCCATAACCTATTTCTATGCAAAATATCAAATCAATCCTTTGCTCTATGGAATAAGATTAAACCAACACCATCACATTTATGCTTGTCATTAATAAGAGCAAAAGGGATTACAGTATTACCCAACGGTAAGCCATATCAGTTGGGTACTACTGTAATAATATAGTGAATAATAATTTCTGTAATTATTATAGTACTGAGATTTGCATGACATGATTATATGTATTATACTAACTAGCTGTCCCCTGTGCCTGTACTCTAACTAGTGTTGCCAGGTGTCCTGATTTGCGCGGGACGTCCCGATTTTCAGGGGTCTGGTGACACGTCCCGATTATCCCTTGATCGGGACGCCAAATGTCCTGATTTTTCACTAACCTCATGAGTCTTTACTATATTTGATAATTTTGACAGGAAAAGTGAATATAACTAAGCTGCTTCTACATAAAAATATTTTTGCTTTCATTTTTTCTCACCAAATTCAGACTTCACTACTGTCCCGATTTGAAACCCAAAATCCCGATTATTTTATCATTACGTTCCGAAATTTGACACACGGGACCTGGCAACACTAACTCTAACTGCCTATTAAAGTTCCTGTCCCATGTATATTCTGATATTGAAGTGAGGCTACGCTAAGAAGTCATATTTGACAAGTTCAACAAGCATAAAAAATACTTGATGGCAATACCACTAGACAGTCACCCATCCCTGTACCGGCCTCATAGCATAGCTCATTTTTCCAATCAATTAAAAACAGCTAATCTTGCGCTTCTTGATTAGGTTTTTCACCCATATATTTTAATGCAATCACTAACGTACCAACAAAATTTTCCAGCAAAATCATGGGCCGCTCACCGAGCCCGCGACGGCGCGACGACAGACGCCGCGACGACCGGCGGGAGCGAGACAGAGAACGCGAGCGCGAAAGAGACAGACGCAGACCGCGCACCAGATCTCGATCGAGGTCGCTCGAACGTCGCCGACGCTCCCCCGATCGCCGCCGATCCCCATCACCGCGCCGTCGCCGCTCCAGATCAAATACCCCGGGACCCACCAGCTCTTTTGCCTCAAAACCAAGGAAAACATACGAAAGACCCATAGTAACACCGGCTGATCTCGAAGGAAAGACACCGGAGGAGCAGGAAATGCTAAAAGTCATGGGTTTCTGCGGCTTTGATACAACCAAAGGTAAGAAAGTCGATGATAATATTGAAGGTGATGTCCACGTGGTGTTAAAAAGGAAATATAGACAGTATATGAATAGGAAGGGTGGTTTTAATAGGCCGTTGGATTTCGTCGCGTAACGAAGGCACGCACAACAGACCTACAGGGTCGCTTTTTGTGTTTTTTTTATATGATCACCGATTTTGATTGTGATGGTTTATTTGGAGGCCGGTTTTGACGTTAAGGTTACTTGATAATGATCATCAGATCAGCTGAGAATAGTTTAAAGGTTTTGTCCGTTGATCACTGAGAAGGAAACATATCAAAATAGCTTAAAAACTATTAAATAAGCCGATTATTTGGTTGAACTTTCTACACATATTACGTCTAGGTTATTTTTCATAATTCTTCAAGATTAAGATATTGTTTAGTTATCACAGAAAGCGATAAGACAAATACTTCATTGTGACTCCATCATTTGAGCTCAAAACCGTCCTCCGAATAACTTTTTACATAGATAATAAGTGTTACAACTTGTTTTGAATGCACTAAAAGTTTACTGGGTTGTGGTTGTGACAAAACTACCACTTTTGTATATATTATTGTAGAAAAATTATATTTAAGGTAAGCAACACTAACTGTACAAAACTTTCTGGCAGCACTGTTTAAAGGTCTATGAAAATACATGTCAAAAAAGGACCAGACTATTTTAAATGCCAAAGTGCCAAATACTGGCAACTGTATTAGTGTTGCAGTCACAATAATTTTGTAAATTAGTTTGGTCACAACCACCGCCCGTAAACTTGCCGTCTCGTCACATTTCTAACATACTACTTACCAACTAACTTGAGAGTTGGTTATGTACAGAATTTCATCAATAACCTTGTCAGAAACTGATTCATAAAACGAAACAGTTTCTTATTACATTTAATTCCGGTAACTTAGAAACTCAATTCCAGGCAGACATCAATATGGGCCAAGTCAGATGAGTCAATTCTCGCCCACGTACGTATTTCATCCCTTAACTAGAGCAAAGCTCCCGTGTGGCGCCTTCAAAAAATCCTAGAATATAGAAACTATAGAAAAATCAATTAAGAACCTTTTTTTGCATCAGTTTCTGAAAAGGTTATTTGTCAAACAAAAATTTTGTGGCGAGACGTATAGAAATAAGTTAGTATTATAAGTCCGTTATACAGTACCCGCGCGCTGCAACCGCCCGCGCGGGCTCCGGTATTAGCGCATCCGCGCACCCAAGAATCTATGTGCAATCGGTATAGGATATGCGACGAATTTTGTGGTCTTTTGTGTCTTTAAACTCGTTAATGTTGACTTTTACATCAATTAAATCTCAAAACCTTGGAAACTTTCTGTGGTTATTTTTGTTACCACATAGTTTCTAAAAAGGTTATTCAATATCATCAATTGTCAGTTGACTGTACAAAGTAACACTTCATATTTGTCAGTTTCTTGCCAATAACAGACCAAGAAACTCAAGTTTCTCAACATAACCTTATCTGCACATTCCAAATTTAAAATTAACCACCAGTTTCTGAATTTGTTATTGGTTTCTGTAGTTGAAGACACTAGACTGTGATTATAAGACTGAAGCGTATCGTACCTCGTTATAAGTTGCCCGCACAGCGCGCCACACACACACACACACCATAGCAATAGAATACAGAGTTATTTATACACTCACACATATACACACTTCTCCCCTTGCCCCCTTATCCTCCATAATGTACAATAGTAACGGCTCTCAAACCAGAGTGTTGTGTTTTTTGTGAAAATGTACTATTATATTACCAGAGAATTCCATATTTCTTAATAAAATTATCTGGTCAAAGTCATATAGACTTTTATAACCCGACAAGAAACTAATATAAAATTTTCTCTATGGTATTATAATTTTTTTCACTAACAACACAGCACTCTGTGCTGTCAGCCTCCATAGCCCATATACAATATTATACACAGGTTGTTAATGTGATATTTTTTTAAATGAAATAATTATAATAGCAAACGCGTTGCGCGGGGGGTACGGTCCGCAAACAATGTCGCTTCTATACCGATTACTCTTAGATTGTCACTTCATCAGCACTTTGAATGAATCAGAGGGAGATATCCAGATTTTTTGTTACAATTTTGAGCTCAGATAACACTTTTTTAAGAATATTGTTTTCATTAAAATCAGCCAAAGATCTTAATAACGTCTAAAAATAAATAATTGTGTCAATTTGAGCTCAATCCGAATCCAACTCTTAATTTTTACTGCGGCAATAATTGTATCGCGCCATTTTTGATGTCAGGCGCCATTTTGTTTAGCTACCACAGATCCAAAAGATTTCAGTTTGCTATAACTGGTTTAATTTTTACAGCAATGTAATAATAATTATGGAGCAAAATACCTACCTATCTGTGGTAGGAAAATTAATAATGTATAATTTTTTGATAACATGTGAAAATAAAAAATTATTTTTTGTGATCAAAATTACTATAAGGTTATTTACTTATAGTATTTTTTTTAGACACAAATACGTGTTTTTTTTTCCTAAGGGAATATTTTTGTTAATCTTCGTATTTTTTATATATCCAGTTTTCATTTTAAAACGATTCATTCCCAATGTACATACCACAGCTTTATTTATAATTATTTAATAAAAATATAAAAAGAAACTAAAACTAGTGTTGTAAAATATTTCGTTGTATTTTTTGGTTTATTTGAAATTTTATTTTTTGAATTAGAGGGCCCTATTTAAGTGGACGTTTGGATAAGCAAATTAAATATCATATTTCCAAAAAGAAATTCAGTATATTCCTGTAAAGTTTTCGATTTTTCCCAATAATAATCATGTATACTGTATGATTATCAAATACATGGTCCTCTTTTAGTTGTAAAATATTATATTATTCGTAATATTACCTTGGATTACCTTCATGTTTTTGTATGGAAACTACTTGTTTTTAGTTTCGCAACGTTTGTTTAATACTTGTATAGCGTTTGTCGAAAAAATAAGTTTTTGTTAAAAATTTAATTTATAATACAAGCATTTTTTGTTGACTGTACTTGCAATCATCCAATATACTAATGTATACCAAATATCAAGTCAATCCGACCACTGGAAGTTAAATTCGACTTGCAAGATTTGACCCGAACATACATTGCAAGTTTCTCCAGAATATTTTTTTTCAACACATTTGCTTCTGAATTTACTCTTAATGCACCGCTTTTAGATTCATAATGCAGTAAATAAACACGAGTGATTTTTACTTTACATTATAGCTTGTGCGGCACGCAATTAAACACCTGCGGGCCTTTTCTTAAATATTTTGTTCGGGAGAAACTTTTTGTAAAAACAATGTTAAATGCCCCAAGGATATTTTTAAATATTGAAGTTATGCCATAATAGACCTGAAGTCTCTACTGTTAAATTACATTACCGATTTATACCAGTAAAAGAAATGTTGCAAGACTAAAAAAAACTGCCTGATTATGTTAAAAAGCATGGCGATTTGTATATTTCATGTCATAATTGTTTTGTTTGTCCAAGGTACAAAATTAATTATCGAAATAAATTTTTGGACATTGAATCTGTGTTTTTACTTAATTAATTACTTTAATTCTTAAGAATCCTCGTTACTTTTGAACCAGGGACCGTCAGATCAGCGGTCAGTATTCAGTGACAAAATTCAAAACTTCTGCAAGCAAGATGCTCTAGTTCTTGAGATCTAGATGTGGTCCAGGACGAACCCGATTCTTCAGAACCACCTAAGAATATTTCTAATGAACCAGGGACTCATCAAATCTGGTATTTGGTGACAAACTAACGACAGACTCATAATTCGAAACCGTACCATGAGTTAGCTACGGTAATGGATACACGCTCGCGGCTACGGTGAGCATTTTGTATGACGAGCACAGGCTTTAGTGGACAATGGCCCTGATTCTGTTATTCACAACTAAACTAATTTTAATCTCACTATGTCTCTTTCTAACAAAGAACATAAGAAAAGGATGTAAGAAATTTAGTCCTGTCAAATTAGTCCAATGCTCGTTTTCAATATAAATTTAGTCGCCATCTATCGCGGTCACGCCTAAATACACGCAACATAAGACGGCAAAGTTTAATTTGACAATTTAAAATATGTTCTATCCTTTTTCAATAATGTTCGTAAGAAAGAGATGAGATGTGACTAAAATTAGTTTAGTGCGATTTACAACAGAATCGGCACCACTGTTGGATGTAGGTATTTCATACAAAATGTTTCACCGTAGACGCTAGCGAGTATCTCCTTTACCTTAAGAAACTCGTGGTAGAGGCTGGCCCTGCCCCCCTAAAAAGGAAGCTAAAGCAATATTGCTAACGCAATTCATTTTTTCGAATTCTCGGCAGATCCTACGTAATTTCAATATTTTTTGGGATACTAGTCACTCATTATACATAATTCAATTCAATAAAAGATTCGGAATTGATGAATTGCATAAGATCTGCCGTAAATTCGAAAAAATGAATTGCGTTAGCAATATTGCTTTAGCTTCCTTTTTAGGGGGGCTGTTAGGGTTACATATTTTTTCAAAACCTTGTTTATCTAAATTATAGTTAATTAATTAGTCATAGCCCCACACATTTCGATGAAAAAAAAAATTTTTGACTTTCAGTTCTAAGTATGGGGAACCCCCAAAATTTATTGCTTTTTTTTCTATTTTTGTGTGAAAATCTTAATGCGGTTCACAGAATACATCTACTTACCAAGTTTCAAAAGTATAGTTCTTATAGATTCGGAAAAAAAGGGGCTGTGACATACGGACGGACAGACATGACAAATTGTTCCGTTTTATGCCATTTAGCTACGGAACACAAAAAAATGTGTAGAGTACTCAAATAATAAAAACAACAAATATTCCGTCATAACCATTTATTAGTTTAAATATTAACATAAATACATTTATTTATAACATTCAGTTCGGACAACCGTAACTACATAAATGGTGCCGATTCTGTTGTAAATCGCACTAAACTAATTTTAGTCACATCTCATCTCTTTCTTACGAACATTATTGAAAAAGGATAGAACATATTTTAAGTTGTAAAATTAATCTTTGCCGTCTTATTTTGCGTGTATTTAGGCGTAACCACGATAGATGGCGACTAAATTTATATTGAAAACGAGCATTGGACTAATTTGACAGGACAAAATTTGTTACATCCTTTTCTTATGTTTTTTGTTAGAAAATTAGTTTAGTTGTGAACAACAGAATCAGGGCCAATATCTAACAAAATTAGTCCATCAATGAGATTCAAGAAATAAATAAATTACATTTAAGCATAAGTGCGAGTGAGACAGGTATAACTACCAGAAACATAAAAATTATGTAGGAATGTTAAGAGATTCTTACAATAAATTATCATTATTAAATGCATGAAATACTTAAATTATAAGTAGGAACTTAATATTATAAATATTCAACTATTAATAAGGGGTTTTTACTCAAAACATTTGTTCTATATTTCACTGATTAATAAAAAAAAAAATACTGATATTTGACTATAGATACTCCTAAGCACAAAAAACAATCTATACAATTCATTTATGACATCAATTTTATGCGTATTTGAGACGAAATTAGCAATATATTTATTTATGTATTCAAAACTAAAATACTAATATAGCAAAGATTTTTTATGTTCTATTGTTTAAACGCGTCTAATCTCTGGAACTACCAGACTGATTCGAAAAATTCTTTCACTACTAAGAAGGTACATTATCACCGAGTATTATAGGCTTTTTGTCCCGGGAACGCGAGTAAAACCGCGGAGGTAACTAGTTTTACTAAACATAATAATCCATTGCCATATGCCTCACAAAATTACGTTTAAAATTGATGTAACCAAATAAAACTATTCGTTACAAATTCAAAATCCACCTAAGTCTGTACATATAAATGATTCAATACTATACGTCAAAATTCAAATCAAAAACTAAAACATAATAAAAAAATACAATAGTGTACCAAAAATATATATATACTATATATTTTATATATAAAACTAAATGAATATATTATATCTAAAATACAAACTTTATTCATATATACAATTATATTTAACATTTATTTATTGATGGAGAAAAGGTGTGTAATTATTTGTCATCTATCGCTAAGCTTCTGACATTTTGACGTTATCGTAACAACACATCGAGATGAAATTTGACACATGAGTAGATTATAACCAGGATTAACATAGATCCTTTTTAAAATAGCAACTGATATTTGCAAAAAGGGATGAAAATCAGCGTGTCTCGCTTAAACACACGCAACTATCTCTTTCTACACCTGTCGAATTAGTCTAGGGGATTTTCAAATCATGGAACCGTATAGTGGAAATATTTTTATTAGATTTTAAATAACTTAATTTAAACAGCAAACACTGCTGTCAATTTTATGGCCAGCCACTTTCATCATGTGGCAGCCACAAAGGTATGTTGCGATTCTGGTGATCTATAAATAACTATATTTGCGACTTGGTGGCTGGCCACTAAGCGTGTGGCAGCCACAAAGGTATGTGGCGAGTCTGGTGGCTAGCCACAGGCAAGATAATTTTGACACCAGTGTGTTCTGTTAGCTACCTAAGGCCCGTAGTTGCAATCTCAATATTTAGCAAAAAATTAAGTCTAACTCAAGTTCAAGCTAAATCTTGAGATTGCACTGAGATACGGAACTAAATACGATATTTTTATACATTTTATCGGGGTGTTTTTTTTTATTGACAACAATCTAAGTAATTATGTGGTGGTTCGATGGCAGAGCCTAGAAGGGACTCCTACCACCATCGACCACATATTACCACAGCGTAATTGTGGTAGATCAACTTATGTTACTAATCATTGGTAACGTGATAATTTAATTTCATATAAGCATAATTATCCACACCTTGTCATACAGGGCGTATCTATTATGTAATGGCTGCATCATATACAGAGTGTAACTAGAAAATTGTGACTGCATTATACACCGTGACTTTTTATCCGTATTAGAAACGCAGCCCACATAATTTACCCAATGAAAAGGTAATAATAATCATTAAAAAAAATATTTTTTAAACATCTGTTTAATAAAAAAAGAAATATTCATTATGATGACGCATGATGTAGTTTTAAACACCTGCTGTTGCCAGCTGAATCTACTCGACTCGTGCTCAGGGCTGCGTTTAAGTCAACTATTCAGTATAAAATTTTAACTGAGTAAACGTCAAACACCCCGTTCAAGCACACCGCGAGGCGAAACTAAAATTTAAACTGCCCCGTTCAAGGGCGTCGGCTGGTATAAGTTTTCGCCGGCTAGGATGATTTTTAGTGACCTTTTTACGTCGCTAAATTTTATCAATGATTGACAGCTGTTAGTTGTTTTGCATCGGAAAATTGATTTCTTATGTTCTTCATTTTTACTATGTAATAATATCGAGATCACAAGTGAAATCTTAACTTTACGGAGATTACAATACAATTTTGAGTCCAATTGATAGTTATTTACAAGCTGTCAATTGAATTTGACAGACTCTAACTATGACTCCGTTCAGCGAACCCTAGCTAATTTCTTTAATAATTCTAATGACTTTTTAATTTTTTATTATTTTACTAAAATGTTTTATAAATGATTAGTATTTTTTCATTGGGTACATTATGTGGGCTGCGTTTCTAAGACATAAAAAGTCACGGTGTATAAAAGATTATACTATAACGTTGTAACTGCGTCGCGTACAGCATGTTACGAACGTCGTTGCAGCATAACATACAGGATGTTTTTTATACTACGACTGCATCACACATAGGTGTATCTACAATGTCATGGAAGTATTACATATAGGCTACAACGTGACTGCACCATATACAGGATGTAACTAAAATGTTATAGCTGCATCTTATACAGAATGGTACTACAACGTTGTGGCTGCATCACATAAAGGATAACTAGACCGTTTTAGGAGCATCATATACAGGGGGAGAACATTACATTGTAGCTATAATATTATGGCTGCATCATATATAGGGTGTACCTACGACACGGCAGCATAACATACAGGGTGTTTAGAAAGGTGCAGCCTCATCTAGAGTGTGTAGCCAGTTGAAAATCATCATGTTGCGTTCGTATTTAGATAGAGGGCGTCCGCGCTCGCGCTCAAGGTCCGCCGCCGTGAGGGCCAGAGACGCCGCTTCTAAAATGGAGAAAATTAGCTAATATTAAAAAAAAACTCCATAAGTCTATATCTAGTATTGACATCGATAGTACACACGGCTACACATCAAGCTATACATTTCCAGTATAAGCTGATCTCTCATTGTATAGGATTTCCGTACAATGAGAGGTCAGCTTATACTAGAAATGTATAGCTTGATCTGTAGCCGTGTGTACAATACTATCGATAGTATCGATACTACCGATATTATCGATAGTATTAGTTAAATACTATTGATAGTATCGATACAATCGATAGCGCTATCGATATTAGTCAAAGCCATTTATTCAATTTAGGCCCCAGAAGGGCACTTATGAAGGTCACATTTACTGAAGTTACCACCGGTTCGGAACTCGGCCTTCAACTGAGAAGAATCCGGCAAGAAACTCAGCAAGGTTACATTTTTTATATATTTTTTGGACAATCTGATTATGTTTGGCTTTTTTTTTCCAAATAATAATTACTATTTTCGGAGGTCACGATAGTATCGATAGACTATCGATAGTTTCACTATTGCTATGCATCACTAATTTAACCTGAACCCTAGTTCGTTTTTAGCATTTTTATTTTTTACTGTTTATAGGCCTGTGTTTGACCGCAATCTCACCATGGTAAGTGATGATGCGGCCGAAGGTGGTGCACACACTAAGCCTAGAAGGAGCTGGCTCTCAAGTGCAGCTGTCGGAACACACCGATACGTGCTTGGCGACAGATTTTCAACTTGAGGGTGGTAGCCAGCCAGATGGGTACTACAAAGTACCCTACCACCGTGCTATGGTTTCCTCACGATGTCGAAAACTCGAAACTGACCTGGGTGCATTAATCTGATGTTGTGTGAGACGGGTGTGGGGACGTACAGCGTGGTGGGGCCCGCCCCGGCGCTGGTCTCGGCGCTGGTCCCCGCACTAGTCTCCACGCTGGTCCCCGCCCTAGTCTCGTACTTGTGCCACGCGGAGTGAGTCTCGATCCGCGCCGACGCTGCAGCCGCCTTCAATAAAAACATAATAATAATAATACATTTATTACATCAACCAAAAGTGAAAGATTTTTTCAAATCGGTTCAGTAGTTTCGGAGCCTATTCAATGCAAACAAAAAAAACAATCAAATCATTCCTCTTTATAATATTAGTATAGTAATTATATTTATACTAATATTGTAAAGAGGAAATATTTGGTTGTTCGTTTGTTTGTTTGCATTGAATAGGTTCTGAAACTCGGTTAAAAAGTCGGTTAGTAATCTCATAAAAGTAAAAAATAAATAACAAACAATAAAACTAATTTCTAACATAAAGTCACAAACGCAAATAATTGATACTAACAATAGAATTAAGAAGTAAATTTTAACACGGTTAAATCAAGCTTTTTTCTTTTTATACACTTAAACTGAGAAGACTCCGGCAAGAAACTCAACTTAAAATATTGATTGCTTAAAAAAATTCATAAATTGTATGTTATTCCGATGATACCGCTATTATAATTCATGGATCGACGTGGGAGGAGGCCCTGTCCAATGCTGAGCTGGGTACAGTGGCGGCGTAAGGCGTGGGCGAGGTGGGCCACCGCCTAAGCCCTCGCGACCAAGGGGGCCTCGCGCCCCGAAAATTTATGCATTAAGTACTTAAGAGGGGTTCCTAGCTGCGAGGAAAATGAAAAATAGGTATTTGAAGAAACTATTGCCGCCGCGCTATGCGGCTATGCTATGCGCTATGTGCGATAGGGACATCTGCAGCTCAGACCGATTTATTCACAAACAAAATTACGAAATCGACGTTTCATTTTCCCCATTTTCCTCCTCGAAAACTGAGCCGATTCAATTATATTTTACATTAAAATTTTAAGTAAGGGGTTATCTAGGTCCCTATTACTTTCTTTTATACTAAAATCTTTTCGAATTTGTCTGGTAGTCCTTTTAATCACGGCGGAAAAATAGGGCATTTATTGTAATTTTTGGAGGGCCATAATTTCTTAAATAATTAGTTGCTGAAAAAAAGGAAGTAACAGGGACGTGTCCAAAGCAGAACTTGATTATATGAACAAAAAATGATGACTCTAGAGGCATTATTCAGGAAGAAAACAGGGGAATACATTTGTATGGAATAATCGGAGACCAACTCCCGTCTAAAAAGCCACTTCATTCCCCGTTCTGTTTGTTTAGACATAGAATACTGAGTATGGAAAAGTTCTCTAACAAAAGTAGCAATTTGACGTGTCTCATGAGCTCTTGGGCTCTTACGATAACTCATATTGATTTGTACAAGCGAAAGGGTTTGTCGTATCAAGAACGCGTAATCCCTGCTAAGTCGCGCAAGGTCCGTATGGGCCTCGCGTGCGCGCTTTCCTTCCCAAATTATGTGGGCAAAATGAATCTTGCCCACATAAAATTTAGGTCTTACGCCGCCACTGGACTGGGTATGAATAACGTTTCAAGCTGGTTGCAGAAGAACCTCTTAACATTAAACACCAAAAAGACTTTACGTATGTTTTCACAAAACGGCTGCCTCAGCACCAAACCAAACAACTGTCATTAAAATTCACCAACCTTTTTCTTGAATAATCCTTGTTATTGCGAGCCGCTAAACAAAACAAACGCTATCTAAATCTAACATTTAAAATTCATATTAGCGCACTGTCAGCTCGGGTAAGGAGGACTATTTAGTGTTGTCGAACTATCGATACTTTGACTATCGATAGTTGACCTCGAAAACTAGTTACAATATCGATAGTGCTATCGATTGTATCGATACTATTAATATCGCAGACCAACCAATACTCTCGATAGTATCGAGATCGATAGTACAATACTATCGATAGTATTAAGGTTAATTGAAATTCAATTGACACTATCGATAGTATCGATACAATCGATAGCGCTATCGATATTGTTACTATTTTCCAAGGTCACGATAGTTTCGATAGACTATCGATAGTTTCACTATTGCTATGAAACACTAAAACTATTGGCGTTGTTGAAAATCTACGAGATGTTGCATGTTTGGAGACGTTGAAATCCGTTTATTTTGCATTATGCCAATCCCTGATAAAATACTGTATTTCGCAAGAAAGTGGCCTCTATTTTATACAGGTGAGAGGGAGCACCAACAGCATTCTGAATGTGTTTGCTGTGAGGTCAGATGGACCCACTTTAGGCAGGTTTATGAAGCTGCACGTCAGGTGTTATGCTGCATAAACTGACTGTCGTTTTTGTCTGTTTTTTTAATGTTTTAAATGTGTACTAACTTAGCTCTAACTAACTTACTAACAATCTATGGACCCTGTTGTCTTTAAATAAATGCATTTTATTTTATTTTTTCATATTTTTATTTTTATTACTTGCTGGGGCAGTGCAGCAAAAACTTTCCTTATCCAAGTCGAAAGAGCGCAACGCTCAGTCCTAAAAGAGATGCTTGATAAACCTTTTAGGTATCCAACTGCAGAAGTTTACAAGGACAGCGATGTATTAAGTGTAAGGCAGTTATTCATATTGAAGAGATTACTTTTTGTACATAAATCTGTCCTATCCACTGTCGAATATGAGATGATGGCCTAACGACGAGTTTTCCGTTTGCACAACAGTTTGGACAGTTTATTCGTGTGCATGTGTACAATTGTGTGGTTAAGCATTGTCTAATGAAGGAGAAATCAGTCAACGAGTCTAAAAAGATATATCGAAATTGGATACCGACCTTAACACGTTCGCTGCCAAGTTTTCGAGTAAGGGCGACAGTCAGAGGCCGAAATATTATATTACTTTAATTTGACTGAAAAACATTTCCAATGTTATTGGCTATGTACTTTTTCAGGTTATGTGGTGGTTATGTTAAAAAAAGGAATAATAAGTTTTTGTTAAAAATTTCATTTTTAATACAAGGTTTTTTTGATGACTGTACTTTTTGTTGACTTTACTTGCATTGTCTTCCAATATACTAATGTATAGCAAATATCAAGTCAATAAGACCACTGGAAGTGGTTGAAATTCGATTTAGTACATCATAATTTTGTATTATTTTAAGGAATAATATTTAGTAATCAGAATAATAGAATAAAATGTCAGTTTACAAATAGTTAATCGTAAATAGGTCTTCACGGTACAGGCATGGTGCCTAGTGTGACGGCCATAGATATAAAGAAAATTTTTAAGATTCTCCCAGCGCTTTGCATGGTTTTAAGAGCAACATAATTTTGTTTGTATAATTTCAATGTGTAAATGTGAACAGCTGAAAATAAATGTTTTTGAATTTTATTTCAAACATAAAATCCATAAACACAAATAAATAAAAACATTAAAATAAAAATAAGGACACATTACACAACAAAATAAATCTTAAACTACATCACACATATAAAAGACTAGATTACTTGACTGTAGTGTTGTCAAACTATCGATAGTTGACCTCGAAAACTAGTTACATTATAGATAGTGCTCAGTGGCGTGCATTGGTTTTCGGAGGAGGTAGGCAATCAAGTACTAGGAGTTTTATTGCATATTATCGGTGGTATTTTATCCAATAAAGATCAATCCACGTACACTAGTGAAATGAAATGAATTATGTGTATCGTGATTTTACAAGTTGTCTCAAAAAGTTCGTGAAAAGTTTTAGTAGTGACCACCATTTTACTAAAACACGACTGAACAGACGAACGTGACTGATAATGCGGACTATGTAAAAGTTTATGTGCGGACTATATGAAAGTGATAATATAAATAAAATGTATGCGACTGAAGGACTTTGTGTCCATGGTCATGAACAAATATTAAAAAAAAAGCCAAACTAGGGTTTCCAGCCTCGGTTGAATCAATCTATTTTTTAATCAATATTCGATCTTTTAAATCGTCTTTGGAGAAACGGATCGATCTTAAGATCGCCACGAAATTAAAAGATCGAAAATCGATTTTAACGAGACCATAATATTCCATTTCGAATTTTCGAATCGATATTTTTTGCAGTATTATGTTAAATATTAAAGTTTTTTAAAATAAATTAGCACACGTTACTCTCTTTCTCTCTCATCAATGCCGAAATCGATCGGAGAGAGTCTAAATCGTTGTTTTCCTAAAAATCTCGACATGTAAGTTTAATCGAATAACGATATTCGTTTAATTATATTATTATTAGTGACCTAATAAACAGTGCATTTTTAAGAATATTTTTTGCTACTAATTAACTAAGAAATATATTTTATATCATAATATAATATAAATATTGATTTTCTAAGGATCGATCTTTTATATATTTTTTTTAATCGATATCAGTCACTTCGATTTGAATCTATCGATAATAAATTTTGTCAAAGTACGGTAACCCTTTGCAATGCCAGCCAAACAAGAAAAACAAAACAATACAAATAAATTGCGAAGTTATATTTGAGTTGCTCTAACGTTGGTAAACTGTAGTTTTTTTAATTTGGCTGGGTTACTAGTGTCACAACAGAGTAGGTATGGTTACTTTTGGTCCATAAATCGCGAATGTCAAATGTCAGTGTGCTACGCATAGTAAAAACGTGATTTATGCTTTCGTCGTATTATCCTAAAGAAGTGTGTGTGCGTGTATGCATATGCCGAAATCGTTTTAGTGTGCGTGAATTTGTTACACGAACTCGCGAGTGCCTGCACGGCAAAGTTTGAAATTCTGTATTGAATGTTAGGTTAGAATTTTTATTTAAAATGATTATGTAGTTTAATTGAATCAATATATCATATTATTGAATCTTATGAGGTAAGCATTGCTTATTTGCCTATATGGAATGCACGCCACTGATAGTGCTATATATAGATATATTGTATAGATATGTCGATAATATCGATACCGCGGACAGACCAATACTATTGATCAAGGCAATAATACCCATATAATCGATACTATTGAATCTCAATACTATCGAAATCGATAGTATTTTACGATCGAAATCGATAGTACAATACTCTCGATAGTATTTGTTAAATACAATTAATACATAATACATTTAATTGATAATCGAATTTCTAAAAGCGCTATCGATACAATCGATAGGGCTATCGATATTGTTACTATTTTCCGAGGTCACGATAGTATCGATAGTTTAACACTACTTGACTGCTCCAATCACTACAAATGCCCAAGTTTTAAGAAAAGGGCAGTCAAGTTTATCTGATATCACTTTCAGTATGTTGTTGCCACTACCGAGTGTCCTGCGCATCAGTGTTGCCACCCTCTTGCGTCTGATCACATAAATCTAAGGAAGATTTTGGCATTCCTTTCATCCGCCATTTTGTTTGTTATTCAAAACTTATATAAAATTCGATAGCTAATATCAATACAATCAAGAAATATTTTGTGGCACCTCGTAAAGTGTCACGTTTCGAAAATATAAGCAACTATTGTTTTACTGTTAAGAAAAATAAAATTTATTTTTAATATATAATTAATTTCTACACCCAATAAGTTATAAGTACAAAAAATAAATAAAAACACGCTTTAAAAAGCCCTGCCCACGTATGGGAAAAGTTTATTTCGATTTGTGATGATTCTAGTACCCTAACCTAACTTGGCTCCATAGGCTTTTGATCTTTGTCGGAGACAGGATCGATTAAGCAAATTTTATTTTTCGGAAACCTCCGATTTCTCGCTGACTGTACATGATAGCAGTAACCCAAAAACCGGCCAAGTGCGATTCAGACTCACACACGGAGGGTTCCGTACAATAATAATATTAACTAACTCAAATTGACTATGAAATTAATAGTAGGCGCAACAAAAAGAAGACGTTTTTTGTATGGGCGCCCCCCTTTATTTTTAATTTTATTTCATTTTTTTACAACAATACATATTCTGTGAAAATTTCAAGTATCTACCTATAACGGTTCATGAGGTACAGCCCACTGACAAACAGCGGAGTCTTTAGGGTCCCGTTTGGCACCCTTCGGGTACGGAACCCTAAAATGTAACGGTTAGCCCTAAGACCATATTCAAAGTCAAAGCCATTTATTCAATTTAGACCCCAGAAGGGCACTTATGAAGGTCACATTTACTGAAGTTACCACCGGTTCGGAACTCGGCCTTCAACTGAGAAGAATCCGGCAAGAAACTCAGCAAGGTTACATTTTTTATATATTTTTTTGGACAATCTATGTTTGGCTTTTTTTTCCCAAATAATTAACAATAAATAAAAAACGGCCAAGTGCGAGTCCGACTCGTACACTCGGAGGGTTCCGTGTAATATTAAATAACTCAACCTTGCTATGAAAAACGCCAAAAATATTGCATGAAAGGTAAATTGCGGTTTACGATTTATGACGTATTAAAAAAACCACTTACTAGATCTCGTTCAAACCAATTTTCGGTGGAAGTATGCATGGTAATGTACATCATATATTTTTTTTAGTTTTATCGTTCTCTTATTTTAGAAGTTACAGGGGGGACACACATTTTACCACTTTGGAAGTGTCTCTCACGCAAACTATTCAGTTTAGAAAAAAAATATATTAGTAACCTCAATATCATTTTTGAAGACCTATCCATAGACACATATGGGCTTGATGAAAAAAAAAATTAAGTTTCAGTTCTAAGTATGGGGAACCACCAATTTTTTTTTTTATTTTTGTCTGAAAATCTTAATGCCGTTCACAGAATACATCTACGTACCAAGTTTCAACAGTATAATTCTTATAGTTTCGGAAAAAGTGGCTGTGACATACGGACGGACAGACAGACAGACATGACGAATCTATAAGGGTTCCGCTTTTTTGCCATTTGGCTACGGAACCCTAAAAAGATATATACCTAAGCATAGATACAGACGAATATTCGAATGGCTTCAACCCTTAATGTCGCTCTCACAGACCGTCTAAAACTTCCAGTATATCATAGACATCCAGTAAAGGTTTTTCGAAAATCAGCCCCTAAGGGGGTAAAGTACATACCTCTAGCCTGTCCAAATTGAACTCCGACTGAGACATCCTCTCCAGAGCTCTGTATGTAGTCAACAATCTACGCTTTATGTAGTTCTGACGGACCTGGAAAAAGCGAACATTGGTCAAGTACAGTGGTACCCAACTGATATGGCGCGTCGTGAATCTTCGTTCGCACAGAAAAGAAAGTATGGCCCCGAAGATTAACGAAAGAATGCTTAAAACTTACAATGAACCTTAGATCACTACTATAAGGTTCATAATACAGTGCAGCTGTTAGTTCCGTCTCACTCGCGCGTGAGGCCCCTCCGCACGGCGCGCGCTAACATGGCGGCAGCTGCCGACCAATAGCGTTTCCCGCGCATTGAAAATGTATCTTCTGCGCAGGTACATCGGTAAGCCATATCAGTTGGGTACTATACGACTCTCACACGAGGGTTCTATACAAACTTAATGCTTTATCTGCAAATGTTACGTGTAGTTCTTTTTTATACCACTAAGGTGGCAAACAAGCATACGGCCCGCCTGATGGTAAGCGGTTACCGTAGCCTATGGACGCTTGCAACACCAGGGGCATCACTCGCGCGTTGCCGACCCTGAAGAAACCGCTTCACACCCTTTTTGAAGAACCCCATGCTGTACTCAAGTGAGTAATTTTTTCATTGTTATGTTATACAGGTCGTTGTTTTGGTCAGCGACGAGCGACTCAGGGTTGATAATACAAATGATACTTGTTCTTAAAAAAAATACTTTATATTTTTTTAATAATAAAAATTTAAAAAAAATATTTGGAATATCATGTAATAAGATAAAGTGTAGACTTAATGCTCAACGGGAGTGCGAGAGAGTAAAGGGGTGGGGCGATGGCGGCTTGCGCCTAGCTCTAGTCTGTGCACGTGCCTAGTGACCATACTTTGCGGTAATTTTATTTCAAATTGAATAAGGTATTTCTCAACGCATTTACAGTATTTAATGGAATTAAGTCCATTTTTGGGAATTGTATTTTTTGTACTACCACTCCTGGGTCGCTTGTGGCCGAACAAAAAAACATACTGTATATTGAACTTTTTTTGCAATAGGCTGCGTCCGTCAGTTAAATTATCAAAAAATATTGGACACGTATTTTTCGCTTTACCAAATCATTACAAATTGACGAAGATAAAGCGAGTCAAAGTTCGGGAGTGGGGGCTCGTGACGTCACTTTAGAGTAAAAAGTGTACTCTAACGTGACGTCACGCGGAACTTCAACACACGATATCTTCGTATTTTTTTATTTAATTGACAAAAGAAAAAATACGTGTCTAATATTTTTTGATAATGTAAAAGACGGACTAATTAGTTTTTTTTTGTCATCTAGCCCATTACATAACTCTGTAACGTGGCGTTTAAGAACATAAACATAATAAGGCGATGATAGCTCAGTGGTAGAGACGTCGGATACCGAGACGAAGGTCCCGGGTTCGATTCCTACAATGAGCTTGAACTTTCGGTGAAGGAAAACATCGTGAGGAAACCATAGCACGGTGGTAGGGTACTTTGTAGTACCCACCTGGCTGGCTACCAGCCTCAAGTTGAAAATCTGTCGCCAAGCACCTGTCGGTGTGTTCCGACAGCCGCACTTGAGAGCCAGCTCCTTCTAGGCTTTGTGTGCTTACCACCTTCGGCCGCATCTTCACTTACCATGTTGAGATTGCGGTCAAACACAGGCCTATAAACAGTAAAAAAAAAAAAAAAAACATCCTAGTATTTTTTGTTTGTATGTATCGTTCCAATCGTTGTATATAGGTTTTATCACGCGCTGACATAAAAAATAAACAAAATGGCGCCAAAATTTTGAAGATTTTAGCATACTCATTCTATGTCCCTTATACGCGGGTGAAACCGCGGAGCACAGCTAGTATATCGCAGACGGGCCAATTGGCGCAATTGGTTAAGACTGATTAAGATTCCACCTATCGCGCCGCAGGTCGTGGGTTCGATTCCCACACAGGACATGCATTTGTGTGCATGAACATGTCTGCATGTCCTGAGTCTGGGTGTAATTATGTATATAAAGTATGTATTTACAAACAAAAAGTAGTATATGTATTATATCAGTTATCTGGTTTCCATAGTACAAGCTCTGCTTAGTTTGGGATCAGATGACCGTGTGTGAGGAATGTCCCAGGATTTTTATTTATTTAGTATGTAATATTAGTTCGATACCTTTCTATTTTCGAGTGGCGGTGGCTTTACTAGCGGTTGAACCGGATTTGACCTCTGCGGGGACGGCAGTTGAGAACCACCCACTGTAAAAAACAAAGAAATATACAGCGTGCTACGGAAAGGGTATATACAGGGTGTTACAAAATTACCCGTAAAGCCAAGTCGGTAAAAAGACCATTCACAATATTTAAGAACCGTAGTAACGCTGTATATGCTGCGAAATCGCATGACGTGTTATACAGGTCGTTGTTTTGGTCAGCGACGAGCGACTCAGGGTCGATAATACAAATGATACTTTTGCTAAAAAAAATATAAAAAAATACTTTATTTTTTTTAATAATAAATATTAAAAAAATAATTTTTGAAAATCATTTAATAAGCTAAAGTGTAGACATAATACTCAACGGGAGTACGAGGGAGTAAAGGGGTGGGGTGATGGCGGCTTGCGCCTAGCTCTAGTCTGTGCACGTGCCTAGTAACCATACTTTGCGGTAATTTTATTTGAAATTGAATAAGGTATTTCTAAACATATTTACAGTATTTCATGGAATAAAGTCCATTTTTGGGAATATATATTCGGTACTACCGCTCCTGGGTCGCTTGTCGCCGACCAAAACAACACCCTGTATAGCAAAATATTTCGCTGACTTCAAAACAGTGTCAGATAAGAGTTATTACATACTTTTTTACTGTACCTACTTTGAAGGCGTTTTATTTTTTTGTCAAAAAGTTAATTTATTTTTGAATTTTTAGTTTCATCTATATGAAATTTATATGGGACCATTTCGGAATAAACCCCTTTCGAACAAAAAAAGAATTTTTCAAATCCGTCTATATATGACGGAGTTAAGCCCGAAAATACATAAAAAAAAATATTTTAACATCTGAATATCATATTTTAACGTTAAAAAATAAAAAATATTATTATTTTCACTGATGTGCAAACCCTATTTCAGTAAAATTAAAGAGTAAACTACGCAGAATGTACCTACATTTCTACCTAATTCGGGGAACGACAAAAATTTAAAAAGACCTAACCTAACAGAACAACCTAAACGAACACTTACATTTTCATAATAAACGTTTTTTTTTGTTTTTTACTGTTTATAGGCCTGTGTGTTGACCGCAATCTCACCATGGTAAGTGATGATGCGGCCGAAGGTGGTAAGCACACAAAGCCTAGAAGGAACTGGCTCTCAAGTGCAGCTGTCGGAACACACCGAAAGCTGCTTGGCGACAAGCGTAAATTTTTCATTCCAACTTGAAATTTTTTGAAGCCAGTACTTGAGTATAATGACATCCTTGTATTGTGGTAGCAAACATTTATGAATGAAAAATAGAAAAACTATTAAAGTAGACAATTATTAGGTAAAATAGGTACGTAGGCCATTCTGTTAAATAATCTGGTTCCCTGACATGACAGCTTACTAGGGTTGACAAAAATGTAAACAAACAGTCACAAGGAAATGCACTGGACGCGTCTGATATTGATAGTGTATGAATCCCACGTGTTTCCTATAACGGAGGAATATTAATCTGCTGGTTTCCATGGTGGGGGTAGCGAAGGGGTAGTAAAGGGTTTTTCTCCCCTCCGTGCGGAAAGCGTAAACTTTCGTCCCGCTGCGCTAAACGAAAATGCCGCTTTCCGCCTCCGTCGAGTAGAAAAATAGTATACACACCTTGGGCAGGAAATAAGAAAGCCTCAGATCACATGTAATTGTTGGCCGAGGCGAAGCCGAGGTCGACAAACACATTTCTTACTTTCCTGCCCTAGGTGAATAATATACCATTTTTTTCGAGATATTCAGAAGGGATTTTAAAAGAACACTAAACGAGCTCCTTTTCAAAAGTTTGACGATTTGAACGCGACCAAAACTCATGGACGATTTTTGAAAATGCAACAAAAAATCGTGAATCATTGAAATACTCCAGCGCGTCAGATTAATGTGCTGACGAGTCAGCTTAATGTCCTTGTCGTGCTGACTCATAATCTGACAATTATGTGGAGGAGATACCTTAATCTAAAGGTTTGAAAAAATGTATCGGCTGGCCCAGACATGCGACCCTATACAGGGTGGACATTTTAAACGGGTCAGTAAGGGCAGCTACCTTAAAGGTTGAAGCTACGCGAATATGGACTTATGTGACTGTCCTTTAATTTTTGATTCATTGCAATCGGCATTTACAATTTTTTGAAAAAAGGTACAATCAGCGAGAAAATGGTGATTTTTGAAAAATATTTTTATTAGCTTAATCGATCTAGTCTCTGACAAGGATCAAAAGGCTCTATGGGGTCAAGTTAGGTATTAGAAATCTCACAAATGGAAAAAAACTTTTCCCATACATTTTGTTAGGAAAAGGGGATAGAACCTTTGTGGCATAGCTAGCCGCCGCCATTTTAGTTTTTTTTCAATGTCGCGGCGCACGATGTAACTGGTATATATGGATAGAGGACACTTATACAAACAAAAAATGTTAATCAATATGGTGGCCTAAAGTGTCACGTTTCCGAGATATTTGGAGGTAAAGATACGCCATATGAGAATTATGAAAATCATTAAAAATTAACTTATTACGTGTTTATATGCATTCGATTGTATTCAAATAATAGTTCCCAGGTTGATTTATAATTTTTTTTGAATAGAGTAAAACTAGGAGCACGAAATACAACATTTTTAATTACTTACCTACTAAACAGCATCGTAATATTCGCTATGAACCACAATATTGTCAAAGTAGTTCGGATCGTGACTTGTTTTCCATCTTTTCATTATTATACAAACAAAAGTGACATTACTTGTCCTAAAATCTATGTTCCCAAGTTAATTGGAACTAAAGATCGCTAAGTAATGCTCCCTGGGAGCTAAAATTGCAATAGTGTCGTAAATAAATAAAAAAAACCCGGTCCCGTGGCCGGCTCGACCTAATAAAACTTCCACCTAAATGAAAGTCCCGTCTTCGTGGAAGACTGCTTACGTGCATACAATGCCAAAAAGGGTGATAGATCAGACCCGACGAATTACAGGCCTATTGCCATCACCTCCCATTCTCTCCAATGTCATGTAGCGAGTGATCAACACGCAACTCTTGAGATACCTAGAGGATCACGATTTGTTGAGTGACCGACAATATGGCTTCCGCCATAGTCCCTTGGCTGTGATGTGTTTATGTTATACACTAGAAGGTCACCAGCCGAGTGGTCACATGCCATCGAGAGTCAAGGTGGCGAAGGCGTTCGATCGGGTCTGGCACCGGTGTCTCCTAACGAAGTTACCAGCATATGGGCTTCCCGAGGAACTATGCAAATGGGTCGCCAATTTTCTGTCCAGCAGATGCATAAGAGCTGAGAGATATAAATGCTGGCGTCCCGCAAGGGTCTGTACTGTCCTCAACACTGTTCCTGCTGCATATCAATGAAATGCTGTGTATTGACGGCATTCATTGTACACAGGACGCGCATCGCCCTCGCCGCACCACCTACCCGGCCACTGACCCACTGCCTGTGTCTACTACGTCAGCACCTTTTACGAAGCCCATGCCTGAAAAGGAATTGAAGCGGGCTTGTGATGATGGTTTTGAGATTTTGCAAAGCAGGAAGCACCGTCAGAAAATGAATAAGAACCGATGCGGCACAGCTCCTGGGGAGCCCAAGCAAATCATGCGTGCTGCCCTGCCAAACACTCCGGTGTATATTTCTCGTCTACACTACGCCACCAAGGCGGAGGACATCGTGGAGTACATTCGCCAAAGAATCAAGTACTCGCTGAGGGTGCAGCTGTTGGAATCGAGCCGTAACGTCAACTTCAAGGCGTTCATGGTGCGAGTATCAACATGTTTTCTGCACCTCGTCATGGAAGAGGACTTTTGGCCGCAGAACGTGGTGTTCCGTCGCTTTCGCGGACATGTGCCACATGATCGCACGAAGACATAGTGCACTGCAGTAATGTTAACTAACATAGGCTTAAGTGTTTTATACTAACAAAAATGAGTTATGATACTATTTATGTTAGTTTGTAAGGTATAGGGTATGCGCCACAGTAGCCTGATAATAAAGATTTAATATTATTATTGCAAATATTCCTCGTTTCATGGTGGAGGAAAGCCGCGATCGGCTTGTGTCTGAAATCGAGAGCTCATAACTAGTGTCTCCGATTACGGTTGACTAAACCTAGTCCATTTTAACCCCACTAAGACCCAAGTCTGCGCGTTCACTGCTAAGAAAACCCCATTTACAGTGGCTTCACAATTCCAGAACACGGACACCAGTGAAAGCTTCGGGATCCTCGGCATCGACATTTCTAACGAAGTCAATAGCCGTCTAGAAGACAAGGTTAAGCTAGCATCCAAAAAACTCGGAAGTGCTCAACAGAGCGAAGCAGTACTTCACATCGGGGCAAAGGCTGCAACTTTACAAGTCGCAAGTCCGGCCTTATATGGAGTACTGCTCTTACCTGGATACCAGTTTGGGCCTTTAGACTCGGTTCAGCGACGTGCCATTAGAATCGTCGACGATCCCGAGCTCACAAGCGGCTTAGGGCTCCTCAATCTGAGAAGAGACTTTGCCTCCTTATGTGTGTTCTACCGCTTGTACAACAGACAGTGTTCTGTAGAATTGTTTAACCTGATGCCTACGGCTACCTTCTACCATCGCAAGTCTCGCCATTGACGGGGAGTCCATCCTCACACATTGGAACCAAAATAGTATCGAACTATGCGGTCTCAAAGGAGCTTTCTTCGCTTACAATCAGGCGGGCCGTATGTTTGTTTGCTACCTAAGTAGTGTAAAAAAAAACCTTTTATTTAAAGGTTTGAGGTCACGGCTTGTTTCTATTATGTGTTTTATTTTATTTTTAAAACCGTAATGCGATATTATTTGACCACTATTGCTTAAAAACAAGAACATATACTGTACTTAATCAACATTAAACTATTCTCATTCGTCTCATATTATATATACATCGATATTCCAATATCTCGTTAAAATGATATTTTAAGACAAGTATTGTCATTTTTGGTTAATAACGGCGACATGGAAAACAAGTTAACCACTACGATCCGAGCTACTTGACAACATTGTTTCATTGCGAATATTGCGATGCGGTTTAGTAGGTAACCAATTAATGAATATTGTTTTTTCGTGCTCTTTGTTTACTATATTCTAATAAATAGTTAAATCAACCTGGGAACTATTATTTGAATACAATTTAATGCATATAAACACGTAATAAGTTCATTTTTAATGATTGTCGTAATTCTCATATGGCGATCTTTACCTCCAAATATCTCGGAAACGTGACACTTTAGGTCACCATATTGCATAATATTTTTTGTTTGTATAAGTGCCCTCTACCCAAATATACCACTTACATCCTGCGCCGCGACATTGAAAAAAAATCAAAATGGCGGCGGATGGTTATGCCAGCTCCCATACAAAAATGTTCGTACCCCTTTATTGTAACACACAGACACACAGAATTTGAATTTGTACCTGCAACCCATGTGCTGCTAGACCTGGTAGGAGCGGTCAGGTTGAGGATTTCCAGACCGGCGCACAGACCTACTTCTGATGTTGCACTGAAAACATACAAAATACAAACTTATACACCGTGTCTTTATTCGTCTTAGAAACGCAGCCCACATAATGTACCCAATTAATAGGTACTAATCATGAAGAAATTTTTTTTTTATCATTTGATTATTAAAAAAAAAAATTTGGCACTCGGAGACTGCCGCGGTAAAGCTATTGCATAGCTGTTTTTATCAACTTATGCAATTATAATTATTTATTTATGCAGTATTTTTTCCTTTGTTTTTTTTTCTTTGATATTAATTCAAGTTACACTTTTTGAGCGTGGTGACCGATAAGAAAACATATTTTTTTTTCTTTTATTAAATACTAGCTTCCGCCCTGCGGTTTCACCCGCGTTCCCGTCATAAAAAGTAGCCTATGTCAACCGCGGTTAGTGTAGCTTCCCAACAGTGAAAGAATTTTTCAAATCGGTTCAGTAGATTCGGAGCCTATTCAATGCAAACAAACAAACAAACAAACAAACAAACAATCAAATCTTTCCTCTTTATAATATTAGTAAGAAATCAGAAGTTAATATATGCAATAGACAACCAATGCCACCTAGAGGCGAGTTGCTGAACTAAAGAGACAAGCGTGATATTTCAAAAAGCCATTAAAAGTTCTGCTATTCATCGACAGATGGCAAAACTAAAAAGTATCACCGCTGTGCCGGTCGGAGTGGGGGGTGTTAGGTTTTTCGTTACGGAATTTCTGGATTCGGTCTCCATGCTCAAGGCCAGCGATAGAAGCTATGCAATAGCTTAAAAAAAAAAATATGAGATATTGTCAAATCGAGTTAATAAATTAAAGTTTACGTATAATGGTAGAAAATACCAGCCCAGAGCACGAGTCAAGTAGACTGCGCTCGTAACAGGGTGTTTAAAACTACGTCATGCGTCATAATGAATAATATTTGCATTTTTTAATTGATACAAATCTTCAAACAATTTTTTTTTTTTTCAATAATTAGTACCTATTCATTGGGTACATTATGTGGGCTGCGTTTCTAAGACTAATAAAAAGTCACGGTGTATAATAGACACGTTGACATAGTAAACTTAGTACCTACCACCAAAATTGTATTTTATTTGAGGTTTTCAACAGCGTTTTTTCCAAATTTCATAGTTTTGTTTGTCCACGCATATCTCCGAAGATATTGATCAGACTGTAACCATTCTTTTTTTATTAGTTTACATTTACTTCAACTTAGGAAACAGTGCCAGTTTCATCGAATTCGGTTCAGTAGTTTTAAAGTTATGGACAAATATGTGTGACGACCTGTCTTATTGATACGAGCGTGGTTTCAAAGGGAAAACATCTCAAAAACTTTGGTCAAATTCTAGTGCATTTAAGAAGAACTACTTCTTAGACTACGACTTCAAATCAGTGTCAGATTAGTTATTTCATACTTTTTAGTGTATTTTGAAGTCGATAATTTTTTTAATTAATTACTTTTTTTTTTTAACTCTGTATCAGAGAATTGCAAAAATTCATTCCAAACTTTTGCTTCCAAGTTGATTGAAAATTTAGTCCTGACAAATTTGTCCAATGCTTGTTTTCAATATAAATTTAGTCGCCATCTATCGCGGTTACGTCTAAATACCCGCAAATGAAGACGGCAAAGACTAATTTGACAGCTTTAATGTTCTATCCTTTTTCAATAATGTTTGTAAGAAAGAGATGTGATGTGACTATAAATAGTTTAGTGCGATCTACAACAAAAATAACAAAAGTGTGGTTGCTAATATTTAATAAGATTAGTTATTATGCTCACATTCTGAGCGGCGCTAGGGCTCCGCCCTTCGACTCAGTGATGTCCCCAGCGCTGAAGGAGCGCCGGAGCCCCAGCTGGGCGCACAGCGCCGCGCACCCTGTCAGCAGATCGCGACACGCGTCAGCAGACTGCAACGGCAGGGTCGATGATGGACGCCTGTCATTTAACGATCTAAATTTTTATAAGATGTAGTTCTTACTTCAGAAGGCATGTTTTGCCCTATCTTTTAAGTTAGTTGGAGGCCTATTGGTGGCTTGAAAACTCAACAGCACTAATGCTGACGCCGGGAATATTTTCACTACTACGTCGTTGACATACCGAAAATACGGACACAGCGTTTTGCATCCTCATTTATAATGCGGACAGCAAGGGAGTGGAACTTGCTTCCGGCGACTTTTACAATTTAGGGACTATCAAGGCCAGAGTGAATAGGTTTCTTCTGGGTAAGCGTGCTACATCTTAGGCTTCGTCATCGTCCTTTATGGACGGGTCAGTGGCCAAACAGCCGGTTAGCCACTAGCTCCTCCACCGATCCGCAGTGGACACACTTGGTGGAGGATTTGCCCATTCCCTTTCACTTGTAACAGGTCTGTGAACAGCTGATCGACATAACGGGCTTATATATACAAGTTAGACCGGGTTCGAGATTGGAATCGTGATGTGACGTGATCCGGGATCGAGGCCCCACGTTGGGCGCCAATATAGGACTTTCAATTTATTTGTCTTTGGAAGATATTTTTGTTACACTCATTTATTATTTACTATTGCGTCGTGACCTCCGTTATTAAATACTAAAAACCCGGGCAAAAATAACATGCGCCATACTAGAAAAACGCAATTGTAATCCACATTATCTGTGAACAAGTGATTTTAAAGCAAAATTAAACATTTACTCCAAAAAATTGCATAAACCGCAATTCGCCATGGTGACGTAGAGCAGTTGCGTAGGTAAACAGAACGAAAGTGAAATAATAATAGAAAGTCGATAATATTTGACAACATCAGTTATACCAACCTAACAGCAAGTGACCTTGACATTTATATCAAGTGTTGCCAACCAAAATAAATAATATATTAACGATTAGGGTTACCATCACTAAATTTAAATTTACCCCAAAAAAAGAAAGTTTTATATAATAATTGACCAACAAAAGTTGAAGTCAAGGAAGAAAACGATAATCTGAAAACAAAAATAACAAAATTGGACAAAAAATTACTACTTTGGAAAAAGTAAATTATATTTAGTCCGTCATTTTACATTATCAAAAAATATCTGCCACATATTTTTTCAATTGTCACTTAAACAAAAACTGACAAATATATGGTGTTGAAGTTCCGTGTGACGTCACGGCTTTTACCACAAAGTGAGGTCATACCGCAGACATAAATCTGTGTAAGTCCCTCCATACGTATGAAACCCAAGCGTGTCACTTTTTTTGTACCATAATGTCACAAGATTGATTTAGTTAGGTTGGCATTTGATTATTAACGTGAAAATGAAGCTATCCTATTTGTCAGCTAAACACTCTCTATACATATCTCTGGTGGACATGCGAGTTCCCAGTCCGCGCGAAACGGTTTCAAAAGAAGAACATTGTTCTCCCTTTTTGCACAGATTTCGACACGAGTACATACTCGCGTCATCTATTTAGATGTATAACTGTGGGTCTCACGAAACTTCGACACACCATATAATAAGAAACAGAAGAGAGAGAAAGTTATAGAGTCTACCAGTGGAGCGATTACGTAACTAAATTTCAATCATTTTCGAATTGAAATCGGTTCAATATAGCGGTTTTCTGATAACTTTTTTACGTTCTGTTAACTACAAATACAAGTGGTTCATTAGAAATGGAACCATTTCCGATTTGGTAATATTTCTACTAATTCAGAGGTTATTTCAATCTGAATTTCATTGCAATAAAGTTACGTAATCCACGTACTGATGTAGTCTTCACCCCTTTCGGATAGACCCTTTCCGTTAAGTTAAATAAGCCAATTATTCCAAACATTGGGTTTAATGAATATAGCAATATAGTTTAATTAATAATGAGTAGGTTCAACTTTAAAGAATGTCCCGCAGTTCAGTTTGCCTCGTGGCATATGCCTCCTAAAACATTTCCCACTGAGTTCTATCGTGGACTACCTTTCTCCAGTGATGAGCTGAGAGTTTTGGGTAATCTTCCCATCTTGTTTGTTAGCGATCTCTCAGCAAGAAAAATAAAGTCTTGGTCTTTGGAAGATACTCATTTATTATTTACTACTACGTCGTGAGCTCCGTGATAATATAAAAAACCAGGCAAAAATAACCTGCGCCATACTAGAAAAACGCAATATTAATCGACATAGTCTGTGAACAAGTTTTTTTTTTTTTTTTTTTTATACCACTAAGGTGGCAAACAAGCATACGGCCCGCCTGATGGTAAGCAGTTACCGTAGCCTATGGACGCTTGCAACACCAGGGGCATCACTTGCGCGTTGCCGACCCTGAAGAAATCTCTTCACGCCCTTTTTGAAGAACCCCATGCTGTACTCCATTGGGAAAACTACGGCGGGGAGCTCATTCCACAATCTGACCGTCCGCGGAAGAAAGCTCCTTTGAGCCCGCACAGTTCGAAACAATTCTGGTTTCAATATGTGAGGATGGACTCCCCGTCGATGGCGAGAGTTGCGATGGTAGAAGGTAGCAGTGGGCAACAAGTCGAATAATTCTTTAAGTGATTTTAAAGCAAATTTAAACATTTACTCCATACATTTGCAGAAACCGTAATTCGCCATGGTGACGTAGCTGCGTAGGTAAACAAGGAAAGTGAAATTATACCTAATAGAAAGTCGATAATATTTGACAACATCAGTTATACCAACCTAACAGCAAGTGACGTTGACAGTTATATCAAGTGTTGCCAACCAAAACAAATAATATATTAACGATTAGGGTTGCCATCACTAAATTTAAATTTAACCCCAGAAAAAGAAAGTATTGGCATAGCGTAATACTAAAAATGGACCAAGAGAAGTGGAAAACATGGAAGTGAACGATAATCTGAAAACAAAAATTAAAAATAAAATCAGCCAGAAAAATAAAGACTTAATTTTTCTTCATCATGATTTCTTAACTAGTTTTTATTTAGTGTACAATGTCCAGTCCAAAAATGAAACGTGTTTAATGCGTGTGAATCAGTGGGACACAGCTAGTAGTGATATATTAATAGTAACAGTCACTTACTTTAAAGTTTTACTATCAGGATTGGGGCTGGCAACCCGTAGTGATGGATCTGGACCTTGGCCTGCCTGAAACACAAAAAAAACTATTTTTGTCCGATGCATATATCTGCTGTATAGAGTGTGTACAATACTGGACCGAGGACGGAACCTTGTGGCATTCCTACTCTGTTGTTGTAAGCAGTAATAGCCTAAGTTTCTATATTGTATCATCTATATTGTACAGCAAAGGTATCACTAGCACCCACCTTTCTCAAACTCTTCAGAAAGGATCCTTGTACGGGATTTGAAGAGTGGTAGTCTCGCTTACTCACTACAGTAACATAACACCACATTAATGTTATTTGACTGCAAGTAGGGTTGCCATCTCTAAAATCTAGCAACCAGGACAAGAAGCGTGAAAGCCCCGGATTTCGGAACTTGGAACCCGAACACGTAAACAGTGATTTTTTTAAATTACTCAGTAAAAGATAGTTTTGATTGTTGTGACTTGGAAACTTTATAACTCAAAAAAAAATTACATAAAAATTAAAAATCATAAAACTAAGTTGTAAATGATTAGTTACAGGGTTGTTAAGGATTATTAATTTTATCAAGTATTTTTTGATATAAATAAAAGGTTTCTAAAAAAATACTTTCACTACACAAACATTAATGGATAAATAACAAAATAATTACCTGGCTAGATAAGATGACAAAAAAAACTAGCCCACTTATTCGTAATAGCTTTTTAACTAAATCAGTGTAATAGTGTCCCCCGTCTCACTCTTTCGATCACCAAATGTCACCTGTCAGATAAAGACTTCGGAATTTTAGCTAATCAACGTTTGATAACTTCATTATGAATAAGGGGGTAGGTATTTAGCAGTGGCGTGCATTCCATATAGGCAAATAAGCAATGCTTACCTCATAAGATTCAATAATATGATATATTGATTCAATTAAACTACATAATCATTTTAAATAAAAATTCTAACCTAACATTCAATGCAAAATTTCAAACTTTGCCGCGCAGGCACTCGCGAGTTCGTGTAACAAATTCACGCACACTAAAACGATTTCGGCATATGCATACACGCACACACACTTCTTTAGGATAATACGACGAAAGCATAAATCACGTTTTTACTATGCGTAGCACACTGACATTTGACATTCGCGATTTATGGACCAAAAGTAACCATACCTACTCTGTTGTGACACTAGTAACCCAGCCAAATTAAAAAAAACCTACAGTTTACCAACCTCAGAGCAACTCAAATATAACAACGCAATTTATTTGTATTATTTTGTTTATGGTTTGGCTGGCATTGCATAGGGTTACCGTACTTTGACAAAATTTATTATCGATAGGTTCAAATCGAAGTGACTGCTATCGATTAAAAAAAATATATACAAGGTCGATCCTTAGAAAATCAATATTTAGATTTTATATTATATTATGATATAAAATATATTTCTTAGTTAATTAGTAGCAAAAAATATTTTTATAAATGCTCTGTTTATAAGGTCACTAATAATAATTAAACGAATATCGTTATTCGATTAAACTTACACTGTCGAGATTTTTAGAAAAACAATGGTTTAGACGCCTTCCCATCGATTTCGGCATTGATGAGAGAGAAAGAGAGTAACTTGTGCTAATTTATTCAAAAAAACTTTAATATTTAACATAATACTGCAAAAAATAATCGATCGAAAATTCGAAATGGAATATTGTGGTCTCGTTAAAATCAATTTCCGATCTTTTAATTTCGTGGCGATCTTAAGATCGATCCGTATCTCCAAAGAGGATTTAAAAGATCGAATATTGATTAAAAAATTGATCGATTCAACCGAGGCTGGAAGCCCTAGTTTGGCTTTTTTTTAAATATTTGTTCATGACCATGGACACAAAGTCCTTCAGTCGCATATATTTTATTTATAATATCACTTTCATATAGTCCGCACATTAACTTTTACATAGTCCGCATTATCAGTCACCGTTCAGTCATGTTTTAGTAAAATGGTGGACACTGTACTAAAACTTTTCATGAACTTTTTGAGACAACTTGTAAAATCACGATACGCATAATTCATTTCATTTCACTAGTGCACGTGGATTGATCTTTATTGGATAAAATACCACCGATAATATACAATAAAACTCTCCTAGTACTTGATTGCCTACCTCCTCCGAAAACCAATGCACGCCACTGGTATTTAGTCTGTCTTTTATATTATCAAAAAATATTAAGACACGTATTTTTTCTTTTGTCAATTAACCAAAAAATACTATATCGTGTGTTGAAGTTCCGCGTGACGTCACGTTAGAGTACACTATTTACTATAAAGTGACGTCACGAGCCCCCACTCCCGAACTTTGACTCGCTTTATCTTTGTCAATTTTTAATGATTTGGTAAAGCAAAAAATACGTGTCCAATATTTTTTTATAATCTAACTGACGGACTAATTAGTTTTATTATTTTTTTACCTCGGAATCATCCCTATTTATCAGTGAATATAATTTGCAACCTGGGTAGCTAATCAATTCACCATTAGTTTTTTTTTATACCACTAAGTTGGCAAACAAGCATACGGCCCGCCTGATGGTAAGCAGTTACCGTAGCCTATGGACGCTTGCAACACCAGGGGTATTACTTGCGTGTTGTCGCCCCTGCAGAAATCTCTTCACACCGTTTTTGAAGTACCCCATGCTTTACTCCATGTCTGATTTATTTTCCAAAAACAGTACCTTGCAAGCAAGCAGCCGGAGCACCCTCGCATCAGAGGCGGCCGAGGACACGCTGAAGAGCGACAAGTCGGTGGTGACCGACTCGTGCGACGGCGAGCGCGCCACGCCGCACCCGCGCCACGTCTCCGGGGTGCACATGTCCACTGTTTGTTGAACATTGACATAAATATCCTGGGACATTCCTCACACACGGTCATCTGATCCCAAACTAAGCAGAGCTTGTACTATGGAAACCAGACAACTTATACAGGTCGTTGTTTTGGTCAGCGACGAGCGACTCAGGGTCGATAATACAAAAGATACTGGTGCTAAAAAAATTTTAAAAATAAAAAAAAAATATTATTTGTTAAATCATATAATAAGCTAAAGTGTAGACGTAATACTCAACGGGAGTGCGAGGGAGTTAAGGGGTGGGGCGATGGCGGCTTGCGCCTAGCTCTAGTCTGTGCACGTGCCGAGTGACCATACTTTGCGGTAATTTTATTTCAAATTGAATAAGGTATTTCTCAACGCAATTACAGTATTTAATGGAATTAAGTCCATTTTTGGGAAAGATATTTTTTGTACTACCACTTATCGCTTGTCGCCGACCAATACAACACCCTGTATACTACTTCATTGTTTGACATGCAGACATGTTCATGCACACAAACGCATGGTGGTGGTGAATCAAACCGACAACCTGAGGCGTGATAGATGGAATCTTAACCAACCACACCAACTGGCCTGTTATCAACAGCTCAGCGTCAAAACCATTCTGCTTAGGCCCTAGAAAGGAAGGTAAGGAGTTTGAAGCTACTGAGGTTGCCACTGGTTCAGAAATCAAGCAAAATGGATATCAATTTGAATCCCACAATGAGCTACTCGTCAGGCGTGATGACCAGACAAGAGAGACCTGCCAGAGTTAAAATTTATATGGAACAGTAACTAAATTACAGTTAATATTAAACCTTGTGTCTTATACGTCACAGTGGCATTTCACGCACAATGGCCGCGGTTCCCCTTAAACACAAACGGTCTGTTTAAGCCGCACGGCGGGTTAATGAGGAAACCATAACGCACGAGGGTACATAGTACTGCCGCCTTGCTGGCTCTCAACTTGTAAATTTGTTGTCAAACACCCACCAATGTGTGACCAAAGTTGCACTTGAGAGGCAGTTCTTTCTAGGCTTTGTGTGCTTTCCAGCTTCAGCCACTGACCGTGGTGAGATTGTGGTCAAACAGGCCTCTGTAGTAAAAAAAAAAGAGCTACCATAATTACATTTTGGACAATTTAATTATATTGGCTATTTTTTTTTAATGAATATTCACATCTTTACAGGACAAGCCTTCCCTTTAAAGGGGAAGATTGAGCACATAGTCCTCATGCTAATAGCCTTCAGGAATCAAATGAACTACAGCAAATATGTGGTATTCTAATATAATGATGATATTATTATAAATAGTATTAATATATGTATAATTGGACTGTTTTAAAAAAAACTTAAACCGACTTCAAAGTACACTAAAAAGTAATAAAATCCTAATCTGATGACAATGGGACCAAACGGGAAGTGTACCCTTTCAAATAAAAAAATAATTTTCCAAATCGGTTAATAAATGACGGAGTTATGAGGTAACAAACATTAAAAAAAAAACATTCGAATTGAGAACCTCCTCCTTTTTTGAAGTCGGTTAAAAATATATATTGTATAAAATGAATATTAGATAGGTACCTACTGTTATTTTGTACCAACTATGGTAAATACCTACATATAATTGTAATAGCATTACAGGGTGCATGTATGCCAATACTTTTAAACTTTTAAATGTATGTGTAAATACTTGTTGCAATTAATAAATGAATATGAATATAAGATTGTGACATAATCCGCCACAACTATACCACCCGAGTCAGTCTCTATTTCTGCAACACCGCAGTATAATTTTATTTTCTCATGTTTACCATTCAAGTACTCAGTTTTACTCAGTGGCGTAACTATACCATCTGGGGCCCGTGGAAAATTCTTTTGTTGGGGCCCTATTAGTAAAAATCGTCACGTTGTACTCAGTTTAATTTTAATAAACTTCGAGATTTTCAGCGTATTCAATTACACGTTGTATATGTCCCACTAATGGCCATAGGCCTCCTCTCTTAGGCGAGAGGGAATGGTCTGTAGTCCCCACGCTAGCCCAATGCGTATTGGAGACTTCACATCCATATCCATAGAACATAATATCTCAATGCATTCATCATCTATTTGCTAGCTTTTCGGTAAAGGAACAACATCGTGAGGTCTGTAACTCAGGTACAATGTAAAAAAATATTTTCGAGCTCGCGGCCTCTTGGGCCGGGGCTCTCTTGGGTCGGGGGCCCGTGGCATTTTGCCAGCCCTGCCACCCTAATGTTACGCCACTGGTTTTACTTTATTTTTTGTGAATGTTTCAATAGTAGTGAAATAAACGTTATTCTATTATTTTCCATTGATAACTTTTCTAGCATTTGAATTTGATATACCAGTCATGCGGATTGTCTTTATAATAATTCCCTTCACCCAAAGTCAGTACCGAGACTCTTTATAGGTTTGGTAGGTCATGCCTTCACCACAAACTCACACTTTGGAATTTTTACATTTATTTTGACTTGAAACTAGCAGAGCTTTGTCTATGGAATTTATAGAAACTAGATAACTGATACAGAGGCAATCTATCTAAAATTAAGAATTTATGCAGAAGTTTTTCACTAATTTCATACTCTGTATTTGGAAGAAAATTATCACGTATAAAAATCATACCTTGAATTAGCATATAACATTATTTAGATGAGGCTTTTATACCTATTTAATCATTTATTCCCACTGGAAAATAAATGCGGGATGAAATAAAAATCAATTCTTTTTTTCTAAGCCTTTAAAAAATATATACCAAACAGATAATATCATAGCATTAATTTGTGTAGGAATGTTTACCTAAATAACCAAAATTATAATCCTTTCAGAATAAATAGGTATAATAAGCATTAAACAAATCGCTTTCGGTAAAATTATCCATTATTTACAAAAATTACATACCGCTTATATGCGGCTCCACGGTGAAAAATGCACTTCCCTTGTTCACAAAAAATATTTACAATAATTTTATTTGGGAACTGCATAAAATATCTAAAACAGCAGTACAGTTTTCTATCGAAAAACATGAAATAAACTTTGTTTCATTTAATGGCCGGGCTAATAAACCGACCGAATTGAATTCAATTGAAAAAAAAAATATAGGCCGATCATTCACCGATCAGTACGTTCCATTTTACGCATGCGATGCCCCGAAAGTTTTACAAGTAAATATCTAGCACGAAGCTTTTAAATATTGAATCGTCATTCAATTTTTAATTTTTCGGTTTATACCGTTATATTTTCAATATATGGTTTAGTGTTGACTATAATGTTTTCTTCCCTGAAGCTCTATAATAAATTAGTTATCGAGAATTGGAATTCGGATCGTAGGCAGTGTTGGATTCAGACACCCAGAAAATTATTGTCTATGGAAAATAAAATTATACTACTTGTCGAAAATAATACTACGATTCGCGTTTTTTGTCCAGTTTGTTATGAATTTAAATAAAAATGCATTTGAATGGAAATTTTAGTTTTATTGTTATTGTACAAATCAACCAAATTAAGGCAAGTAGATGTTTATTTCAGCTAATTCGTCAATCGGAACTTCGTCTTTGGCATTGACACGACATAGCATGTCGTCAGATGGAATAAATTCAATACACATTAGGTACATTTACTTTCTTTCATAGCATCGCATGAAAGTATCAGGAGTCAATAGAGCGATTTACTACAACAACAACAACGATTACAACTTTATTTCAACTAATAACAGTAGCAATCGACCTAAAGGTAAAATTATGGTATTTTCGCGTAGTATAATGGCATAACGATACTATATTTTTTTTTTTATTTTTTTTTTATACCACTAAGGTGGCAAACAAGCATACGGCCCGCCTGATGGTAAGCAGTTACCGTAGCCTATGGACGCTTGCAACACCAGGGGCATCACTTGCGCGTTGCCGACCCTGAAGAAATCTCTTCACGCCCTTTTTGAAGAACCCCTGCTGTACTCCATTGGGAAAACCACGGCGGGTTTACCGGGTGCTCCGTGCACGGGCATTATTTTGTGATGTATATACTATACATCACAAAATAATGGTACAAATTATACTATATATACTATAATTATACTACGAAATCCAACCCTGATCGTAGGTGCTGCCCGCATTATCGCATTTGAATCTATAATAGTGTTGGGCGCCTCGCACATGTGCTAGCACAATTGTAGCTGCACACTTTTTCTGTAAGAGTCCCTCACAGTCATCTCAGAGTCCCTCAAGAGTATATTGAAATGTGCTACCACAATTTCGATGCCTCGCGAGTTGTGACGCGAGGGCGCGCGAGCAAATCCTCGCGAGACATAGTGGGATCTATGGTCTGACGGCACACATGTCATAGTTAAGCTCGCGAGTCGCACTTATTAGTTAATTACAATATTTTTAAACTATAAACGATAAACAGCTAAAATATGATTCCTAATAATTAGGATTTTTTGTACTTTAAACAGGTTAGCTATTTTTAAAAAATTTAACCACCTTGTGTTGGTCTTTAAAATTCATGTGTCCTGTTTTAAATAAATGAAGGTAGGTACGTAATGTTAAGATTCTGACGATTCTTGTGCCATAAATGCTTGTGTATATTATAAAGAATACATTAATAATATTCTTTAAGAATTGTTTCTTTACTTTCTTTGGAATTTCTTAGCGGTCATCAAAAAAGAGGAAGAAGGAAGAATTGCATTATAGCACACTAAGAGAGAGTATTAGTAGCACAATGCACACCACCACATGTGACAAACACAATCGTGCGTGACACAGTTCGAGCGGCAGCCTCGGGCCTCACCTCAATTGTGCTAGCACATTGTGTTGCCACAGTTTATAAAAAATAGCCTCGCACAAAACTCTTTAAAAGGTGTGCTACCCAAGACTTATCTATAAGAATATCTACTCTCCTTTAAACAAAATGTACTCTGTGATCTACTCTGCTTACACACCACACGGCCACAAAAATTCCGCAATACCTGAGCATCTCTCCCTAGTCTGAGACGGAAAACCAAGCAAAACAAAGGCTGTATAGGAAATAGGATTATGGCCGTTAAATGAAATGCAGAGTTTGAATTTAAATAGAAAACTTGTATCTATATTCAAATTAAATATCGCCACAATGAAGGTTATAATGTCCACAAATTATAAAGTAATATGTACAAGTACAGATAAGACAGATCGACATCGTAGTGAGTTTGGAAGGCGAGCTTTTTCTCCGCCTGGCGGCGCTTATGAGCACGTATTGTTGACCACTAGGGTTGCAAACAATGTTATCGATAAAATAGGGATGTGCATACCTACAATGTGTCGATAAAGTGAGTGTATTATTATCGACTTATCAGTTAGATTTATGATTGGAAAGGAACATTGAAATAAAAGACAAACGTTAATGTTAACGTGTTTACGTTTTATATTTTCTTTGTTTAAATATTTCTTAAATGCTATTCTTTGAACATAAGATGATTTATTTTTGTTTAAAGTATAAGCTCCACAATATTCTATTTATTTTGCAACACCAATGGAAAACGTGAATTTTAGCCCCAAGAAGTAATCATTTTCTTTTTAGATCATTATGGTGATCTGGGCAACAGAGCCAGTCTAAATTTATTTCTTTAAAAAAAGAAATCGAAATATTTTTAATATTGTTACCTTTGTGGCTGGCATTATTTAAAATAACATCTGTCAGATCGACTAACTTAGAAAAGGCTACGATAAATCGTGTAATTGGAAACAATAATTTTTTGTTTAGTCTTTCCCTGTGTCGTATAAGGCCATGGACGCTGAGATGCTGGCCATCATTATATAATAGTGTTTTTTTGCAACTCTCAGAGCGTATAATCCTGCGAACTCTTATTAGACTTTCTAACGTCGTTATCCAGTTTTTTAGTATGGGAACATACTTTATCGCAGCGTTTTCTTGACTTTTTGTACAGTAATGTTTATGAGCACTATTTAATTTGGCAGGACCTCATAGTTTTCTTGGTGGCTTTCCAGATCTGCTGTTACAGCTATAAAAACGCCTGTCAAAGAAAGCAACTGTTTCAACAGTATGTTTTGTTGTGTCGCTTACAGGCGTTTCATCATGTCGCTGTGCTAGAACAAAAACAAACTGAAATTATATAAAATGAAAGTGTATACAAGATAATGTGGGTGTTATAGCTTAATTAAGTTAAGCAAGTAATTTCTTTTCTTTTATATAAAAAATTGTTTTCTTTTTCTAACTAGTTGATTTATTTTAGTCAAACTGGTTACATTTCAGTAATTTCTCTTTCCATGCAAAAACAGTGAAAACAACCTTATTCCATAGTCGCGGCTACACGTTCACTAAATACTTGAGTGCAGTTTTTATATTTTTTTATAAATTCGAGTGTGAGTTGTTTGTTTGTTACACTTTTACGCCTTAACTACTCAACCAATTGTCATGAAATTTTGCACGCAAATAGCCTATAGTATGGAGAACGGCGCGGGTCAGCTAGTGTCGTAGGTATCGTAAAACAGAAAATATATTTTTTTCCTTACTGTTAGGTATGCCATTAGTTATTTCTTCTTCAGTCAATAGAGTAGAATATCCATGGTATTTTCCATCGAGATATTGACTTTCAAAATGTTGTGTTGTATCGGGCGACAATTTTAGAAGCTCTGGACTATGTGGAGCGACATGCGAAAGCCAGAGACTGCATGTTTTTATCTCGAGGAATGTAAAACATTACCACAGATTAAAGACGTAAACATTATTATGTCTTTGGCAAAACAAGACACTACACAACACACGGTAGCAGGCATTTCCAGTTAAGTGCCACGGCACAAAAACAACACCACCAAATCAAATAATAAATGAAATTTGTGATCAACGACCGTTTAGAACGTAGTGATTATATTCTCATTGACAATGATGACATATGATATGACTTGTCAAATAAAAGGAAGTCAGTAGCGCCACCAAGTGACGATTTTGGTTTGTCTTCCAAACTCATATAATTAAAAAAAATGTTCTGGCTGTCAAAGCCGTGATAATGTCTGCCTCCTAGCACAGTGAAGGTAGATAAAAAAGTAAGAGAAAAAGTAAGGGCGGCCATTGCTTTATAATAATCGTTTAGTGGCTGTGTTGCCAGTACTAAATAAATAAAATTGATTAATTTTTGCAATGTAAAATCAACTAAATGCCAACACGCCCCTTCAAAAATTAATCATCAATCAACTAATACTTCAACTGATTCATTAGCTTTATACAATCATAGTTATCTAAATAACCAGAACACTATAAAACCTTCAAAGTGATTGCTGGGAAAATTACAATATTATGGTCCAACATTTGTTGCGAGGATTAGGAAAACCCAGGAAAACCTAATCAAACCATTTCATCAAAATCATTAAGTTAATGTTAAAACAAATCAATACATCATTCAAAAATAAAATAATAATAATATAACTATTGTAAATATAAACCCATCTCATCTCTAAATTGTTTGAATGCAACAGCTGGTAGCGGCTTTGTCAGCACATCCGCTATTTGTTTACCTGTGGGTATATAAAACAATTTTATTACATTGTTTTCAACTTGTTCTCTGGAGAAATGGTACTTGATGTCAATGTGTTTAGACCTCTTATGACTGGTAGGGTTATTTGCTATACTAATACAACCGTTATTGTCTTCATAAATAGCAATTGGACTGACAATATCAATTTTAACACTAATTGCCAGAGATTTTAGCCATAATGCTTCTTTTACAGCTTCAAATAATGCCATATACTCAGCCTCAGTCGATGAAGCCGCTACAGACATTTGCCTCTTTGTATTCCATGTTATTGTACAGCTACTGAATAATTTAAATAAATAACCTGTGGTACTTTTTCTATCATTGACATCATTACCACCCCAATCTGAATCTACATACCCACATAAAATATGATTAAATTCATTACACCTTTTGTAAGTAAGTTTTAATTCTATTGTGCCCTTCAAATATCTGAGCACTCTTTTGAGACATTGCCACAACTCTTTATTATTTTTGTTGGTGTATCTGCTCAAAATATTAACACTTACACTTAAATCAGGACGAGTACACAACATAACATACATCAAACACCCAATAAGGTTGCGACAAGGTGCATTATATTCACTGTCCAAATTTAGAGCCTCATAATTAGGTTTATTCTCTAAAGGTGTACTAATAGGATTACAGTCTGACATACCAAATTTGTCTAAAATGGTTTTTATATATGCACTTTGATCCAAAGTCACCGTGTCATTATATCGAGTAATTTTAATGCCCAGAAAAAATTTAATCTCATCTAAATCTACCATTTTAAATTTACTCATTAAGTAACCTTTAAGTCTGCTGATTGATTGCTGGTCAAAACACACCAGAACCAGGTCATCGACATAAAGTAAAACATAAATATTTTTATGAATATCACCCTTATCCAAAATATAAATACATCTATCAACTGATGAATTTACAAACCCTTTTTCTTTAAGACACTGATCAAATAATTCGAACCAGCACCTAGCAGCTTGTTTTAGACCGTACAAAGCTTTATTTAATTTACAAACGTAACCATCTTTCCTAATTACCCCTTCCGGCACTCTCATGTATATATCTTCTTTTAAAATGCCATTTAAAAATGCGGTTTTAACGTCCATATGATGAACTAGTAAATTAAATTGATTTGCAAAACTAATCATAAATCTAAAACTAGCTATACGAGCAACAGGGGCAAAAGTTTCATTGTAATCAGTTAAATACTCCTGACTAAAACCCCTGGCAACAAGACGTGCCTTATATCTTAATGGATTGCCAAACTCATCATTTTTAATGCTAAAAATCCATTTACAATCAACTATATTTTTATTACTAGGTTTAGGTACTAATTTCCAAGTATCATTAGCTAAAAGTGAATCTAACTCATCCTTAATCGCACCTTCCCATTGAGTTCTATCAGCCAAATTTTTAATGTCATTAAATGAAGTAGGTATTTTGCAATTAATTGATTCAGCACACAATAAAACATCATCAATTTCATTATAAGACACAGGGGGACGACCTAGAAGCCTAGTACTCCTTCTCAATTGACACGAATCATCCATATTTTTATCAAAAGAACATGTTTTACTGGAACATGCTTCGTCATTAACATTTAATTTGCGAATTTTACTACAGCTAACCGATTCATCAGATTTTGAACTATTATCTGATTTTGAATCGCTTAATAGAAGCGTTTTACCTGAAAATAAAACGCATATTAAATACTTACCTTATTTGAAACCTTATAAAATGAGATAGGCCTTCCTTGTTTTCTGCTCTAGACTTCCTTCTTTGTCTACCCAAATATTGCCGTCTCGCTCGCACATCTCCCCATTATCCACCCAGGCAGAGCGCGAGCTTGAGCCACGCGCGCTATCTCGTCATTGAGTCGAAATACCAGGCAGAACTAAAAATTAAGGTTTCAAATAAGGTAAGTATTTAATATGCGTTTTATTTTCAGGTAAAACGCTTCTATTAAAACTTGACCGTTATTTGAAACCTTATAAAATGAGACGTGTTTGTTTTCGCCTGGTGAAAGTGGATGCCAATGTGATTTTATGCTTGTAGCATAAAGTTATTTGTGACATAGGTAGGTACCTGTGATTTCTCCAGTATAGGTCATACGTGTACAGACTTCTGTGTAAGTTTGAAGGTATCGTGAGAGAGAATAGGTATCAAAAATACTAAGATGTGCGAGGTACTGTAATTTTATTTATAAAGTACAAACGAAATATGTAGGTGTAAATGGCTAGAAGCAAAGATCTTAATCAAATCATTGATGAGCATAAAAACATGTATCGTATGTGATTGAAAAGCAACATTCAAGTATTTAATTAATCATGCGAAGATAATGTGATCCCGCGATTAGTGGCTTATTATCAGCTATATGGTAACTGTCTGAAAGGGTTGCAGATCTCTAATGGGCATGAGACCAGATTTAGTGGATCTGAACTGATTATGCCAGCACCAGCGATGAATTATTCTATTTCGCACCCTATTAAAGATGCAGCTTTGGCAGGTCTTGTCAATAGTTGGTGGATTTTGCTGTGTTACGTTTATCGTATAAAAGGCGAATACAATCTGTACACACAGTAATGTATAGCTATATGTTTTGCTATAGTCTATGTACCTACCGACATTATTATTCTCCGACACGTGTAGGTACATCATATATTCTAATCAAAAAGTTAATTACATACAGTACATTTTTACTTACATGTGGTATTTTGCTATAATCACCAGCAACATTACTGCATAAACATTAACCAGAAATATAAGTTTTAAAGACCGATCAAAAGTAACATCATAACATAACTTTTACTTGTTCTAAAACTGGAAAGTGAAGTCATGTAGGTACAAGGGTACTTTTACACAAGGTACAAGGTTGAAGGCAACCTTAACACACTACAAAATTAAGACAACGCTGTGTCGGTCTGGATATACAAAATTCGTTACTTACATTTTAGTTATGTTTCTAAAAATTACACGAGTCTATCGACTATCTATCGTATCAATATATATCAAAATATGTCCAACCAACACATGAGAACTAAAACTGCATACATTTGATACCACTGACTTATTCAGCATAATGAACATTCATCTATGTGTAAGAAGCAAGTAGTTAATAACTTTATTAGTACAGGAGTCATTGTGACAAATGGACTACTTAAGTTTGTTCATTTTATTTCAAACAAGCTACGGTTAGAAGCGATTTTTCAACAAAGATGCCATGGTTACAACAAGCAATCCAATACTCCTATTTCTATAATTCCAGACCATCTTATGGTACCTACTTGGAGGTACAAAAACCGTCCATGTATCTATCGATAGCGCTGTATCGTGAATGGGACTGTCAAAGCTCTGAACTTGAGGTCTGCCCTCCGAAATACTATCGAGGAATTAGTTACTAAAAGTTTGTTTCGAACCAATTTAGCTGAGGTAGCAGTTGAGAGATTAAACAAGATAGAGGGTAATGTTATGCTAGGTGGTAATTCCACGTGGAACAAAGGTGCTTTTTCTTCGTAAAACATTTATTCATGCTTTAGTCTAAATACAAAACTTTCAACTAAGTATGCACATTCCATATTATTGTGCAGGCGTATCCGCTGTGTAAGTGCTCCTCGAGCAGTAGTTGGTAATCAGTAACAATAGACGAGGATCTAATCTAATATATGAAAGAAATTGGAATGTTACATTCATATGACGATGATACGGTTCATCAGATGATTGTCACCCTCATTCCGAACATAGGTGACGTTTAATTTAGATATTGTCATGCTTTCGAGATAGCGAGGAGTGCTTTGTTATTGCAATGCAACATTTTCCTGGCTAAACAACTGTTCGACTGTTTATTGCGCTTACAGGCTTCATCTGATTATAAATTTCAATAGAAAATGAGATTGCGATTGCAGTTGAATCAAAAAAGTATGCTGAATCACGGTAGTGCAGACTCTTTTGGGATATTACCAAGCTCGATAAGTTCAATAGACCGATTAGGCTCTAAGGTGATTTTGAAAGAAAATCAATAATATTTCTAGTTATTGAACCCCCAAAAACCCTGCGAGGGTGGGTAAATTTGTCAACATAGTGTAAGCCTCTGTAGCACAATTTTATTCATTCTTGTTTTAGAATTAATTAAAACATAACGCCTTGGAAGGCAGGAGAAAGTCATTCAAATAATCGATAATAGGTATGCTTGTTACCCCATTGGTTAATTAAGCAAAAAACTTTTGGCTGAGACCGAAAGGTAGGCAAGTTATCTATGTATAATATAGTTGCCATTATTGATCATAGATTCGTATGTGCGTCGCTCACATTTACTAGTGAAAACATGCCTGAGATCTGAATTTTGCACAACCAGTCAGGGTTGAAATAAATCAGCGATACGGTAAACATTTAATTCGTATCACACGTTATAATAGGTCAGTGAGATCAAATCAAAATCAAAAAGTCATTTATTCAGTTTACGTCCTGATAAGGCACTTATAAACGTTAATTTGTTACATACAGTTGAATTTACCACCGGTTCGGAATACACTTAAACTGAGAACTGAGATTCACCACTTTTTAGCATCAGCAGACAATATTCAATGGTGCGGGTGGATATCAGATACCACAGTACTGAACCGAATGACTTGACATTACCAACGGTTTTTTGGTAAAACAATACGCATCGACAGTGTATTATATTATTTTCAGTATATAAACCGGGGGTGCTTAGATGTCACCCTGCTGGTGGAATAGAATTTATTGTCCCGCTTTGAAATTATTAAATGTCAATCTTTAAGCACCTTGCAAAAAACGAGTATGGTAAGACCCCTGCGAGGGATAAATATATAAGAACAAGTCCGTAAGGGCACCAACCTCCAAGTCAAGTACTTAAGAGTACGCTGTAAGGGTACATTTTCCAGTTACTTGCCCCTGTGAGATTTGATAATGATGGGAAATATGCGTAGAGGCATCTCGGTATAGGACTTTGCAAATGTACATTTTAAAACCAACTATTCCCATGTGGGTGGTTATATTAGAGACTGTGCGACAGAACATTTCAAATCACCTGTCCTTGCATGGGTTGATTTAGATGGCGATTGTGAGAAGAGGCACAATATCTAGGTAAAGTACCCTGCGTTGAGGGTATATATTTCGAGTCCCTTTTTCCTACGAGGCAGGGATAGAGTAAAAATCTGCTTTGACCTGTTTCTAAAGCAGGATCATTTAATTTTTAATTGAAAAGCAAAATAGGTTTTCAAACACCACACTGCCTTTTTAATCCTTTCATCGTTAATGTGCGTAGACACACCATCCAAACGTAGTACCCTGCGAGAGTGTATTCTAAGGTCACGCAAAGATTTATATGCGTCAGGCGCGACATGATGTATTTGAAACCAGACTTGAAGGGTCCATTTCAAGTCACCCTGTAAGATGTTGATTATGATGGAAAATGTGCGTACGGGCAGAAAATCCAAAATAATACCCTGCGAGGGTACATTTCTGTCCCTGCAAGCGGTTGATTAATATGGGGAATGTGTGTACAGGCATGACATCCAAGAAAATACCTCACGAGGCTACATTTCAACTCATCTGCCCCTTCAAGGGGTTGACTATTATTGGTAATGTGCATACGGAGTACTGGCACAACATCTCAAAAGAACACACGCGAGGGTATATTTCAACTCACCTGCCCCTGCAAAGGGTTGATTATTACGGGGAATGTGCATACGGAGTAAGGGCACAACATCCAAGAGAATAAATACCCCGTACCCGTACATTTCAGTGACTGCCCCTGCGTGGAGTTAATAATAATGGGGAATGTGCGTGCCGGCCCAACATCCAAGCAAATACTCTGCGCGAGTACGTTCTAAGTCACCTGCCCCTGCGCGGGGTTAATAATAATAAGGAATATGCGTACTGGCACAAGATCTAAGACAATACCCTGCGCGGGTATGATTTAAGTCACTGCCCCTGCGCGGGGCTAATAATAATGGGGAATGTGCGTACGGGCACAACATCCACGAAAATACCCTGCGCGGGTATGTTTTGAGTCACCTGGCCCTGCGCGGGTTGGTGTATGGATCAGACTAGCTTGCTAAGCAGGAGCATTTGATCCTTTTTATTAGAGGCAAAAATGTTTAAACTTTTTTAAGCACTGTAACTAGACTAGCAATAATGGCAGGCGAAATTTCTGGTTAGCGGATCACAATTCCTCATTTGAATAATTTCAGTACAAATAAGTTGTAATAATTCTAATTCACTACATAACACTTTAAATTCTTTTTTATTATCAATCAACTTCTTTCACTTTTCACTTTTAATCACCGCGTCATTGCAAGATCCTCAACAGAGGTTTATTTAAGTAACTAGTAACACACAAGCTAGCACAAAGTTGTTACAGCGGCAAATTTCTTAAAAATATTTAACTATATAATAAATTGTTATTTAGACGGCACTGCTAACGTTTTCGACACCTTAACATCGCCTGCGGTCATTATTAATTTTATTATAGATCCGAGAATCAGATATATGAGATATATGAGGCATTTGGATTTACTTGAAGACCTTACTCGACCCAGTGTTACGCTGCCTTTTAGATCATTTTTGCTCAGGGCAGTATCCGTTATCACTATTCGCACGTTGTGATTTATACAGTTAGCACTTGATGTAATTTAAATATTAATGTTCAACTGTGAACAAAACAGGAACTAACCTAGGAAAAACCAAGGTTAATAAATTAATAAAAGCAAAATTATCAATAAAAAGTGGGTAGATTAAATAGTTTAAGAATTAGCTGTTCAAAGACATGAACATAAAATATCAAAATTAAATTAAAATATCGAACGGTAACACCGTTAAAATCATTATATTATTATTTTAATAAACTAAGAAGGAACAAAGATAAAATATACAAATAACTTACGAGTGCCTAGGCTAGGCTAGGCACAACCGTCCGTTGCAGAAAACAGGACGCCAATGACGAGATAGCGCGCGTGGCTCAAGCTCGCGCTCTGCCTGGGTGGATAATGGGGAGATGTGCGAGCGAGACGGCAATATTTGGGTAGACAAAGAAGGAAGTCTAGAGCAGAAAACAAGGAAGGCCTATCTCATTTTATAAGGTTTCAAATAACGGTCAAGTTTTAATATTGTACTATCTGATATTGTACCATCTAATTTTGAACTATCAGATTTGGTACTATCAGATTTAGGACTGTCACTATTTTGAGGTTTTATTGACACTGATTTTGACACCTCGTCAATACTTACATCAGTTTTGTCATGGAAATGTTCGATTTCATTTCCTTCAATACATGGTAACGCAGGCCTCGACTGCATAAAATCAACCTCATCTACTATGACATCCCTAACTGTATCATATTTTTCGCGTTCTGTGTTCCATACTTTATAGCCATTCGGTACATACCCTACAAGGATACCTTTCCATGACTTTCCATCAAATTTAGTTTTCCTGATTTTATTATGCACATAGACGGTAGAACCGAAAACCTTTAAATACTTTATTGCTGGTTTTTTATCATGCCACAATTCAAACGGAGTTTTAGATTGTTTCAAAGCGCGGGTAGGTGTTATGTTTATTAAGTATACTGCAGATAAGACTGCCTCACCCCAAAAACACTTAGGTAATTTAGCACCGTTAATCATAGCGCGGGCTTTTTCCGTTATCGTCCTAACCATACGCTCCGAAACCCCATTTTGCTGTGGTGTTCTTGGAATCGTAAAGTGATATGAAATTCCTTTAGAAACACAGTAATCTTTCATTTCACTTGATAAATATTCCCGACCATTGTCACAATACAAATTAACCAGTTTTAAATTGAATTTAGCCTCACTTTTTGCAACAAAATCTTTAAAAGCGGAAAACACATCTGATTTATATGCTAACAAGTATGCAACACAGTAATGAGTAAATTGATCAACAAACAAAACAAAATAATTCTTATTATCAATTGTAGAAGGAGTGATTGGCCCACACACATCGGTATGCACAACAAATAATGGTCGTTTAACATGACTTTTATTTTTAGAAATGTTAAATGGTAATCGTGTCTGTTTTCCGTTAATGCAAGCTTCGCACAATTTGTTGTCAGGTGATACCACCTCAATTAAGTTTACATCTTCAATCATACAATTATTTTTTAACTCTAAAAACTTTTGTTTACTGATATGACCTAACCGTTGATGCCACAAATCGTAATTATTTTTATCAATATTGCATATTTGAGAAACAGATCGACTACCTTCAACTTCAAAATCAACTGAAATTAAATTATTAATTGCCTTACCTTGCATCAGTAATTTACCGTTCTTACTGATATTGGTACCATTCGGATCGAATGTGATAGTCAAACCGGCGCGCTGCATTTTTGTTACCGATAGCAGGTTGTACGGCACCTCGCGACAGAACAACACGTCCTCTTTTGGTAGCTGAAATAAATTCACCATTTTTAGCTATTGAAATTTTTAATGGTGTAGTTAAATTTGTATATGTAAAGAAAAAGTCTTCCCTGTTAATTATGTTGTCAGATGCCCCGGAATCCAACAGGAATGTTATTTTGCTTCTTCTACGCCACCTTCCAATCGTATTACGGGTTCCTCGTCGATAACTTTAATAACCTCCATCTCGGTCAGTAACGCGCGAATTCGGAACTTCCACACGTTGTATTTTTCACCGTTGAAAGGTTTAATATTGCGCTTGGATTTCAAATTCTCCATGACGGTTAAATGAAGGTCAAACAACTAAATACTAATTGGAACAGCTTTACTTTAGAAAAGTATTACTGGGCCCATAACCTATAGGAAATAGGATTATGGCCGTTAAATGAAATGCAGAGTTTGAATTTAAATAGAAAACTTGTATCTATATTCAAATTAAATATCGCCACAATGAAGGTTATAATGTCTGCCTCCTAGCACAGTGAAGGTAGATAAAAAAGTAAGAGAAAAAGTAAGGGCGGCCATTGCTTTATAATAATCGTTTAGTGGCTGTGTTGCCAGTACTAAATAAATAAAATTGATTAATTTTTGCAATGTAAAATCAACTAAATGCCAACAGGCTGCATTCCGAATTACCGCTGTAATCGATTTGAGCGTGCTTAAACCCTTACCGAATTGAATAATGACAGATTACGATGTCCCGTGAAACGTCATAGATGACGTCATGACATGCGCCATCTTGCGCTCACACCGACCATGCCCTAAACTGATATCACCGTGAGCGCTGTCAAAAGTGACGGCAAAAATCTTATAAGATTCTTGGTTATCTATTTGGCAAAGATACTTTTTATGATTTTATGAGAGAAAAATAATAAAAAAAGCAGATATTCCTTTTTGCGAGTCAACTTATAAAAGATTTAAGGAGTCCTAGCGCATTGATAATTCAGATTTTAATTAAATTCTCAAATGTTCTGTTTTGAATACTGTGAGCGCGATAACGGGCGTTCCGAATTGTTGATAGTTCTCAGCTGTCATAAGCGTGATATCTAATTCGGTACGCAAATTATTGCTGTGATCGCTATTATCCATTTCGGAATGTACCCAAACAGTTGGGAAAAAGCGGTAACCAAGAATCTTATGGCGGTAACTATTGAATTTTGTGTATGCTACAAAAGCGACATCTTGATCCCTGTAGTACTCAACTATTTTTACCTCTACGATTTTTACTAAAATCCTATTTATTAATTATTCAATAGATGGCGTTGGATGGGTAGCGCGCACGGGAGATATTTGTTACCTCAGAGTATATAAATACTACGTACAATTGTTACCGTATTAAAAAAAACAGTCACGGATCACGCGGCTATTATTATAAGTCGATGGGCTCATCGGCTCATCCATGGCTCATCACACGAAACTGGAGTATTTTTTTCAACTTCATCTACGTTACATATTTATAGTTCAATACTAAAGTCCTAATACAAAAAAAAAAGAAAAAGTTACTCAAAAGTTTGTTTTTACCACAAAGGTTTTTACTAAGTTTGAGGCATATTTAATCAAATGTCTGCAAAAAGTTCATCCCTTGAGGATTTCTGTCACCAAAAACAAGTTCAATAACCATGAAAAATTACTCATTAAATGTTTGTACGAATTCTATGATTCTAGAATAGGTAGATTAATCCATGCTAATATTATAAATGCAAAAGTAGCTCTGTTTATTTGTTTGCATTGTAAAATTAACCCAAAGAAGTGCAATGACGTTCATTTTGGTTGAAATATATCCCGCCAATTTCCCACCACCGACACTGCCCTCTGATTGGCTAAGTCAAACACACGATGCAGTGATTGGTCCTTACTGTTCAATATCGCTAGTTGCGGAATTTGATTTTTCCAAGGATTTTTCCTTGATGTTTGTTTGTTATAATCATAGTGAGCTCCATACATTGATTTGTACAAAAAAATAAAACATTTTAGGGGTGTTTGAATCACTTCCAATGTTGAGATTACATTACCAGCGACATGAATCGCTTGGCTCGCGGTTAAAAATATAACAATGACATCAATTGTTATAATAGGACGCGCGTCCCTCGCGAGGACCAACGGGTTAATATACATGAAATATTTTATAAACCCCGCAAAACAACAACAACATAACGGTTTTGGTCGCGAATAATCGCGATTCGCCGGCATGCCATAGAAATTCGCATTTTTATTCCGGGGTTCTAAAAATATTTTAAATGGCTCAAGTTGTTCCTTAGGCACCAAAGATCAAATATAACGTAGTTCCAACATCTCTAAAAATCTTTATTTTTTTGTACAAATCTCGCCATGATCCTATTGCATACAGACAAAGCCCAGTAACGCGTGAAGCTGCGGGAGATAGCTAGTTATATGACGTAAATAAAACAACGTTTATCACCATACAATATAATATTAGTTACAATGTTACAATGTCAATACATGGAGGGCTAGGGCTCCGCCTCCGCCCCCCCAAGCACCGCCCCGCTGTAAGCCAGGTCCCAGTAATGTTCCACTGAGTGTTTTTGGAAATGCTCCCGCGCTTGTTTCTCTATTGGCATTACCTGGAATTAAGAAAAAAAAATCGACTAATAGTACATTATGATACATGTGTACAAAGCCAGAAAAATATGGCAATGTCAGATGAAACAAACTTATGTCTAATCTTCGCGTGGCATGAGACGGAGATAGCGTGTTTCGCGGAACAAAAATGAACAAAGCGCTTCTTATCTAAATAACTATTTAAAAAAATCGTTAGTAGCAGCCCTAGGTCATACGTTAGTAATATTATTTATCATTTTTTTGTCTTAATTAGATACACCTGAACATATGATCGAACGTACATATGAACGAATAAAAACGAAAATGCATTATTATTAGAGGTAGCTTTGTGATTTTTTTCTATCGAGGAATTTTCATTCCATTATGTTTTTGTTCAGATAGAACCCTCGCGTATATAATGAAAATACCCATATAAAAATATTTTTTCATTTAAGTACTATTTACTTGGGTAAATTTCAATTCTAAGATATGTTATTTTGCTTTGTACGCACTTTTAACAGTCGAGGCGGTATTAAGCGATAAGTGAGCCGAGAGTGTAATAAGCAATGCACACGCGTGTCATACGAAGTTTTTCAACACACTTGCGAGAAAATAACAGACTTCTATTTTGCAATAAATGTCAATTTACGAGCGAGTGTGTTGAAAAAAAGTATTAAAAAACTAATCTGACTGTTTTGAAGTCAACGTAATAATTTCAATGCATTCAGCTCTCTCGCCGACTTTAAAACAGTGACAGATAAGAATTAATGGCCCTGATTCTGTTGTTCACAACTAAACTAATTTTAATGTCACTATATCTCTTTCTAACAAAGAACATAAGAAAAGGATGTAAGAAAGGGGATAGAACCTTTGTGGCATAGCTAGCCACCGCCATTTTAGTTTTTTTGCAATGTCGCGGCGCACGATGTAACTGGTATATATGGATAGAGGACACTTATACAAACAAAAAATGTTAATCAATATGGTGGCCTAAAGTGTCACGTTTCCGAGATATTTGGAGGTAAAGATCGCCATATGAGAATTATGAAAATCATCAAAAATTAACTTATTACGTGTTTATATGCATTCGATTGTATTCAAATAATAGTTCCCAGGTTGATTTATAAATATTTTTGAATAGAGTAAAACTAGGAGCACGAAAAACAATATTTTTAATTACTTACCTACTAAACAGCATCGTAATATTCGCTATGAACCACAATATTGTCAAAGTAGTTCGGATCGTGACTTGTTTTCCATCTTTTCATTATTATACAAACAAAAGTGACAATACTTGTCCTAAAATCTATGTTCCCAAGTTAATTGGAACTAAAGATCGCTAAGTAATGCTCCCTGGGAGCTAAAATTGCAATAGCGTCGTAAATAAATAAAAAAAACCCGGTCCCGGGTGCAGCTGTTGGAATCGAGCCGTAACGTCAACTTCAAGGCGTTCATGGTGCGAGTATCAACATGTTTTCTGCACCTCGTCATGGAAGAGGACTTTTGGCCGCAGAACGTGGTGTTCCGTCACTTTCGCGGACAAGTGCCACATGATCGCACGAAGACATAGTGCAGTGCAGTAGTGTTAACTAACATAGGCTTTAGTGTTTTATACTAACAAAAATGTGTTATTATACTATTTATGTTAGTTTGTAAGGTATAGGGTATGGGCCACAGTAGCCTGATAATAAAGATTTAATATTATTATTGCAAATATTCCTCGTTTCGTGGTGGAGGAAAGCCGCGATCGGCTTGTGTCTGAAATCGAGAGCTCATAACTAGTGTCTCCGATTACGGTCGACTAAACCTTTTTTTTTTTTTTTTTTTTTTTTTTTTTTTTTTTTTTTTTTTTTTTTATTAGCGTGGGGAAATCCTCATAGGATACCCGACCGCCCTTGGGGGGGAGCGGCCAGGTTATGCCGGACTTTTACCGGCTAAAACCCCACGGTGGTCGCCACCTGCGCTACAGAGGGGGGCGGGCTCTCGTGCCGATCGCGTACCTGCTCGCCCCTCCACGCGCGGCGCTGTGATAGCTCGTCCCGGGGGAAGTGTGATGCCTCCCCCCAGCACCCTCGCGGTGCTATCGCACGATGACTCGTGACCACAACGACCCATCGTCCTCCTCGGGGTCGCTTCTGGGCGTTCAGGGCCCCCGCCCCGATTGCCCACGACCCCGAAGGTCCCCATTTAGTCGCCTTTTACGACAGGCAGGGGAACACCGTAGCTGTGATTCTACGCCCCAGCTACAGGGCAGGAGGGCCGCCACGAGGCACTGCTGCGCCTCGGCGGCGTCGTCTCCGGGTGGGATCGGCTCTCTCCCGATCCCTCTCAGCAGCCTCCTTCTGGACCATTACGGTCTCGCAGAAGGAGGCTACGGCCCTCCACGCCGTATCCCCGCTCAGCATCGCCGACACGACTGCTGGCAGGGAGAGATTTCGACCGATCAAGTCGACCAGGATCCGCCGCTCGGGTTCCCACGCGGGGCACACAGCGAGCGTGTGCGATGCGGAGTCCTGGTCGCTCCCACAATGGAAGCAAGCCGCCGTCGCCTCACGTCCGATCTTACACAAATAATCACCGAAGCACCCATGCCCGGTGAGTATCTGTGTAAGTCTGTAGGTGAGTCGTCCACCTTGTCGCTGCATCCAGGCCTCGAAGACCGGCAGGACTGCTCCGACAACGCGTTTGCGCGCATGCCGCTCCTCACAGAGCCTTGCGCGCCACGTCGCGAATGCGATAAGTCGCTCCTGCCGTCTGATCGCCTCTTCTGGATCACCTCCACCACTGGCGGATGATGCGGATTCGGTCATAGACCCTCGCATCCATGTCCGCCAGAATATCCAGTGGCAGAAAGCGAGCCAGAATAGTTGCCGCCTCAAAGGATACGGTACGGTATCCCCGTACGATCCGTAGGGCCATCTTACGCTGGACGCTGTAGACTTTTGTTCGACAGCGTCGGATGGCCAACCTCTTCGCCCATACGGGCGCCCCGTAAAGGGCTACGGATCGTATGACCCCCGCATAGAGGCGGCGAACTTCTCTCGGTCCCCCGAGATTGGGCAGCAGTCTGTGCATAGCACCCGCTACCCTCTCGATCCGGGGGACTAGGCGATCAAAATGCTCTTCGAAGCCCCAGCGACTGTCCAAGGTGAGGCCCAGGTACTTCATGTACCGCCCCACCCCGACATCCGACTCACCTACTCGGACACACGAGTCGGGTGGTTCCCTGCTTCTTGGCAGTTTGTGAAACCATAGCGCCTCGGTCTTGTGAGGTGCTATTTCCAGACCCAACTCATGGATTTTGGCAACGACGACTTCCACCCCAAGCTCGGCGAGCTGTTTAGTCCTCTCGAAGGTATCCCCGCTGGCGACCACCAACGTGTCGTCTGCATAGCAAACGACATTTACGCCAGCGGGGAGATTAACACGCAGAACCGCATCGTACGCTAGGTTCCACAGCAACGGGCCCAACACCGACCCCTGTGGAACCCCACACGTGATCTCCCTCCGGATTCTCCTACCGTCTTGGTCCATGTACAAGATGTACCTGTCGTGCAAGTAATCCCTGACTATACCTTGCAGGTAGGAGGGCACTTGATGGTATGCCAGAGCCCCCCTGATTGCGTCCCAAGGCAGAGAGTTAAAGGCGTTGACGATATCGAGACTTATCGCCAACGCCACTCCACCCCGGGACACAGCCTGCTCCGACAGAGAGCGGACGCGCAAGACCGCGTCTACGGTCGAACGCCCCCGTCGGAAGCCGAACTGGCTATCAGCCAGGTCGGGACCAACGCACGACAGATGCCCGTTGAGACGAGCGGCAAGTATTCGTTCGAACAGCTTGCCCACCTCGTTCAACAGGCATATGGGACGGTACGCAGAGGGAGAATCAGCGGATCTGCCTTCCTTCTTCAAGAGGACCAAACTTGCCTCCTTCCAGGCCGTGGGGAACTTGGCATAACGGAGGCAGCTGTTGAACAACTGCCTCAGCCTGTCCCCCAGGGCAGCCAGACTCAACACCCACACCCGACCCGGTACACCGTCGGGTCCTGGTGCTGTGTTTCGGGCTTTTAAGCGGCCAATAGCTCGATCTAGCTCCTGTACGGTCACCCCCATCTCGTCATTCCACTCCCACAACGTCGGGGGGTGAGCTGAGGGACTTGACCGCCCCGCCGGGAAAAGAGTAGTCACTACTCGACCCAGCAGGTTCGGATCTAGGGTCTCCGTCAGGGGAGGCACCCATGGCCTGAGTTTACCCAGGACCATCTTATATGGGCGCCCCCATGGATCCTCGTTGAGTCCCTCCAGGAGCTCATCCCAGCACCGTTTTTTGGCGTCTGAGATGGCGATCTGCATCGCAACTGTAGCCGCTCGATATGCCCTATAGAGACTGGCTGTCTCCTCGGCAGGAGTTCGCCTTCGCCTCCGGGCTCTAGTGTACAGGCGGCGGCTCCGCAAGCAAACCGCGCGAATTTGCGCGATCTCTGCCGACCACCAGTACACCGCCCGGTGCTTGGGGCGACTGGACCGCGGCATTGATGCATCGCATATTTGAGTCATCGTGCCGCGGAACCAGTCCGCTTCTCTTTCTGGATCGGACGAAATCTCTTCGGTGTTTTCTGGCCATGCTGCGACATTGGCGGCGGCTTTGAGCATGTCTCGATCTAGCCGCTTGAGACACCAACGTCGCGGAGGGCTGCCTTCATGGCGGCTGGTATTAGTGACGGGTCGGCGGAATGCCACATCCATGAGGATGTGGTGGTGGTCAGATAGAGTGACCACCTCTTCTGCAACTCGCCATCCCGACAGCATGCGCATGGCAGCAGGAGTCGCCCATGTAAGGTCCACGATCGACTCCCCCTGCCAACGCACGCATGTGCTCACGGACCCCCGATTAACTAAACGGAGGTCCAGACCAGCCGCCCACTCCTGTACTGTCTCTCCCCTCGGACTGTCTCTGGGGTTCCCCCATACCCTTGCGTGGGCATTAAAGTCCCCCAGAACAATCAATGAACGAGATGGGCATCTGCGGATGCAGTCAGCCACCTCATCCAGGTACTCCTCGTAGTCGGCGAGAGACCTATTGGGAGAGACGTAGCAGCCCACTATGGCCAGGGTACCCCATTGCACTGCAACGAAGCCCTGCCCTCTACTCAATAGAGCACAGGGTGGAGCACCCTCTCCACCCCCCCAGTATATGGCAACAGAGCCCAAGTCATCACCAAACCAGCGAGGATGGTCAGGGACGCTGTGGGGCTCTGCTACTACCGTCAGGGCAATCTGCCGCTCCACAATAGTCTGCATAAGCAGATGCTGAGCATTGCGGCAGTGATTCAGATTGCCCTGGAGGATCTTATGTAGGGGCGGGAATGCTAAGCCTAGACGATCTCCATTTCCGGGCCAGAACCCGGTTCAGCGGAAGGTGCCGCGACCGTCTCATTGATAGGAGCCTGCTTACTCTTCTTCTTCTTGGGTGCGGGACACCTTCTTCCCAAGCGATGATCTGAGGGAAGCCCCAGATCAGAGCACAAGGGACACTTGAGTGATTTTGCGGTGCAGTCACGGGCTCTGTGGCCCGCCTCACCACAGGCGTAGCAGCGATTGCTTCGGTCAACGCCTGTGCTGCACCTGCACCCTACGTGCCCTTTTTCGAGGCACCGGAAGCAGTGTAAGGGCCTGGCTTCCAATGCCTCGACCCTCACTGTCCCCCAACCTACTTGGAAGCCCCTAGCAGCAGTCAGTCTCCTGACTACCGCCAAAGGGCAACGTACCCAGCAGGTACCCATCGTAGTGGGTGATCGTCGGACTTCGCCCACCTTAACGTCATCCGCCACACACCCACCTGCTTCCGCAACCGCTGCTGCCACTTCTGGAGGAGTGATGGCATCATCGAGGTCCCGTAGTCTCATCTCGCCCGTCTTAACAGGACGGGCGATGCGCACACCGAGGTCTACGAGGACCTCCCTTAATTTTGCGGCCAAGGCGTCAGCCTTGGTACCGCAGTCAGGGCCATCCACCTCCATGAGAAAGCCCCCAGTAACCGAACGTTTCATGCGGACGCAAGGGATGCCAAGGTCCTTGAGCTGGATCTTGGCTTTGGCATCCTTTGTCACTTGATCGTAGGTCACCGAGGAGCCCTCCGGTATTGTCACACGGTCGACTAAACCTAGTCCATTTCAACCCCACTAAGACCCAAGTCTGCGCGTTCACTGCTAAGAAAACCCCATTTACTGTGGCTTCACAATTCCAGAACACGGACACCAGTGAAAGCTTCGGGATCCTCGGCATCGACATTTCTAACGAAGTCAATAGCCGTCTAGAAGACAAGGTTAAGCTAGCATCCAAAAAACTCGGAAGTGCTCAACAGAGCGAAGCAGTACTTCACATCGGGGCAAAGGCTGCAACTTTACAAGTCGCAAGTCCGGCCTTATATGGAGTACTGCTCTTACCTGGATACCAGTTTGGACCTTTGGACTCGGTTCAGCGACGTGCCATTAGAATCGTCACGATCCCGAGCTCACAAGCGGCTTAGGGCTCCTCAATCTGAGAAGAGACTTTGCCTCCTTATGTGTGTTCTACCGCTTGTACAACAGACAGTGTTCTGTAAAATTGTTTAACCTGATGCCTACGGCTACTTCCTACCATCGCAAGTCTCGCCATTGACGGGGAGTCCATCCTCACACATTGGAACCAAAATAGTATCGAACTATGCGGTCTCAAAGGAGCTTTCTTCGCTTACAATCAGGCGGGCCGTATGTGCTACCTAAGTAGTGTAAAAAAACCTTTTATTTAAATGTTTGAGGTCACGGCTTGTTTCTATTATGTGTTTTATTTTATTTTTAAAACCGTAATGCGATATTATTTGACCACTTTTGCTTAAAAACAAGAACATATACTGTACTTAATCAACATTAAACTATTCTCATTCGTCTCATATTATATATACATCGATATTCCAATATCTCGGTAAAATGATATTTTAAGACAAGTATTGTCAATTTTGGTTAATAACGGCGACATGGAAAACAAGTTAACCACTACGATCCGAGCTACTTGACAACATTGTGTTTCATTGCGAATATTGCGATGCGGTTTAGTAGGTAACCAATTAACGAATATTGTTTTTTCGTGCTCTTTGTTTACTATATTCTAATAAATAGTTAAATCAACCTGGGAACTATTATTTGAATACAATTTAATGCATATAAACACGTAATAAGTTCGTTTTTAATGATTGTCGTAATTCTCATATGGCGATCTTTACCTCCAAATATCTCGGAAACGTGACACTTTAGGTCACCATATTGATTAATATTTTTTGTTTGTATAAGTGTCCTCTACCCAAATATACCACTTAAATCGTGCGCCGCGACATTGAAAAAAAATCAAAATGGCGGCGGATGGTTATGCCAGCTCCCATACAAAAATGTTCGTACCCCTTTAGTCCTGTCAAATTAGTCCAATGCTTGTTTTCAATATAATTTTAGTCGCCATCTATCGCGGTTACGCCTAAATACACGCAAAATAAGACGGCAAAGATTAATTTGACATCTTAAAATATGTTCTATCCTTTTTCAATCATGTTCGAAAGAAAGAGATGAGATGTGACTAAAATTAGTTTAGTGCGATTTACAACAGAATCGGCACCATTGTCATACTTTTTAGTGTATTTTGAAGTCGTTTTTTAGGGTTCCGTACCCGAAGGGTGCCAAACGGGACCCAATTACTAAGACTCCGCTGTCCGTCCGTCTGTCAGTGAGCTGTATCTCATAAACGGTAATAGGTAGACAGCTGAAATTTTCAGAGAACGTGTATTTCTATTGCCGCTATAACAACTTAAATACAATTTAAATTTAAAGGGGGCGCCCATACAAGAAACGTTTTAAACGAAAGTGAGTTTGTTTGTCTTCACGCCTCAACTACTCAACGGATCATCATGAAATTTGGCATGCAGATAGCCTATGGTATGGAGGATGTAGGCTACTTTTTATCTCGGGAACGCGAGTAAAACCGCGGGGGACAACTAGTATTACATACATACGTGTCGAATTGATAATCTGCTTATTTTGAAGTCGACTAAAAATGGACTTAGAAATTACTGTCTTGGATGCATTGCACGATTTCAGGACACATTTGGACTATCTACCCCATTCTAAATCTATGGTACTCGGTGACAGTTCAACATGAGGGTAGTAGCCAGCCAGGTGGGTACTACAAAGTACCCTACTAATAAGTAACTCACCTTAAACTTGATTTCGCCGAACGACCGTTGCTTGGTGACGCCCTCCCATACAAGATGGCAGGTGTTAGGCACTTCGTTACCATCAGCGTCTTTCACCATGTCTTCCTCCCATTTTATGCGTTGCAGCATTAGTCTGGAAACGAGGGTAGAAGTGAACAGTGAACAAGTAATAAGTCAAAGTCAAAGTCAAAGCCATTTATTCAATTTAGGCCCCAGAAGGGCACTTATGAAGGTCAAATTTACTGAAGTTACCACCGGTTCGGAACTCGGCCTTCAACTGAGAAGAATCCGGCAAGAAACTCAGCAAGGTTACAATATATAAATAAACGCGTGGTGCTACCCTACCCTACCCTATCTAAACCATCCAGGGAGTTAATTCTACTGTACGTGTGTATGTCACTGAACTCCTAAACGGCTGGACCGATTTGAATGTTTTTTTTTTGTATGCGTTTGGGTGGCCCCCTGGATGGTTAAGATTCACAAATCAGCCTATTAGATGGCGCTGCAGTCGGTATCTAGGTTATATTATGAGAGATGACCGAAAGAGTCTAACAGATGACGAATGTGACTATGGTGACTGATTGTATCTGAGAGGTGAATGACTGTGACAGAGATGACTGAATTTGACCGAAAGTGTCTGACAGGTGACTGACTGTGACTGATAGATGACAGACTTTGACTGATGGGTATTGAACTATCAGATGACCGGCTATGACTGAGAAGTGACTGAAAGTGACCGACAACTCACCTTTTGTACTTAGCGTGCTGCTTGGGCCCCCCCTCAACTACGACGACGCAACATCCGCGGTGCAACACGACACATCCGGTCATGTGCAGTTGTACAGCGTTCACTTCCACTTTGAATTTAGCCGAAGCACATTCGAATAGGTCTTTTACTCTGGAAAATAAAATATACGTGTTTTGTGAAGTGAAAACTTCTTTAGCGGCGTTGTGCACTTTTTGGGATGGGTAAAAAATTTTAAACTCGCGTCAGATGTCGTAAGACGGAGGGAGGGTAGTTGCAAATTAGACTGTATTTATGACTGGGGTTGTGTTCAAATTCTTATAATATTCTCTAGCTAGCCGGAAGGTAGGTACCATTTTTGTTCCCGTTTTAAGTTAATAAAACAATCTTATTCAAAAGTATTATATGTACATGTATCTTGAACTAATCTGTTTTCAGGATTAGAAGATATCGGTGACAGTTCACTTTTGACAATTATAGTCATGCGCCATAACGATATCCAATCGATTGTTTTGTTGTATCGAGAAAATTAATAAAGAAAGTCTAATCGATTTTTATTTTAGTGCTTTTATTTTCCAAATTATATTTCCTTATCACTGTCTTACCGCCTCGTGTGTAATTATCAACTTTGCACACATGTATCATACTGTACTATTATCGTTGTTCTTAATTTCAGATAATTATTACAGGATTTATGAGAAATTATGTTTGTTAATTGATATTTAGTAGTAGTAATGTAAGAATATTCTCTCGCTCTTTGATATCGTACCGAAATATCGAAATTTTTTGGTAATTAAAAATATTTCGATATTGATAAACCTATTAAAAAATAATCGATATATCATATACCGATACTTTTTTTAATTTCCCTGTCGATCAAGCATTTTCAATCACTATAGGTAAATGTTCCGTTGCATGCAGCAAATATTTTAAGAATATCCTATTTCTTAATTTTTAAAATTATCAAGCTATATTAATCTGCTGAAATTATTTCTTAGTTATGTATAGTGTTGACGAACCCTACCAGGAGTAGAGGTCTGGACGGGTACGAGCAGCTTGAAATGAAACTCGATTTGTGCGGTGAAATAATCTTGAAACTTGTACTGCAGTATTGCCTCTTTCTGACTTGTTCATGTAAGGAGAGTGCGTAGAGAAATGAGTGCCGTATGGGCCTGACTGCGCTGTTTATATTGTAATTTTAATCTTTGCGCATGCCTATGTCAGATTTGTAAATGATTACAGTGCAATATTATTATTATTAGCAATATACAATCGGTTGCTATGGCAACGGATCAATGTTGAAAAGTGGCAATACCGTGCGAGAGCCCTATCAAAATTCTTTATTTAAAAATGCTTATATCTAATACAAAAACAATGTAAAACTATCAATAACTACAAAATAACAAACAACAAAACATCCTAGTACATAAACAATAGCCTACAACCTTAAAGTAAACAATATAAAATTTCTTATTCTAAACTTAGCTTATGTAAAGTAGGTATATAATATAATTATAAGATCTTTATTTACATTGGAGTGGGCAGGCATACATAGCATAATGTGTTATGTGCGGGTCGAGGGACGATAGAGGCATGTTAAAGGGTGTAGTCGTGAACAGTCTCCCCCTCGTGCGAAGATGAGTTTCTGAGCACCATATACAGAGTTTCACGACGTCATGCTATCTTCACTATGCGGGATGTGGGTCGTCGTAGCTCTCCAGCTGTGGTTCTAACGTCTACTACTCGAACTTTGCCATCGGGGCCTGGGTAAGTATGGGTAATCTGCCCTCTCGGCCATACTCCTCGAGGTAATGATGAATCGATGATGAACACGATGTCTCCGACTTCTGGGTTGGTGAATCCCTTGGAGTTGGCACTATACCTAGGTGTTATAGTAGGTAGGTATTCGGTGAGCCATCGATTCCAAAACAAATCAGTCAATCTTTGTACAGTTTTCCAGTTGGCTGTACCTATTAGATTTTTGTCGTCGAATGTACCCATTATCACGTTGCCACTCGATCTTCCGATTAAGAAGTGATTTGGAGTCAAACTTTCTTTGTCTTGAGGGTCTAATGAGACGTCGGTAAGTGGACGTGAGTTTATTAAGTGTTCAGCTTCCAACAATATTGTATGCAGGACTTCTTCACGTGGCTGACGAGATTTTAAGGTGGCAGATAGCGCGACCTTGACAGAGCGTACTAAGCGCTCCCAGGCTCCACCCATGTTAGGTGCCCCAGCAGGTATGAACTTCCATTTGATGCCTTTCTGTTGAGCCTTATCAGTCAGTTTTTTCAGTTCCATTTGCATGTCCTTGTTAGCGCCTACAAAGTTGGTTCCGTTATCACTGTACATTATAGATGGCGCTCCTCGCCGTGCTATCATTCGGCGGAGTGATAAGATCATACTGTCGGCAGACAGAGACGGCACTATCTCTAAGTGCACTGCGCGTGTAGTTAGGCATGTATAGAGTGCGACCCATCTTTTTTCTTGTTTGCGGCCTACTGATATGATAAGAGGGCCAAAATAGTCAACTCCGGTGCATGTGAAGGGCGGTTGATGTTGTTGTAGGCGTTCTGGTGGTAAGTCGCCCATGGGGGCCGGTATAGGTAGGTACTTGTGCGTTCTGCACCAATCGCATTCTCGCGTTATAGACTTCAGCGTGTTTCGTAGCGAAGTAATGTAGTACTTTTGGCGTATTTCATTCATAACTGTATTATGATTGGCGTGATTGTAGTCGCAGTGATATTGTTGTATAAGCAACTTTGTAATCGGGTGCTTGCCGTCTAGTACTATGGGTTCCTTGTATGTGTCACTCACACAGTCAGCTGATGATATACGAGTTTCGATTCTTATTATGTCGTTTCTGAGCGTCAATGTTAGCCTTTTTAGGCGCGAATCTTTTTCGTTAGGTACATGGTTATTTCGTAGCGATTTTAATTCGCTCGCCCAACTTTCTTGTTGTATGGCTTTGACGAGCAGTGTCTCGGCATACTGTAGGTACTCTACGGGTAAAGGTACGGTACGGGTGGTAATCGTCGGCGCACGTTCGATAGGAGTTTGTTTACGTTTTCGTTCGTATTTTCTCCATGATTTGTCTTTGACGGTTTTCTTTATGGCGGCGACGGGTTCCGGTTTTTCCTTGACCTTGGCTTTGAATATGTCAACGCTGTGTAATAATCGTGCCGTAGCTCGTTGTAGGCGTGTCCACGAAGAAAACCTCGATACGTCGGGAATAGGTATTTCGGTCCGTCGTATGGTGGCTACGATTTTAGACTTTTCTTCGCCTGTGGTAGGTATGGAGCGGTCGCTCTTATCTTCCGGCCACTGATTAGAGTTGTATTGTAGAAATTCGGGGCCGTTGAACCAACGATGATGAATGGTAAAGTTTCTCGGGGTTGATCTGGTGGCGTCGTCGGCGACGTTTTCGTCGGTGGGTATCCACCGCCATTCTGTTGGTTTGGTTGAGTCCTCGATTTCTGCCAACCTGTGCGCGACAAATGGTTTGAATGTACGCGGATCGGCTTTTATCCATGCTAAAACGGTACGCGAGTCTGACCAAAAATATCTCTTTGTGACTTTTGTTTGGATTTCTTTTTGAATATTGGTCGCCAGTCTGCAACCTAGGAGCGCTGCTTGCAACTCCAATCTAGGTATTGACGTGGGTTTCAGTGGTGTTACTTTAGCTTTTGCTGCTAATAATCTCACGCTGGTTTTGTTGTTTTCTGTGGTTTTCCAGTATGTAGCTGCTGCGTAGGAGCTCTCGCTCGCGTCCACGAACGTGTGCAGTTCTCCCTCTTCGCACGAGCTAGTGCACCTGGGTATGTCTAGGTGTTGCAGATGTTCCAGGCTGTCGAGCCACCTCATCCAGTCTTCCATGAGTGTGTCGGGTATGCTTTCATCCCAGTCGGTCCCAGCTCGCCAGAGTTGTTGTATAAGCTTTTTTCCTTGTATAAGGACGGGCGTGGCTAGTCCTAAGGGGTCGAACACTGACATCACCGCACTGGTGACTTCCCTTTTTGACGGTGGTCTGACTCCTTCTTTCACCTCCTGAGGTGTGTTTCGCAAGTTAAGTGTGTATTGCATTGCATCCTTTTTGACATTCCATAACATGCCTAATGTTTTCTCAGTCTGATCTTGCCCTAATGGGACCTGATCGGTTTGAGAGTTCTTCTCGAAGCTTTCAATTGCTTGTGTGTCGTTCGATGCCCATCCTCGCAGCACGAATCCGCCGGCCCGGTGGATACGATCGACTTGTTGTGCCGTGTTTTTGGCTTCGGTGACAGTTTGAAAACTTTGTAGGTAGTCATCCATATAGTGACATCTTTGTATAGCATATACAGCGTCCGGTTGTTCTTGACTGAATTCCTGGGCATTTCTGTCCTTTACATAGATAGCTGAGCATGGAGACGACGTTGCACCGAAAATTAATGACTTCATTCGGTATTCGCGGGGTTCGGAGTCTGTCTCGTTTTCTCTCCATAGAAAACGCAAGCTATCTCTGTCTTCTTCGCGCATGCCTACTCGCAAGAACATTTCTTTGATATCGGCTGCGACGGCGATCGGTCCGCCTCGAAAACGTATTAAAACGCCGAATAGTGATTGAAGTAGGTCTGGGCCAGACAATAATGCGTCGTTAAGGCTCTTTCCGTTTGTGCGCGCCGCTGCGTCAAATACTAAGCGCATTTTGCCCTTCTGTGGGTGTACGACGGCGAAATGGGGTAAATACCATGTTCGAGATGATGTCGGTTGACTCGTTGCTGGTTCCGCATATCCGCTTGCTAATAGGTTTTGAATCTGTTCAGTGTATTTTTTCCTGAAATCTTCATTTTTTGCAATTTTCTTCTCAATACCTATCAATCGTTGCATAGCGTTGGCGCGGTTGTTTGGCATCGTTTCATTATCGGTTCGCCATAATAACCCGCATTCGAATCTTCCATCGGAGAGACGTTTCGTTGTCTTATCAAGTATTGCGAGCGCTCGTTGTTCCGGGTCGCTTGCTGGCTTCTTGGGTGTTATACCCAAAGAGTCAAGGTCGAAATGTGACTTGATTAAGCATTCGATGTCCTCGTTTTTCTTTTGTAGGTGACCCACGAACGAAACTGGCTTTGGTGCTTCCGACCTGCATCCATGTAGTATCCAGCCGAGGCTAGTTAATGATGCTACCGGCTGATTGCTGTTTCCTGATTTTAACTCCCTTGTGACAATCAAGTGCCAGTTGTCTTGGCCAATCAAAATAGCTGGTTTCATCCTTTCGTATTGGATCTGATCTTGGATGTCGTAAAGGTGGACACATCCAGCGATATCGTCTTGTCGCACTGATTGCGATGTGAGGTTGAGTTCGTTGATAGTGTAGGCTCTCAAGTTTTCGTAGTTTCTAGCGAACAGGCCCTTTATACGTAGCTTGAGTTGGCGCGAGTTGTTCGTCTTCATTTGCTGTCCACTAATGCCCTCTATTGTTAAAACTTCTGTGGGTCCGTCGGCTCCTATCTCGTCGGCAACCTCGTTCAATAACAATGTTACGGTGGATCCTTCGTCGAGGAGGGCTGCCACGGTTTTAGTACCGGTAGGTCCGCATAACTCTACAGGAACGATCTTTAGGTATGCCTTTGTTGAGTTTAGGTGGTTTACAGACGCGATTTTCAGTTCTTCTTTTTCAGGTTTTTCATGAAGTAATGCATGATGTTGCCTCGTGCAATTATTTTCTCCACACGGGTTGGCTTTGCATGTTGAGTGTCTGTGGTTCGATTTCAGGCACTTGAAACACACCTTTAGTTTCTTAACAATTTCCCATCGATTTTTCACGGTTTCCTTGAGAAATTGAGGACATTTCACTAGTCCATGTTCTTTTTTACAGACGAGACATGTGATTGGTTGTTGTTTTCCTCCGGTAGTTGCGAGGACAATATCTTCTCTCTCTTTCACCGGTGTCTCGTTCAACGTAATAGCTCTCTCTCTCTCGAACTCAGAGTCGCTATCGTAGTTGTTTTCAGTTTCAGTGTCGCTCTCGCTGTCAGACTGTGCAAAGTTGGTGGTATTGACCTTCTGACTGCGTAGTGGTCGACTGCGGAATGGTTCTCTCTTTTTCTTGACGAACTCCGTAGTTGACACGTCGTATGCTTCGAATTGATCCGCAATGTTGTTGAGGAATTCTGATAGTGAAATCAGTATGGGTTCGTCTTCTTTGCTTGATCTGTACTCGTACCATCTGAATTTCACGTTCATGTTCATTTTGTCAATTATTTTTTCTGACAAATCGCTTGAGTATAAATAATCCTTGCGATTCATTTGCTTGATGACGTTGACACTATTTGCCACTGCGCTGGCAAATATGCCTATGCCCTTTATGTCGTTGGACATGGGCGGCAGCTTGTTGATAGCTGCTATCTCACTCTTTATGAGATGTGTGGGCCGACCAAATCTTCTTTCCAATGCTTCCAATATTTCCTTAGGATGCGTGTTGGTATACAGAAGCGACTTGACGGACTCTCTTGCTTGATCTTTGATAGCCCTTCGCAGTCTGGCTACATTCTCGATGTCAGAGAAATATTTTTCGGTATCTCTATAGATAGCCTTGAAAGCTATCCACTCTCTCGGGTTGCCGTCGAAATGATGCAACTCGTTTATGTACTTCGGTGCAGGAGCAGGCTTGCTTTCCTTCACGCTCTTGATCGCGCTCACGATCGCGGATGCAAGGGTTGACACGTCCCCTTTTGCCGGCATCCCATTTTTCTTGAGGTTTCCCTCGCGCTGTCGTTGAATGGATTTCTGTCGTGACTTCTCCACCCAATCCGATACGTAATCGCTGTTGTCCACGTCACTCGCATCCGATGAGTCTTCCTCGTCCTGAAGTTCGATCAATTCCAGCTTGGTCTTCGCCATTGCAACAGCCGCATCTGCCTTCTCTTTCTGGCTTCGCTCGAGTTCCAATCGTGCTTCTAATGCGGCTCTCCTTTGCGCTGAACTTGATGAAATCACCGAATTTGATGCTCTTCGTGGCCCGGTCCGATTTACCACCGTACCTTCCCTTGACACGCGTACCTCCTTGGTTTTGGACGTTCTGTCCTTCCGTGACTGCTCGGATCTCTCTGTACTTTCGGTACCCGTACCCGTGCTGTCTGTGTTCTCGGTGCTTCCACTCTGCACCGTGCTAGGAGTCTCCTTCTGAGAACTCCTCATGCTGCTCTCCGGAGCTGACTCCTCTTCCTCCCTGGACTGCGTCTTGTTTCTTCTTGCTTGACTCCTGGTGCTCATCTTCGCCTGGGGGAGATCTTCCATGCCGTCTTCCCTATTTTCCTACCTCCCTAACGTCCCTACAACCCTATCAGCCTGTTTGAGTGGTTCTTCGGAACACGCTCTCCCAGGAATGGAAACGTGCAGGATTGGAAAGGTGGGAACCGCCCGGCAGAGGGATATGAGTGAAAGTAGCGTGCTCAGGTATGGGGGGATCGTCCACACCCTCAGCCGTGCCCTCAAGAGGCCGTCTACTTCACCCACACCTTACTGGCGCGATCAGACTGTACAGTGCGCCTTGACAAAGGCACCACTGGTAGTGTCGTCCGGTCCACTACTCCCGCCAACAGGCGTTAACTCACTCTACCGTTTGTCACCGTTAGGTGGTAGACGTGAGCCGCGGCGCACCGCGTAAGAAACAAAGACGTTTGACTGTGTCCGCCACTCTTCCTCGGTGAACCCGAAGTCTCGACCGGCTGTGTTGTTCACTCGCTGCAGTGGTCACGACGATACCCGCCGTGTTGTTCACACGCTGCAGTGGTCTCGATGTACACGCCGTGTCGTCCACACGCTGCAGTAGTCTCGATGATACCCGCCGTGTAGTCTCGCCGCTGGGCACCGATTTGCGTTCGTGGCTGTGGCTTGCCCCTCGAACCCAACGTTCGCGGCCGTTGCCTGCCCCTCGAACCGCGCCAATCCCAATGCCCTTGAGAACCCACAGCTTGCACAATCTGCCCCGATCTTCCAATGTTCGTTGCTAACAAGCCCGACGAACCGAAGCGGAAGAATACCGAAGCTTCTTGCACTGATTCTTGATTTTTCTTTTTTCTATCCGGCTCGAAGGACCAAACGCTGTTGACGAACCCTACCAGGAGTAGAGGTCTGGACGGGTACGAGCAGCTTGAAATGAAACTCGATTTGTGCGGTGAAATAATCTTGAAACTTGTACTGCAGTATTGCCTCTTTCTGACTTGTTCATGTAAGGAGAGTGCGTAGAGAAATGAGTGCCGTATGGGCCTGACTGCGCTGTTTATATTGTAATTTTAATCTTTGCGCATGCCTATGTCAGATTTGTAAATGATTACAGTGCAATATTATTATTATTAGCAATATACAATCGGTTGCTATGGCAACGGATCAATGTTGAAAAGTGGCAATACCGTGCGAGAGCCCTATCAAAATTCTTTATTTAAAAATGCTTATATCTAATACAAAAACAATGTAAAACTATCAATAACTACAAAATAACAAACAACAAAACATCCTAGTACATAAACAATAGCCTACAACCTTAAAGTAAACAATATAAAATTTCTTATTCTAAACTTAGCTTATGTAAAGTAGGTATATAATATAATTATAAGATCTTTATTTACATTGGAGTGGGCAGGCATACATAGCATAATGTGTTATGTGCGGGTCGAGGGACGATAGAGGCATGTTAAAGGGTGTAGTCGTGAACATATAGCGATATAATATTGTATTTTTGCAATGATATAAAATTTTTTTTTTTTTTTTTTTTGTAAAATATTATATTAGTTACTCGCAAGTAGTATGAGTGAACCGGAAAATGTGAACTGTCACCGATATCTTCTAATCCTGAAAACACTTTAGCTTTCCCTTGTATAAAAACACTATGTGAAAAATGTCTAGTTTCAAAAATGCACAACGTTAATATTCATGTTTTCACTTCTGCCGGCACTCCCGGAGTGCAACCCGTTTTTTATAGTAAGCGAAGAACCCTATGGTGGATTCTTTGTTGGACCACTGTGGGGAGTTCTTTCCACAATCTGAGCGTCCAAGGTACACACTCAACAAAAACAATAGATCTATTCAGTCCGTCATGTTCATTATCAAAAAATATTAGACACGTATTTTTTCTTTTGTCAATCAAACAAAAAATTACGAAGATAATGTGTTGAAGTTCGCGACGTCACGCGATGGTACACTTTTCACAAACAAGTGACGTCACGAGCTGAACGAACTCTGACGCGCTTTATCCATGTCAATTATTATTGATTTGATAAACAAAAAAATATGTGTATGTGTAAAAATATTTTTTGATAATCTAACCGACTGACTAATTAGATTTTTTTTTAAACAATTTTTTTCGAGTTTTTTTTTTATACTACTTAGGTAGCAAACAAGCATACGGCCCGCCTGATGGTAAGCGGTTACCGCAGCCTATGAACGCTTGCATCACCAGGGGTGTTACTCGCGCGTTGCCGACCCTGCAGAAATCTCTTCACACCCTTTTGAAGAACCCCATGCTGTACTCCATTGGGAACTTTAAACGGGAGTTGGTTTCAAATGGAGACAAGGAAGTAAGTACGTAGCAATAATCTTATTTATCTGTTGTTCTTAAATCCAATACTATTTCAGTTTCATTCATATTTGCCACGCGACTCTCGACTCTCGGTCCATCGTATTAAAACTCACCTATAAACAGCAACGTGAACTCCCATTGTGGTATCTTCCCTTATTTTCCGATCGACCTGTAAAAAGTAAAACCTTGTTGGAAAAATGGCGGGGAAATGAAATCTGAATCCGTCTGTATCTCAGCAATCGTTGTATATTTCATCAATGTGATTGTATTGAGCTGTGAGACAGTTGTTGTACAACATTGTGGAGATGATATTTTAGAAAAATAAAGTCTTTTGAAAAGCAAAATGGCGGATCAAAACTAGTTCTAATCCGTCTGTATCTCATCAATCGTTGTATATTTCATCAATGTGATTGTATTGCGCTGTGAGACAGTTGTTGTACAACATTGTGGAGATAATATTTTAGTAAAATAAAGTCTTTTATAAAGCAAAATGGAGGATCAAAACTAATTCTAATCCGTCTATATCTCATCAATCGTTGTATATTTCATCAATGTGATTGTATTGCGCTGTGAGACAGTTGTTGTACAACATTGTGGAGATGATATTTTAAGTAAATAATATCTTTAAAAAAAATGGCGGGTAAAAACTAATTCTAATCCGTCTATATCTCATCAATCGTTATATATTTCATCAATGTGATTGTATTGCGCTGTGAGACAGTTGTTGTACAACATTGTGGAGATGATATTTCGAACTCTTACCTTTTCCCTCTTCTGTTCTTTAGTGAGAGCCCTGGCTTTGTTCGCTTCTAAATGGGTTTTCTGTCGTTTGGCGATTTGCTCCCGCACTTTCGCCTCTATTGCCGTGGGGTCTTGTACGGCCTCCGTGCCTAGAGCTCGCATTAGATTTGATATTCTGAAATAAAATATTATTCACTTATAGGTTTGGATACAAACATTTTTAATCAAAAAGCCCGTAAAAAATATATAATAACATAGCAGTTCCATCTATTTGGCTGAGGAGCAATCCAATTCCGTTATTAACCGACTTAAAAAAAAGGAGGAGGTTCTCAATTCAGTTGAGTTTTTTTTTAATGTTTCTTACCTCCTAACTCCGTCATTTATTAACCGATTTGGAAAATTCTTTTTTGTTTGGAAGGGTACACTTCCCGTTTGGTCCCATTGTCATCAGATCAGGATTTGATTACTTATCAATGTACTTTGAAGTTAAATAAATAAATAAATATCCTGGGACATTCCTCACACACGGTCATCTGATCCCAAACTAAGCATAGCTTGTACTATGGAAACCAGATAACTGATATAATACATATACTACTTTTTGTTTGTAAATACATACTTAATATACATAATTACACCCAGACTCAGGACATACAGACATGTTCATGCACACAAATGCATGTCCTGTATGGGAATCGAACCCACGGCCTGCGGCGCATAAGGCGAACCTTAACCAACTGCGCCAACTGGCCCATCAAACATTTAAGTTGGTTTAAGGTTTTTGTAAAATACTTCAATTATTAGTAAGTGTTTCTTAGCAAGTTGCTGATGTGCACTAGTGAAGTGAAATGAATTATGTGTATAGTGAAATTTCAAATTGTCTCAAAAATTACGCGAAAAGTTTAGACCACCATTTAACAAAAATAAATATATTGTGACTATTTGCGACTAGAACTTATAACTCGACACTGGCAAAATTAATCCTGATAAAAAGAATTTAGTTTCCGCAAAGGAAGAGACATTTAAGACGTAGGGTAAATTACAACACTCTCAAACGCAGTTAAAACGGCGTGGTTACCTTAGTTTAGGTTCTGGTGGTGCTTCAAGACCAAGGCGCACTTTCTCCTGTTCTTCCTTCCACGTTTCCCTGCGGCTCTGTCGCCTCAGCTTCTTCCGCTCCTTCTTCGTGAGGAACACTGGCATGTACGTCGGTTTTAGGGGTTCCGCTGTTCACAAAAATATCATGTATTTTTTAATCGACTTAAAAAAAAGGAGATTATGAATTCGACACGTATGTATGTAATATTATTGAAACATATTCACATATGATTATCGATTAGAGCTTTCAAACAAATATACAAAATTTCATACGTGTATGTATGTAGGTTTGTATGTATGTTAGTCCACGCATATCTCCGAAGATATTAATCGGATTGTACCATGCTTTTTATCGGGTTACATTTACTTCAACTTAGGGAACAGTGCAAGTTTCATCGAAATCGGTTCAGTAGTTTTTAAGATATGGACACATATGTGACGGCCTGGCTTATTGATACGAGCTACGGGTGTGGTGTCAAAGGAAAAACGTCTCAAAACCTTGGTCAAATTCTAGTGCATTTAAGAAAAACTAAAAATGACGAAAGAAGTAGTTTAAAAAAAAATCGACTTTAAAATACACTAAAAAGTATGAAATAACTCTAATCTGACACTGGTTTGAAGTCACCGAAAGAGCAGACGTATTCCATTGAAAATATTTCGCTGACTTCAAATCAGTGTCCGATTAGAGTATTATATTTTGAAGTCTATTTAATTTTTTTTAATTACTTTTTTATTTGTATACTAAAGACCCTAGAATAAAATTTTATATATTACTAGCTGTCCCCCGCGGTTTCACCCGCCGTTCCGCCGATAAAAAGTAGCATATATCCTTCTCCAAACCATAAGCTATCTGCATGCCAAATTTCATGATGATCCGTTGAGTAGTTGAGGCTTGAAAGCGTAACAAACAAACAAACCCACTTTCGCATTTATAATATTAGTTAGGATTAGTGTAGATGACGGACCAGTTGCGCAATTTGTTAAGATTCCACCTATCGCGCCGCAGGTCGTGGGTTCGATTCTCACACAGAACATGCATTTGTGACCATCAACATGTCTGCATGTCCTGAGTCTGGGTGTAATTATGTATATTAAGTATGTATTTACAAACAAAAAGTAGTATATGTATTATATCAGTTATCTGGTTTCCATAGTACAAGCTCTGCTTAGTTTGGGTTCAGATGACCGTGTGTGAGGAATGTCCCAGGATAATTATTTATTTATTTAGATATAGAAATTTCATATTCAGCCTTGAAAATACAGCATCAAGCCGGGTCAAATCACCGAAAGCTCGGGTACATAATGGTGGATCTGAACCTACGACCTTGATCGTTACGTCTAAACTACCAAACACTTAAATACATTAAATTATCAAATTTACTCGTAAAACAAATGATTCACGACGCCAACACATATGCAAACTTATTTCCATGTAAATAGAGTTAATAATACAATTCCAAGATATTGTAACGAGAATAACATTACGAGGAAACGATAACCTCTGAACTATATTGTGAACTAGTTTTTGCACTCTGGTTTGTGTGTTAATTTGTGTTATACTAGTAAGTTACCCGCGGTTCTGCGATCTTATTTTAATCCTTCAGTTTGTTAATACCATTCTGTGAAAATTACAACAGTCTACCTATTATGGTTCATGAGACACAGCCCGCAGACAGACAGACAGACGGACGGACGGACGGACAGCGGAGGCTTAGTAATAGTCCCTTCGGGTATGGTGTGGGACATTTAAAGTACACGTTTCGTATTTTTTATAATTATATAATCCTACTAATATTATAAATGCGAAAGTTTGTGAGTATGGATGTATGTTTGTTACTCTTCCACGCAAAAACTACTGAACGGATTTGGATGAAATTTGGCACACAGATAGAATATGTTCTGGATTAACACATAGGATACTTTTTATCCCGGGAAAACATACGATCCCTCGGGAATGCGGGTGAAACCGCGCGGGTTTTTTTTAATTTTATTTGTATTTTTTTAATAAGCATATTTTTTTGTTTATAAAGTTTTCTGTCTGTGTTAAATTCATTAAAATTATAGGTACATACCTTAAAATCTTATTCTATCAGTTCTTTAATATACTAAAAACACCGTCAGATTACACACAAACATACATAATTTCCTCATAGCTACATCGAATGAGCTCAGATAATATTACATAAATAACAAAACATTAATTTACAATTCAGTTCAATTCCTAACGAGGTACATTTTAGCAATCAATTGATGAAATTAAGTTTAAATCAAATAAATATTAATTTATTTGGTTGTTCCGACTTGTAAGTAAAACGCGAGTGTTTAAAATGTAAGTACGTTTTCTTATTGCAATCCTAGTTTTATTTTTAAATTTAAATGGGCTTGCGTTTGGCCACTGACCCGCCCATAAGGGACGAAGACGAAGCCTAAGATGGAACACGCTTACCCAGAAGGAACCTATTCACTCTGGCCTTGAAAGTACCTAGATTGTAAGCGTCAGGAAACACAGACGCCAGAAGCAAGTTCCACTCCCTTGCTGTCCGCATTATAAATGAGGATGCAAAACTCTGTGTTTTCCCGGCGTCTTGTGGTTCGGTTTTAGAATGGGAATGGTGGAATTAGGTTGAACAATTCCTAGCTTAATCCTCGTCAGTGAGGTCTTTACCATAAGGGCACACGGGGCCCGGGCCCAGGGCCCCGAAAGGCCTATATATTCGCACACTGTTTTTTCTATTTTAGGTATATAGTTCAAATTTTAAATTAAAATGCTAATCGGACACTCGATCAGTGTTTAATTTTAACCAGACTAAAACTATAAAATTATAGCAGAAAAATGATTTTTTGTTATTCGCTTTTTTTACTTTGCAACGGGGCTCCAAATTCTTGCTCAAGGGCCCAGGCATGGCTTAAGACGGCCCTGTTCTTTGGATTGAAACATCGAGAGGAAACCATAGCACGGTGGTAAGGTACTTTGTAGTACCCGCCTGACTGGCTTCCTTCCTACAACTGCACTTGTAAGCCAACAACTTAGTTGACATCAATAAAAATGCATACGGCCCACCTGATGGTAAGCGGTTACCGTAGCCATATGAACGCTTTCAACACACGAGGCATCACTCACGCGTTACCAACCCTTCCCTCTCCGATGAGCTCTGGCGACCTTACTCACGCGCAGGAACACAACATAAAGTTAGTTGTGGTATTCTGTAAGGTGGAGGTACTTCCACAGTCAAGCTGCTCGTCGAGCGAATAAACGATACGCTCTACCTCTCTTTCCTACAATTATTTTTTAATTTCCAGAAACAAAAATGATGATACCCATTGTAGCTTTGGTTGGAATAATCAATATACTGGCAAAAAGTAATAATTACAATATATACGCACCGAGGAACCCTAATTTCGACATCAGAGTACGTCGAGAGATCAGAGACGACAATTATAGACCGTATAACAATGAGGTTAAAGTTCAAAATTCATTGACGCAAAATGTGGAACAGAAATTAGATTTGAAAACATATTTTAAACATATAGCAAATGCAAGAAAGAAAAATAACAGACTAAGACGAAGCTACCAATATAATAACGGTTATAACTATAGCGGTTATAACAGTGGTTATACTACTACAAATAGACCGAGCAGTGGTTATGTGCCATATGGACAAAACACTTACAATTCAAACATATATAATCCAGGCAATCAAGGTTATAACCAAGAATTTGGAAACTACAACAGCAATAACATGACAAATAACCAAGGTTATCCAAATAACGGTTATAACAGTGGTTATACTGTTACAAGTAGACCAAGCAGCGTATATGTGCCGTACGGACAAAACACTTACAATTCAGGCAATCAAGGTTATAAGAATACAGGTTATAACCAAGGATTTAGAAACTACAGCAGCAATAACATGACAAATAACCAAGGTTATCCATATAACGGTTATAACAGAGGTGATACTGCTACAAATAGACCGAGCAGTGATTATGTGCCATACGGACAAAACAATTACAATTCAAACATATATAATTCAGGCAATCAAGGTTATAAGAATCCAGGTTATAACCAAGTATTTGGAAACTACAGCAGCAATAACATGACAAATAACCAAGGTTATCCATATAACGGTTATAACGCAAATAACAATCAAAATTATAATGGATTTTATAAACAAAACAACACTGACGGTTATTACCCAAATAATGGATACCAGAATAACACAAATGGATACTTCAATTCGTTTAATGGATCTTTTAATAACCAATACACAAATAATTCAGCCGGATTTTACAGCCCGTTTAATGCTACAAATTATAACGGTTATAACGTAACTGCTATTAACGGTACGGTTATTAATAACGCAACGGTTACAACGACCCCAAAAATACAGACGGCATGTGTTATTTGTAATATAGGATGTCCTGCGTTCTTTAGACGATTCGGTTTCCAATGTGTACCGAAAACTGAAGATGATGAGATTGATGAAGATTATTAATGATTGAGATTGAAATAAAAAAAGCTGAAAATACCAAAATAGCATTTTACTACGAAAAAGCATACGGCCGGGCTGGTGGTAAGCGGTTACCGTAGCCATATGGAATTTTGGACTCTGCATCATTCACGCGTTAGTGACCCTTCCCCCCTCCCTAATGAGCTCTGGCGACCTTACTCACGCGCAGGAACACAACATACAGTTATTTGGCAGCGGTATTCTGTGAGGTGGAGGTCTACCTCTTTTTTTTACCATTATAAAGAATTTCAAGTACCGGAGTTTGCCTATCCTTATAATGTTTCAAGGAGTTATTTTATTTCAGTAAAAAAAGGCGGATATGCCGCGGAGGACAGCTGGATATAGATTTTTGACGGGCTAGTTGGCGCAGTTGGTTAAGATTCCTATCGCGCCGCAGGTCATGGGTTCGCTTCCCACACAGAACATGCATTTGTGTGCATGAACATGTCTGTATGACCTGAGTCTGGGTGTAATCATGTATATTAAGGCGGCCCTCTGTGGCCGGCGCAACTTCAACGCAAGCATAGTCTAAAAGCTTGTTGTTTCATCCAACGTAATGTTTGACTGCGAAAAAAGAGAGACAGCATCAGAGCCGTCGGTTATCAGTCGGTAAATTCCGCTGATCACTCGCGGCCGCTTCGCTAGGTTGTCATTCATGATTTCGCATTCATAAAACTTGTTCCAGGAGTATACTTCTTGTGAAAAAATCTTACAAGTTTGTGAAAAAAAAGTTAGTTATTTAGAATCTCCAATACATTTGCAAGCCTGGTATCTAAATGTTTTCTTTACTTTTACAATTTATAGGTACATTAGGTATGGCCAAAGTTCAGGCAAAAACGCTGTTTTTCGGAGGCTTTGACTGAATTTGTTTCACACTTTTTTTAAATTACGCCTAGATACACGGCTAGATATAGTGCACAAGATACTAATTTGTTCAAAACATCTAACGAAAAATGTTTAACAACGCCATAATAAGTACAGTACAGGTTTTGTATGAAAAGTATGACGAATTGAGTCCTCTTAAGTATGTATTTACAAACAAAAAGTAGTAGTAGTAGTAGTAGTGCTAAGGAGAAAGCTGATGTTTTAGGCTCTCTCTTTGCCTCGAACTCGACATTGGATGATGGGGGCGCCACACCGCCTACCATCCCGCGGTGTGCCAGCTCCATGCCGGAGATAAGCATTACCCAACGTGAGGTCCGACGGGAATTACTATCTCTGGACATCCATAAGTCGAGTGGGCCAGACGGCATACCGGCAGTGGTGCTGAAGCAGTATGCTCCTGAATTGTGTCCAGTATTGACGCGTCTTTTCGCACTTTCCTACACCAAACAGGAAGTCCCGTCTTCGTGGAAGACTGCCCACGTGCACCCAGTGCCCAAAAAGGGCGACAGATCAGACCCGACGAATTACAGGCCTATCGCTATCACCTCCCTTCTCTCCAAAGTCATGGAGCGTGTGATCAACACGCAGCTTTTGAGATACCTGGAGGATCACGAGTTGTTGAGCGACCGACAATATGGCTTCCGCCATAGTCGCTCAGCTGGTGACCTCCTTGTGTATCTCACGCACCGTTGGTCACTCGCCATCGAGAGTCAAGGTGAGGCTTTGGCAGTAAGCCTAGATGTGGCGAAGGCGTTCGATCGGGTCTGGCACAGGGGTCTTCTCACGAAGTTACCAGCATACGGGCTTCCCGAGGGATTATGCAAATGGGTCGCCAGCTTTTTGTCCAGCAGATGCATAAGAGCCGTCGTCGATGGTAGCTGCTCCGATAGCATGGACATAAATGCCGGCGTCCCGCAAGGTTCTGTGCTGTCTCCAACACTGTTCCTTCTGCATATCAATGATATGCTGTCTATTGACGGCATTCATTGCTATGCGGACGACAGTACAGGGGACACTCAATACACGGGCCGTGCAAATATCCCTCGTTCCGAGGTGGAGGAAAGCCGCGAACGGCTGGTGTCTGAAATCGAGAGTACACTAACTAGTGTCTCCGATTGGGGTCGACTAAACCTAGTCCATTTCAACCCCACCAAGACTCAAGCCTGCGCGTTCACCGCTAAGAAAACCCCATGGTCTGTGGCTCCAAAATTCCAAAACACTTCCTTGAACATCAGTCAAAGCATCGGGATCCTTGGCGTCGACATCTCCAGCGACGTTATGTTCCGAAGTCATTTGGAGGAAAAGGTTAAGCTGGCATCCAAAAAGCTTGGAGTGCTCAACAGAGCGAGGCAGTACTTCACATCGGAGCAAAGGCTGCAACTTTATAAGTCGCAGGTCCGGCCTCATATGGAGTACTGCTGTCATCTATGGGCGGGAGCTCCTGAGTACCAGCTTGGGCCTTTAGACTCGGTTCAGCGACGTGCCATCAGAATTGTTGACGATCCCGAGCTCACAAGCGGTTTAGAGCCACTCAGTCTGAGGAGAGACTTTGCCTCGTTATGTGTGTTCTACCGCTTGTACAACGGAGAGTGTTCTAAGGAATTATTCGACTTGATGCCCACAGCTACCTTTCACCATCGCAACTCTCGCCATCGACAGGGAGTCCATTCACACACATTGAAACCAGAATTGTTTCGAACTGTGCGGGCTAAAAGGAGTTTTCTTCCGCGGACGCTCGGACTGTGGAATGAGCTCCCTGCCATGGTTTTCCCAATGGAGTACAGCATGGGGTTCTTCAAAAAGGGTGTGAAGCGGTTTCTTCAGGGTCGGCAACGCGCGAGTGATACCCCTGGTGTTGCAAGCGTCCATAGGCTACGGTAACTGCTTACCATCAGGCGGGCCGTATGCTTGTTTGCCACCTAAGTGGTATAAAAAAAAAAAAAAAAAAAAAAAGTATATGTATGTATATAAGTTATCTGGTTTCCATAGTACAAGCGCTGCTTAGTTTGGGATCAGATGACCGTGTGTGAGGAATGTCCCAGGTTTTTTTTTACCTAGATAAATAGAGTTACTTACTTGGAGGTCTCAACTGTTGCGGATGCTCAACAAGATTAGTAATGGCGTCTTCATTCAAATTGTCGACAATATTGTCGTCGCCGATGTTACACGCGTCCACTCGCTGTGATGACGTGCGATCATCTGAATCGTCTGTTAGAGCGGCGCGGCGACGCTTGCCTTCTCGCTCTTCCGCGGTTTGGAGGATCACGCTGTCCCACCTGAGGAACGGAACTCAATTTACAAAAAATAAAGTGTGGATTCCACCACATAAGTCTTATTATCATAATCAGCCTATAATGTCCCACTGCTGAGCACAGGCCACACAAATTAAGGTGAAAGGGAATGGGCAGATATTTACATTCTAATCGCACTGACAACAATTGCGTGCCCCGGCGCGGCGCGGCGGCAAAACTACAAAGTAGACTGAATCTATATTAAATAAGTAAATAAATAAATGGCAAATTTAAGCAGAGCAGCCCCCACAAGCAGCACCTGTTCACGCGTATGCCGCGTGTGGCAGCCACCGCCCTCGCACCCATATTGGAGGGAAGTGAGCGACCCGCCACACGACGCCGCCGCAAGCAAAGGCCTTAAAGTGAGCATGACTTACTTAAGTCTGCCTTAAAAATAAGTAAAGGGAAACTACTAAACAAACATGAATATAAATGTTACGTAATGAATCTAAGCTTGTTTTGAAAAGAGTAATTGCTGAGTTTATCGCCGGCTCTTCTCAGCAAATGCGACCTTCCGAACCGGTATTAGAGCCAGACTTTTCATACATTACTGCAAAGGTTTATTTGAATAAATGAATTTGAATGTGGACTTACCATTCTATATCAGGTACTCTGTCCGAATCAGGTGTATCAGCCGCCAGTAATGCTAGCTTGGTGGCTGAGGATATGCCAGTTTTCCTGGCTATTTGTGATATCTCATTTTGTAGTTTCTCTAGTTGCGCCTGTGGGAGTAACAGAAAATATGAGTTTAAACTTTCGGAGAATGAAAACATAGCGCGGTGGTAGGGTACTTTGTAGTACCCACCTGGTTGGCTACCACCCTCGAGTTGAAAGCCAAGTACCGATGGATAAAATCGCTTAGGATCCATCGCTTAGCATCCTCAGCCATTTTATCCATCGGAACATAGTTTCACAGGTTTGTCTTGCTGGACCTGTGACTCCTCAATGCTGAGGAGCTGATGATGTACTGACCTTCATCCGGAGCCTCTCGGCCATCTGCCTGAACTTGCCGGGCTCGTGGAACCTCAAGGCCCGCTTGGCAGCTTTCTGGACCTGTGAGTCCTCAATGCTGAGGAGCTGATGATGTACTGACCTTCATCCGGAGCCTCTCCGCCATCTGCCTGAACTTGCCGGGCTCGTGGAACCTCAAGGCCCGCTTGGCAGCTTTCTGGACCTGTGAGTCCTCAATGCTGAGGAGCTGATGATGTACTGACCTTCATCCGGAGCCTCTCGGCCATCTGCCTGAACTTGCCGGGCTCGTGGAACCTCAGCGCCCGCTTGGCGGCTTGCTGGATCTCTGACTCCTCAATGCTGAGGAGCTGATGATGTACTGACCTTCATCCGGAGCCTCTCGACCATCTGCCTGAACTTGCCGGGCTCGTGGAACCTCAAGGCCCGCTTGGCAGCTTGCTGGACCTGTGACTCCTCAATGCTGAGGAGCTGATGATGTACTGACCTTCATCCGGAGCCTTTCGGCCATCTGCCTGAACTTGCCGGGCTCGTGGAACCTCAGCGCCCGCTTGGCGGCTTGCTGGACCTGTGACTCCTCAATGCTGAGGAGCTGATAATGTACTGACCTTCATCCGGAGCCTCTCGGCCATCTGCCTGAACTTGCCGGGCTCGTGGAACCTCAGCGCCCGCTTGGCGGCTTGCTGGACCTGTGAGTCCTCATTGCTGAGGAGCTGATAATGTACTGACCTTCATCCGGAGCCTCTCGGCCATCTGCCTGAACTTGCCGGGCTCGTGGAACCTCAAGGCCCGCTTGGCCCTCTGCGGCGGCTTGCAGGCCACCCGGTCGTCCTGCCAGGCCGCGTCCACCACCGGCTCGGAGGTGGCCTGCCCTGATAGTTGCGCCTTGAACTCTTCGCGACGTTTTGCGCGGATATTCGCCTATAATAATAATAATCTTTTCAACACTTGCTCGTAAAATAACTCTTATTGCACCGCTTTTAGTTTCATAATGCAGCTTATTACGCACTAGTGCTTTTTACTTTACAATGGCCCTGATTCTGTTGTTCACAACTAAACTAATTTTAATGTCACTATGTCTCTTTCTAACAAAGAACATAAGAAAAGGATGTAAGAAATTTAGTCCTGTCAAATTAGTCCAATGCTTGTTTTCAATATAAATTTAGTCGCCATCTATCGCGGTTACGCCTAAATACACGCAAAATAAGACGGCAAAGATTAATTTGACAACTTAAAATATGTTCTATCCTTTTTCAATCATGTTTGTAAGAAAGAGATGAGATGTAACTAAAATTAGTTTAGTGCGATTTACAACAGAATCGGCACCATTACCGCACTGTTATATGATAGGTATAATCCCGATTATGATCAGTTTGTAACTCACTGCAAGTGATATGTGTGTAGACGAAGCATTCATAATAATAATTAAACCGGGTAAAACAGTTGGATAGCGCATCGCTCGTAAAAAAAAAGCCTGCGCGCTATTTTCCATAAATATTTGTTAACGTTTTCATGGTATCGTTTCTAAAGGCGTAGTCGTAAAATTGTAATAAAGATGGACTTTCTGGCGGGAACATTTGGGTTGTCAAACATAAAATTAAGAAGATCCACGGAAAACAGGATAAGTGGGCTACAGATCGGTTAACTAAATCTGGCACGTGCAACACATTTACAAGTTCCGCTTGTGTAGTGTCTGTGAATAAGCGCGCGGCGTCACGTCGCACTGCATGCGCATCATCAACACTGTCCGTCTCTCTCGCGCGCCACCAAGGTTATGAGTATGAAGGCGACAGTTATTGTTTTGCTTTTGCTACTACTCATAAATATAGAGTGGTCATTTTTGTGGCATTCATCCGTATATTGACTGACTGATTATAAGCAATAATGTAATAAAACATACTGTATCATGAAATTGCATATGTGTGAGTACTGTGAACGTGCCAGATTTAGATAAACGACGTGTACACTTAAAAATACAGGTTAAAAGATATCAAACGGGCCAGTTGGCGCAGTTGATTAAGATTCACCTTACACGCCGCAGGTCGTGGGTTCGATTCCTACACAGGACATACGTTTGTGTGCATAAACATGTCTGCATGTCCCGAGTCTGGGTGTAATTATGTATATCAAACTGACCTTGAGTGTGGGTGCGACATGTGTAAGCTGCACCCTCTTGCCTGTGGTGTCGACGGTGCGCCCCTCCCGGTCCAGGATGAGCGGCGCCGGCCCGGAGCCCCCCGCGCTCGATAGGGCTCCACCTACACATTATTACTCTAAAGCGTTTGACTGTGTAGATCACAGTATTATCTTATTCAAACTGGAGTATTATGGAATAAGAGTAGTGGTTCATGATTTACTAATGTCATATCTGACAGGCAGAAGACAATTCGGGACTTTTGAGGTACAAATAAAATGATTAAATCAGAGGAAAAACTAATTACACGCGGAGTTCCTCAGGGATCACTGCTAGGGCCACTTTTGTTACTGATTTTTATAAATGATTTACCACCAAATATTCAGGATGGGAATACATGTTTACAGATTTTTCCAAATTTAAATTATAATTTCCATATATTGTTTTTTGGTAATTATGTCACAATAAATCAATTGAATTACGTTTTTTTTTTGCTTAAAGAGCAGCACGTCTGGAGAATTATTTTTTATTAACGATCCACCTGATGGTAAGCAACTTTTTTTGAAAAACCGTGGTTTCCAAGGTTTTAAAACTTGATGTTGCAAGCGTTTAAAGGTTGGTGAGATGGGCTATTAAAAATAAAAATTCTAGTGCATCAAGAGATATCTGGTATTGACGGAGAAATAAAATAAAATATGACTCACCGGCCAATTTCCTCTGGATCCTGGCCTGGAGTTCAGCTATCTTCCTCTGCTTCTCCAACTCCTCATGAGTGAGGGGTGCGGCCGCTGTAAAGAATAACCTATATTTATCTTCTAGAGGAAGATTTCTGACACAGAAAAGAGGCATTGCAAGCATGCAGAGGATAACTAGAATCCTGTTAGTGACGTCGGATGCCGAGACGAAGGTCCAAGGTTCGAATCCTACAATGAGTTTGAGCTTTCCATGAAGGATAACATCATGAGGAAACCATAGCATGGTGGTAGTGGAAAAAAAGGGGAAAAATTTTCGATACTCGATTCCTGTGATACATGAACTATTTACATACCTACAAGCTTCTACGGAACCCTCGATGCGCGAGTCCGACTCGGACTTGGCTGGTTTTTTTAGTATGGCCGCTTTCGGCGATGGAATCCTTTTTTATTACTCAAGAGGATGCAAAATCCCGCTTTGCCCGAAAAAAAATCTGACAACACTGCTGGCTACTACCTTCAGGTTGACCTGTCGCTAAGCTACGCTAATAATACGTGTCAATTATTCTTTGATAAAATTTAATGACGGTTATAATAGAATTTTTCAGGAGACTATCCTATTAACTCACCTGGTTTAGAATACAGCACAGGTTTGATGACACTGGGCGGTGGAATAACGGAGTTGTTCTGCTGCATTTGGACTTTGATGTGCTGTGCCGCTGCCACCGCTGCGTTCACACCAGGCTTCGTTTCACCTTTCATTGCTATCAGGGCTCTTTTACGCTCCTCTATCTCTTTCTGGGCGTTAGCCATCATTAGCTGGAAGAAAGAGAAATTGTCATTAACCGAAGGACAAGCCAGTTGGTATTGTTATCTGACTCTAATACCGGTTCAGAAAGTCACATTTGTTGAGAAGAGCCGGCAAGAAACTCAGCAATTACTGTTTACAAAACAAGCTTAGATTCATTACATAATACTTTCTATAGAGCTTTACATGAAGGATAAAATCATCATGAGGAAACCATAGCATGGTGGTAGGGTTCTTTGTAGTACCCACCTGCCTGGCTACCACCCTCAAGTTGAAAACATATCGCCAAGCACATATCTGTGTATTCCGGCAGCTGAACTTCAGAGCCAGTTCCTTCTAGGCTTTGTGTACTTACCACCTTCGGCCACATCATCACTTACCATGGTGAGATTGGAGAGGAGACAAGGGGCCTACGACAAGCTCTTAAAACAAGGTTAAAATAACCTTATTTGACTTTAGTCTTTCTTTGACATCCGACGTCAAAACAGGACAAAAGACAAATAAGGTTATTTTAGCTTGTGGTTCGCCCTCAGGTCTAAACACAGTAGAAAAAATCTTCAAAAGTGGTTTAAAAAGAGCTCTTTAAAATTGGCAACACATTCTCCTTGGTATTGCAAATATCCAAAACCAGCAGTGACCAATTACCACCAGGTGAACTATCTGCCAGCATGTCAAACTGTTGACATAAAATTGTACAAGTAGTATTTATGTTTTTGTTTACCTTAATCCTATCAGCACTGAGTACAGATATCTTGGAGCCGACTGTCTCTCCTTCAGGTGCTATCAACGGTAACTCTCCGTTGCCGAGTTTTTTCTCCTTTTCTCTTGTACTGTCTTCTTTATCCTGTTGAATAATTGTACATGTTTGTAAATTTCACAAGGCATATTGTAAAGTTGTGTTCCTGCGCGTAAGGTCGCCAGAGCTCATAGGGGAGGGGGGAAAGGTTGGTGACGCGTTAGCGATGTTTCTTGTGTTGCAAGCATTCATATGGCCAGTTTTAGGGTACAGGTGATTTATATATTTGATATCTGTAGAGTTAAGCCCATCACAGACATAGCTATAATATATATTAATATGCTGAGCTATAATATAAATCAGTGCAGGTTGATGAAGTAACAGAAATATATATTATAGCTGCATTTGTGGTCACTCAAAGATTATTATTGAAAATATATTGTAATATGCCTTATATATATTAATAAATAAAATAAAATAAAAAAGCCTTTATTATTCCATTTGCATGTACAATTTGTATGAATAGTAGTGATTGTGGATAATTTTAGTCTAGTAAACATGCCGCCTGGACCCCTCTTCGGGTGAAGGCCTTATATATATTAATATAAGTATATTATAGCTATGCTTTGATGGGCTTTACTCCAGACACTTTTGAGTACTCTTGCTCAAACCTATTCATACAGATTGACACTTAATTGAGTCAAATTGGTTTTTGTTTTGTACTCAAAGGTGTCAGGAGTAAGCTTACTGTTCAGCTACTTACTCTGTTGACCGTACCATCACATTACATCATTTACAAAACAGAATAAACAGCTCGGTGATATTGTAAATCTAAACTTTTTTCCTTACCTGCCGAATCTCCTTCTCCTCCCGCACCTCCCTCTCCTCACCCCGCTCCTCATGTCTAGACCTCTTAACTTCCTTATCTTTATCACTCGTCTCATGTTTACGCTTCTGAGTTTTGGATGTGGAGATCAGTTCTTGAGCTAATGCTATTACCTTGTCCGCTAGCTTACTGGCCTTCTTTGAGTCTATGTGAGAGGATAGACGGTCTATGATCTTGCGGCGCTCATAGCTGAAACAATAAGGATACGTATTGAAATCATCATCTACTTGTAAGAAGAAAAACCCACAGACTGACAATTCAACACCGCAACTAAATCCACTTATCACGCCGCAGGTGGTGGGTTAGATTCCCACCCAGGACATGCATTTGTGTGCATCAACATGTCTGCATATTGTCAGTATGGGTGTAATCATGTATATTAAGTTTGTATTTACAAACAAAAAGTAGTATATGTATTATATCAGTTATCTGGTTTCCATAGTACAAGCTCTGCTTAGTTTGGGATCAGATGACCGTGTGTGAGGAATGTCCGAGGATATTTATTTTTAATTGGGTCCCTTGGTAACTAGGACGATACAACTATTTTACCCGGGAGAAATCTTTTTTGTGAATAAACGTTAATACAAATGATAATGTGAGTTTATTTTAATCGTAAAATTATTACAGAGAAAGAGATAGTAGATGGACAGAAGATGGCAGAAGGACTTTTGGCTACTATACATTCATTTATTTTGCAATATTTGTACTTTAAAGACATTCTACAGGTTGAATGCTAGTTTTCCACAGGATATAGGACTGGACCTAACTAGATTTTATATAAATTCAAACGCATACCCATTGGAAAGACAAGATGAAACAGTCGATAGTAAAGAACTATCCGATTTGCCGATTGTCCTGTAAATAGCACGGTCTAACGACGACCGGAGCTCCTCCACCTCCCGCCGCGATAGCTGCAACGCCATCGTTGCTTACAAACAGCAATATAATTGCACTGAACTATGCATATAAGTTTTTGAGGTTATATTTTCACAATACACTAAGTTCTTACTAGATTAAAAGTCAATTTAGACTTAATTAGATTAAATAGTCAATTATATGATTTATTTTCATTGTATTCGTTTATTTTGGTTATATTTTTTTAGGAAATCGTAGATTTTTTGCGTTTCTGCAAACACTGACGTAAACAACGCGAATAGACAATCAAAGAATTGTGTTGCCATGGTTCCGAGTTTTCTAGCAGCTAAGATTTCAAAATTATTATAGAATCAAAGCTTTGAAGAAGCACGTACGTTAAGAAATGAGTCTTTTGTTAATTCGTGCACATTAATTTGTGCACCATTTGTTCCACAGTTTAATTGAGGTGATAAATAATTGCAGTATAATCTTAGATTCAGGATTAGGAGTATAATAAATGCAATATATACAGTTTTTAATGGCAACTTTATTGATCGCTACATGTCTATGGTTAGAACTTCGTTTCACGGACGTATGTAAATAAAATAAACTATTATGACTTTACCTTATATAAAAATAATAATTTGCAATTTAAAAGATGGAACAATACATACACCTACTTTAACTAAAAATTATTATTGGTAATTTGAATTTAGTTATGAGACTTTCTATGGAACATTTAACACAAACAAACAAACTTTGGATGAAAAGAAACGTTTTCTGTTTACTAGTGACAAGCTGACAAGACGCGAAGTGGACGCGAAACTATAAATATTCTCATTTCAATAAAACATAATACTAAATAATTACAGAAATCTCATAACCTAACTCCATTAATACCCTTATCCTCTCAAATCATAGTTTTAAAAGTTATTTTCCCAAATAAAAACATAACCTAAAAATGTCCGACGATGATGATGTTGTTTTGGTGAAGAAGAGTAAGCAAGTCCACTATGGGTCGCTGGAGGAGCAGGAGAAGGCCCGACTGGCGGCCCTGGCGGCTGCCGTCAGGGAGGGTGTCGACGATGACAGTGGTGGGAAGGACTTGGGTGACATACAAATTTCTAGCGGTAAGTTGTAGTATAAATAACATAATCAGATGGCTGGTTCATCGCAAAGTTGAAAACTATGGTAGATGGAGAGCTTGCAGATGAAATAAAACCACCTTCAGCTTCCTAGCAAGCGAGCAAATTGAGCAAACTCTTAGGAATGCAGGAGAGATTATTAGTATTTTTACCTGACTGACCCAGAAGGAGGGTTATGTTTTTCGATAGTCGACAGTCGGGGATAAATAAATATTATTAAAAAATATACATTCTTAGGTTATTGGTTTGTCCCCGACTGCAATACCTTATAGCATTCAAGTTATATTCAAAATTCTATAGATTAAAGAACTTGTTTTTCTCTTTTCAGTTAATTTTTGTTTTATGCAGTCGGGTTTTTGTTTATTTAATAATTTAAATAATTTTTAGTTGTTATAAGTTATCATAAACTTAAATAATCATTAGTTTTTCGAAGGGATATTAAACCTTTAGCTTCAGGTAAAGACTGTGGTGCTGATTACAAGCTTCGGCCAGGAATCAACATTAGATCTGACACTATTTATTAGATTACCACCAGATACTTTTATGCATTTTTGTGTATGCTTTGGCGAAAACCTCCTCCAACTGTTGCCACAAGCGTGATATCGGCGAGGCGAGTACTAAGCATTGACTTTTTCAAATAATTCTGTGCGTGTGAATTGTATTTCAGTAGTATTATTTTGTCATTATTTGTTGTATTAGTGTGTTAATAATTTATGTTATTAATATTTCCTATAAGTATTGTGTAAAATGTGTGTTACGTAAATGGTCCCAGATATATATCTTATACTGGCATATATCCGCGAAGACCTATTATTGGCTTCCTAATAACTATACATATTTTTTAAGTTTGTTAGTGTACAGCTGTTGGTCTTCCTACAATAAATAAATAAATTCTACTCAATCCTGTCCAAGTTCTAGACCAAGTTCGACCCTGTTGTTACAGTGATTTCATCACCATCATTTTATCTGTCTTATACCTTTAAATATGTCACAGAATACATGGAGTTGGAGGAGGAGATGTCCAGAGACAAGAAGGCATTGCTTGAGGAGTTTGAAAGACGCCGTAAAGCTAGACAGCTCAATGTATCCACAGATGATGATGAGGTTTGTAATTTTATTTATTTACTAGCTGTTCCGTGTGGTTTCACCCTCATTCCTGAGCGATCGTATGTTTTCCCGAGATACCTCTTTTGCACCTTAGATTTTTTCCCTCCAAATCTTTTTATTCTCTATAAAATCTTATTATGTATGGTAAGTATCATGGGAAAAATATACCATTTACACAACTTCTAGAAAGTGCATAGCACGTTCGTGACAACCAGGACTACGTTGTAGAATGTTAGAAAAAATTAACTCACTATCGTATTATTCAGGCGCGAAAGGGCTATAAACTATCCTATGTGTTAATCCAAAACATATTTTAACTGCATGCCAAATTTCATCCAAATCTGTTCAGTAGTTTTTGCGTGAAAAAGTAACAAACAAACATCCATACATCTATATGTTTGCGTTAATAATATTATTATAGTAAGGATCACCACAGATTAAAAGTTAAATATTGTTTGCATACACATTGTATATTTTTTCTCGACTATCAGGTACGTAGAAGTCTCCGCCAGTTGGGCGAGCCAGTGTGTCTCTTCGGTGAAGGCCCAGCTGAGAGAAGAGTGCGACTAAGAGATCTTCTCAGCTAGTAAGTAAAAAAAGGAAATATCACTGTCACTTTCATTTCATATTTCTGCCAGGTGGGTACTACAAAGTACCCTACCACCGTGCTATGGTTTCCTCATGATGTTTCCCTTCACCAAAAGCTCGAGCTCACTACCACTGAGCTATCATCGCCATCATATTTGCTGAGAAGAGCCGGCAAGAAACTCAGCAAGTACTCTTTACAAACTTACGAATAGTCTAACATTGCAGGCACTTGCGAATAGTCTAACTCCAATACCGGTTCGGAAGGTCGCATTTGCTGAGAAGAGCCGGCGAAAAACTCTGCAATTACTCTTTACAAACTTACGAATAGTCTAATTCTAGTAACGGTTCGGAAGGTTGCATTTGCTGGGAAGAGCTGGCAAGAAACTCAGCAATTACTGTTCACAAAAAGCTTACATTCATTTACAATTGAATCTCACTGTACTTATTAAATTAAAATCTTTTTTTGAATAACACATATTTATAAATATAAATTTTCTTCTCAGCCTGGGCGAAGATGCAATTCACAAGAAGTTAGAAGAGGAAGAAGCACGTATAGAAAGGGATAGAGGTCGGGAGGGGACCTGGTACCACGAGGGACCCTCGGAACTGCGTGATGCAAGGCTGTGGATCGCGAGGTACTCCTTGCCCAGAGCGAAGAAACGGTAAGTTGAAGATTTGTGATCACCAGCTCATGTCCTAACTGGTGGGGAACATCTCCAGGTTAAAATATAGCGAAATCTATATCAAATAGACCTTCGCGGGCACTTATGAAAAGTCTGACTCTAATACCGGTTCGGAAGGTTGCATTTGCTGAGAAGAACCGGCAGTAAACTCCGCAATTACTCCTTTCAAACAAGCTTAGATTCATTACATAATATTTACATTCTAATCGCACTAACAACAGTTGCGTGCCCCGGCGAGGCGGCAAAACTACAAAGTAGACTGAATCTATATTTAATAAGTAAATAAATAGCAAATTTAAGCAGACCAGCCCCCACAAGCAGCACCTGTTCACGCGTATGCCGCGTGTGGCAGCCACCGCCCTCGCACCCATATTGGAGGGAAGTGAGCGACCCGTCACACACAGCCGCCGCAAGCAAAGGCCTTAAAGTGAGCATGACTTACTTAAGACATGCTCCAGAGTAATGATCACATTGATAGAAGTTTTAGCGTATCTAGATTTTATTCCAAAGAGGGCCAAAGTTATTTCGATATTAGGTGTTCAGCCATATTTTGGGCATACATTTTTGTAATTGTGAATTTTGGGTTGATAAACCAATATCCTTGGTGGGCACATTTTTTAAAGAATATTCGATGCAGCATTATATTAATATGTTAACCGGACAATTATTCAATTTAATGTGTATAAAGAATATAATATAAAGAAACCCTGCAAATAAATGTCCATCCGGACTTTTTGGAGGGAACTTGCAGAGTAACGTTGAGTTTTTGTTTTTATTTTCATAAATTCGTGTATTTTGAGTTTTATAGCATATTATCGGTGGTATTTTATCCAATAAAGATCAATCCATGTGCACCAGTGAAGTGAAATGAAATGAATTATGTGTATCGTGATTTTTCAAGTTGTCTCAAAAAGTCCGTGAAGAGTTTTAGTACAATTACTACTATTATAATAAAACATGAGTTTTATGGACGGTGACTGACTGAGGACTATGTGAAAGTGTTTTATTGTGACCGGAAATTATAATATAACTCGACACTGGCAGAAATAAGTCCTAATTTGGTTGCCAAACTTAAAACTAAGAAGAATAAATGTCTATCTTCAGCTTAGTCATATAGTAAACACAAATATGATATACAATATTCAACCCTATTCCAGTAAACAATGACTTGGAATCGTAATCAGTCCATGCTTTAATACTCTTATTTAAATACACGATATTATTATAAAGCCAATAGGTATATGTTTTCAGATTAAACAAAGCTCGTGAAGAGTTGAAGCTGGCCGGCAGCATCAGGGCGGCTGCGAAGCAAGAATCGCAGAGGAAGGCATCAGCTATGTCCATATACTGCAGTCAGGTAAGTCAAAGCCATTTATTTAGTTTAGGGGCCTACGGAGGTCATATGAAGGTCAGCCCGGTTGAGAAGAAACGGGAAGAAACGCAGCATGTTAGCATATTTTGTTTTTTTTTTGGATTATCGTGAAATTGTCTATTTTTTTATACAAATGTTTACAATTCCAAAAATATAAGCATAATCATAGACTTAGCTTAGGATTTCGCTACGCTGACTCCATAGCATTGAAACGAAATATGACAATCCTTATGACACTTCGAGATAGAAAGAGACGCATAGAAGGTTTAGTCGTGAGTCAATGTTATTTTCGAAGATCAACCCATAAAAACCCGATTGCTTATGTATGATTTCGTATTTTACTGAAAATAATTATAAAAATAAATAACGAAATGGACTTTTCGGCGGGAACTTGCAGAGTGACGTTGCTTTTTCATTTTTATTTTCATAAATTCGTGTATTTTGAGTTTTATTGCATATAATCGGTGGTATTTTATCCAATAAAGATCAATCCATGTGCACAGTGAAGTGAAATGAAATGAATTATGTGTATCGTGTCTTTTCAAGTTGTCTCAAGAATTCCGTGTAAAGTTTTAGTACAATTTACCACCATTGTACTAAAACATGAGTTTTATGGACGGTGACTGACTGAGGACTATGTGAAAGTGATTTATTGTGACTAGAACTTATAATATAACTGGAAAATGGCAAAATACACAAGCCGTGTGACGCCAACAAACTAAAAAAAAATAAAAAAATAACGAAATAAAAAAAGTGTATGTTACAGACATTTTCACTTGTTCTGTGAGCAAATGTGATGTGAATAGAATGAAATAGCCCACATAATTATACGTTTCACAGGTAAATACGTATTTTTTCATTGGATTGTTTTCAAAACAACTTTCCCAAAGTTTTTTTTTAATTTACTTAGCACATGAGCCTGTAATATTTAGTACGTAACAAGAATATGAATACACCATCAGCTTTTATTTAATTTAGTTATTTATCCCTATTTGTTTCTTTGGGAAAGTTGTTTGTTATCATGAGTACAATCATGTGTCTAAGTATCGTTTACTAATTACCAGTCACCGTATATAATACATGAAGAGAAAACGTTGTATAGGGCAGGAGCCCCGGTTTTGGCCACTTGCAATTTTGAATGTCAATAAATAAGGTGTTGAAGGCCGACTCGTTTATTGTCTATAGTAAATAAAATCTTTGATGATTATCGCATTTGATGAGCAATAGTAGTGGCGCCGAAAATGTATAGGAACTTTTTTGTGACACTGTAAAGCAAAAATAATAATTTCCGTTAATATCTTAACAGAAACCATTGGTGCCGATTCTGTTGTAAATCGCACTAAACTAATTTTAGTCACATCTCATCTCTTTCTTACGAACATCATAGAAAAAAGATAGAACATATTTTAAGTTGTCAAATTAATCTTTGCCGTCTTCTTTTGCGTGTATGTAGGCGTAACCACGATAGATGGCGACTAAATTTATATTGAAAACAAGCATTGGACTAATTTGACAGGACTAAATTTCTTGTATCATTTTCTTATGTTCTTTGTTAGAAAGAGACATAGTGACATTAAAATTAGTTTAGTTGTGAACAATAGAATCAGGGCCATTAGCGACCCATTGTAATTAATCGATAAATATCTTGCTCAAATTTTTATTTGTTGCGTGGATTCTTATTGAAGCATACTAAATGAATATCTAGGATTAGGATTGTGATGTTATTTTGTCAGTCAATCAATTCCTCTACCTGGAAACTTAGGTGGAAATGGGTGGCCACAACTGGATCAGTAGTGATTTTACACTTTTCATCTTAAAAAATGTATAAAAAATAAAATATTTAGATCGATACACACTTCTACAAAACCTAAAAGATAAATAAATAAACTGCTTTATTAATATAACTAATCAACACGATACTCATTTTTGAATTAAAGACGAAGAGTTTTATATAAAAAAAATCCTTAAAGTGGCCAAAACCGGGGCTCTTGCCCTATATTATTTTTTGTACCGTAGATAGGCGACACGCGCCCCATTAGCTACTGCCGCTTCAGCAGCGACAGCGCCATGCTACTCACCGCAAGCTGGTCGGGACTCAGCAAGGTAATTACAATCTTATACCCTCCATATAAGGTACACATTTCAACTATATTTGATCAGCTGTTCTTTTCAGGAAGATCATAGCAAATGAATGTTGTGTTCCTGCGTGAGTAAGGTGGATAAACGGCTTTCCTGTTGGTAAGCGGTTACCGTAGACCGCGATAACACTGATACAGTGTCCGGCATCGGTCGCTGGAGGGACATTTTGTACTAAGATGTGGCATGGGAAAAAAATATAATGTCCGTCAGTTAGATTAGCAAAAAATATTGGACACGTATTTTTTGCTTTATCAAATCAGTAAAAATTGGCAAAGATAAAGCGCGTCAAAGTTCGGGAGTGGCCCGTGACGTCACTTGTTTGTCAAAAGTGTATTCTAACGTGACGTCACGCGGAACATCAACACACGATATCTTCGTATTTTTTTTTATTGTCCAAATAAAAAATACGTGTCTATTATTTTTTAATAATGTATATGACGGACTAAAAATGGCTGGTAGCTTATTATCTAGTCCCGGGTACTACTCTACACCTCCACCAGCACAGCGCCACCTGAAGGACCTCATCAGAAAACACCTAATTTTTCTTGGATTCGCAAAACTGGCTACAATAATTTTATTAATAAACACTTTCTTTACTGGCCCTAATTCTGTTTACAACTAAACTAATTTTAGTCTCACTATATCTCTTTCTAACAAATAACATAAGAAAAGGATGTAAGAAAAGTCCTGTCAAATTAGTCCAATGCTTGTTTTCAATATAATTTTAGTCGCCATCTATCGCGGTTACGTCTAAATACCCGCAAATGAAGACGGCAAAGACTAATTTGACAGCTTTAAATATGTTCTATCCTTTTTCAATAATGTTTGTAAGAGATGTGATGTGACTAAAATTAGTTTAGTGCGATTTACAACAGAATCGGCACCACTGTATCCTATCCCTTTCGCACCTGAATAATACGATAGTGAGTTAATTTTTTCTAATATTCTACAACGTAGTCTACGTTGACCCACCTGGTTGTCATGAACGTGATATGCACTTTCTAGAAGTTGTGTAAATGGTATACGTTTTAAATATGTTTTCCCATGATACTTATCGTACATAAAAAGATTTGAATGAAAAAAAATCTCAGTTGCTATCTATATCATTAAGGTAATTGTATTTAGCTACAATCTTCTGTAAGGTGGAGGTACTTTCTGCTACGAATTTCGATTGGGAGGACCTGTGCCCAACTTCTCTTTAACAAGATGTTCAATTCGTTGTTTTCTATTAGGTATGGTCGGTCCCCGGATGTGCACCACTACATGAACTAAAGGGCCACACCTGCAACGTTTCCGCGGCTGTTTTTAGACGACAGGCCACCATGCCGCAACACTTCCTTGACAAGGTATGTGGGTAGATAAAGAATATTAATATTTTTTTACTCAAAAATTAAAAATTCTAAATCATTTATCCAAATAGACCTTCGCAGGCACTTATGAAAAGTCTGACTCTAACTAGCATTTGCTGAGAAGAGCCGGCGATAACCTCAGAAATTACTCTTTTCAAAACAAGCTCAGATTCATTACATAATATTTACATTCTAATCGCACTGACAACGATTGCGTGTCAACTTTACATGCCAGAAGGCAGATTGTCCACATGATTTTGACTACCGTTGATGTAGTAATACGATGTAAGCTCACCGGCATTAAATTTGGCCCAAGCTCTAAGTTATCAGCAAAGATTTTATCTGCTTTACTGATATTAGTCTTTTGCACTGCAATTGATATCGTTTCTAATGCTTGTAGACGGTGCTTATGTTAGTAACATATAACTTCGATACGCTAAGCGACTAGTTAGACGCCAAGCGCACAGTGCTGCCGGTCGCGGACATTCTAGAACGTTCGTTTTACTAAGCTACTCGCTAGGTGACTCGCTATGCTCTAGGCCAGAGGTTCCCAAACTTTTTTTCTCATAGACCACTTTCAAAATTTTCTGGTTTCGGTGAACTGCTACATGAACGTCAAACAATTTGAAGATTAGATCTAACGTAAACCCCCGTCGAGTCTCCCGTGGACTCCTGGGGGTCCACCTGGACCACTTTGGGAATCACTGCTCTAGGCGCTAAGCAAGCCGCCCGCCTGTGCGTACATAGCCTAAGACAACTATAAAATACCCTACAACTCTACGAGACACCTTACTCTTTAAGTCGCCCTACAACTCTAGAAAACGCCCTACAAATTTTAAAAGACACCCTACATATCTACATATCATCCTACAACTCTACAAGTCGTCCTACAACTCTACAAGTCGCCCTACAACTCTAAAAGTCATCCTATAACTCTACATGTCACACTACAACTCTACAAGTCGTCCTACAACTCTACAAGTCGTCCTACAACTCTACAAGTCGCCCTACAACTCTACAAGTCACCCTACAACTCTACAAGACATTCATATCAATATTTATATCCATAATAATAACATGACGGGCCAGTTGGCGCAGTTGGTCAAGGTTCACCTTACGCGCGCAGGTCGTGGGTTCGATTCCCACACAGGACATGCATATGTGTGCAAGAACATGTCTGTATGTCCTGAGTCTGGGTGTAATTATGTATATTAAGTATGTATTTACAAACAAAAAAGTAGTATATGTATTATATCAGTGATCTGTTTCCATAGCACAAGCTCTGCTTAGTTTAGGATCAGATGACCGTGTGTGAGAAATGTCACAGGATATTTATTTTATTTTATTTTGTAGATAAAAGTGGTAACAGAGGGAGAAGAGAAAGTGGAGAGTATGGAGATACCGAACGACGCTTCAGCTGAATGCGCGATGGCCTCCTGCGCGTACGACGGTTCTGTGTACTTGTGGAATTTTATCAGGTTTGTACTGATTTGTGGGTTTTTTCAAACTTAATCCGACTTCAAAGTAGCCAGTAGAAGTAACCCAATCCTGATCTGATGACAATGGGACCAAACTGGAAGTGTACCCTTCCAAACAAAAAAAGATTTTCCAAATCGGTTAATAAATGACGGAGTTATGAGGTAACAAATAAAAAAAAAATACAACCGAATTGAGTATCTCACTTTTTTGAAGTCGGTTGAAAATGCGTCATAAGATTGAAACTGTTTTTTTTTGTTTGATCGTAATCAACATAATGACCGACGAACATTTTCCACAGATTTAAGTACTATTGTGTTTGACCACAATCTCACCATGGTAAGTGATGATGTGTCCGAAGGTGGTGCACACACAAAGTCTAGAAGGAAGCTCTCAAGTGCAGCTGTCGGAACACACCGATAGGTACTTGGCGACAGATCAACTTGAGGGTGATCCAGCCAGGTGGGTACTTCAAAGTACCCTACCACCGTGCTATGGTTTCAACTGTAAAATGTTTTGAATAGCGAGTGTCCAATGGCATCGTTGGAAGGGCACAGTCCGTCGCGAGTGTCGCGCGTGGAGTTCCACCCGTCGGGCCGGTTCCTCGCCACCACGGTCTTCGACAACTCCTGGAGACTCTGGGACCTGGAGACCAGTACGTACCATATAACTCATAACCTCATCAAATTCAAATTCTAACCTTCCAAGCATAAAATCATTTAAGAGCACTCAAGTCGCCATACTTTTCATAGAAAACCTCTGTACTTATTATGGCGTTGTTAAACATTTTTCGTTAGATGTTTTGAACGAATTAGTATCTTGTGCACTATATCTAGCCGTGTATCTAGGCGAAATTAAAAAAAAGTGACAAACAAATTCAGTAAAAGCCTTCGAAAAACAGCGTTTTTGCTCAAATTTTACCTGAACTTTGACCATAATTAATGTACCTATAAATTTTAAAAGTAAAGAAAACATTTAGATAACAGGCTTGCAAATGTATTGGAGATTCTAAATAACTAACTTTTTTTTCACAAACTTGTAAGATTTTTTCCCAAGAAGTACACGCCTGGAACAAGTTTTATGATATGCGAAATCATGAATGACGACCTAGCGAAGTGGCCGCGAGTGATCAGCGGAATTTACCGACTGATAACCGACGGCTCTGATGCGGTCTCTCTTTTTTCGCAGTCAAACATTACGTTGGATGAAACAACAAGCTTTTAGACTATGCTTGCGTTGAAGTTGCGCCGGCCACAGAGGGCCGCCTTAAGAAACCAACAACTTACATAATAAATATAAAATAACCCGAACAAGTTCATAATTATGTAGGTTTTATACTGGTTTTTGTACAATGTGCATGAAGCTACTTCCAGACATCTTTATCTTCAATATAAATGGGCTTCCTTGTAACTACAATTTACTTTCTACACTTTATGTGAGATTTGAATTTATGATCATTTTGGTTACCGAAGCTATTTTGTTATAAAAACACACTATTTCCAAGAAATTAATTTGGAACTTTGGCTAATATAAAATACGGAACAACTAATTTGACATTGAATTATATATATATTTCAAAGTTCTGACTGACTGACTGACTGATATATCAACACACTGCCTAAACCACTGGTCCTAGAGACATGAAATTTAGAGGGTATTTTCTTTGTGAAGAGTAGGTATCCACTAAGGGTTTTCGAAATCTACCCCTCAAGGGATAAAATAGGGGGTGAAAGTTTGTATGAAAGTCCGTCAGTTTCGAAGTTAGAATCTTAAAATTTTGTGTTTAGGCTGAAGATTAAAAATTAATTTATACGTGTAATAATTCCACCCTCGAAGCGGGATGAAGTTGTTTTGTTTTGTTTTATTGTTGTAGAAAAATATGTCATTTGTTTCCTGTAGGCCACGCGGGCGAAGCCGCGAGCAGAAGCTAGTTTATTATAATTATATTATTAGTATCTACATTATGTGGATTCTATACATTAGATCAATAGGTATACAGGGTGTTGTTTTGGTCGGCGACAAGCGACCCAGGAGCGGTAGTACAAAATATATATTCCCCAAAATTGGATTTAATTCCATTAAATACTGTAAATATGTTGAGAAATACCTTATTCAATTTGAAATAAAATTACCGCAAAGTATGGTTACTAGGCACGTGCACAGACTAGAGCTAGGCGTAAGCCGCTATCGCCCCACCCCTTTACTCCCTCGTACTCCCGTTGAGTATTATGTCTACACTTTAGCTTATTACATGATTTTCACTTTTTTTTTATTATTATTAAAATAAAAAGTATTTTTTTATATTTTTTTTAGCACCAGTATCATTTGTATTATCAACCCTGAGTCGCTCGTCGCTGACCAAAACAACGACCTGTATAATTCAAAGTCCTGACTGACTGACTGATATATCAACGCACAGCCTAAACCACTGGTCCTACAGACATGAAATTTAGAGGGTATTTTCTTTGTGAAGAGTAGGTATCCACTAAGGGTTTTCGAAATCTACCCCAAAAGGGATAAAATAGGGGATGAAAGTTTGTATGAAAGTCCGTCAGTTTCGAAGTTAGAATCTTAAAATTTTGTGTTTAGGCTGAAGATTGAAAATTAATTTATACGTGTAATAATTCCACCCTCGAAGCGGGATGAAGTTGTTTTGTTTTGTTTTATTGTTGTAGAAAAATATGTCATTTGTTTCCTGTAGGCCACGCGGGCGAAACCGCGAGCAGAAGCTAGTTTATTATAATTATATTATTAGTATCTACATTATATGGATTGAATACATTAGATCAATAGGTATACAGGATAACAGCCACATTTATTTACATAATTATTATACAGGTTGTTGTTTTGGTCGGCGACAAGCGACCCAGGAGCGGTAGTACAAAATATATATATTCCCCAAAAATGGACTTAATTCCATTAAATTCTGTAAATATGTTGAGAAATACCTTATTCAATTTGAAATAAAATTACCGCAAAGTATGGTTACTAGGCACGTGCACAGACTAGAGCTAGGCGCAAGCCGCCATCGCCCCACCCCTGAGTCGCTCGTCGCTGACCAAAACAACGACCTGTATAGTAATATGTTTCAAATTTCCTCACAGCAAAGGAAGTACTTCATCAGGAAGGTCACGCTAAACCGGTGTACTGTATAGCGTTCCAGGGGGATGGATCACTCGCTGTCACCGGGTAAGTTTAATAATTAACTAACTAGTTAAGGCCCTAGGAAGGACATTACTGAAGTTACCACCAGTACGGAAGTCAGCCTGATTGAGAAGAACTTGGATAAGATTGGCAAGAAATGACGCAAAGTTACATAAAAAAAATATTTTTTTTGGTTAATCTGATTTTATTTATTGAAATTTTATATAGCCTATGTCCTTCTCCATACCATAAGCTATCTGCATGCCAAATTTCATGATGATCCGTTGAGTAGTTGAGGCGTGAAAGCGTAACAAACAAACTCACTTTCGCATTTATAATATTATTATAGTTAGGATACCTTCGAATAGTCTGCTCTAATACTCTAATAAAGGTTCGGAAGGTCGCATTTGCTGAGAAGAGCCGGCAATAAACTCAGAAATTACTCTTTTTAAAACAAGCTTAGATTACCGATCGTGAGGTCATAGACCACCTACCATGCCGCAGGTCGTGGGTTCGATTCCCACACAGGACATGCATTTGTGTGCATGAACATGTCTGTATGTCCTGAGTCTGGGTGTAATCATGTATATTAAGTATGTATTTACAAACAACAAGTAGTATAAATAAATAATAATAAATAAATAGTACAAGCTCTGCTTAAATTGCCTGCTTAGTGTGCCGGGCCACGCAATTGTTGCCAGTGCGATTAGAATGTAAATATTATGTAATGAATCTAAGCTTGTTTTGAAAAGAGTAATTGCTGAGTTTATTGCCGACTCTTCTCAGCAAATGCAACCTTCCGAACCGGTATTAGAGTATTAGAGTCAGACTTTTCATAAGTGCCTGCGAAGGTCTATTTGAATAAATGATTTTGAATTCTGAATTTTTTGAAAGTTTGAGATCGAATGACCGTGTGTGAGGAATGTCCCAGGATATTTAATTATTTAACCTGGAATAACATATAATATTGTTGTGTCAGTGGTATGGACGCGTTCGGACGGGTTTGGGACGTACGGACGGGCCGCTGCGTGATGTTCCTGGAAGGACATTTGGGGCCCGTCCTAGGGGCCGACTGGTCCCCCGCCGGACATCATCTGGCGACTGCCGCTGCTGACCATCAGGTCAGCACGAATATAATCTAACTAGCTGTCCCGTGCGATTTCATCCGCATTCCCGAGGGATGTGTTAATGTGTTCATCCAGAACATATTGGCCCTGATTCTGTTGTTCACAACTAAACTAATTTTAATGTCACTATGTCTCTTTCTAACAAAGAACATAAGAAAAGGATGTAAGAAATTTAGTCCTGTCAAATTAGTCCAACGCTTGTTTTCAATATAATTTTAGTCGCCATCTATCGCGGTTACGCCTAAATACACGCAAAATAAGACGGCAAAGATTAATTTGACAACTTAAAATATGTTCTATCCTTTTTCAATCATGTTCGTAAGAAAGAGATGAGATGTGACTAAAATTAGTTTAGTGCGATTTACAACAGAATCGGCACCATTATGTGTGCCAAAATACATGGCGAGATCCATACATTGATTTGTACAAAAAATTAAATTAATTTGAGAGAGTTTTGCATCACTTCCAATGTTGAGATTACATTACCAGCAACATGTTAATATACAAGAAATATTTTATAAACCCCGCAAAACATAACAACAACATAGTGGTTTTGGCATGGCATAGAACGTCGCATTTTTATCCCGGGGATCTAAAAATATTTTAAATGCCTCAAGTTATTCCTTATGCACCAAGGATCAATTTTAACTTCATTTCAACGTCTCTAAAAATCTTTATTTTTTTGTACAAATCTCTAAGAAAGGATACTAAACTTTATACGAAAAATATGCGAATTTGTATTGTCCGTTCTAAAGATGTTTTCTTTATGTGTTTGACAACAATCTCACCATGGTAAGTAATGATGTGTCCGAAGGTGGTGCACACACAAAGCCTAGAAGGAACTGGCTCTCAAGTGCAGCTGTCGGAACACACCGATAGGTGCTTGGCGACAGTTCAACTTGAGGGTTGTCAGCCAAGTGGGTACTACATAGTACCCTACCACAGTGCTATGGTTTCCTCACGATGTCTTTCTTCACGGAAAGCTCAAGCTCATTGTAGGATTCGAACCCGGGACCTTCGTCTTGGCATCCCACGTCACTATCACTGAGCCTCCATCGCATTAAAGATAATGTTATATATTAAGAATTGCACACTATTGTTTACTTAAGTACAAGCTGTCGTAAAACTCTAATTGTAACCGGCATGAGTCGTGAGCACAAACTGACACTTGCGCAGTAAATTTTTCGGTCTGTTTGGTGATAATCAAGAAGAGGGGGAGCGCCAAGCTGCACACGTTTGGTTCGTCAGTCGATGCTCGTCGTCTATTGGATTCTCGCGTGTCATTTGGCTACTGAGATTTGGTCAAAAGTGTACATGCGCGAGCTTGCCCCCAATACTGCCTGTCTGTGCTCACGACTCGTGCCGCATACTGTACCATACTTTGTTGGTAATGTGCGAGTGATGCGTTCATTAAGCTATGGGGACCGCTTACCACTAGGCGGGCCGCATGTTATTTGCCGAATTAATTGTATTATAAAGAAAAATAACCCCCTTACTCATAAAACGTTTAACTAATAAGCTGATTAAGTGGTCACCTAAATAACGTCAAATTGTTTGACAATGACAGCAAGGTGACGTTATTTATTTGACCATTTATTCAGTAGATTTAGTTAAATAGCGTTTATGAGTAAGGCCGTATTATGTATTTCAGGCAAAAGTGTGGGACCTCCGAAGGCGAGCTCCATTATACACAATACCTGCGCACACACATCTTATCAGCGGTAAGTCTAACTACCCTCATTTGCAGAGAAATATCAGCTCCACAATGTTGTACAACAACTGTCTCACAGCGCAATACAATCACATTGATGAAATATACAACGATTGATGAGATACAGACGGATTAGAATTAGTTTTGATCCGCCATTTTGATTTTCAAAAGGCACTATTTTACTAAAATATCAGCTCCACAATGTTGTACAACAACTGGCTCACAGCGGAATACAATCACATTGATGAAATATGCAAAGATTGATGAGATACAGACGGATTAGAATTAATTTGACCCGCCATTTTTATTTTTAAAAGACATTTAATTAAAATATCAGCTCCACAATGTTGTACAACAACTGTCTCACAGCGCAATACAATCACATTGATGAAATATGCAACGATTGATGAGTTACAGACGGATTAGAATTAATTTGATCCGCCATTTTTATTTTTAAAAGACATTTAATTAAAATATCAGCTCCACAATGTTGTACAACAACTGTCTCACAGCGCAATACAGTCACATTGATGAAATATGCAACGATTGATGAGATACAGACCGATTAGAATTAATTTGATCCGCCATTTTTATTTTTAAAAGACATTTAATTAAAATATCAGCTCCACAATGTTGTACAACAACTGTCTCACAGCGCAATACAATCACATTGATGAAATATGCAAAGATTGATGAGATACAGACGGATTAGAATTAGTATTGATCCGCCATTTTTATTTTCAATAGACATTATTTCATTAAAATATCAGCTCCACAATGTTGTACAACAACTGTCTCACAGCGCAATACAATCACATTGATGAAATATGCAAAGATTGATGAGATACAGACGGATTAGAATTAGTATTGATCCGCCATTTTTATTTTCAAAAGACATTATTTCATTAAAATATCAGCTCCACAATGTTGTACAACAACTGTCTCACAGCGCAATACAATCATATTGATGAAATATGCAAAGATTGATGAGATACAGACGGATTAAGATACTTAATTTTCAGATGTAAGATACCAACGCAGCAATGGCCACTTCTTGCTTACATCTTCATACGACAAATCTGCCAAATTGTGGTCTAATCCCGCTTGGCATCCATTGAGGACTTTATCTGGACATGACAATAAGGTATGTACAGTACATATAACAACAGATTATAAAAACCAAATAAAAACAGATATTAAAATCACGGTGTTTGAGAGAAAAATAGCGCTACGTGCTGTCTGCTTAGACGACTAATTATTGTTTCAGCGCTAGAGAACTTTAGTTGACTCTAAAATGGGACATAACCTTTGCTTATGATAGCTTCTCTATACGTAGTAATAATAGCTTAATGATTTTAGTTAACATTTTAATTAAATGCTGCATCTAATATGTCGGTTAACTTAAGCTGGCACGTTCACACATATGCAATTTCACAATACAGTATGTTTTATTACATTATTGCTACTAATCAGTCAGTAAACTTGACAAATTCAAAAAACGACTACTCTATATTTATGAGCAGTAACAAAAGCAACACAATAACTGTCTCTTTCATACTCATAAGCTTGGTGGCGCGCGAGAGAGACGGAGTGTTGATGATGCTCATGCAGTGCGACGTGACGCCGCGCGCTTATTCACAGACACTACACAAGCGGAACGTGTAAATGTGTTGCACGTGTCAGATTTAGTTAACCGACTTGCCATCGCGGCCTAGTCATATAGTCAACAGAATCATGATTTTAAATTTTCAACCCTATTCCAGACTGTATTCTCTGTCTATGTTATGAATCGTAGCGTTTGTAATCGTAATTGTGGTAGGTGTGGTCGTAGGTGTGGAAAATTATAAACACGGAGACTGGTAAAAATAAAAAGGAAGAAGACACAATTAACCTTAAAATTAATGATAAGTTTATCTCCGATAAATTTGAAGTAGCGAGTGCTTTCGAATCTTTTTTTTCAACAATACCTACTGAAGCTACTAAGTATCTTGCATCTTCACCTAAGAAAGCCGAGTGTCTCCTTAAAGACAATTTCCCAAAACATATTCCCAATTTTTTATTTAAGTTTATTGATGCTAGTGAAATATTAGGAGCTTTCAAGTCTTTGAATATAAAAAATACAGAAGACTTATGGGGCTTATCAGTTAAAGTAATCCACTCAGTTATAACTAGTATAGCACCTATTTTAGCAGCTATTTTTAATCAATGTATTGTTCAGGGTTCTTTCCCCGATTTGATGAAACACAGTAAGATCATTCCTATATTTAAATCTGGGTGCAAAAATAATCCTTCTGATTATAGACCCATCTCTATACTTCCAGCGTTAAGCAAAATCTTTGAGAAAGTTATACTAAATCAATTGTTAACTCATTTCACCAAAAATCAGATTTTACATGATCATCAGTTTGGATTTACAAAAGGCCGGTCTACGACAGACGCTGGTGCTAAACTTTTAAAGCATATTTTTGAAGCCTGGGAGAATTCACAGGATGCGGTTGGCGTATTTTGTGATCTCTCCAAGGCATTTGATTGCGTAGATCACTACACACTAGTTTTAAAACTCCAACACTATGGAGTTCGTGGAGTGGCACTCGATCTTATATCATCTTATCTATCAGGTCGCCAACAAAAAGTAGGTATTAGCGGTACTACGTCCTCAGGGTCTTTAGTGAAAACGGGCGTACCGCAAGGATCAATTTTAGGCCCTTTTTTGTTTCTGGCATATATTAATGATCTGCCCTATATGGTAAATGAATTGTCGGATATAGTTTTATTTGCTGATGACACTTCTCTAATTTTTAAAGTCAATAGGAAAGATACAGACCTTACGCAGCTCAATGACACATTATCAGCTGTATCAAAATGGTTTGCCGCCAATAATCTTATGCTTAATTCCTGTAAAACTAAATGTATAAGGTTTTCTCTCCCTAATGTTGTTAAGAGTGACACTCATATCTTTGTCGATGGTAAAAGACTTGCACTAGTGGATAAGGCAGTTTTTCTCGGCGTTACATTAGACAGTAAAATACAATGGGGTCCTCATATAGAAAGATTAGCTAGTAAACTGAGTTCCGCCGCCTTCGCAGTTAGAAAAATTAGACAAATAACAGATGTGGCTACAGCCAGGTTGGTTTACTTTGCTTATTTCCATAGTTTAATGTCCTACAGTCTTCTGCTGTGGGGCTCAGCTGCAGACTTTGAAACTATATTTATTCTGCAGAAAAGTGCAATTCGCGCAATCTATTGTTTGGGTCCTCGCGAATCACTACGAAGTCGATTCAAGGAATTTAAAATTTTAACGTTACCGTCACAGTACATTTATGAAAATATTATGTTTGTCCGTAAAAACTTAAATTTATTTGAAATTAATAGTAGCCGCCATAACTTCAATACAAGAAATAAAGATAAAATTGTGACACCTAGATTCAGGTTATCTAGAGCTAATAAGTCTTTTCTCGGAAATTGCGTTCGATTCTATAATAAAATCCCACTCGAAGTAACTAAAATGTCTTATGATAAATTCAAAGATTTCATAAAGCAGAGGTTAATTGACAAAGCCTACTATAAGGCGGCTCATTACGTGGAAGACAAGAATATATGGTTGTAGTAGCTTCTCTCTGCACTTGCATCCCCCTGGCTAAGTGACAATTGTACGAATAAGCATAAAATAATAATGTATATATTGTATAAGTATTTGGAAAAAAGCTGTAATATTAAAAGATCTTCCACAAAAAAAAAAAACCTTGCTGAGTTTCTTGCCGGAGTCTTCTCAGTTTAAGTGTATTCCGAACCGGTGGTAAATTCAACTGTATGTACATAACGTTCATAAGTGCCTTACTAGGGCCTAAACTGAATAAATGACTTTTTGATTTTGATTTTGATTTAATCAGGTCGCGCCTATATTTGATATGTTTTCTGATAAAATAATTTAAAAAAAATTAATCGACTTTAAAGTTAGCGAAAGAGCACGACGTATTCCATTAGAATATTGACTTCTGATCTGACAGATTTTCATACTTTTTAGTGTGTTTTGATGTCGATAACTTTTTTATATCGTAATTTTTAGTTTTTCTTAAATACACTAGAATTTGACCAAGGTTTTGAGATGTTTTTCCTTTGACACCACCACACCCGTAGCTCGTATCAATAAGCCAGGCCGTCACACATATTTGTCCATATCTTGAAAACTGTTGAACCGATTTCGATGAAACTTGCACTGTTCCCTAAGTTGAAGTAAATGTAAACCAATAAAAAAAGAATGGTTACAATATTACGTGTCGAATTGATAATCTCCTTTTTTTAAAAACAGCATTGGGATCGAATCTATTGAAAAAACGAATATCTGAAATCAATATTAAAATTAGAGGTAAAGTTTGTATCAGCTAATATCCAGAACTACAGAACTGATTCCGAAATTTTTTCATTAATAATAAGCTACATCATCCCCGGGTGTTATAGGCTACTCATCACGGGAACGCAGGTGAAACCGCGGGGATAACTAGTATATTTAATAACCCTTTTTGTTTCAGGTCATGAGTACGGATATATCGTATGATAATAAGTACATAGCTACATGCTCTTACGACAGGACTTTCAAACTGTGGGCTCCGGATCTATCTTAGGATATATTTGTAATTAATTGTAATAAATGATTGATAATATATGTTGTTTTATTATTATTCTGTGGAGTTATTGTTCGAATCAATCCAGATAAACTCAAACTACAGTGATTTATTCAAAAAGGAATGACTTTCCGCCATAATACTTTAAGCAATTTTTATATGTGAATTTTGTCAAGCTATCTATTTATTTAGTACAAAAATATACGTACAAAATAAATTCAAATTCATTTATTCAAATAGACCTTTGCAGGCACTTATGAAAAGTCTGACTCTAATACTCTAATACCGGTTCGGAAGGTTGCATTTGCTGAGAAGAGCCGCCAATAAACTCAGCAATACAATCTATATACAGGTCGTTGTTTTGGTTAGCGACGAGCGACTCAGGGTCGATAATACAAATGATACTGGTGCTAAAAAAATATAAATAAAATACTTTATTTTTTAATAATAATAAAAATAATTAAATATTTATTGGAAAATCATGTACAGTAGTACCCAATTAATATGGCTTACCGATGTACCTGCGCAGAAGATACATTTTCAAAGTGCGACAAACGCTATTGGCCGACAGCTGCCGTCATGTTAGCACGCGTCGTGCGGAGGGGGCGTGACTTGCGAGTGAGACGGAACTAACAGCTGCAGTGTATTATGAACCTTATAGTAGTGATCTAAGGTTGATTGTAAGTTTTAAGCATTCCTTCGTTAATCTTCGGGGCCATACTTTCTTTTCTGTGCGAACGAAGATTCACGACGCGCCATATAAGTTGGGTAATACTGTAATAAATTATTAAAGTGTAGATGTAATACTCAACGGGAGTGCGAGGGAGTAAAGGGGTGGGGCGATGGCGGCTTGAGCCTAGCTCTAGTCTGTGCACGTGCCTAGTGACCACACTGCGGTAATTTTAGTTCAAATTGAATAAGGTATTTCTCACTGTATTTAATGGAATTAAGGCCATTTTTGGAATCTGTATCTTTTGTACTACCGCCCCCTAGGTCGCTCGTTGCCGACCAAAAAAACATCCTGTATAGAAAATTTCCTCGAGTTCACTGCTGCTTCCGATTAACGGCTGCGGTTCCCAGCAGGGTGGCAGCGTTTCCTGCTTGGATAGCCAAGCTAAGGAGCTCCCCAGCCACTGGTCTCCGATCCTTTGTCATTTTAATGACTAAGTGCAAGCAAAACGGCGAGCTTCGGTCGGACCCCCACGGGCCCAAGATCTCGACCGCAAAAGGCATAAAAAGATATGGCCCAATAGATGCGTATTTATGAATTTTGTTTTGAAAAAAGTCAAAAAATTAATTTGGAAGAACTAATCAAATCAAACAAATAAAAGTGTTTTTATTAGTAATTAGCACAGATATTAAAAAAAAGTCGGATATATTCTCGCTAACAAAAAACTGTGTCACTCAAGTCGGCCACCACGCTGTACGTACAAGCCGGCACGCACACATTCACACATTAGTTGAGCGCGAGTAATCGACTCTGTGTAAACGGCGACAGAGTCTAATTTCCCGCGGAATAGATAACTAAGGTGTGCGTGAGAGGTGGCCGACTCCATAGACACAGTTTTTTGTTAGCGAGAATATGTCCTCCGTAGTCTGTGGTAATTAGTATGTATATCTAGGAAAAATCCCTTTAAATATCAAATTACGCAACTAGTCAGTGATTTGTCACTGATTTTGAATAGTAAGGACCAATCACAGCATCGTGTTTTTGAATTGGCCAATCAGAGTGCATGGTGGTGGGGAATTGACGGAATATATTTCAACCAAAATGAATGTAATTGCGCTTCTTTGGGTTAATTGTTCGATGAGTATGGACGATCAACTTGTGACGTCAAGACACATGCCGCCATAGTAATATGTATGAGGTGAGTTTGATCGTTTGAACATGGACAATGACGTCACGCTACTTAGGTATAAGGCGCCGATCCCACAGAGAGTTCTGATAATTGCACACAGAGAACTCGGCTTTCAAGAGAACGCGAGTTCTGTCGGAGTTCCATTCTCTAAAGCTTGCAGTTGAGGTGACACGTCTGAGTTATCACTGTCTTATTTAATGAGTGACACAAGGCAGAAAGGTCAATGGGCATTCTCGCCCATGAGCGGCCACTAATGAAACTAAAGTAAATGAGACGAGATAATGGTGCCGATTCTGTTGTAAATCGCACTAAACTAATTTTAGTCACATCTCATCTCTTTCTTACGAACATGATTGAAAAAGGATAGAACATAGTTTAAGTTGTTAAATTAATCTTTGCCGTCTTATTTTGCGTGTATTTAGGCGTAACCGCGATAGATGGCGACTAAAATTATATTGAAAATAAGCATTGGACTAATTTGACAGGACTACATTTCTTACATCCTTTTCCTATGTTCTTTGTTAGAAAGAGACATAGTTACATTAAAATTAGTTTAGTTGTGAACAACAGAATCAGGGCCAATGTTAACAAACTTTTGCTTGCTGTATGTATGTATATAATTACATCTTTTGGTACGGGGTACTAATTACATTGTATGCAACTACATTGCAATTTCATAATATCTCCAATTATTTCTTAAATTTTCTTAACTTTTTTTCTAAATACACCAGAATAATAAACTTTTATATTTTTGTAAATATACTATTGCCTAATAAAAAACATAGAAATTATTGCTGGCCGCCAATGGGACAAGCTCCATACAAATTTGCCCATTTACCTTTAGAACTCTAGACTGCTCGCTCGCTCGTACGCGGAACTCTTTTAAGTCTCTCTATGGAATCGGCGCCTAATCACTGTATTCTACGTCATTTTCACAGATATGTCGAGAAAATATTAGATAGGTAGGTAGATAAGATAGATGATGATATTTTTTTAAAGAAAAGACTTGAAAATTTTCATCGTTTTTATTCGTACGGCATTCTGTATAATACAGTGCGAACGCACAAACTTACAAGATGCTTTAAAACCTTTATATATTTACAAATTTGCCAATTAGAAAACACTATCAAACAACAATTATTTATTGTTTTCAACCCTTGGTTGAAAATATCGGGTATTTTACTATATTTTTTTCATTACCCAATGTTAATCATTGCTATCTCTGTCCTACTATGCGTATTAGACAGAGACAGGTATATTTTGAAGCGTTCATTCAAGGGTAGAAAACAAATGTTGAATTTATTTAAAATTAATACTATTAATTCTTCTAAGTTATAATTATAACTAATACAGTTTTTTTGGAGTTAACTACTTCCTCTAATGGTTAGCTTTTGGATGGGTGACCGGGGAGTGTCAAAGATATTTTTTTTTTATTATTTGCTTAGCAAAAGTAGTTAACCACATCAAACCGTATGAATAGGAATTTGAAAAATTTAATTCTAATATTTACAAAGAATTTTGGAAAGAAAATAATTTGGAAAAAAACATGTAGTTTATTTTTCACATTTTCTCACATTTTTTTGTAATCAATTGTTCCCACATTTTTCGTTATTTATAATTAAAATGAAAACCCGAGAGATCATAGGAGTTCCGACTGTGTCTTATGACTTGAACTACTTATGTGACGTCGCTATAAAAACATTACAAGAATTAAAGAAATTATAAATAGATTTTAAATACCGTTATATAGCAAATATTGGTCAGTGGCGCCATCTACAAATCGCTTCGCGTTTAAAACTTGAAAATCGTGACATAACTAAATATAATTATAAATTAATTAATTGAATTCTTTTTAAATCAATGTCACAGTCTTCCAAAGCCTTAGGGCCAGTTCACACTAGTGAAATACAAAAATAATTTTATCTTTTTACCATTCGCTATTAGCGCCATCTCTTGAGTGCCCAACGCGAATGGACTACTTGCTCAGCATGAGGCAGGAAATTGTTTATATTTCAAGTTTTTAATGATTTTTAACCTTCGTAGAACAGTATAGCTAAATATTTTAGTAATTCGCGACCGTATTGGTTTGTTTACATTGTGTTATGAATGTTTTTGTATAATATGACCCATATTTGAACTTTCCTCTAAAAACCGTAAAAGTATTTTACTGAATGCACAAAAATAGTTCATTATACACAAAAAGTATCAATTCCACAATATACCAAATGAACTACTACGGTCGCGAATCACTGTTATATCTATCCATACTAAAAACTTTAAAAAAAAATCAAATTTCCTGCCTCGTACTGAGCATCCACCTTAAGAGGACTCAATTCGTCATACTTTTCATACAAAACCTCTGTACTTATCATGGCGTTGTTAAACATTTTTCGTTAGATGTTTTGAACAAATTAGTATCTTGTGCACTATATCTAGCCGTGTATCTAGGCGTAATTTAAAAAAAGTGTGAAACAAATTCAATCAAAGCCTCCGAAAAACAGCGTTTTTGCCTGAACTTTGCCCATATCTAATGTACCTATAAATTGTAAAAGTAAAGAACACATTTAGATGCCAGGCTTGCAAATGTCTTGGAAATTCTAAATAACTAACTTTTTTTTCACAAACTTGTAAGATTTTTTCACAAGAAGTTTACTCCTGGACAAGTTTTATGAATGCGAAATCATGAATGACGACCTAGCGAAGCGGCCGCGAGTGATCAGTTGAATTTACCGACTGATAACCGACGGCCCTGATGCTGTCTCTCTTTTTTCGCAGTCAAACATTACGTTGGATGAAACAACAAGCTTTTAGACTATGCTTGCGTTGAAGTTGCGCCGGCCACAGAGGGCCACTTTAATTAACGTTTTTCTGTGTGTCTTATGTCGTATTTTTAAACGACGTCACAAAAGCAGCGTAACTCCATACTCAGACACATTCCCACTTAAACTAACCAAACATTATCACAAAAATCTTAGGACTAGATTCAATTTTTCGTTGTCGGTGTATTAGCCACAGCGCCCAAATTCAAAAGCCCGGAATATCCTCTAAATTGATTCGCCATCAAATCTCTATACACTGCCAATTGTCTCTGATCCATCTGGCCTGCCAGACTACTGTACAATGCCATATATGGGTCCATGAATGACGTCATTGGCACGGCATTTTTCTGCATCTCCATAATCTGCGCCAGATTGTTCTTATAAGGATTTGGTGGCATGTTACTGGGTAACAAGTTATTTTGACTGTTAGTTGACCCGGTCGAACTTGTTGGGGATATATCTTCTCGGCTAATTTGATAGTTGGGGACAACAATTTGGGGCTTTTTGGGGATGTTAGACGGGGAGGGACACGCGTAGGGTTTGGGGTAGTCTTTAGGTGGTGTAGGCGTTTTTGTAGACATGAATTTCCCGTTGGAGGATCGTTTTTGCGGCGGTCGATTCTTCGAAGGCGTTTGGACCTTGTTGACTAATGTTATCTCTAAATTGGACCCAACGACAGCTTTACCGTCAATAAGAGTGTAGTTTTTGGATAAATTCTGAGCAGAATTCTTTGATGGCGACGGAGAATTTGGTATTCTAACTATTTCTACAGCCGGCTTTTGTGGTGACGCGTCTCTACATGTTAAGTCCAAAATGTCATGAGGTGGGGTATTAGTTGAGGGGGGAATTCTTTGGGATTTAACTGGTGTGCCCAGTAATACGTGTGGTGGGGGCATGAATGGGTCTTTTGGGTTCCCATAGACCGTTTTCTCGGGTCCAGCTGACCCGAAGATACTGGTCGCTTGTATAACTTTAGGTGGTTGTATTCCATTTGAATAATTAGGCGGTATAATGTTATACATTTGGAATAATTGCGCTTGGGTCATAATTTGATGTTGCATGGCGGGGTTGAGGATCATGGGGGGGTTTATTAGGGGGGGTATGGGGTTCAAAGGCTGGCTCCAGTTTGTGGTGGGTAACGCTGTGACTTCTAGACCTCGTTCTTTGAGGATGTCTAGTTTTTTCTTCTTGACTGATTGTGGACTTTCCGGGTACTCGTCTAGATCAATTATTTCTGGCGTTTTTGGTTTGTATGGTACCTGTGGAAGAAATTGTTACATTAGTAGTTTTAGGAGGGGGGGAGAGCCTAAGTTCAGGTGCTTCTGAACTATGAAAACTCCGGTTTTCTCAAGGGAGTACAGCATGGGTTTCTTCAAGGATGATGGTAAGCGGTTGCCTATAGACGCGCGATATACAGGTATCATTTACGTGTTCCCGACCTTCTCTACACACCCTTGAAGGGGGGTTAAGGGTAGTTGGTTTAACCCTGTACTCCCATGGGAAAATAACCAACCTATTACGGTTCATGAGATACAGCCGACAGACAGACGGACGTACGGCGGAGGCTTAGTAATAGGGTCCCCTTAGAGTACGGGATCCTAAAAACATCACAAAGCAAAAATAGATTTTTTTTACCTCTACAATTAAAACACCACAAAGTTAAAAAAAAAATCTCTACAATTAAAACGACACAAAGTTAAAATTGATTTCTTTACCTCTACTATTAAAACACCACTAAGTTAAAATTGTTTTTTTTTGTTTTTTACCTCTACAATTAAAACACCACTAAGTTAAAATTGTTTTTTTTACCTCCACAACTAAAACACCACAAAGTTAAAATTGTTTTTTTTTACCACTACAATTAAAACACCACAAATCTACAATTGTATTTTTTTTTACCTCTACGAATAAAACACCACAAAGTTAAAAAATTTTTTTTACCTCTAACTAAAACACCACAAAGTAAAAATAGTTTTTTTACCTCAACAATTTCATCATCACTGAGCGTACTGTTACTCCTCACTAATGGCGGGTGATGAATGCCGAAGTTGTTGAGCGGCGGTGCAGAGTTGTTGGCCGGCGGTGATGATGATGATGAATCCGGCCGCAGCGGGGGCCCCGGCGCTGGGAATACACAAAATAACATCATATACTTGTATTTAAAAAGTAGACAGTGTAAAAAAAAATTGACCGCCAGTTAGATTATAAAAAAATATTATACACGACTTTTTGGCGGAACCTTGCAAAGCGACGTTGCCTTTTCATTTTTATTTTCATAAATTCGTGTATTTTGATTTTTATTGCATATTATCGGTGGTATTTTATCCAATAAAGATCAATCCATGTGCATCAGTGAAGTGAAATGAAATCATGTGTATCGTGACTTTTCAAGTTGTCTCAAGAAGTCCGTGAAAAGTTTTAGTATAACCAACATTGTACTAAAACATGAGTTTTATGGACGGTGACTGACTGAGGACTATGTGAAAGTGATTTATTGTGACTAGAACGTATAATATAACTGGAAATTGGCAAAATACACAAGCCGTGTGAAGCAAATGAAAAAAAAAATATATTAGACACTTATTCATATTCTTTATTTGCATTCCAAATCAATATTAAACGTATTTTTTCTATTGTCAATCAAACAAAAAAAGACGAAGATATGGTATCCAATTCTCGTGTCCTTCGAAATAACCTTTGAATCGAACTTTTTTTTTTTTTTTTTATTGCAAGCTGTCTTTTTAAGACATTCAGCAATATTTGAGTGCGTGAGGTAAGCTTTAGAGGAACATATCCATTAACATGCCCTCGTAAATCGAACTTACGGTTAATGTACTATTTACAACAAATATGTACAAAATACAATCTATATATAGAAAATTTCCTCAAGCCTGCCGCTGCTTCCGATTAACGGCAAGGTTCCCAGAAGGCTGGCAGCGTTTCCTCTTTGGATAGCCAATCTGACGCGTTGGCGGAAAAAGCTCCCCGCCCGCTGGTCTCCGGAGGTCTCGATCAATTTTGATGACAAGGTGCGAGCAAAACGGCGAGCTTCGGACCCCCACGGTCCCATGGTCTCGACCGCAAAAGGTACAAAAATATAGTTGGGTCCAATCGATGCATATTTTTTGAATTTTGAATTTTCCGCACTGGCCTCAGCCGCCCCTGCAGCTTTACAAGTCGCCGGTAAGTGAGATGGCGCGAGTGTATCGACACATGTGGCATCCCACACCAGCGACTTGCCGACACTCCAAGGGATCAAAGACATACCATCCGGTCTCTTGCCATCGCCCCGCGCAATACCGACTGGTTCCAGTACGGAAGGCACGTTAGCGACAACAAGAGCCCTGCGGATAATGTACTATTCGACTGCAAAATTTCGGATGGCGGAGTCAGTTCAAACGGTCTCAACCAATCAAAGCTCGAAAAAATGCCGGCCTCGAAATTACCGGAATAACGTAGTAACGAGATTTACTCTCGATAAATGTTCAAATAAATACTTTTTACGATTGGCTCAGAATCGACATCACGCCATGGTACATTTTTTACAAACAAGTGACGTCACGAGTCACTCCCGAACTTTGACGCGCTTTATCTTTGTCAATTTTGAATGATTTGATAAAGCAAAAAATAATTCAATATTTTTTGATAATCTAACTGACGGCCTAATTATAATTTTATTTCACTTATATTAAAGTTCATATTTGTAATCAGATAGCCGCTTATTTTAAATTAAATCTGTCTATTATAATACTCACGCGTGCTAGGCGGTGCTGAGTGTGAGTGAGTGTGTGTATGTGAGTGCGGGTGTGGATGTGTGTGCGAGTGTGTATGTGTGTGAGTGTGTGGAGCTCTGGTCGGCTTCACTCTCACAGCTCGGAGCGAACTCCTGCCAACTGGACGACACTGAAACAAACATTTTATTAAACACATTTAAAAGGGAAGATTTTCCGCCAACTATACATGTTACTCACGCGTATAATAGGGTGACTGGTAGTTATAGTAGATTTCAAATAGCATGAGTTCGGTGACACATGGTATTTTATTAGATTTCTCGATGGTTAATTGTTCATTTTGATATAATAAAGGAATACTATGATAGAGCGAGGTTTCATGAAATATTGTGAGTACTATTTCAGAGTAATCAAATGAAATTTCACCAGATATTGGTAAAAAGCCCCTGACCTTGACGACTCATCCTATGTGAAATAGAGTATAACAAACTACTAACCCCAAGTAATTTTTTTTTTTAAATTTACTTAGCACATGAGCCCATAATATTTAGTACCTAACAAGAATAAGAATACACCATCAGCTTTTATTTGACTTAGTTATTTATCCCTATTTGTTTATTTGGGAAAGTTGTTTGTTATCATGAGTACAATCATGTGTCTAAGTATCGTTTACTAATTACCAGTCACCATCGGGAACGGTGAAACCGCGGGGGACAGCTAGTCCTATTATATTATTGCTAGATTGTATTGCCTAACAAAGCATTTTTTTAACAATATAAAATTTCTTCCCGGCTTTTCTCAGCCAGTGCGACCTTCCGAACCGGTTTTATAGTCAGACTATTCATAAGTGCCTGCGAAGATCTAATTAAATAAATATATTTGTCATTTTTACACAGATACCTCCACCTTACAGAATACCGCAGCCAAATAACTGTATGTTGTGTTCCTGCGCGTGAGTAAGGTCGCCAGAGCAATATTTTTTTTATATTTAAATGGGCCACTGACCCGCCCATAAGGGGCGAAGACGAAGCCTAAGATGGACCACGATTACCCAGAAGAAACCTATTCACTCTGGCCTTGAAAGTACCTAGATTGTAAGCGTCAGGAAACACAGACGCCGGAAGCAAGTTCCACTCCCTTGCTGTCCGCATTATAAATGAGGATGCAAAACGCTGTGTCCGTATATTCGGTATGTCAACAACGTACGGGTGAAACTTTTCCCGGCGTCTTTGTAAGAATGAGGATGGTGGAATAAGGTTGAACAATTCCTGCGCACACTCTCCAAAATCCTGTAGAAAACCGACAAGCAAGCAACCTTTCTTCGATGGTCGAGGCTCGAAAAGCTCATCGGGGAGGAAGGGTCGAGGGTCCATATGGCTAAGGAAACCGCTTACCACCAGGCCGTATGCTTATTTATTGATTTACTAGTATAATTACCTGTTGTCCAGTCGATAAAGGGTTATTATCATGTCCATTGAGCGAGTTCTCAGTGACAGTGATAGTCGCAGGCGGATCTACAGGTGGGTCTTTGACCAGTGTTGTATCGGAGTTGCCTGTTGACAAATTAAGTTACTGAGGACAAAATATATGACCGACGAACCTTTTCCACAGATTTAAGTAGGCCTGTGTTTGACCGCAATCTCACCATGGTAAGTGATGATGTGTCCGAAGGTGGTGCACACACAAAGCCTAGAAGGAACTGGCTCTCAAGTGCAGCTGTCGGAACACACCGATAGGTACTTGGCGACAACAAGTCAATAAAAAATGCCCTAAGTAATAGTTCTAATAAATTAGTGAATTTCCTCTTGAGGAATAGGTCATTATACTCTATTTCACATAAGATGAGTCGTCAAGGTCAAGGGTTTTTTACCAATATCTAGTGAAATTCCATTTGATTACTCTGAAATAATATTCACAATATTTCGTGAAACCTAGCTCTATCATAGTATTCCTTTATTATATCGAAATGAACATTAACCATTGAGAAATTTAATAAAATACCATGTGTCACCGAACTCATGTTATTTGAAATAGACTATAGTAATCAAAAAATAATATGAGAAAAATAATCCGAGAAAAAAAAATGCCTTGTATGGAGTCTCTATGCAAGTCAAAGAAGTTTTTTTTTCCACGGATTATTTTTCTAATATTATTTTTTGAAATGAAATGATTTATTTATTTGTGGACAATAGGTAAAAAAAAAGCTCGTATTACATAAAATGTTGGTTAGTGTTCCTCTATGTCCCGCCTTTTGGGCATACAAATTATAAAACAAATATACAATTAAAAATTAAAATCAAATCAAATTGGGCTGGTAATAATCTTAATAATACATTAATAATAATACAAATAGAAAATTATATAAAAATATCAAATTAAAATGTCAAAAATTTACTATAAAACCAGATCCCAAATAAAATTACTACTAAAAATACTATACTAAACACATTCAGAACAAAAACACAAAAGAAACGGACATGCCAATGGCCCTATTTCAGGGTTCTATCATTAATAAAGTCTGTTATTGTATAGTAGCATTTATCAATCAACAGTTCATTCAATGATGATTTGAATTTTTGATTACTAATGACCTATACATTCATGCCTCAATAGGAATTTCACTAATTTATCAAGACCTTATCCCCCTTATTACAAAACATGGTTTAAAGTAAAACCAGGTTTTAAAATAGCCTTGTCTCTTTTTATTATATAACGTTAGAAAGTGACCGAATGACAGTAAAACCTGGTTTTGCTTTAAACCATGTTTTGTAATAAGGGGGTATATGTTATTGACGGGCCAGTTGGCGCAGTTGGTTAAGATTCCACTTATCGCGCCGCAGGTCGTGGGTTCGATTCCCACACAGGACATGCATTTGTGTGCATGAACATGTCTGTATGTCTGAGTCTGAATGTAATCATGTATATTAAGTATGTATTTACAAACAAAAAGTAGTATATGTATTATATCAGTTGTCTGGTTTCCATAGTACAAGCTCTGCTTAGTTTGGGATCAGATGACCGTGTGTGAGGAATGTCACAGGATATTTATTTATCTTTAGATAGATAGATAGATAAACTCACCTAGATCCAATTTCTGCGCCAACTCACTCAAAAACACTGTACTATCACGACTCAACTGCTTACTCCCTAACTCGGCTATCACTTTACTAGAATCACTCAAATTGTGTTTAACCACCAACTCACTGATCAACGCACTGTTCTCTTCAAACAATTTCACTATTTTTGGTTCAATTAATTTTTCAACCGGTTTCACTGAAATTTTGAATTTCTCGTCTTCTTTAGATAATGAATCTAAGAACTCCCTGTTTAATTCTTCTGCAGGCTTAGATATAACGTTCAATTCTTCTTTAATTTCTCCAGTTTCGTTGTCTATGAATTTCTCGTGTTTAGGCGATGGTGTCCGTAGTATTTTCTCTGTTATCTCTGGTTTATGTTCTACGTCTCTTAATGGGGAGTCTGTTACGTCTATGGTGGCTATGGTGCGGGGTTCGTCTATTTTTCCGTTAATTTTGAATGTGCCATTACGCCGTTCGTGGTTCTCGTAGGGCAGGAGAAATCTAAACAAAAAGAACATTTTTATTTTTACTCTATACAGCGTGTAAGGGACATCGCCGCACAAACGGATACCATGGGTCCAGGACATGATTCTGGACCCCCCCATGTTGGAATTTTTCGTCGGTTTTTCCCAAATTTTTGAAATTTTATTTTTATTTTTTTTACTTATGACTGTTCATAATCGTTATTCTTACCTAACCCAAAGAGATTTATAATAAATAAGTTATTAATTCATTACTTTCACTAAAAGTAGCAATGTAAATAAAACTAGAAACGGTGTCTTATGGCGATATTCGCCTGCAGTCAGCGACATACTACGTAGGCACAACGTTATCGCGCGTTTAAATCGCGGTGTTCACAATACATTGCGCGCTCGAAAATGACAATTTCTATAACCGATCATTAGCGAGGTGAATGGCTTTCACAATTTGATTAGTGGCATTAGGTGTAGCCTTTTCGCGAAGTTTGCCTTACCATGCGAAATACACCCTGTATAGGCCTGTGTTTGACCGCAATCTCACCATGGTAAGTGATGATGTGTCCGAAGGTGGTGCACACACAAAGCCTAGAAGGAAGCTCTCAAGTGCAGCTGTCGGAACACACCGATAGGTGCTTGACGACAGATCAACTTGAGGGTGGTCAGCCAGGTGGGTACTACAAAGTACCCTACCACCGTACTTTGGTTGAGTGATGTTTTCCTTCACTGACAGCTCATTGTAGGATTTGAACCCGGGACCTTTATCAAGAGAGGCATGCAGATAGCCTATGGTACGGAGATACTTTTTATCCCGGGAACGCGGGTGGAACCGCGGTGGACAGCTAGTATATACTGGGTGTAGATTTCGAGATGGCATATTTTCGAAACCTATGTTGGGCTAGTCATGCTGAACAACTTTTACTATGGGACCAACACTGAATACTCAAAAATTTTTTTAACTTTTCATACATGATCGAGCAAGGTATGGAAAGTAAACATTTTTTTTGAGAATTCGCTATTGGTACCATAGTAAAATTTGTTCAGCCTGACTAACCCAACGTAGGTTTCGAAAATATGCCATTTCGAAATCTACACCTGTTATATAATATTATGTCAAATTTTGTATGGATGTGACGATGTTTTTTCATTCACACAAAAACTACTCAACGGATTTGGATGAATTTTGACACTCAGATAGATTATGTGCTAGATTAATACATAGTATAGTTTTATCTCGGTAAACATCAACATGTATAGTAGTCGAACATAAGACCATATTAATTGGTTTCTTGCCGACTCTTCTCAACATGGTCGGCAATCCCATATGTTTGGATGCTTATTGTTGTTTTTTTTTTCATGTTTGGTGTCACACGGCTTGTGTATTTTGCCAATTTCATTTAAATTGTTGAAGCGCTCGTGGTGGAGCATGATTAGCCGTTCTTAATCGATCGGCACAGTAAAGAAACCACCGTCGTGGTCGGTACCTAGATGGGTGACCGCCTAGTGGTATTTCAAATTGAGCGTTTCCGTGCTTCGGAAGGCACGTAAAGCCGTTGGTCCCGGTTATCACTTAATTGTGATAGTCGTTAAGCTAGTTGGAGGCCTCCTAGGCGGCTTGAAAAATTCCAACAGTAGGTTGACCACTAGCCTACCTCCACTGATCCGCAGTGGGCACGCGTGGTGGAGTATTGCACATTCCATTTCACCCTCATTTGTGAAAGGAGGACTGTGCAAAAGTGGGACATTATAGGCTGATGATGATGATTTATGTATGTACCTCTCGTAATGCCTGCGGGTTCGAGCTGGTTGGTCACTGAGAGAACGCCACAGCTTGTGTCGGCACACAGCTTCATATCCGCCTCTTGCCCACACCGCTGCGTATAGACCTCGTAGTGACACTAAAACATAAAATATAACAAATATTTATGAGTAAATATTCAAAATCAAAATCAAAAAGTCATTTATTCAGTTTAGGCCCTAGTAAGGTACTTATGAGCGTTAAATTGGTACATACAGTTGAATTTACCACCGGTTCGGAATACACTTAAACTGAGAAAACTCAATACACTTAAACTAACTAGTTAAGGCCCTAGGAAGGACAAAATTACTGAAGTTACCACCGGTTCGGAAGTCAGCCTGATTGGGAAGAACTGGCAAGAAATGACGCAAAGTTAAATTTTTGAATTTAATTTTTTCGGAGGCTTTTACTGAATTTGTTTCACACTTTTTTTAATTTCGTCTAGATATAGTGCACAAGATACTAATTTGTTCAAAACATCTAACGAAAAATGTTTAACAACGCCGTAATAAGTACAGAGGTTTTGTATGAAAAGTATGGCGAATTCAGTGCTCTTAAGTTGTTACATATAGTTGAATTTACTGAAAAGACTCCGGCAAGAAACTCAGCAAGGTTTTTTTTTGTTGAAGATCTTTTAATATTACAGCTTTTTTTATTTATACGTGTAACGGTGTGGGTATATCCATAAAGTACACGATTTCTTTGGTACTAGGCGCACAGATCGCGAAAGAGATACTATAATAATATTAGCAAGTGACGTGATAATGATCCTCATTGAGCGGTGACACGTCGGTTATGATTTTAATTTAATAAACTTGGAAGCAAACATTTGGTATGAATTTTTGAGTAATTTATTTTGAGCTGAAACTTTTTATAGAGAATCTATACCTGATGCAGTCTTCACGACTTTTAGATAGATATACCTTTTCCGTTGCACATTGTATTAGTATTTTACAAATAGTACACAAGGCTTGGTTAACCTTGAGATAACGTAAGTGAGCTTGCTGTGTTTCTTGCCAGTTCTTCTCAGTTGAACTGACTTTCCAAGCAGTGGTACTTCAGTAATTCTAGTCGACCCTTTATTAGTGTCCTCCCCGGAACCCCGGGTTGATAATGAAGATGAATCAAAATTAAGTATTTATATTTTTAACCGACTTCAAAAAAGGAGGAGGTAACCGATGTGGAAAATTATTTTATGTTTGGAAGGGTACACTTCCTGCTCGGTCCCATTGTCATCACGTCATGGTTTGATTACTTGTTAATGTACTTTGAAGTCAGTTTAAGTTTCCGTAAAACAGTTTGCAATTATTTTGTTCTAGGTTTTTGGTGACAGCTTATTTATTATAATATTGATTAATATATAAATGATAAATGCAAATTATGTTGAAATTCTAGAATATAATGTCCTTTTTTTGTTTATTTAGTGATAATTATGTTGTATTTGTACGCCCTGGTGGCAAAATTTGTTTGCCGAACATTAATTTAAGACCTGTATGTAATAATAAGTGCAAATTTTTACAAATAAATTTAATTGAATTGAATTGAATTTATACATTTTTTTTTCTAAGATATAATAGTTTATCTTTGATAAATACATAATCATTAATTTGTTTACAAATTGTTTTTTAAGAATTTCTTTTTTTTAAAACTTCATATTTGTTAAAATGTCTACTTTTTATTAACTTTTTCTTTGTTATTTTATTAAGATTTTTACTGGACGTGTCAAATATATTTAAGTAAATTTTGTAAATGCTCATGAAGTGATGAGAAACTAAAGTTTCTTTGAACTTAAGTATACCAGCAGGGCTATTTTAAAACGCTCGGATTCGATATCGGAAACGGATTCAAAAACTACCGAGGCGATTTTCCGCAATTGCTATTTTAATTTCCTAATTCGAATATTTTTGATGTTTCTTTACGGAAATATCAATTCGATAAATCGACAAGTTTTCGGAAATTAAAATAACAATCGCTTAAATTCGCCTCGGAAATTTTTGAATCCGTTTCCGATATCGAATCCGACGTTTTAAAATAGCCCTGCAGGTCAAAAGTAGTTTATCCAGTTTAGAGTACTTACGAGTAATAGCCCGTAGGCAATGTGACGTGAGTGTTGAATCACCTCCCGAAATTTTCGAATAATATGTAGATATATGACTATTCATTTAGGTACCATAGCATATTATATTATGTTTTACCTATATGCACCTTTATATCTTTGAATTTAGGTAATAAAAGTAATGAACACGTGTTTAAAGTTTAAAAAATGATTTATTGATTTAGTAATGAATTATTGTTATTATTCAGCTTAATTATTATCTTTGATTTAATTATTAATTTAGCATTTATTAAAATAAGTCTTATTTTTTCATATCAGCTATGTCAAACGTTTAATTTTATTTTTTAATATTTGCTCACCGAAGCTCGGGAGAGTAAGCTTGGATTGCATGCATCTGTTCTGTTTGGTCTGGTTATCCTTAACACAGGCTCCGGCTTAGCTTGCATACCAGTTTCTCCTACAAACTTTAAAATGTCATGTTCATTGTATAAATTTTGATTCTAGTTTGTAAAGATAAAGAAAATAAATTTATTATAATTATTATTGCCACAATTTTCACCACCACTATTGTGTCACCCTTATTCTCGCAACTAAATTTATTTAATTTCAAAAACAAGTTTTAGAAAATTGCATTAAGGCGGCCCTCTGTGGCCGGCGCAACTTCAACGCAAGCATAGTCTAAAAGCTTGTTGTTTCATCCAACGTAATGTTTGACTGCGAAAAAAGATAAACAGCATCAGAGCCGTCGGTTATCAGTCGGTAAATTCCGCTGATCACTCGCGGCCGCTTCGATAGGTCGTCATTCATGATTTCGCATTCATAAAACATGTTCCAGGAGTATACTTCTTGTGAAAAAATCTTACAATTTTGTGAAAAAAACGTTAGTTATTTAGAATCTCCAATACATTTGCAAGCCTGGTATCTAAATGTTTTCTTTACTTTTACAATTTATAGGTACATTAGATATGACCAAAGTCCAGGCAAAAACGCTATTTTTCGGAGGCTTTGACTGAATTTGTTTCAGACTTTTTTTTAATTACGCCTAGATACAAGGCTAGATATAGTGCACAAGATACTTATTTGTTCAAAACATCTAACGAAAAATGTTTAACAAGGCCATAATAAGTACAGAGGTTTTGTATGAAAAGTATGACGAATTGAGTCCTCTTAACGCTCGAAAATGGGTATTTACTGCGTATTCGCCCCCCCTCAACACGGCTATTTGCCTATTGGCTGCGACACTGCCAACTAGGGCAATTACTACTGAAGTTACCATCACTGCAGAAGTCAGCCTGGATGAGAAGAACCGGGAATAATCTAAATAAGGTTACAACAATTCCAAAAGCAAAAAATATACTCACAATGTTTAAGATTGTGATCTGTATTGAGATGCAGATTCCGCTGTGTGTAGAAATGCCTGAGGTGTTGCAGGAAGGCCTTATCAAGTGCGGGGGAGGGGGCCGACACAGTCGGTGACGTCACGTCCGGGGGCGCGCCCCCCTCCCGCGGGGGGGCGCCATTGCGGAGGGACAGGCGCCGCGGGGTCTGGAAAATAAAAACATGTATCTGAAGGCGCCCCTAATGTAATAGCATAGAAAAATGAATAAATATTCTGGAACATTCCTCACACACGGTCATCTGATCCCAAACTAAGCAGAGCTTGTACTATGGAAACCAGATAACTGATATAATACATATACTAATTTTTGTTTGTAAATACATACTTAATATACATAATTACACCCAGAATCAGGACATACAGACATGTTCATGCACACAAATGCATGTCCTGTGCGGGAATCGAACCCACGACCTGCGGCGCGTAAGGTGAATCTTAACCAACTGCGCCAACTGGCCCGTCATGTAATAACTGTATGTTGTGTTCCTGCGCCTGAGTGAGGTCGCCAAAGCTCATCGGGGAGGAAGGGTTGGTAACGAGTGATGCCTCGTGTGTTGCAATTGTCCATATGGCTACGGTAACCGCTTACCATCAGGAGTATTACGCTTGTTTAGCGACTTGCTCGTATAAGTAGTATATGTATTATATCAGTTATCTGGTTTCCATAGTACAAGCTCTGCTTAGTTTGGGATCAGATGACCGTGTGTGAGGAATGTCCCCGGATATTTATTATTATTATTATTTATTAACCAAAAAACTATACTTTTGTTTGACCGCAATCTCACCATGGTAAGTGATGATGTGTCCGAAGGTGGTGCACACACAAAGCCTAGAAGGAACTGACTCTCAAGTGCAGCTGTCGGAACACACCGATAGGTGGCCAGCCAGGTGGGTACTACAAAGTACCCTAATACTATTATTGTGTGATATTAAAACGAGGTGTTTGTAAAATATTTCATGTACCTATATTAACTTTTTGCTGGTAAGATAATGGTGCCGATTCTGTTGTAAATCGCACTAAACTAGTTTTAATCATATCACATCCCTTTCTTACAAACATTATTGAAAAAGGATAGAACATATTTAAAGCTGCCAAATTAGTCTTTGCCGTCTTCATTTGCGGGTATTTAGACGTAACCGCGATTGATAGCGACTAAATTTATTTTGAAAACAAGCATTGGACTAATTCGACAGGACTAAATTCTTACATCCTTATCTTATGTTCTTTGTTAGAAAGAGACATAAATCGCACTAAACTAATTTTAGTCACATCTCATCTCTTTCTTACGGACATGATTGAAAAAAGATAGAACATTTTAAGTTGTTCAATTAATCTCTGCCGTCTTATTTTGCGTGTATTTAGGCGTAACCGCGATAGATGGCGACTAAATTTATTTTGAAAACAAGCATTGGACTAATTTGACAGTACTAAATTCTTACATACTTTTCTTATGTTCTTTGGTAGAGATATAGTGAGACTAAATTAGTTTAGTTGTAAACAACAGAATCGGCACCAATATCAACATTCGAAGAGCGAACATTTTATTTTCTTTATTTTTTGTAATAAATTTATTTGCGTAGTCCTCATTGTAGATGCAATTATTTCTGGTGCAAAATAGTTTTTTTTTTGTTATCTATATTAGACGGAAATTAGTGCACCTGTTTTTAGCCATTAGAAAAACTAGACAATTCGAATTTATGCTTCAATGCTCCAGATAATAGACACAAAGATATTTGCATTTTTATTTCATTATGTTTTAACCGACTTTAAAAATAGGAGGAGGTTCTCAATTCGGTTGTATATTTTTTTTTTCGTTTTTTTATGTTTGTTACCTCATAACTCATCTATTCACTCATTTACTAACATATTTGGAAAATTCTTTTTTTGATTGGAAGGGTACACTTCCCGTTTGGTCCCATTGTCATCAGATCAGGATTTCATTAACTTCTTAGTGCATTTTGAAGTCGTTTTAAGTTTTTTGTAAAACAGTCCAATTATTATTATTCATATTTTTTTTACATATAATTAAAATTAATAAAATAATTGGACTTTCGTAATTCGAATTATTCATTTAACTAAATTTATTTTCCGAACTAGTCTTCCTGAAGTATATTGGCCCGTAATAGCCCCCACAGAGGCTCCACGGAGCACACTAAGAATGCAACTCACCATAGGATCAGTCCTGGGCGGGTGCGGCGCGGGCACATCACTATCGCTGGAGCGGTCGGTGCGGGAGCGCGTGCGGGAGCGGGGCGAGCGGGAGCGCGGCGAGAGGGGGGAGCGGAGGGCGCGGCGCCGGCGCCCCCGCGGGCGCCCCTTGAGCCGGGGCGCCAGGTGGTTGCACACAAACTCGTGACCCTCCAGCTCCGGGTACTCGAATGTCTCCTGAAACAACGATCATTTCAGTATT